>JAZDUH010000388.1:2740000-3487500 GCA_036419115.1 Scarus forsteni
TTTCCTCAATTTCCTTGGCAGGGTCTTGGCTGGTCCATGGCAGGACAGTGCTCCAACCTGATGCTATGTACAGAAATTGAGAAGAAAAAACAAACAAAATAACCATTGGGAGGGGAACTTTAAAATGGCTGCATATGTTTTTGCTTCCAACCTAAAAAAGATGCAGAAGCCAAAATGGACTTCACATAAAATGTCAGTGATTTGGGGCTGATTTTAAGAAACTAAATGTGTCCATGTTACTCTATAAAGAAGAGGAGAACACTGTTTATTCAGAGAGCTGAAACTGGACTGCAGCTGCTTCAGGACAAACTTTTCACATCAATGGAAGCTTGATTATTCACTCACTGTCATCATACTCCAGCTCCAACGCACTCCTCCTATTCCATAGACTTTAAATTAAATATCATTGTTATTTCATGACTTTGGTCAAATGACAATGAGTCTGTTGTGATTAAAAAAAAAACATAAAGCAGGCCACCATGCTGAATGTTTTGACATGGTGACCAAAAGTCCTTTTCAGCCTGGACATGTCCTCCTTTTTGGTCATAAAATTATGTCTGGGGGGATTTTTAAAAGTTCCTTAAAATGTCCGGGTTTTGTTCAGCTTGTTCTACAGATGTAGCTGTCGCCGGCAACAGAAAAAGTCTCAGAGAGGAGCTTTCCAGTGGTATATGGTGCATTACGGTAAAGGCTGGATTGCCTGAGAGGAAGGTACAGGAAGTGAGTTGACTGAGCAGGAGAGCTGAGAGAGGATTAGGAGACAAACATGAGTCACTTGACAGTTTTTTATGTGTAAGTAATGTAAAAGATATTGTAAATAACAGCATCTGTATCATTCTGGAGTGAATATTAAACCTTTTTTTATTTTGTTGTTATTACACACTGTTTTAAGCATTTATAACTTAATACTGGCAAATACTTGCCATATTGTTTTGTTTTTTCCTGATAAAAGGTTAATAATAATTTACTCAAATGGTATTTGCTGGTGCATTTATTGACAAAAAAAGGCATATAAAGGTCAGGCGACCATTTATATTTATAGTAGTAAAAGGGTAAATATTTCAAATGAAGCGCTGCACTGGACCACTGGTAATATTCCAATGTACCTACCTGTCAAGATATTGAGCATGCATGACGCATGCATCAACACACAACACATGCTCCTGAGGGTCCTCTTTTGGGGTGTTTAGAATTTTGTCACCCTAGTTTTGACTGACTGTGATGGATTTTCCAACACGTGCTTCAATTGGTCAGATGTGTTGCTTGAAGAACACAAACAAGAAAATTAGCTTTTTCACTGGCAACATCATGTCTCTGGTGTTTCAGTTTGCATTGACTGGTTATGATTTGAAAAAAAGTATTGGTACAAAAAAAATCTGCATATCAGGCTGGTGATTGGATGATTGTTCCACCAGTCACATTCATTACTGGCCAAAATTTGAACAACCATCCAAATCATGTCCCAAGTCGAGTTAAAATGTCCTTTCTATTGATAGGTGCTTTAAGTGTTATCGCATTTACTTGTTTTCAAAAGGAAAACGTGGTCCAGGACTAACAAAACTGCTACTGAAGCTGTTAGCATTTATGCTAATCTCTGTACAAGCTGTCCCTTCCTGTTGCCATCTCTCTTGTATCTCCAACCACTTCCTGTTTTAAAGCATGCTGGTTGGGCTGCTTTGTTTTGGGCTGCTCACAGTCATTGTAGATTTGAGCTTGGCAAAATGAACTGCCTAATCATAGACAATGAATCTGGCTGATCCAGATGCACTGCAAGGTTAGCAAAGGCATTTGGACTGAACAACCAACAGAAACAATCATAACACATATGCCTTGGCCCTACTCTACTCGGCTCTACTTGATTTCCAGCGTGTTTCCACTGGCCTGGTACCTCCTAAAACAAGCTGGTTTTAGTACCTACTCTGCTCTGGTTCCAAGCGAGCTGAGTTGATACTAAAAGATGACGTCGCTACTGATTGGTTAGACAATGTCGTCATCGATGTGTGACGACCTAGCATGCTAGCGGTAGCTACCATTAGCTTACCCTCATACGTCTTTTCTTTGCAGCTCGATTGCTCTCGTCCTCGGCTTCATTCTGTTGTATAGCTTCCAAACCTCTTCTGTGCTTCTCAAGGGGTATTTCTTCTTGCCACCTGCAGCCTTCTTCTGCTTCCTTTTTAACTCGGTTTGTGACAAAAAGCCACAGATTGTTGTGTCGTGCTCAAAATGACGTCACCGCAGTGCCGCTCAGCTGTTTACAGCAACACTGCACCCCGTTGGGCAGACTACTGGGGCTAATGGAAAAGCAGCATAAGGTGAGTAGAGTAGAGCAGAGTCGAGTCGAGTAGAGGGCTAATGGAAAAGGGCCATAAGTGTTTATTTGGCTGGAGTGAGTATTGTCTGGTTAAAATCGTTGAAAGATGATCACAGTGCTGCCACAGGTAGCTCCTCACAACAAAGGGTTGCTGGTGTGGCAGACAGGGAAGATGCATGCACCCTGCTGCACAGTGGGTGTGGTCCTGCAGAGTGACCTGGGCTGATTGCAGGCACCTGGGGACTGAGAGTGTGTGAGGTCGTCTAAAGAGGAGCTGTTACATGGAGGAGAAGGGTAGAGCAAGTGGCAAAAAGTGGGTTTCATTGTCCTAAAATAACCCAGAAAATCACTAACTTGACTGGATTAAGGAAGAGAAAAGAAAATCTTGGATTGGGTGAAGGTTTTTTGCCTTTTTATTTTTTACCCAAAGGATTTTTTTTCCCTGCTTTCAATGACCCTCTGGTTGTTGGATCATCCTGCTTTTGGGCCTTTGTCTTCTCTTACACAAACCCTGGACAGATTCACCTCCAGCCATGTTTCACTGCCCGGATAAACCGCAAGTTTTGCACCTCTGATACTTACACAGACACTCATACACTCCTATAGAGATTTTGGTTTGGTAGTTGTTTTTTATTGGGTCATAATTTTGGGACTTGTATAATTTTGGACACTTGGAGCACTGGAATTAGTTATTTTTTTTGGACATTGATGAACTGAGAAGAACTGCTTGCGATTTTCTGTTTTTTTACCTAAATGAACTGATTACTTGTTTTGTTTTTGATGAACTTTAATCCCACACATTCAGTTTTGGACTTTATTTTATTTGTGGGAATTCTAAGTTTTGAATTATATTGAACTGATTTAAATTTTCTTACATGTCTTTATTTGTAATTTGTTAACGGACTGAACAATTGAACTATGCCGGATAAATTTAATTTAAATTTCCTTTTTGTAGCGTGAGTTCTTTGATGGGTGGGACCACACCCTGAGATTGTTTTTTTTGATTGACAGATTTAGTCATCTGTCTGGCACCCATAAAGATCAATTTGTCTTCTAGTCTTAAGTCACGCTACACTGGATTGACTCCTCATTTAGGTGGGGTCTGTCTTTGTGGAGTTTGTCCTCCTGTTCCTGGATAAAAACCCATGTATGGGTTTTACTCTGTGCCCTGGATTCTCCCACAGACCAACAACAGGTTTGTTAGTCTCACTGATGGCTGAATTGCCCTTTTGTGTGAGCATGTGTTATAGGTTGTCTGGCTCTCTGTGTCAGCCCTATCATTGACTGGCAACCCGTCTAGGGAGTACTTCAGTGTGCTTCAAACGCCCTGCTTTATGGACTAACTATATGTCACACTTACAGTATATCGCCCCACATTTTCAGATAAACACCTTATTTGGTGCATGATAGACAAAAATGTTGACCCTGATTTGCTTGTTTTGTGTTATCCAGTCCCCTTAGTCACTGAGAGAGAAGGTCAGCTGGAAATCTGACATAAAAAAATCAACGCCTTGTGCATATTTGTAGACATTCCATATTTAAAAAGCGAACAGCACCCTCGACTGGACTAAAAAAGTACAGCTACATATCTTTTTCTCAAACTGATTTAAGGCAGTGTTAATCTTGACAGCACTTTAATTTTGTTTAGCTATAGTCCTTTGCTTAAAAATATTTTAGTTGTGTAACGTTTAGTGTAATGTAGTCAGCCAAACTGTGTTTATCTTAGTATAGTTATTGTTACATTTTAGTCGATGAAATCTACTGCAAACTTAGTCGACTAAAATGTGAAGCATAAAGTGTAAGGTACTTTTTATGTTTCCTTTAATTTCTGAAGTCATGTTTTACAATTGGATAAAATGAAACATCTAATCATCTTTTCCTGAATACTAATAAAGTCTGAGTCTAAACGAACAGAAACTAATTTAACTTTTGTGTAAAATTCAGTCACCTTTATTTTGGCTACCTAACACAGCATCTCAGTTAAAATACCAGAACTGACAACAAACAGTGAACCTACTCTACATGAATATATCTATTCATAAAGAGAGCAGCTCTGATTGGATCAAACTTATCCCACCCCCATGAAGCTAAGGCAGCTGTGATTGGATGTCCCTTTTTACTGATCCAACCTTTCCACACAACCAAAGCGGCAGTTTTTGGATGTATTCATATATTGTCCCCACTTTCTACATGACAACTGGAAGTCTGATTAGATTGAATCTCTGTCAAAAATGTTCATGTAGGTTTCACTGTTGATGTAAATGTCAGTTAATATAGTTTTAGTTTTTGTCCATGTGCACTTGTTTTCATTAGTTACTGTATAGTTTTCCTCAGGGAAAAAAGTAGTTGACCAAAACTATGATGAAATTGATTAATCAAAAAATTAACACTGATTCAAAGCCTTCATATTGGCATCAGTTTTGGTGAAAAGCTAGATATTGTTACATCTGCAGGTATGTTCACTTTTCATTTTCATGGAGTAACATCTGTTTAATTGTTACATCTTCCAGTTGTGATAGCTGGGGAAGTCCATCACGAAAGGCAGAGAAACATATGTGCTTTATACTCTCGATTTACTGCTTCATCTTCATCCCTACCCTATGATCATGAGCTGCGGGTAGTTACTAATAGAACAAGATCTTGGGTACAAGCAGCTGAAATGAGTTTACTTTGCAGGGTGTCCAAGCTCTCCCTATGATATAGGGTGAGCTGCTGCTCCTTCACTCCCCAGACACCTCCCTGGTGAGGTGGACACATCCCACCAGTGGGAAACCTGGGGTAAGACCCAACACATGCTGGAGGGACTATGTCTCTGAGCTGGCCTGGGAACGCCGTGATATCGCCTGGAAGGGGCTGGACAAAGTGGCCAGGGAGTGCTTAAGCTGCTGACTCCCTGACCTAACCACAGATAGAAGATTAACAGATGGATTTTTTTTAACTTGCAAAGAGTTATAAATGAATGTATGGTGCAGTGGTCCCTAATCTTTTTTATATCACAAACCGGTTTTATGTAATACAATATAGTCCTGGATTGGCCTTGGTATGAGGAGACAAACAATGACAATCACACACATGGTGTACAAAGTAAAATGTAAAACATAATGCAGGGTGGGCTTGGAACAAACTCAAATAAAGAGATATTCATTGGGACTCACTCCGTTTTCATCAGCTGATTTACAAAGACATTTAGGAACACACTAGGCTGAAAGTCAGGTTGACACAGTTACTAATCAAACTGCTTTACCCTGTGAGTGCAAAGAAAAAATGGTGTGATAACGCTGTTCATACACTGGTCATCAGTCTGAGTTGATCTGATGTTTCTATTGATTACTGATGGGTATTTTATTAGTTCTTACCCCTGAATTAAATCCTTCCACATGTTCTAACTGAATGCAACTTCCAAGTGGCAGCAAAAATATCAAGCTAATTACATGAAAACATGTGCATGTCCTTGTTGCCTACAAGCAGCCAACAGAATGCTGTGAAATGTAGCGCCACCTTCTTGCTTTTGTGCCCTGTCTCTATTTCCCGGGTGTCCCTTGCATTAACAGGACAGAGAGATTCTGATGATGGACTGCAGGTATTTTCTTGGACTTTTCTCCCTCAGCAGAGCTTTGGTTTGGCAGCCACGGCATGTTTTTGCACATGTGCAGTTGCAGCACTTGATGTGGTGTTTACAAGAGGAAACATAGGGCAGGAGTTTCAACAGCTGCAGTGTGAACAGCAGGCATTCTCAATTCCAACACGCCGTGGTGCTCTCATATGCCCCAACTGTCCTCAACTCACACTTCACTCAGAGTCAAATATATATTCACAACTTCAACCAGAGAACAGGTGGACAAGTGCATGAGGTTTAACAGTGAGTTTATATCAGGTTGTACTTTTCCATTCTTCACAGCAGTGGTAGGGACAAAAAGCCTGAGTGTAAAGTCTGCACAGTCTATCTGCATAAATGGAGATTACAGGATGTACGCACCCTTTTAATATAAAACATTTTTTTGTCTTAGTCAAAAAAGGGTGGCTGATCATTTTTGTTTCTCTGCAGCTGGAAAGATGGGGTTTTTTTTTAGCCTTTTCTTAAAATAATCCTACAGCTCAATGTCACTTTTTCATGCTTAAGAGTGGTTATAAAATATATCAGACATGGTGGATCATATTCAAAACATTCATGTTAATATATTCTTTCACAATCCTCCAGTCTTTATCACGGAGCTTTTTTGTTGTGATCTGTGTTGACGGAAATGAAAATCACTTCAGGAAATTAGTCTCAAATTTCAAAGCAGCAGATATTGAAGCCTTTTTATGTTTTTGTTGTTAATTTGACTGTATGCTGTGTGCAGGGGAGTTTAAGACCCCGAGCAGATCAGATTTATTCTAGTGAGCTGCACAAGACCAGACAAACTAGAGAGTAAAGAGCTAGCTGAAGACTGCTCTGAGATTTAAGCTTTGTATGTGCAGGACATCAGAACATTTATAAAGACTTCATAGAAAATATGTACACCACAAGGCCCCTTTGTCATAAGATTTTAATTGAGATTTTTTTGGTTCAACAGAAGATTTTAACCCAAAGACCAATTTCTTAAAAACTTAAAGTATATTGTAGTAATTTAGTTTTCTGAAGAGATACATAAAACCACTTGTATTAGACATTTTGCCGACCAAGATATTTTTCTGTATTTGCTGATACAGAGATTTCTGCCCATGCTTACGGCAAGGAGATTTTTTTAATGACTTTTTTATTCCTGTTTCTTATTTTTCATAATCCTTTCAAAAGCAGTTTGGGTTTTTTAAAGGCTCAGATTCTGCCAAAGACTTTCTAAATGAAGGGGTCTGCAGTTTGTCATGTCAGTGATTTGAAGCACAACGCTGAACCGTAAGTTACTGCTATAGCATCCAGTAACGCTGACCAATGAGGTCTCATCATAATTTTTTATTCTCCTTTTTCTATTTTAATGTGCAAAAATAATTAATCGTGCAAAAAGAAAGTTAATGTGAAATTGATGTGCTGACATGTTTTTCTTTTTTATCTGGCAGCAGAATATGACTCTGAGAATGATGGCCAACTTTTTGGTTATTTCAGTGTGTCCAGCAGTCAGAGACACAAATACAAAAACACTTCAATCATGAGCAATCTCCCTAAAACAGCCCGGCTTTCCTCGGAGCTCCACACGTCAGGACTTCTGATTATAAATATTGGACCTGATTAATATTTTCAATTTAAGGTCAAGATGGCTCACATCTAACCTTGCCATGTAGGCAGATGGACCTGAATGATTCTTTTTCTGAATTCATGCAGATCTATCTTGCCAAGCTCCAGTCTCCTATGACTTCACGGCCAAATGCTGGACGGCCCAACCAGAGAAGAGAAGCAGAAACTAAAGACTCGACAACATTGGTAGGTGATGGCTGGTATGAAAACAATGGTGGCTTTTGAAGTGTTCTCTATGGATGCGTCAATATCTGCGGTTTTATCAGAAATTAACCTAACCCTTTAAGGCCCAAGACCAGAGAATATAGCCAGAAAATTCAAATTTTCTGGAGCTGAAATGTTTGTTTTACTTTCTGCTAAAATCCATAAAATTTAAAATGTCCATAAAATTCAACATTCAGATTTTTCGTATCTCATTTGATACATTAGGTGTTTTTGGCAACTGATAATTCATTTGAGGACATTTTATCATTTATCTGATTGTATTCAGATGTTTTTTTTGTCATTTGTTGATCATATTGAGTAGATAGAGGTATTATAAAAGTATGTATCAAATATGATACATTTGGCTTTATAGGGTTAAAGGTGTTCTCAGTGATCTTCTAATCTTCTAATCATATGCAGTATTTGAGAAATTCACCATATTTCTCCTCTCCATCCGGAGCTGCACAAGACCAGACAAACTAGAGAGTAAAGAGCTAGCTGAAGACTGCTCTGAGATTTAAGCTTTGTATGTGCGGGACATCAGAACATTTATAAAGACTTCATAGAAAATATGTACACCACAAGGCCTCTTTGTCATAAGATTTTAATTGAGATTTTTTTGGTTCAACAGAAGATTTTAACCCAAAGACCAATTTCTTAAAAACTTAAAGTATATTGTAGTAATTTAGTTTTCTGAAGAGATACATAAAACCACTTGTATTAGACATTTTGCCGACCAAGATATTTTTCTGTATTTGCTGATACAGAGATTTCTGCCCATGCTTACGGCAAGGAGATTTTTTTAATGACTTTTTTATTCCTGTTTCTTATTTTTCATAATCCTTTCAAAAGCAGTTTGGGTTTTTTAAAGGCTCAGATTCTGCCAAAGACTTTCTAAATGAAGGGGTCTGCAGTTTGTCATGTCAGTGATTTGAAGCACAACGCTGAACCGTAAGTTACTGCTATAGCATCCAGTACCGCTGACCAATGAGGTCTCATCATAATTTTTTATTCTCCTTTTTCTATTTTAATGTGCAAAAATAATTAATCATGCAAAAAGAAAGTTAATGTGAAATTGATGTGCTGACATGTTTTTCTTTTTTATCTGGCAGCAGAATATGACTCTGAGAATGATGGCCAACTTTTTGGTTATTTCAGTGTGTCCAGCTGTCAGAGACACAATTACAAAAACACTTCAATCATGAGCAATCTCCCTCAAAACAGCCCGGCTTTCCTCGGAGCTCCACACGTCAGGACTTCTGATTATAAATATTGGACCTGATTAATATTTTCAATTTAAGGTCAAGATGGCTCACATCTAACCTTGCCATGTAGGCAGATGGACCTGAATGATTCTTTTTCTGAATTCATGCAGATCTATCTTGCCAAGCTCCAATCTCCTATGACTTCACGGCCAAATGCTGGACGGCCCAACCAGGGAAGAGAAGCAGAAACTAAAGACTCGACAACATTGGTAGGTGATGGCTGGTATGAAAACAATGGTGGCTTTTGAAGTGTTCTCTATGGATGCGTCAATATCTGCGGTTTTATCAGAAATTAACCTAACCCTTTAAGGCCCAAGACCATAGAATATAGCCAGAAAATTTGAATTTTTTGGAGCTGAAATGTTTGTTTCACTTTCTGCTAAAATCCATAAAATGTAAAATGTCCATAAAATTCAACATTCAGATTTTTTGTATCTCATTTGATACATAAGGTGTTTTTGGCAACTGATAATTCATTTGAGGACATTTTATCATTTATCTGATTGTATTCAGATGTTTTTTTTTTGTCATTTGTTGATCATATTGAGTAGATAGAGGTATTATAAAAGTATGTATCAAATATGATACATTTGGCTTTATAGGGTTAAAGGTGTTCTCAGCGATCTTCTAATCTTCTAATCATATGCAGTATTTGTGAAATTCACCGTATGTCCCCTCTCCATCCACAAGATGTCACCACTGACAGCATGTTGAAAAAAAAATCCGATCTCAATACACAGCCTTGACTCAGAATTTCAGCCGGTAAATACTGTGGCTCGGGCCGAGTTACCAAAACAAAGTAAACCCCCCCATGTCCAGGGGGCGATCATACTCATGGGCAGATCAGACAAAAGGGGGAGGGGGAGTCGTAGTTTGCGTAGTGTGCGCAGTTAGCGTAAGAGAGAGATACAATAGTTGCGGTAGCAATGGCTGAAAGCAAACAGCCCAAAGAAAGAGGTCAGAGGAGTGAAAAGTGGAAAAGAAGGGCTATGACCAAAAGAGCAAAGACCCAGATCAACATTGGTGTTGCTTTCCGACGATGGAGGGAACTCCGCCAATTGAAAAACCTGAAAACGGATGCGGATGTCGTCGTCCGTCTGCTGGATAGGTAGGCTAAGCAGCATTAGCTTCAAGGTGCTTCACATAACAGTAACAGCCGTCAGGCATTCATCTTATTGTCTAATCTGCCAAAATGTACTGTTGTGATGTTTTCAATATTGGCAGTCGAGTTGTCTGACCAGTCGGGGTTTCCTTAGCTACGTCAGCTACGCAGTTTCTGCGGCCGTTTCCATGACGATGCACGTCCATCAGCTTTCGGGAGTCTGGTCTAAATTCGAATATAAACAAACCCTCCACCTGTTTTCTCCCACATTGCTGACTACACCTTTAATTTCCTCTTTCTTAATAAAGGGGCCAAGAATGTCGCGTAAAGCTTTTGTAACGGGAAATCAATGTTTTTGCTCTTTTCCCAATCATCTCCAGATGGACTAGTGAAATATTTCCATGACGGATACATGGAACTATCCATATGGCATGCCAGGTTAGCTCTGATCCTTTTCCGAGGGTCTTTGCCGAGTTTGACTGAATGTGGAGGTCCAAGCAAAAAGTTGGCCTGATTTTTGTGTTGTGACTGGCCTGCTTAAAGGTGTAGTACGTAGAAGTTAGCTACTTTTCACCATACAGAAACAGTGAGTATAGGATATTAAGTTTCTATTTGTATGTAAAGTCCATCGAAATTGGTGTACACTCATCCCATTAAAACTTCCTTTATCTTTTGATTAAGTTAGAAAAAGCTTTTTATATTTATGTTTTCTCATTGTTGAGGATGACGTCACGATCTGCCATGTTGTCTACTGGTGGGTTTTTTGGACAAAAAGAGCAAAACATGATTTTTGAAGAAGAGTCTGGCCACTGGTCCTGAAATCTACCTGGATAATATGTGAAGAAGAGAGGGAGCAGGTATTATAAGAGAAGAAGATGGCATGGTGTTTGTTGAAGAGAAAAAGATGGCGTGTTGTTGTTTTGTACTGAAGGATGTAAATTGCCCTGTTCATGATCCTTTTTGGTCTTCACCGGTTCTCATTGCTTAGTGATGTGATGCTTTAGTAATGGATGGACTCATTCCAAAATCTGAACACTTGATGTCACTAAAATGCCAATTTCTACACACTGTACCTTTAAGGGGATGTGTGTTTCTTGGAGTAGAAATGCTTTCATTCCAGTCTCATCCAAATTACACACCTGGCTCATAATAAACAAAGCTGCCTCCTACTTCTGAGCAAGCTTAGAACAAAGCTCCATCCATCACTTACTGTACTTCATGGCAAAGACTCAAGGCCACACCATGTTGTGGAAACATGCTTTTGCTTGATGCTGATTGGAGTTCAGGTGTGAGTTTCATTCTGCATTATTTACTGATACAGCAGTACTGAAGCTCTACAGAGCAGTAAGGCTGAAAGCTTATACCAGGGTCCATATAAAGATTCAGGCTGCTTTTGTTCCGACATTCCCCCTTCCAGAGCAAGGACGGCAAATGCCTGATTATTTTGTTTTATAAGATTATCCTACAAGATTACCCTGTAGTCTGAGGTGTACTTAGTATTTGTCCCTGTAATCGGTTCTGAAATGGGTCAGGCTGACAATTGTAAATATTCAACTTTTATTCAAATCATAAATATTAAACCTATTAAATATTTAAAACCAAAATTCTTCATGCTTGTGGGGAAAGCTGACAACTTTCAAGCCATGACTCTGTGAACTGATGTGATACGCAATTTAGCCAATCAAGAAGTGACCTCAGCAACTAAGAAACAAGGAAGCAGGCATAAATAAAAACAAGCATGCCTGACCTGAAGCATAGAGTTTGGTGGACCTCAGAAATGAAGGACATTGTTCACACTGTCTCCAGGATTTTTTCCAGTCTTTTCTTTTATTTAGTTTGTGATCTGTCAAAAACAGTCTCAAGACCATCATTCCCTCTTCTTGTATATCCTCTTCCATGTTGCGTGTTGTATTTTCCAGTTGTTGCTATGTTTCCTCTTCTTCGTTTTTGCTCTTTGGTCACACAAGATTTCTGGCTTAGAGGACTAGATTTTAGAACATGTTGGACAGATTTGTTATGTGTGGTTCGATCAAAACTGTTCAATGCCTGATTTTTATCTTCATGTGTGGGGTCTTCAACATAAAAAAATCTCTTCAGATTTAGAAAATTCTTGTGTATACACCTCTTAAGAGAAGCTGAGTACAGCAGTTGCATGAAGTGGATACGTGTGAACATCAGTCAGTGAATTTCACTCCTGTCTGATAAAACTAAAGTGACATAGATATACTGATATATGTCTATTATGAATGTCTCATTCATGTTTTTCTTTTTTGTGTAAATGCAATAAATAAAAGGCTTAAAAAGCTAGATATTGTGATGCTAAGTGTCACGCTACCTGTAAAATATTAACAATCGCTATAAAACCGAACTGGGACTCAAGTATCGTGGTACCATCATATCAAATCCCTGCAACTAAAACTGTTTGCCGTTTCCTGCCCAGAAGGGGGAGCATTTTATGAGTGTGGAACATTGTATGAAAGCTTTAATTCGAGATCACTGAATGACAATCAGATTACCACCGGTGGTTTCCGTGACAGCCGGTTGAGTTCCTCCTGCTTTGTTGATCCATGACTGGTCAGAAGAAAAGACCCCTGAGAACTTTTGTCTTTATTTGTTGAAACCCATTAATAGACAATAATGTTATGCAATCAAAAAATGAACCACCATGAGACCACAGCTTTGTTTATTTGGCCTAAAAGGGCCATAAATAAAACTTTATTCTCTCATTTATTAACAAGCCACAGGAAGTCCGTGGCTGTCTACCACAGCACTTAAAACATCTCGTTCAGTCCACAAAGACATGAGACCCATGTGAGACTCTGAGCCGCTCTACTTCTGAAGGCTCCCTCCTTCCTTCCTTCCTTCCTTCCTTAGAAAAATAAAACAAAACGTGGTAATACTGTACCAAACTGGAGGCAGAGCAGCGGGGGGGGATCCTTTTTCACGCAGAGAGAGAGGGGCGGGGGGGCTTCAGAGGGGCTGTGAGCGTGGTCGGGGAAGCTTGAATCAAACAGCAACAACAACGATAATAAACTAGGAAAAACCGTCAAACTCTTTTTTTGTGTTTTTTTTTGCAAAGCTGAAGCTGAATGTACTTGGCTGTAACCACTTCAAGACCGATGGGCTTCTCTGCCCTCACGTCTCCACACTCCCTCCATCAGTCCGTCCTCTCCTCGTCCTCTTTCTTCCCTCCGGTGTGTTTGCTTGAAATAAAAGTGAAATAATATTCATAACGATAAAACCTATAGCAGCAAAAGAGTAACAGAGGAATAACAGCTAGAAGCGAGTGACCCCTGGATTTAAAGGAAGGCATGGGTTAAACAGGTCCATGGATTTGAGCCCTGGGTCGGGCCCTTCGGTCGGGGGGGAGCGTCCTCGTTCCCTCTGAGCTCATCTCCCCTCGGTGGGGACCCTGCACACGGCGGCCATGATGCGGCCGAATCGCTCACACAGCTCCAGGGTGGAGTAGGTGGGCACCTTGGGGGGGTCGCGGAAGCTTTTGATCTCCGTCGAGCAGTCCAGTAACTTTGGGAGGAAGTCGGTCAGCTTCTCCTGGAGGTTTGCTGAGAACAGAGAAACAAAGGGATCGTTAGCGATGACCTGATTTGGCTTAAAGACGGCGATCAGACGGTAAATATTTTCAGTGAGATACGAGGAGCAGTAAGAAAACATGTTCCAGAGGAGACAGATAGTTTAACTCCAGTGAACACAGTCTGAGCGATGATATTTAGGTCAGCAGCTCTCTGTGGATTCACACCAGAACATCCTGATAGAAGCTCAAACACCCTCGCTCTGTTGTTCCTCTGCAGCTCTCTGATCGTTTCTGAGAGCAACCAGGACAGCTTTATATCCCTCAAAGCTTCACCAGACTTCATGGTCTGATAGTCTGCTCATAATTTTGACCAACTAATCAAAGGGACAATGTAAAACGTTTTAAGTAATGCATGAGCTAAAACCAATGTAAGCATTCATAAATATGTCCTCCTTTGTGTCAAATGAGCTCTGCCACCTCATTATTTCATCTTGGGACGCCTTCAGACTTGAGATGCGACTGCTCCTAATGAGTTTTAATCTTTTGTTCTTTTTTGAAGTAAATGATGACACCACTTTCTTTCTGCTGGTTAAATCTAAAACTCAAAATGTCACATGCATGTTATGATAAAATAAGTTCTTGTGAGCATGCTGCACATCACTGAAAGCCTTTCTGATGTTCCAACTGAGCAGTGCGTCCTGATTCTGCTGATCTTTGTCAGGGTTCAGAGGAATGTTCTAGTAACCTCTTAGCTCAACTCTCCATAAATATCTAACAGGGTGAGCTTGTCTCCCCTCTCAGGGACTTACACTCCATCTCCTGGCCCAGGTAGGAGCACCAGCGGTTCCTCATGTCCTCCACAGCCAGTAGGTCCCGGTCCGTGTCGTGGATCAGCAGCAGAGGGATGCAGGGCACCACCAGCTCGTTCATGATGTTGAGGCCCGACGTCACCTCCGGCTCCTCTCCTGACTCGAACATGGCCGCTGCCTGCTCATTAAGTTTCTGTGGAGGAGAATGAGGCAGTGATTTACTTCTGAGTGTCTTATAAAATCATCTTACAGTAAAACAAAGTATGAATCATTGAAGTTCACACTCACAGTCTTCAAAAAACAAACTGGGATGACTATGCCCCCCAAAACACCCGCTAGATAATGAAGCTGATCAAAATGGGTCATCCCCATACTCTGATTCATCTTGCTTTGATTTGGTAGATTAAAAATTGTCTGAGGCACAAAAATTAAATCTCCACCTTTTGGTGCACAAACTAGACTAACAACGCTGACTTGGAGTAGCTGTTTAAAATGCTATTTTGCCTGCATGTGCATGCTTTAGAGATCATCATGACTGTCAAAATGTGTTCGTCAAAGCCAAAATATGCTTTTAAAGGCTTAAACCATCAAACTATTCTAAACATCTGACAGAGTTTAACTTTTAATGTCATTTTGTTAAAGCAGTTCCTGCTAATGAGCTAATGTTTGTGCAAACATCCCTAATTGGATGAGTGTAATGATTCACTACAGGCCTTCTTGTAATGATCTAAATACAGGTGCACCTTTACTAAAACAGTTTTTCCACTGGACACCATCTCTTCTTACCAACTGTTGATAACTTCAGCACAATTTATTTTTACTATTTCCAGGACAACAAAATAAAGGCTAATTTGAGAACCAGCAGGTTAAAGCTGGATAAAAATGTATGAGAGTCTGGTTTTGATTGCAGACGAGCCAGCAGAATAACAACAAAGCTGATAATGTCTAAAGCACATTACAGGTTGTTATTCTGCAATTAAATTCCATCGTTATCCCCCCTGTGTTCGCACACTGGATCTCAAAAAGATAAGCATTAGTGTCAAAGTGTGGGAACAGAGCTGTGAACATAAGAAAGGAGGGAATCAAAAACCAATCCCAGTTGACAATCAAAAACAGCTCCTTCTACAAATTGATATATTTGTCCCTTTGCTTATCAATTCATTCTACTTCTGCATGCTCTGCAAATCAACAAACAAGAAGTCAAAAATCATGGCAGACGGTGTAGAATTGGACAAAATAAAGTCTTACTTGTCAACAAAAAGATGCTTGAACTGCACAAACCATCAATTTGTAGAAGCATGTATCAACACAGCACAGCACTGAATATCAGGGGTGTCATGTGTTTGACATTATTGCCGCAGAAACCATGTGTTGGCCTCTTTTTTGAACATTAAGAAAATCCACAGGAATCGATAGGGACAACTGTTACAGAATCGGATCAATACGCAAAAATGTTAACAGGGAGGTGCAGGGTGGTTCTCAGCTCTGTAGAGTAAACATGATTTAGAATACCAGCTTAGAAGAAATGCCTGAAATAAAGTTTATGTTGAACACACCCACATGAGATTTTACGCTGCATTCCATTAACATCAGGACTGGGACGAGGGGAGTGGGAATGACATCATATCAAAGTTATCAGTGTTCTAGTTACAAAGTCGGAAAAACTACTCACCGACCTGGCTATTGTTAGCCATTGTTAGCACGCCCTGCGCCACAGTTCACACATACCACATGAAGAATGTAATTAACACTATAGCCCCATTTCTTTATCTATATGTCCATGTAGATTGACTGATTAAGTGAGGTAAACAATTGTCAAAATTGACAGAACAGAAAATTAAAGGGGCCTAGTAACTGTTTACGCCTGTGGCAGCCATCTTTGATTGTCAACTCGGGGGTGGTGAGGATCTGCCAACTACCCAGTAGGAAATTTCAACCTCAAGGGGTGTTCTGGATGAAATGTCCCACTTGGAACTCAAAAATCCTGAATTCTCAGTACAACTGGAAGGCAGCATGAATGTTAAATGGGGAATAATCATAAAATAATAATCCACTTGATGCCACCTGCTTTTGACTTATAAAGCCTTGTATGCTTAAAATGACAGATCAGCAAACAAACTGCTGACAAGGATTACAAAAATGGCCAGGAGTCTGAGCACGTTGGATTGTTTTTTTTATAATCAACTGTTCATACATTCTGTGTGGAGTTTGCACTTTCTCCCGGTGCATGCATGGGTTCTCTCTGGCTTCCTCTCTAGAGCAAAACCATGCTCATCAGGTTTATCGGTGGCTCTGAACTGCCCTTTTAGATATGCGTGTTAGCATAAACGGTTGTCTGTCTCTCTATGTGGCCCTGCTATTGGCTAGCAACTAGTTCAGAGAATATCCCTGCACATGCAATGCCAGCTGGGATAGGCTCGATATATAATGAAATATCTTGTCAGTATTCAACTAAATATAGTTGAAAAGGATTTGCTAATCATTTTATTCTGTTTTTATTTATGTTTCACTTCCCAGCTTCACTGGTGTTGGGGTTTGTAGAGGCTGTTCAACAAAATAAAACAGTTTCATTAACTTAGTGTTATTGCCAATATTGCTACTTGTTATCACTGATGTTATTTAAATGTAACCTTATTAAAAGGGATTAAAAGATTTTAAGGGATATGCCAAATTTTGCTTTCCTGTCTTACCTCACTCTCAAGTCCATGACAAGCAGATAAACACCACTCTTTCAGCTGTGCATTCTTTCACAAGGAAAAGCTGGGCAAAGCTTGCCCACAGCTAATTGCTTAGCTCAAACACTGGAATACAATGGGTACAGTTAGTCTGCCTCTACCTACAGTCATCAGAAAAACTCTGCAGCAAATATAAAGGGTCCTGAGTGCTTGCTGTGACTTGTTGACCCACTTCCACAATGGCTTGTTCTAGAGGTGTGATGTTTGCACACGACTCAAGTCTTTTGAACAGCCCTTCAAGTGGATGATGAGACCTATTCACAGCTGTAAGTGAGCCGTTCAATTGTGAGCAATTCCTAAATTTGCAGAGAATTTGCATTTAATAGCTGCAAATCAACGGCTCACTCACAACTGAGAATAGGTTCTCATCGTTCACTTAAAGGGCTGTTCAAAAGACTCAACTCATTCGTGGATGTCTCTTCCTTGTGACTGCACGCACTGTCGAAAGAATAGTGTCTTATCTGCTTGTTATGGACTCAGGAGTGAGGCAATACACAAAAAGAAAAAAAGGTTGGCGTAGTGTTTTAAGCTAGAAGCCTTAGCTATCTCTGAATTCTTAATTTTCACAATTACAAACACTGTCCCTGTAGATTTAGTAATGGCAACCAACTGATGTTATTTTCAGCCATATGTGCTTTTCACTGATTTGTCAAATAAAGTTCAAACATAAGAATATTGCTTCGTTGCTTCAGTAGAATTTAGACATACAGGCGGTTGCCTTGTATGAAGCGGTTACATCAAGAAGGCCCACTGCGTCCTTTCCATTGGCATTGCTGTTAACCAAAACATCCACCAGGAGGGGCTTGAACAAATCTGTCTCGCACAGACCTCCACTTCTCCTTCACTACCAACACTGATATTAATTTGCTCTCCAGGCTCCTCCCAGCTGTTTTTTTTTTCTTTTGCCTTTGTTTGTTTCAGTGTCCAGGCGACATAACATCCTACAGATGTTTGTAATTTCTAACTAACTTGCAGGGTTTCTCTTCAAAAAGTTGTGTCATTATTATTTCTTCTTCATGTCTCACTAGAGCTACCTAAAGAGTAGTAACAGCAGCACTGCCTCCTCGGTTTATAGAGGTACTGCTCGGATTGGTCTGTATCTATAAGCTTTATGGAAACATGCAGAAATACAGTGGAATGAATGAAGAGCACAGACAGGAGGCTCAGTCCATTTCAGGACCCGTCTTTAAAGTTGAGCATGAATGGGCCTGTAACAAGCCTTTCCCAGCAGCACATTGTCCAAGCACCCATCTCTGGACTCGTTCCTCCAGCTCTGGCCGTCTTGCTTTCATCCTGCGATTAGCTTTCTCCATTTTATTCAGTGGAGTTAGAGTAACCTCTGCTTTTTGTCAGTCCCTCACGAGTTTCTCACTCACACCAAATTATTTCTACTTGATCACAGCTGCATATTTTACGGCCTGCAGTTTGTTAGAATAGGATTTTTATTTCGGGGGCATTTTGTTTATGTCTTGCCCAGCCTTGAGCGCCCTCTCGCGGCTGTAGATGGTAATGTTTACTCCGTGGTTCATGTCTGTCAGTCTGTTAAATGATGTATATTTGATAAACATAAGTGGCACCTGGCTTTAAGTAGCAGTTGCCAGCCAAACTATGACAGAAAGTGCAACTTATCATCTGGAAAATACGGCAGCTGGTGCTTCAGGCTGCAGATATTAGATACAATACTAACGAGAAGTTACCAAAGATGAACAATTGTGAGGCCAATAACTCGTTTTAAAAACGGCCCATTATTTACAATAATATGGTGACACAATAACATGGTGATATCCTGGAGGGTGAAGTCACTCTAATGTGTTGATAAATGGAACAATTCAGCTGCAGAACATCAGGGATGTCCTTCTGGATATTTCTTTACAGCAGCGGGCACCTTCTCTCTCTCTCATGCTGGATGTGTCTGCCTCCTGCCACTTAAAACAGTTCCAAAACTTTTTAACAGACTCACAGCAAGTTTTCCTCCGGCTTTAACTTTTATAAAAGGAAACGGAGCTCCCTCTCTGACTTTTATCCCTCTGTTATCTTATGTAAATGTCTAAACTCCAAACACTGAAGCCTTTTCATTTCTGCTCCATCAGCCCTTTCTGCTTCTTTATGGTGAAGTCTGTTTTAATAGATAAATATCACACAGATAAAGCGCTCGCAGTAATCCAGAAACAGACTTCATTAATATCAGTGAGTCTCCGGCAGCCAGAGGAGCTAAACTGGGTCCTGATGTTTCTCCCCGCATGTGGATTTAGGCTTTTCTTTCCTCTTCTTGGCTAAAACGCTCCTCGCTGTCACAGACAAACTCCCTGACCTCCTCTCTGAGGAAACGACCCCATTTTCTCTGAGCCAGTTTGGAATCGAGGGACTGCGGGGCTGGATTTTGCAAAACATCCAAGTACATTAACTGTGTCAATGTTAGCGGTGTTTTCAATTAAAACAAGAGCCGAAGGTAAACAGACGAGCGGACGCAGCCAGAGGTGCTGGCCCGAGATCTGAGCTGACCGACGGAGGCCTCGCAGAGCCCGAGGTTTGAGGTGAGCTGAGGACACTCTTGTGTCTCATGGTAATGTGTTTACACTCGCCGGCCCTCCTGCTTCCTATTCCCTCTCTAGTGATTACATTATGAGCACAATGCGGGTGTAAGGTTACTGAGTGCAGCGGCTAAACACCAGTATGAGGCTGCTCGCACCAAAATACCCCCGACCCTGACCAATAAAACCAGAGCACAGCCTGCAGCAGGGGGGGGGGGTGAAATGAAAAGGGGCTCACATCACCACACTGAGAGGATTTTCATCTGTCAGTATCAGATGAAAAACCTTCGCTGGAATCTTTTGTGGGCTGCGAGCGAGCCAAAGCAATATCTCAGCAAAAGCAATTTGATTATAGTAGCACGGTGCGGTATTGAAGGGGAAACGTCTGAGCGTGTTCGTTTTGCTGAGTCACTTTAGCAGAGGAAGTTTGACATGGAGGGAAAGAGGGGCAGCCAAGGGGAGACGGAGAACGCAGGGAGAGAGGTGACAGAATACTGCTGCAGATAATTAGGAGTGTCGCTGCTGGTTAATCTGGTAATGATTTTGAGGAATATTCAATTACAGCACAGTGAAAAATGTCAGAATATCTCATCTCGTTCCTAAAGTTAGAAAAAAAATGTCTGTTAATGTCTTCTTATAAACCAAAACTAAAATACATCCTAAAATACATCTTATATATCTTCAGACTGACACAGTAAGAGCAGAAGTCAACAGGCTTTACCCTTGTTGGCCATTTTGGTCATTTAAATCCTAATTTCTCATTTATAGACTGTTATCATTCTCCAGCCTTCATATTAAGTAGAAACATGATCTAACTAAATCTGGTTTTCTTATGCATCATTATTCTAAAGCTTGTTGACACTGTGATTGTACAAAGAGGTCAGCTCAGGCTTTCTATCGATCACCTGTTTGTGAGATTGACAGATACTGATCATGTTTGTTTTTTTATTCTTATAACTGGTTGACTGCTCAAAAATGTAAGACAAAAAGACAAAACAATGTGATAAAGTATCCATTTGTAACAAAATCTGAATGACGATGAAATTACTAATTTATCACTAATTTTTATGGACGTTAAATTACCAAAATAATTGAGATACTGAAGAAATTTATTTCATAATGCCAAAAAAAACACATTTCAACCAAACTCACCTTTATTTATTTAAGGTTCCCCCAAAATCTCCATGTCCCAAAAGACCATTTTAGTGTACATTTCTGTCAAGATTTAGTCACTGGACTAATATGTTTGACTTAATGAACTGAAGACAAGTTTTAGAGACTCCGCTGCAGTTTCTTTAGGAGGAGGTCAGGGCATCAGGAGCAGCAGAGGACCAGATAACATCCATGAGTTAACATGAGGTTAATCTACAGGTGACTGATGGGTAACTTTATGATCCTGTTGCAAGATTTAGTGATCTGGACTTGACTCTAAGAGGAACTAAACCTGTTTTCAGAACTTCACCAGAAAAACGCATGTTGGTCTTACGAGGATGTAAACAGACTTGTCATAAAAACAACTCGGCAACAAAAACCACAACATGGAAGCTCACTATGAACAATGTATATTTTAAAAAGTAACTATCTGAATAATTCAAATACGTTAAAAACTTAAAGCCCAGAAAAATCAGTGAAAACTAACAACTTTACCAAAACAAATCAGATTTTGGTCATTAGAGGAAATAAAGGGACTTCTGCCCCTGCACTAAAATCAAAAACTGACATTTAAGTAATTCATATTCATATTGCATTCATCTTTACTGTTTAAAGTAAACTTGAAGAAAGAAGTGAACTGAAAAGCTGTGAGCACTGATCAATAAATCTTAACTCTAACAAGCTGAAGCAGTATGTTGATCAGAGAAGGAAACTACAGACTTATATTCTTCAAAGTCTGACCCTCCACCAAAACCCACAACAAAACATGAAAACCACAACAAAACATAGAAATGAATATTTCACTCATTTTAACAATAAATTAAAAACACATATTTTTGACAAACTTAAACTAAAAACCGAGAGGGACCGATCAAATATTTTAAACTTTTTAAAGAGAAACTAAATTTTGGTCTTGGGAGAATAGTGGGGGCATTTTTAAAGCTCTACCTGAAACCAAAAACCAAAACATTAAAAACATTAAATTCAGAAATTCAAATTTGCTTAATTTTTTTTTTAAATTGATGAAAAAGAGACAGAATTGGATTGAAACATCAGGGTTAACCAAAAGATTGTACCTTTAACTTTTTGGATTACAGCAAGAAATTAGGGACTTTTAGAGACCAAAGCATTTCCCAAGAACCAAAACATGTCAACTTAAAGACACAAATATCTGCCTTGATTATAACCTGAGTTAATAATCTAAAAAAAAAAAATGATGTAGAATTAAATTGAACACCTACGTATATTTACCAGTGACTTTAACTGGTGAAAAAATATTCTAATCACTGCAAGAAATATGGGACTTTGTAAATTTTGAACCTGCTCCACCAAGAAAAACATGTTCTATATTTCTTAGCCAGTTTACATCGTATTTATTCATCTCAATTCATTACAAACTTTTGGATAGAAATAAAATGAAAACCTGGAAATATTAATCAATAGTCTGAAACTTTTACCAGAGAAAACACTTTCTCGATCACAGCAAGAACGTTGGCCTTTTTTTGAAGTATAAACTTTCTCAATGAGTAAAGCTTTGAAAATAGCATTAAAGAGGATAAATATCTGATTCAAGTATGATCAAATTAATAAAAAAATGTATGTTTAATATGATATTTAATTTTAATACCGGTACGTCAATCCATTATTACTAACTGTTAAGTAAAGAAACCATGTTTAGATCATAGCAAGTACAATTCTTCACCACTAAACAAAATGTGCAAAATGGCATTTAAGAGCTACATATCTGATCTAATTATAATCTAAGTTCATGAAAAATATGTCTTTAAAATAACGAAATTAAACTGAAAGATTAGGCACATTAACCAGTAGTTCACATCTTAAGATGGTGGAGCTATATTTGATCATGGCACATAACTGCAGACTTTTTTTTCTTTAAAGACCTGCACCAATAACCAAACAAGTAAACTAGAATGTCGGGGCAGATATCTGATTTTAATATAATCTACATTAATAAGAAATATGTGTATTATATAGAATTTAACCTCAATCATGGGAATATAAACTGAATATCATAACTATGCCATCAGAAACCATTATTTGTCCATTAGGAGAAATTATGGGATTTTCTGATGCAGTCTTACACAGTCCTGAAAAACAAAAATTAAAACTGGCATTTAAAAAAATAAAAATTTGAAATATTGAAAAATTATTGACTCCAGAATAATAAAAAAACATATCATATCCCGACTTTGATTTAAGACGAACCATAAAGGACAGCCTATGTTTCAGTATGACTGCTAAATGAATGAAAACGTGCTCTTAACATCGTCTTAGCAGCTCCTGCTCTGCTGAAATCAAACAAATTCATCAAGTTTCATCCATCGGCTGAATGATGTGTGAATTGTCTTTCTTTAGAAATGGTGAGGGGCTCATTAGTGCAGCGGGCACAACACTCCTGCAGACTAAAGGGGGAAAACCCTGCTGATGATCAGGTGATGAACCGAGGAGGGTAATTTAGGAATTTTAGGAATAAACATTACCCATAAATGTGTGTGAGTGTGTTTCTATTCCTCACCAGTAAACACTCTCGTCTGTAATAACCCAGCAGCTCCTCGTCGTGGCCCCGATACAGACCCTTCAGCCGGAGCTCCTTGTTGTACTGGTACGAGTAGATGAGATACATCAGAGCCTCCACGTAGCTGCAGAGACAGAGAGAAAGCAGATGTGACGTTCAGATTAAGCAGCATCAAAAGTTGCAGTGAGAGTTTAAGGAGCGAACTCTCCGAGAGAGGAAATAAACTCGTTGAACTCTCTGCACTCAAACTATAAAGCTGGAGGCTGAACAGACTGTGAGCTGCTGCCCCCTACAGGACACTTTCAGCACTGACAGACTGCTGCAGATAAAACTCTGGGATCTGCAGACAGGGCTACGCTGCAGTTTTGTGCCTGAACCCAAATGAACCTGCGAGATGTAATTCAAGACCTGTTTGGGAAAAAAAGAAATTCTCCATGAAATATGACCAGCTGATACGTTTTTGTCTGAGGTATTATCAACAGACCCAAAGCACGTCTGAAAGGAATTACTCCCGAGATCAAGAACATGTCAGGTCCTAATGAAAAAAATCAATCAGATTTCAAAGAGCAGAGATGACTTCACTTCAAAAACATACATCTGAGCAGGCATTAATCAAATTTACTGTCATATAGACTTGCACTGATTTACCAGATGCATTGGAATGAATATCTTCTGCTACGACCTAAAAAGCAAAACACAAGGTGATAATGTCTCATAATAAATGGGTGTATACCTACAGTATGAAAGCAGCATAATAAAGACATAAGATGAAGAAACTTAATTTCAAGACACCCAAGTTAGATTTTATTGCACAACTCAGAGATTTTTTGTTTTCTTGTAAAAGGCATTTCAGACTAAGGATGAAAAATAAAGCCTACTCATGGTTTAAAGTGCACCATCTTTTCTTGGCCATGGTTCTGTTCTGTTGTGACACCCTGGGCTCTTCAGAGTTTGTCTTTATTACTTTATGGGACATTTTTATGCCTTCATTGATATAGGAGAGATACAGTTGATCGGCTCGTGAAAGGGGATGAGTGATAGCAGGGGTGCACCCTCTGCGAATGGACTTCAGGTGTGAATCAAACTCAGGCCGGCAGAAGAATGTATGGGACGCGTTTGGCTGGTTTGTTCCTCCACCAAATCAGTACCTCAGAGTTTTGTACGTTTAGGCAAAGTAAATAGGAATGGAAAAGGGATAACCGAGAAGACAAAAGTGATTTGATTCAAAGAGCCCACATTGTGTCCAAACTCGGGATCATACATTAGATTTTGTCTGGAGATGTATTCGAAGTTTGTCCTTGTGTTTCTGTTGGTATCATGAGCAATTTTGTTCATCAGTAGCTCATTTTGTCACTGTTACGTCACTCAGTGACGTCACGCCCACTCTGCGATCTTATAATCTCATATATATTTGTATGTATTAGCTGACATTATTCCAACTGTATCCTTTTCACTCGTCTACCAACCATAAAACACTGCAGCTGATGCAGATAAGGAAGGACAGGACCACAGAGAACCGCCACTTCTGTTGAATAAGGCAGAACTAAAGTAGTGTTCCCACACAGACATGGATTATCACTCTATGATCCAGAACAAAAACTGTTGTTAAGTGTCACGGGTGTCATAAAGAACAGTAAAAAGTAGTAAAAACACACCATGAGATGGTTTACTGAGCAGGTTGGGTGGACTGTCAAGAATTGTTGCCTTCCCCCATTTGACCTTAACTTTGAGTTGATATCAAAAAGGATAATGATCTGGACCTGCCAAGCGAGTCAATCTAATAATGTACAGTCCAACTTAAAGACACCTCAAAGGTCCCATGTCCTGGTGTGTTTGACCATTTACATCACGTCTTGGCTGTCTTCTAAGCTACATTTAATATTAAATGAATAAAATACTGAAAAATGTTGTCTCTGTGGAGAAGTTGAAGCAGCTCTTTATCCCTCCTCTTTGGAAACACTCAAATCTGAGGCAAAGCTGACTTTCAAAACAACCATGGGGTCTGCTTTTGACAAGCAAAAATCACACATATGGGAGAGGCTGCATAGTTATTTAATCATTAACCCCAGGAAGTAAAAACATAACATTTAAGGGGAATTTTCTCTAAAGAGGCAGAGCACATTTTATTTTAGTTGAAAGTTTAGTAAAGGTGTTTGTTCCCCTGCTCCCCAAACTCCTCCAACAGCATTGGAAGCAAAAAAACAAGGATTCTGCAGGACAAGGGACCTTTAAGAAGTCCCTGGAAGAAGAACAGATGTTAATTTTAGGCTGCAGTATAATAAGAGCTGCATGTTAGGTTAATGCACAAAACCCCAAACAAATCTATATTCAGCAGAGACAAATATCATAACGACAGATTTATGGTCTGGGCATCTATAAGTTTGTCGCAACTATAAATTCACATTTTTAGTCCTTTTTCTCTGCCTGGATGGACACACCTCCGGATGTTTGTGTGTATTTATGCATATGTGTGTATCAACGAAGTACAGAGTATGGCTTCAGTCTGTTCTATTGTAAACCGCCCTGAGATAAAACCAGTATTGTACAAATAAAGACTGATTGGCTGACTGACTGAAAAATCTAAAAAAGGGTTCAAAAGGGAAAAGTGTTTCTATGATTGGGGGTTTAACTTTAGATTGATGCGACGCCTACAAGCATGGCTCTTCATGTTCTTCTAATCTGTTGCTCTTTACAGTTCCCCGAGCTCTTACAGATCTCGGAAAGACTGCCTTTTCTCACAGAGCATCCTGTGCATGGAACAACCTCAAAAAACAGCTAAAGATAGTGTCATTGATCTCGCTGAGAAAATTTAAGGATCATAAAGAGTGTGGTGACAGAGAAGTGCAGCTGCTTTTCATGAAAGGTCAGTGTTCATTTTCTATGCCTGTTTTAAAATGTGAGTTGTGTGCTGTTAATGTTTTTCTTGCTTTTTAAGTCTGTAGTACTGTATTGGCTGATATCTTGGCCAGGTCTCTCTTGTAAAAGAGATTTTTAACCAAGACTTCCTGGTTAAATAAAGGTAAAATAAAGGTAAAATAAAATAAAAAATAAAACATGGATGATTACTCTGTTGTTTTCCTATGAGCGTGTTGCTTCTGCCTGGGCCTGTTCAGTCATTCTGACTCCGTTTCAACCGTCACTATGATGTGTGACACAAAATTCATCGAGATGGTTGAGGAGGTTAATCATTCACTACTGTTTGTATTTCATTTGCACCATTTGTATTTTATTTGTTGTGTATATTGGAGTGAAAAATAAAGGCAGGTGTAAGACAGTTCTACAAATACCTTACAGAATAGATTTTACTGGTCCATTGGGCAACAACCCATAGGAAGTATTTGGGGAGGGCAGAACCTTCCAAAGTAGATCCAGAGGGTGGCTGGATGATTGTTTTGTCAATCACATTCAATTTGAGCCTATCAGATGAAGGAGGGCAGTACTGCCACAGAGAATAGTTACAATAAGTCTTGACAAAGCCCATCGGGAGAGAGCCAAACATATATTTTCTTTTTATAAGTGCTTTCACTGTTGTTCTTTCTTCTTCATTTAGTGAAGAGATGCTGTCCATTTCTGTAGCAGGCATGATCTATGACAATCTTCACAAGCAGCTATTGTTACCTTCGCCAAGGAGGTCTTCAGATGGTATAAAATGCAGCTGCACGTCTTTTAACTGGCACACGTAAATATGAGCACATTACTCCTGTTTTAGCCTCACTTCACTGGTTGCCCGTACAATTTAGAATTCATTTTAAAATTATTTTGTTTTTAAATCCCTCCGTGGTCTTGCCCCGCCCTACCTCTTTGAGCTTCTGCACCCTCACACACCCTCCTGTTGTCTCAGGTCAGCCGATCAGCTTCTCCTGAAGGTCCCTAAGACCAAGCGGAGGCTCAGGGGGGACTGTGCTTTTGCTGTTGCAGCCCCAAAACTTTGGAACGGGCTGCCTCAAAATATTAAACAGGCCTCGTCTCTGCCTGTTTTTAAATCCCTCCTTAAGACCCACCTTTTCTCCCTGGCTTTTGATGCACGGTAGTTGGCGATTTTATTATTATTTTTTATTTTATTTATTTTGATTGCTTCTTCTGCATTTTTTATTCATTTTAATTGGTTTTATGTCTTTTAAATTGTTCCTTGTCTTTGAAAATTCATTTTGCTTATGTTTTATGTCTATTCTTTTATCTCGTATTTTATTTATTCTCCTGTACAGCACTTTGTTTCAACTATGGTTGTTTTTTGAACCGCTTAACAAATAAAGTTGGACTGGATTGGATTGGAGGTTATATTTTTGCCTGTGTATGTTTTTTTTTTTGTTAGCAAGATGATGCAAAAGCTACAGGATAGATTTTGCTGAAAATTCCAGGAGATGATGGTAGTGACAAAACTTAGATAACTTAGATAAGAAATAAGATTTTGTGGTGCTCCAGATAACCGCCATGAGTGAACATCATTTTTGTTCCATAACTGCCAAACTAATTATGATATCAGCATGATTCCAAGTGCTAGGTGTGGGTTTTCAGGGTCAAGGAATCATATTATGATGGTAACTTTATCATAATTTACAAGCCTGTAGTCATCTTTTGACGCTGTAATGCTTGCAACTCCTGAATCTGTCTCCTCAAAGGTTTGATATGATTGGGCAGTGCCTCTGCAGAACAAGTCATCTCAGTTTGGGGCTTTGCAAAGATGGATCCATCTACTTACACGGAATCAAGTGGATCTATCTGCACTGCAAGGTTGATGAATAGGCCCTTGTTTAGGAATCACTGACATAAACTAATTTATGGAGATAGCTTCTCATATCAAGACCTTCAACACGTAAATGCTGCTTCCCACACTGATGGATATTTTAACTTAATGTAAGTAGCTCAGACTTTGTGTTTTGGCTCTTTATGTCTTAAAATGAGGTTTTGATTTGGGCTTGTCGGCTGAATTACACTTGAAATAAATGTAATGAAAAATTCTCATCTTCTGACAAACACACATGCTCACTTTGAAACGATGTGTGACACAAAATTCAACAAGATGGTTGAGGAAGTTAATTATTCACAGTGTTTGACTTTAGAAGGAAAATGTGAAGGTTCTAACATACTTTGTCTTCTGAAAGAGCTCCAAGCCGATCATCATGAAGATTGTAGTCTCTCGGAAATTCCTGTACGCCTGATGCCACATCTACACCAGACAGAGAGAAGTTAGTGCAGGCAAGCCTCCTGACATTTAAACACAAACATTCAAGCACAAGCCTCTATTACCATTGACCTTATATGTAAGGCAAGCATTCAAAGAGGCTGTGAGCATTACAGGAAGGAGAAAAGCACTTGGATGGACTCTTAGAGGTAAAAAAAAAACATGGCTAACCTCGTATTCATCCATGTTGACCTCGTCGGGCTTAATTAGGTCCAGTTTGGCACGTGCCACATTCATAATGCTCTTACATCTGTGGGAAGAGGAGGGGTGGGGGACAGGAAGAGGAGCGGCGTTAGTGGTGAGATGGTGAGTCATTGTGAGGTACTCCAGGAGATGAAACAGTGCGAGCTGGCCCGCGGCCTCAGCGTGGCCTAATGAATCACTCTTTAGTGCTGAGAGGAGAAGTGAAACGCTCCTCCCGAGGCTCCTATTCAGGCCACATGCACACATAAATCTAATTATCTCGCTCAAAATAGAGGAGGAGGCACAAATCAATTCTTCACTCATGAATATGGATTGAGGCCAACAAGCACAGCTGAAAACTTTTAACGCAGACTGAGAGGAAACACACACCCTGGTGACACATGAGTCACAACTCTAACATGGAAGGTACCTCCATGTTTGCCAGAGACATAAAAAAGGTCATTATTGAACATGAGTCTGCTCAGATTGTTCTGTTTGAACTACAGACCGTGGGGACGTTTAAGGAAATGGAGAGTGGCATCCAAATGATGCAGTCGACGCTGACGAAGAGGCTGTTTGTCCTGCATGTTTGATCAAAGGTCTCTGCTGCCCCCCGATGGTGGCTTTGAGAACTTCAATTGAGGATTATTTTTTCCCCCACATAAAAATGTGAAAGAATTACAATAAAAACACACATTAATGCACTAAAAGGAAAACAGACTGCTTTTACTTTTTAAGCAGCTGCATTCCTAGTGACAAACACTTTTTACCAGCTTTTATATTTTCCTATTGCTTTAATTGCTGTTGTTTGTATTTATGAAGCTTAACTGAGTTTTCTTTTCTATTTGTTGTTTCTTCTCTTTAACTTCTTCAAAGCCAATAATTCAGGCGTACACCCTTTAATTGATTTTATCCATTCCTATTATTTTAATCATGGAAAAAAAGTGCCATTTATTACTGAAATAATATTCTTTACTTTACAAACATCTTAACAAACACATCAATTCTATTCACTGAGTCAAAAAAATATATGTATTTAGTGAACTTCAACTTTTTATAAATATATATAATAATTAAATAATCAAATAATTTAAAAAAGTGTAAAACTACCAAATCTAACTAACAAATCTGGGAAAAAAATGGATTCACATTTGAATTCAGATCACCAAAACCTTACCACTTACTTTCTGTGCGATGACCATTATTAGGGATGCAAAATATTGGATGTATTTTTATTTCACACAATAAAACAGTCATTATCGCAACGCCAATATTTTGCATCCCTAATAGGACGAAGCCTCCAGTCTATTAAAATTTTCCTGCTCCTTTCATGGTGACCATTTGTCATGGAATTACATGTAAAGCAAGAGAAACATATTTTTTTATTTTGCTTGCCTGCACTTATAAAAGATAAATGTGTATTTCTATAAATACTGCATATTCTTGGATTAAACAGGATTAACAGCATGTACAATTATTAGTGAATGAGTTCTTTATTTATTTTTGTTTTGTTTACCATCATTGTCTGTATTATTATTATTGTTCTGTTTTATTTTAAATATGTTTGTCGCCTTTTGTCTTTTTCTGTTCACTGTGTTTGATGTACTTTTGCATTTTTTAAGTAGCTTGTCTTTATTAACATTGTTCGTAGAAAAAAAATTCAAAATAAACAGAGTTGAAAACAACAAACACACAAACAAAAAACAATAAAAAAGGATACAGACTTTGGAAAACACAAAATGCTTGCAGCAAGCTATGCCATGAGGTTGAGGCTGATAATATCTCATCTTCTGTCAATTTCTTCCTCTTACTGTGAGCGCAGTTTTGACATTTTCACAATTTTTACCAAAGGTTTATCTCAAAGAATTTTCTCTAACGAAGTGTTAAGAGCTGCAGTTCAGTCTTTTTAAAATGTACAGCACTCAGATCTAAGATGTACATTTTGTCTGCAGATTATTGTTGACATCTTAAAGCATTTACAAATTACACCTGCGTTTTTTCATTGCCTGTTTTTATGCACTCTTGAGGAATTTAAACTGAAGGCAGTAATGAGAGAAATAGAGCAGTAGCTCCAGGTGATGTGGTGTCCTGCCAATTCTCAGCAGAGAGTGCAGGCGGACTCACCTCTCATCGAAGGCCAGGTTCCTGTCAGCAAACTGAGTGAGTAGAGTCCTCTCCAGGATCTTTTTGGGGGCCTGGTTCTGGATGAAGTATACAATGATGTGCTGTAGTCTGTAGTCGTTCTCTGGAGGTGTGTCCTCCTGGGCGAATCTCAGGAGTCGAGCGTACTCCAGCTTTATGGCCTGACAGGAGAGGAAAACAGAGTCATGGTTGAACAGACTGTGGGGGTGAACGGATGGATTCATAATCAAGTACCGATGAGATAAGATCCTACCACTGACTCTACTTTGCACTGGTCAGACCTGCTTTTGGTACCAGGCAAAATTTGGACCATCAATGTGAGTATATACTGAGCTCATATTTTCCAAAAGATTAGAATAAAACAGATCTACAGAAGTACGTCTTTGTTATTGATATGAAAGATCATTTTCAATCACACTGACGCCTCACTCACACCTCACTGCTTTAGAGGGATCATAGATTCAGAGTCAAATGCAAACACCGTACACTGGAAAAATAGAATTGATGCGCGACTTAAGGAAGTGGACTCAAAAAGGCCACACATTATCTTCCTTAATTGTTCCCTCTTTTTATCTTTAAAGGTAGACTGTGCAAAGGATGGACAGCACAAGACCCAACCTTTCAAGATGCCAAAAGGCTTAGTAATGCATATGAAAATACAAAAATACTGTTCAAACTGAAGTATTGTTCCCACTGGCATAGAAGCCGCAGCCCATTTTTAAGAGTCCCAAAAAGGAAACAGAGATTTTGACTCTTTCACTGCTTGATTATTTACTCTGAGTTCACTTGTGTCAGCTATGTGCACAGGCGGAGGGACACATAGCCATTTGCTGCATTGTAAAATAGTCCCAACACAGACCCTGCATTTGCACATGAAGCGGAAGTGCCGGGCACCAAAGTGCCGTGGCAAAACGGCTGGTGACATCGCCCACTGGAAGCTCCGCACCACTGCACAAAGCTGAAAAGGGAGGGCACAAGATCTCCAGAGAGACACAAGCTCTTGTCTGAATTTCGATATCACACAGTAACAAAACAATGTTATAATCTGAGAAAAGAAATAAACAACACATTAGTTCACTTCTTTAAGGTTGCTTAGCTCGACGCAAACATACAGCTCTGTGATTTGTATTACTTCTGCCTGCCCTATTCTTGTAGAGAGGATGTTTGGTGTCATTTATGTTATATTTCTCCACAACACGATCAACTTTTCTTTGTCAATGGTGCCGAGTTGCCTTTGGGACCATCTGACCGACTGTTGACCTGATGTTCGTGCCTCTGGTTGTGACGTAATGACAGCCTATTGAGGAATTACATTAAGGAGTCTGTCCCTGCTGAGAAGAGCAAGCATGGCAACCATGTCAGGAAATTACCGGGCGAACTGCCTGGACATTATCCTGGTAATGTTGGGTTTTGCATGTACCTGATACAGCCCAACTACAAAAATACTAAAATATGCCTTTACGCACTCAGAGAATTGTAATTTCATCTTTGTACAACAACAGGTGTTGGAGAAGCGTTGTCCATCATTATACAAAGTCCAGTTGCTAATATAATCTAGTAGTGATGTGACCTTGGCTTCCATTCGTCCAACATCTATGAAAAAAATAGTTTATTTAATCTGCAAGGCTGAATCAATTACTTTGACATTTTCAGTAGAAGTTACTGCGTACATTTGTGCTGTGAAGATGTTGAAAGATGATGACTAACACACAGTTACACATGATGGAGAGGAAAGAGGAGGGTGAAGTGAGGACAGGGAGTGGAGAGATGGAGATGTGTACCTTAAAGAAAGCCGCCTCAGGCCCGCTCTTTTCATACACAGCGCTGGATTTGCCAATAGCCATTATGACACCCTGCATACTGGGGGTCATCATCGTCTGCCCACAGAGCAGGAACCACATTAAAACACAGATGACAGCAGATCCTCCAGACAAACCATGTAAATCAACATCTATGTTAGGTGCTCTGAGGCAAAACCACGATCAAACCAGAGGTATCACTCAGCAGTCCATGCAGAGGTTAGAGTGACACTGTGAGGGACACAGCCAGTCAGATCAGCAGCACAGTGTGCAGTCCTCACAAGGATAATGTGTGAAAACCAGACAGCCATAAGACAGCTGGGAGACAAACAGCCGACGGAGCAGGCAGGCTCAAATTATGACAACACCACACTCCCACTGAACTAACAAGCAGATATCAACACAGACACTCACAGACAACCTGCACTTGTTTAAATGCTTGTTAACACAAATGGCTAATCAGTGAGTCAAATGGCTGCAACTCAATGCATTTAGACATGTAGATGATCTTTTGAAGTCCAAATTGAGCATTGGGATGTCACTGGGGTCTCTGGGGTCTAGTTTTTATTTTGATTCATACATGCGAGGACCACCTGAAGAGTGAGTGTTTATATTTTATTACTTATATTGTGTATCAATCTAAATTTAAACTAAATATCAAAAAACGCATCAGCATTCCTTAAACTGAATTTAAAAAAAAAGAAAAAAGAAAAAAAAGGGAATATGGGAAAAAATGGTCCAAAATCAAAATACTCAGAGGGCAGCAGTTTGTTTTGCCCCAAACCAGAGGAGAATGTTCAGAATATTTCAAGATGGCAGAAAGGCAAAAGTTACATTAACTAGAACAGCTTAGAAAACACAAATGTCCGCCAGGGCATTTTACAATATGTCAAAACACTGTCAAAATGTGGAAAACTACCTGTCATCTTGCCCTGTTACAAAAGCCTGCAAAAACATAATCTCCTTGGTGAAGGTAATAACCACTTGTTACATCCAAGTTATGTATCTCTAAACTCACAGCAAGTCGAATCTTGAAGCAGATAGGCTATAGCAGCAGAAGACCATCCCGGTTGAGTGAAGCAGACTGAACTCTCCTGCCTTTACAGATGACACCATGCCAACTGACGCTCGTAACACTGTAGCTTTTAGGCCATCTGTGTGTGTGCACCACATTACGGCTGCATCAACCTGTAGCACAGGCCTGTCTCTGTAAATGAATTTTACCTTTATTAAAACTATGAACAGGAAGACTTGGAAAACACAATGAAAAGCTGATTCGTCTCATAACTGCCCTCTGAAAACCTCAGAATAAACACCTTCTGTGTTAAGTGGAGGAGTTTCTACACAAGAAGTGTGTTTGAACTGCATCTGTTTTGTCTGTGACATATTCTACCGATATGAATGTTCACCTCTGCAGGAACCAGGCAAACAGCAGGGATGTCATGATTCAAACCACAAGTACATGACTTGGGCCATTTTTTATGGACTGGGGATCAAAACATACACTTGTCATCTCACCATGATTGTTTTCGTCAGTTTCCGTGAGTTGAACAGTAAATGTGCCAGTGATGCAGCTTTAGTAGTCCAGTGGCTAACATACTAGGGGTGTGGAAATACTTTAATTTAGTCAGTGAAAACAGTCCAACAGCCATTCTAAGTGTCTGCAAAACTATTTCTAATGAAGGTACGAGAGCTGCTGTTCAGTTATATTCAAAATTCTTCTTTTAAAATTGATACAACAATTTAAAAAAGACAAAAGAGCGTTTACTAAAGACACTGTGGACGGCAACTGCTGCAACCCTAAAACAGATTTAGGATAAACATCCTAGCAACAGTTTCAAGGTCAAATAAGATCACAGAAAAGGTTATTATATTAATTGCTCTGGACAACCAGCTGTGGTGGAGACAAGTTTTTAATCATCTATTGAAGCTTTTGAATCTACGGTAGGATCTACTGACAGGACACTGCAGATGCTGGAGTAAGGTTTATGTGACATACAAAGTGACCTGAAATGCCATGCGACAGCTGTGAGTTTTGCTGTCCACGAGGGCCTGCTGTCACAACACAGCAGTAAAGACTCAGTTGTAAGTGCACAAAGACTGGGAGCCATTTTAAGCCCTCACAGCAGGACTACTCATGACTAGGAGACCTGAAGAGTCTCTCACCAGTCACGTGGCACTCTACAGAGAAGTTTTAAATAAGTTTACAAACAAAGCTGGACTTATAGGAAGTCAGGATTCCTGAGTTCCAAGTGGAAAATATCAACTGGAATGCCCCTTAAAAAAGTCAGAATTCCGAGTCTGAAGGTTGGAGAATCCTCATCACCCCGAGGTCATAATCAAATATGTCTGCCACAGGTGTGATGGTGCATTCCAGTTGATCACAGAACTGGGATCGCCCCCTTGGTTGGAATTTATCACTTGGATGTCAGACGACTTTAGCCAGCCCAACTTCACCAGCTCCTAACAGGAACAAATCTAGATGGGATGTGACATAATTCTCACTCCCCTTTTCCCAGTTCTGATATAAATGGAACGTGCCATTAGTTCAATGGAATCAACTGAGGGTATCTTGGTACTATGCTTACATTTGGTTAACAAACACAAAAAACAACTGGTTTGTCTAATTGAAGGTAAATATTGGATAGGGATACTGTATCAGAGTTGAGTTTTCTGAGCAATCTCATGATAGAGACCACGATACATATTATGATACTCATGAATTGTTGTTACTGGCTGAGCCTGTAGCAGAATCCCTAACTACTTTTGTTTTTTTGTGGAAACTAAAACAGCATGAATGAGTTTAAAAGATCCTACAAGTTATTACACTGAAATTTCAGGTCCTCATAGATGTTTAAATAAATCAAGATTTGGAATGTGCACTTTATCATTGAGTTTGCTCTCTGTGTTATTTATGCTCAACAACTGCTGTCACAGCAACCTGCTGATCGATCTGTAAAATCTCTATCAATGCACACATCAGCAAGAACTAAGTGGCAACTCTTTTCCATATTGCTTTTTTCTAGATTATTTTTTGGGCATTTTGTGCTTTTATTGAGAAAGTAGATAGGCCTATGAAAGGGGGTGAGGGGAGTTGGGGAGGACTCTCTGCAAACTGGCCACAAGCTGGATTTGAACGTGGGCCGGCAGAGTATGTAGGCCGTGCCTGGTTGCTAACCACTCTGCCAAACTGGCACCCACCATATCAATCATCAGATACTCATGAAGGGCCAAAAGCTGATCAGGACATTCCTAATAAATATGGTTCTTAATCTTTTATTTTCCTGTGGGTTTTGGCTGAGATTCGGGCTTGCTCTTAGTAAAAGTAAACAGGCATCCTAATCTTGAGATATTTGTTGGCTTGTGAGAGTGGTCTGAAGGGTCTGACTTGATGACATGCTCGCTGAAAAGAAAATCGACACATTCCACAGCTGTCCCGCTGCTAAAATGTGACGTGAAACTGCCTCTATCTTTGTGCCAAGATGCAGACAGCTAAACGGACTTCTCATACAAGACAAACATAAAGGTCAGTATTATTCTGCAGCCCTGAAGTGTGTGGCCACAAGCTTCAGATTTTCTCAGGTCTGAAAATCCTCGAGTAGAGCCACGTGAAAGATGCTCTGACTCTTATCAAACAGGCACAGACTCCTCAGCACAGCAAGGCAAAGAAAGTCTATTCTTGGATGAGAGCTACCTGGTCATCATACCCCCCCTCCTCTGACTCAATGACAAACGTCCCCACATTGGGAATAGCCACCTCGACGGTGCGCTGGCCGGGGGACTCGTCCTCCGCGACCGAGTCAGGAGGAGGGGTGGAGGGGGAGCTCACCTGGACCTCAGGGTGAGGAGGGGAGGGAGGGGGAGGAGACTGTAGAAAGAATGGGAGAGGTGAAACAAGAGAGACAGGGAGGTGAAGTCATGTCAAGGGAGAATAAATGAGGAGGAAAGAAAAGCAGTGGAATAATAAAAAGAAGCACTTTAATTAAATTAATTCCTTTAAATCCAAATGCTACAAGATTTGTTGCAGTTTGTCTGAGAAGTCAGCGCGTCTGCCCCTGCTTAAATCCTTTTCTTCTTTAATTAGACTTGAACATAAAATTAATTTTGGTCCTTATTCAGAATAAATGGGCTCCATTCACCAACGGGTTTAAAAGTCAGTATTTAAGAAGATTCTGACAAAAAACTCTTATCTGTGGTTTATTCTTTTCCTTTAGCACTAAAAAGCATGATTTCACTCCTCTAAGAGCTGTTTGGACAGGATAAATCATTAATTTTGTGCTCAAAATGAATGGAAAACTGATTTGAGCTTGTACATAGCTGTTATCTAGTCTTTCTGACAAAACAAAACACTTTTACAACACGAGCCTCCCCATTAAATCACCAATGGTTCTGAGCTTTTAGGTTGACCATCAGATCAAATCATTGTATTTTTTTAAGCAAACATTACATGGTTAGTATCTCAACTGTTAATGATATTTTTTCCCCCATTTAACTATTTTTTAGGTCACCTGGTGTGTGCTCTGTCTTCATTACAGCATAATATGTATTGCTTCTAATGACAATGCATTGTAAGCAAGGGACATAATCTGGTAACTTGCTACTTGAAAAGTTTAAGTGGACAAAATTAAAAAAAAAAAACTTTACTTCTCTGATCAATCCTGTGAGATCTCAGATTTTAATCCAGTCTCAGTCATTCATGTGGTTATGAAGGATGCATTTCTCTATGCCAGTTATAAACAATGTTCACAATCTGCCCCCTAACAATGAAATGGACGGATGGAGACAATTCAGCATTCTGAGAAAACATCATCAATCTAATGTGTTGTTTAGAAATATTATTTAGAAACAGATTCAAGAAAAATCTTCATGGATACTGGTGAATGAGGCCCGTTGTGTTCAACTGGTGAAATGTTGAAGGATCAAGAAAGACGGATTAAAAGGGACATTAATTGAAGACATTCATGAAACAAAACTCCAATTCCTGCAGGGACAATAGGATGTTCCTAATCCCTTTAATCATACTTGCATTGAGAGTTCCCTTCCTGATGCTAGTCCAGTCTAACAATGAGGGATTCAATCCATGTTCTTTTGTGCAAAGCTGCACATTTAATTCAAAACTTAACAAGAGTAAATGGGCTTTTAGAATTAACTATTTGTAATATTCTTTGGCAATACTGTTCATAAAACTGTCAGCTCTTTTCTGTTGTGTTTGTGTATTCTCAACATACAGCGTTTAAGAGAGCTTCAGGACTCCTCTCCTCCTGCTCAGCAGCAGCTCTGGAGATGGCTCTCTCTGTGTCCTCCTGCAGGTGTTTGGAGTCGCTTGTGGGGGACGGCTGCTCCATGTACTCTGGGTCCTGCTGGGGAGCTGCAGGTGGACATAAGAAATCATCAGAGAAAAGCAGAAAAAAGGTGACTCCTATTTCAGAATTTTCAAATGATTTTCCCACTCTTTATACTCATAATAGCCACCTAGCATGAGGTGCTGATCTGAAGTGTATTGATTAGTTAACCCTGATCATAACATGTCCATACTTCACTTTGAATAAATCCAAGTGCTGAAACATCTTCGCTCACTTTAACAGCAGATCTTAAGTTTAATAAAAGTACACATAGTCAAAGCCATTCAGAGATGTGAGTCTGTAAGAAGAGATTTCAAGGTCATTTCCGTGTCCTTTCTTAACTCTCGGGGGAACTTGAGTTTTCTCTATTTATCTTCCTACCCAGTATTGATTCTCAATTAAGCATTCTCCTCTTCTATTCTGAGCGTTGTGACCCTGACCTGCGTTGTCTGGAGGGCTGGACTCGATACTCATGGGCTGAGGAGATGAGGAAGAGGTGGAGGTTGTGGATGCCGCAGAGGCAGCTGCAGCGGCGGCGGCGGTGGCCAGGGCCAGCTTCTCCTGCTGGGCCTTACGTGCCTGCAGGGCGTCCCACTCCTCAATCTCCTTGTCGAAGAGCTCGTTGTCCTCCTTCACATACTGCTTCAGGTCTGGGGGCAGTTTGTCCATGCCACTGAGTATCTGTCCTGTTTCTTTATCAAACTCCTCTGCACAGATGAAAGACACAAAAAAAATAACGTGATGCAGATAAAGAACGGTATTTTTGTAATATCCATGAGCAGGAACTATTCATGTTTATGGATTCTCTAAGAACAGGAAACAAAATGCTCTTGCTTTCACTGCCATAAAATGACATGAAGGACAAATAAATGCATGCCTTTATGTCTGAAGGAAGTTAATATTTAAAGCTATGAAAAAATTAAGAAGATAAAAAACACCCTCATAAAACGAGAACGCCGCAAGAAGCAATTAGAGGTTTATAATATGCGACCCTTAAATCTTAATCAATGCTTTTAGTTGTAAACATATTGATTATCTGTGCATCTAGTGTCTTAGGGCCCATTTACACAACCACATTATCACAAGAAACGGAAAGATTTCTCTTTTGCATTTTCAAAAGTGTTCTGTGTTCCCACGGGGAGGGTGCGAAAATGATGCACGTTCACTGGGATCTGTGAGAATGGCTGAATATGCGGTAGTGTGCATGCCAGGCCGGTAATTGACAAAGTAAGTTTGTAGTGTCCTTGGCAAATATAACAAATCCCTCTCTGCACTGACACAGCAAATCCACATTTTGTTGGAGGAGCGAGAACAAACCGAGCACAGTTAGCAGTAAAAATATTGCTCAGTAATCAGCCAAAGCTGTTGTTGTCCCGAGGTGCATGCACTGCCTTTATCTAGTGGAGTACTGCACTTGTGACACACGCCCGTTTTCCCTGTAAACAGCAAGTCTTGTTTACACAGATACCAAAATGAAAAATTTCCTAACTTTTCACTCTGGACCCTGGTTTCAAAAGTTTGTGGATTCTGGCACTCCGGACACCAATCTTGTGTAAATGTTTTCATTAGTTTTCATTGTCTTGTAAAAATGGGCCTGAAAACTACAAAGACCACTTATGTGGTGTAGAGTAAATAAATGTCAATTGGTATTAAGCAGTTCATCCTCAGTCGTGATTATTTCTGCCATCGCTAACGTATGGATGCATTGACAGTATATGTGTGTAAAAATGCACCTAAACTTTCTCTTGTCTGTTTCTTATGAAGCAGAAGTCATTTTGACAATGCAGCGCTTTAAAATAGATTTTTTTCATTATGTTTCACGGTCACTGATAAAGATGATGAGGTGTTAATGGTGTGAAGTTCTCTCGATCTCATCAGGGGTTAATCTTTATGCAAACCCTTAAATTAGTCTGTTGGTGAAATTTTGAGAAACTATTGAGTTTATATTATTATTACCATTGTCATTATCATTATCCTCATCATCATTATGTTATCATCATCATTATTATTATTATGATTATAAGCAGCAGCATCATCTTGTAATTATTCATGCATGTATTAAATTTTTTTATATTATTCAATTCATTCATACATTCATTTTTTAATTCCGTTTTTAGTGTGTTTTTTTTATTGTTTTTATATTTTAATTTTATTTATATGTGTGTATTTGTATATACATTTGTATATATAGAGGTATATATGTATGTATGTACATATGTGTATGTTTGTTTATATTTCTATTATTAGTGTCAATATTTAGTGCTGTTTTCTTGATTGTTTATTTTCATCTTTCGATGTTTGAATTCATTTATTTGTGATTGATCTTGGATGGATTTCGAATCATTTTTTTAGGTTTGAGTCTCTACATCCTGTGATACACTTATTCATCATTATATGATTTTAGTTATTTTGTTTCAAAATTGTTTTTTTTACAACAAGGATACCCCGTTTTGGACGTGTGTCCTCTCTAGTTCTTTGTCTCTTTGGTAATCATCTGCTTGGCCGGTCACCTAAAGTAAACTATATTAGATGGTCTCACACACAAGAGCTACAAACACTGATGAAAGCCTCAGGGTGAATCGCGTTTGTTTTGTTGTTGCTTCGTTAACTTTCATAAAAGTCAAAGACTTTCATTGCGAGTGCTGATGCTTTTGTCATTTGTAGATATGTACCTTCCATGAGAAAGGGCTTCTTGTCGTTGATATACATGAGACAGTAGGCACTGGCATTACGATAACCTCCAAACGAGTCCCTGACCAGCTCCTCCCAGGACGACTTAGTGACTGAGATGTCGTTGTACTTCATCCAGCAGCGCTGATGGGGGTCGTAGATGTACGCCCAGTAGTGACCAGCATTGGCCTGACCTTCGTGGACCAAGACCGCATGAAGCCGGTATGGAACCTGGAACAACACAAAGCAGACGTTTATATATATATTGATCAATGGAAACATATGGTCATACCTACTTCTTTCATTGTTTGCCTGAATAATCACACTATCAATCAATACATCTTTATTTGTGTTGCTCCAATTCATAAGAGGTGTTACCTCAAGGCACTTTACAATATGATAGAGACAAACCCATGGACACCCAGCTCATAAATCTACCCTGATCACATTTGTTTCTGCTAAATACAGCTTCAATCGAACAATCTTTATCTGTATAGCACCACATTTGCTGAATATAAATGCATTAATGATAAGGCCCTTAGATTTGGCATCTCATTTTCAAGAGGGTCCTCATGTCTATGTGGCTGTTAAGATGGTTACTGTGGATGTATTAATCAATACAGCCATGGATAGAGGGATCAATCTAGTATTAAAATGAGTATCTATAATAAATATACACTATGCAAATGTGTACACACCAAGAAGAGTGTACACGTTTGCTACAGCTGCTAACGGAGAAGTGTTGCTCACCTGCATCATAGATTTGTCTGAGTACATTAACTCAATGGTTCTGTGGATTCTGGTTATGCTGCCCTGCAGATCTGTGAAGAATGATACATACAAATCATCAATCTGTGTCATTTGATCTGTTATTATACTGGTATTTCAAGCTCAGTGACTCATGTCAGAGTTGCTAACAGGAGGCAGTAGGACTTACCTCGAGTGTCATTTTCCACTTCACTCCTCCAGCGGTGCAGGCAGCCCTCGAGCACCCTCAGCTCCTCCTCAGTGATGTGTCGTGGGGCAGGGTGCATGGGAAGGTCAGGAGGTAACCGGGACTGGGTGAAAGGTTTATGAATGGGAACTCTCTGCTGCTGGGCTGCAGTGGGAGCTGAGGTGGGACCTGATGCAGGGCCTGAGCTCTCTGAGGGAGGCAGGGACTCCTGCTCGACTGTGCTGCAGGGCGAGAGATCCAGTTATCAAAATTAGATCATGTATAACAGCCGCTTAGTGTAAATGCTGTTGGACTGCCCTGTCATCAAGGTGTCTTTCTTTATGATCAAACCTTTCCTGACCCTGTGACATGTTTGTTTACTAATTATTTTTATCAGATTTCATCAACAACCTTTTGTCCCTTGACGCAAACAAGACAATAACTAATGAAAACAAGTGCACTTGGACAAAAGCTAAATAAACGGACATTTTTCTCAACAGATAAAAACTAGACTAAAATGTTTGGCAGAGACTTAATCCAATCAGACCTAACTTTGTCATGTAGAGAGTTGGGACAAGTTAGCAATCACAAGTTGGGAATCCACAATTCAATCACAGCTACTTAGGTTGTGTGGAAAGGTTGGATGAGTTAAGAGGGACATTCAGTCACAGCTGCCTTAGCTTCATAGTGGTGGGATAAGTTTAGGAGCGATCCAATCAGAGTTACTCCCTTTATGAATTGATATATTCATATAAAGCAGGATTAATGTTTGTTGTCAGTTCTGGTATTGAAACTGAGATACTCTGCCATAAAGCCTAAGAAAAGGTGATTGCATTTTACACAAAAGATACATTTGTTTCTGTTTATTTATACATTTAAACTTTACTAGCATTCAATAAAGTGTTATCAGATGTTTCATTTTTTCCAAGTGTCAAACATGATGTCAGAAATTGAAGGAAACAAAAAACATGCCTTACACTATCCACTTCATATTTTAGTCGACTAAATTGACAGTAGATTTCAATGTGGTGAACTATCATCACCCAAACCTGGACTAAAATTAAAACAGTTTAGATGACTAAATTATGACTAAGACTAAAATATATTTTAGGCAAAAGACTAAAACTAAAATTAAACAAAATTGTTGCCAAAATTACACTGCTATCCAAAAAGAGCCCATGCTCTAACCTTGGAGGGGGCAGCTGTTGCCCTGTTGTGCCACCGGGGGGCGCTGATGAGTCTATGTCTTCCACTGGGGATGTGCACACTGGCTTACTGGAGGCAAACTCCATGGCGTACTGAAGGACATCTGCCAGAGGAAACCTCTTGGGGCCGGAGCCATAACTCAGATACCTGAGGGAGAGTCAAAGAGAAGAGAGGAAAGGAGGGCAGGAAAGAGACAAAGACAGGGAGAGGGTGAAGTCAGGGTGAGAAAAAACCTTTTATGGTTGTGCAGGGAGTTTTGTGGAATTAACAGGTATTAAAGAGAAAAGCAGAACCTCTCCAGTCGCTGTTGAAGCAGAGTCAGATGCTCTTTTAGCCTCCTGATCTCCTCCCTCTTGATTCTAGTTATTTCTCTGTTTCTGTCCATATACCTGAAACACATGAAACACAGCGTGTGCTTCAGTTTAAACCAGGAAAAGACTTTTATTTACTGCAAAGGCTTACAGACGTGGACAAATATGTTGGTACCCTTCCGTTAAAGAAAGAAAAGCCCACAATGATCACTGAAATAACTAGAAACTGACAAAAGTAATAATAGATAAAAATTTCCCGAAAATTAACTAATTAATGGTACCCTTAACTTAATATTTTGTTAAATATTGGTCAAATCATTTATAATCTTTTCTCGGGTACCATCATTTTTGTCCAGGTCAGTTTCATTAGTTTGTTTTTTAAAACAATTATGTTGACTCACAATTAAAAAGCAATGTCTGATTTTCATTGGTTGATTATTAGTAAATTTTTAGTTATAATTACTTTTGTAAGTTTCAAGTTATGCCAGTGACCATGAGGGTTTTTCTTTCTTTAACAGAAGGGTACCAACAATTCTGTACATGTGTGTAATATAATTCTTTAAAACTGCTTCTAAAACATGTCTTACCTGTCCATGTAGAGCATGGAGGGGAACTCCAGCTTGTTGTGGATCTTCTCAGGACGCCCCAGTGCTTGGTTAAACTCAAACCTCGACAGTTCAAACGTTAACACAGGAGGAAGCTCTGTGAACCAGTGCTGTAAGGAAACAGGAGTTGATCTTTACATTAACAACCTTAGTCACGAATAAACTTAATAAAACAGCAGTGGGAGCAAATCTTAGGGTTGATAATATTCATAAAATATTGCATAACATTAAAAATCAGTCAACATGAGTCACTCCTGCTGTCAGTTATCCTCCTCTCTGCTGCTGCTGATGTTGATTAACTGCCTGGCAGGTAACACTGTCAGAGGACGAAGGACCAGTGTGGGAGTTGGAGGGTTTAGTTATTCATTTCATTTCATGATGACTGTCAGTTTTAGTAAAAACAGTAAACACTGAAGGATTCTGCTAAAGAGTTTTGTTCATGCAGTTACTGTAAGTTTTATAATCAAGCACTGGCTAAAACGGGGGGGATTCTTGAGGATTGAGGCAGAGTGTTTGCATGTTTATGCAGGGATAATTACTGTAATATGTTTTTTATCTTGAAGATGTTTTTTGAAATCATTATTCCTGTAAAATCATTCCATTATTTCTCTGCTGAGTGTCTGCACTGCTGTCATTGTTGAACGTCTGTTTTGATTCGTGGTGAAGATCATTTACAAACTTAAGTCAGAGCTTAACAGAAAAGAGAACTGGGTGCTTGGGTGACTACAAAATAAACACAAGTTCATTTTTCCACAGTTATCGTCCTGTCTTTTGTCTTTAACCCTCCTAGCTTCACGGTATCTCAGGCTCCTCCAAACAGCAACATGAAGGTTGCACATTTCTCTCTCTTGGACCACACAGGGGCGTCGGTGGTGAAGTCTGAGGGGACGAAATGGCTGAAAACAGGGAATTTTCTTTGTTTTTGTGCCATCCACTTACACGAGAATAGAGTATCTGAATCTGCAAACTCTTCAAAACAGGGTCCAGAATGAAAAGTTTTGAAAATGATTTTGTTTTAGCCTCTGTGTAAACAGGAATCATCTCTAATAGGAAAACAGTGACATGTGTCAACCAGTGTTGCCATAATTTTCTCATGAAACAAGTAACCAGGTCAATAAAAAACAAGCCCAAGACAAGCAACCTTCTTTTCTAATGTGATTATTATGCCTTTTTTAATAGAGAAATACTCATAAAGGTTGTTTTAATTTTCATCTGCATTACATTTAAATTTCAGTGATATTTTTTCTTATTAGGCTCTTAATTTTATCTTTTCAGCATCCTTTTGTTTGGAGGTGAAACATCCTTTTCATTGTACAGAAGTAAAGGGAGGGGCTACTGTTATTTATAACTCCATTATCACTGAACAGCCTGTCTAACCTTGATTTTTGTAACCAGACAGGCATAGTTAGGCTTTTATCTACATATTATGTTGATCCTCTACAACTTTATTACGGTGAAAAAAGCAATAGCTACATTAGAAATAAACTTAATTCTGGCTATAAGGATTTCTTTTTGGTAGAATAATCATAAATTCATGGAACTCCTGAATTGAGTTTAAATTGGTAGTAGAGTGTGTATCAGATCTCTCCCGGGTTTGGGAGCATGACAGGCCCAAATGAGCAGCTGCACTTTGAAACAAGCCCAACACAACCCGCAACTGCCAACAATGACAAGCAACTTTTCAGAAAAAGAAGCACAAAGTCACTTGTTACGAGCAGATCTGGCAACCATGCCGACTATCCAGCAACATGTGTGCTGCTAACTGTGCTCAGTTTGTTATCCCAATAAAAATATCCTGACAGAGTTTTTTGTCCAGGCAAAAACTCCTGCGTCTTCGTGTGTCCATTCGCCACTGTTGTTGGTGAAAAATTTGTCTTCACTGGAGAGCGTGTTGTGACACTGCAGTTACACTACAAGCCCATGGCAAACTAGGCCTGGCATGCACACCACTGCACTGTCAGCCGTTCTCACAGATCAGTGTGAATGCGTGTCGTTTTCACATCATCTCTGTGTGAATGTGGAGCATTTTTAAAAATGCAAAGGGAAAACCTTTCAGTTTCTGGTGACAACTTTGTCATGTAAACGGGGCCTGATAGTGTGCTTGGTGAGTAATCAGAAGGTTAGAGCTCTGGCTGTCACATGTTGATGTGTCCTTGGGCAAAACACTTAACCCCAAGCTGCTCCCACTGCTGCATCAGTGGTGTGTGAATGGACATAACAATGCATGAATGTGTTATACTGATACTGATGGACAACTTGTAAAATATTGTGTCTTAATGAGGCAGCTTGTTCATGAGGAGTCTTTTCAAATGGTGCAAAGTTTAAAATAAAATCAACAGCAACCAACTGCATCTCTCCTTAATGGTTGAGATAAGTCAAACCTGGGACACTTGCTCTACTGACTACACTAACCCACATCTCATTTTAAACTATAATGGCTAATTTATACCTGGAAGTCAAAGTTTCACCATAGCCTTTGCTCTTTGCTCTAGGACCGCAAAGTCCTGAACCCCCACAGAGGTCTATGACATCTTCCAAAATGAGAAATTGCATAAAAAAGCAGCTTACATGTTACAATATGACAAAAAAGACCAGCCTGATAAACTGGAAGTGTGTTTCCTCATTCATGTCTTACTCAGGGACTAAATATTGCTGAAGAGCTCTGCCTGCCCCGTCTTAATATGTCCCCCATACCATCTTATTAGAGCAATTTAAGGGGTCAACTTGACTCCAAACAAAAAAAAACTTCTCAGGCCTACATTAGTTCTAAGTTATGCTGGAGCAGCCTTGGAAATTGGGAGACACCGTCCTGTATTCCCATATAATGTGCTTGGAGCTGCTCTGCCTCTATGCTCCCTTCTGCCCGCTGATGGCTGGGTGCCACATTCATACCAGCCTGATAATTAGCAGCTCCCTGCTGCTGTGGGACAGCTCAGACAGGGCAACAGCTAAGCAAAAGGGTCAAAGACTGATCAGCAGAAGAGCCACATAAAAGGCCAAGGGGTCAAGCCCTTTGGAGAGGATTCACCTAATCACCCAAAACTATTTAACCTAGTCAACTTGAATGATTCTGACAACTGTTGCCTGAGAGGGTTAGGGTTTGCCTCAGCGCTGGGAGACATTGAGACAAGTATAACTGTCACAACACTAATAACCAACCCCAAAAGAATCAAACCCATCACACCACAGAGACAAAAGCCTTTGGTTTAACAAACAGAAGTTCCATATCTTACTATGTTTGCAATGACAGGTTTGACATCTGATTGCAGATCGATAAACTTTACCGTGTGTAGATAGCTGAACATTTAAGGATTTCTACAAACTTCTATGCAAGTTTCAAAGAAATTCTTTTAACTACTCTGAATAAAACCGATGAATAAGCTGAGGTGACACTGCTGTTACCGACCTCTTGTCCAGACCTGGCGGAGTTTTCTGCTGAGTGCAGGGACTCGATCTCGCCCTCGATCATCGCCGCCTCCAAACATTCATGGAGATCCTTGAAACCGTTCACCTGCAGTGGGTACTGCCCAAACATTTCTGTGTTTTCAAACTTTTTACCTGTAAACAGAATTACATAAGTGTATTAGACAAAAACAAATCACCAACGACAACTGATACTGCAAGACCTGCATCTGCAATCTGGAAATTCAGCATCAGAATCAGAAATACTTCATTAATGCCCAAGAGGAAGTTCAGTTGTTTCAGTGCATAGTGCAGATGTATAAGAAATTAAGCAAGAACATGCAACATGCAGAATCTTAAAGGTACATCATCTTCTGAAATCATGCAGCCCAATCAAACTTGCAGAAATACCCTGTGTCTACTTGACCCAGGTGAGCCGTATGTGTAAATGCAAGCAACAAGGTTTACACCCTGACTTTAACTTCTGTGTGAAAACTACCTTTATTTAGACGAAATGGCAGAGCATCTCGGTTACAATATAGAAATGACAACAGTGAACCTGCTCTACATGAATATATTAGTCTATAAAAAAAGAAGCTCTGATTGGTTCATTCCTAAACTTATCCCACCACCATGAAGCAAAAGCAGTTGTGATTGGATGTCCCTCTTGACTCATCCAACCTTTTCACACAACCAAAGGAGCTGTGACTGGATATATTCCTAACTTGTCTCTACTTTCTGCATGACCAGATTAGGTCTGATTGGATTAAGTCTCTTTCAAGTTTTAATTGGATGACAAAACATCAGTTGATGTAGTGTCAGATTTTGCCCATGTGCACTTGTTTTTTTTTAAATTGCTGTCTAGTGTTCACCAGGCAAAAAAAGTTGTTGATGAAAACTATGACGAAAATAATAAGTCAACACTGACTGAGAGGAGTAAGAGTGGACAACCATGTCCACCCAGATGGCCTACATGGACATTACCCTGGTAATTTAAAATATCGGGGGTTGCATGTGTGAAAAGGACGAGTGTAACCCAGCCAACGAAAATGACCAATGACCTGCTTGATTAAAGGACACATACACTACATCTCATATCTGGGTAGGGCTGAACAATTTATCGTTTTCAGATCGAAATCGCAATTTCAGACGATGCAATTTTGTGATCGCCAAAGCAGCAATTTTTTGCAGCGCTCCTGACTGACTCAGGATCTGTTGTGTCAAGTATTATACACATACTGTTTTACAAATTTGTAGACAATCTATATGTTAAAAGTGCTGGTAAGCAGGTCAACAACACAAAGCCTCTGTTTAGGTGTAGAAGTCAATGAAAACAGATTATTTATCATCACCATTGAAGGTGAATAATGTGTTAAGTATTTTTCATCATTTATTTCCTTACTGTTGTCTGTACTGTAAACAAAGTGAATTTTGCACTGAAGTTTGATTTGAAAAAAAACTGTGAATTGCAATATCAGCCAGAAAAATCGCAATTCAATCTTTTCCTAAAATCGTTCAGCCCTATATCTGGGTCTCCTTAACTCTTAAGAAAGCACACAGCCAACACTCTCACACACAGGGCAGCTGGCATGTGTCCAAGAACCAGACAACAAATATACCCCAGGCCTCACTTTGGGCTATTATCACCATTTTGTAAAAGATAGGGAGAGGATATCAATCACATACATCAGATGACATACTGTACACAGGTCAAACTGTTGTCAGGCGTGACGGCACAGCTGAAAAATCAGAGAGCGTGAAAGAAGCTGCAGTAACGAGCCATTTCATGCCCGTCTGCATCTGAGCTGATTTTCACTTGTTCAGCAGTCACTCACTCATCATTAAACAGCTGCACAGACCTCCTGCTTCAACTACTGATGAGCAGCCCTCCAAAAAAAAAAAAAGACAGGGGAGGAGTTAGCTAGCGGACATGCAGATGAGGCATTAAGGTCATTTTATGAGCAGCAGAGTCCACTGGCCCAGCTTTTGGTGGCTCTGGGCCAGTATTGTCATGCATAATAAGCACAATGTCAATCAGCCATCAAGGTCTTCCACAATCAATGCGACCGCACTCCTCTTTTACATGGAGCACATCTCATTAAGACAAGGTCACCTTTCATTACTTGGGGCGAGGACTTGCTTGCTTTCTGGCTGATGCAATCAGACAGAGTTAATGCTTTAACTCTCTGTAATTCTGAATCTACCACCTCACTTCTTTTTCTTTATTGTCTTTAATTTAACAGCTCATCTCACCTTCCAGGACACCCACAGCCAGGAAACGACCGTAGAAAAGCTCCACCATGGGGTTCTTTGGCTTCTCGCCCTCCCTGAGAGCAGAAAAAACAAGGACAAGAGATATCCCTGAGTCATTAGTATATACATTATGTACACTTATGCTCTTTATTGTACTTTTTTGAGTATATGTATTCACTCCAAATAGTGATACTGGAAGACAGCATGCTTTCTGTCGACAGGAGCAACCAAATCATTTATCATGAGTGAACTCAATGACATCTGCTGCGACAAGGAACTGACAACTGCAGCACCTTTTGACTCTCTGCATTCAGGCCTCAGATTTAAAGGCCTAAGGTGCTTTTTGGTTGACAAATTTTGAGGTGCAATCCCCTACAACCACCTGGTCAACTTTGACCACAGCAACAGTGGTTTAGACTGGTGATAAGCTTTCCCATCAATCAGAGGGTTAAGGGTATGAGCCCAGCTCTGGTTGCCACAGGTTGGTGTGCCCTTGGCAAGAAAACCCCAGGTTGCACCCACTGCTGTGTCAGTGGTGTGTGAATGGGTATGAAAAGGCATGGATGTGTTAGATAGTATTGATGAAAAACCTGAATAGACACTCAGAACCACGAGAATGAGAAAGCACTTAAAGGAGCAAACCTCCTCAATGGTACCTTACATATTGCTGTTAGATCTAAGAAACGTTCCATGAGAATATGATTATAATATGATAATATGATTCCTTGGCCCTGAAAACACATACCTAGCACTCTGAATTACGTCAATATCATTAGTAGCTTGACAGTTATGGTACGAAATGACAATTTGCTAATGGCGGTTATCTGGATCACCACCAACTCTAAAAATTTTTCAGTCGAGCCATTACCAACATTTCCTGAAAATTTCAGTGAAATCTGTCCAGTAGTTTTTATGTAATCTTGCTAACAAACAAACAAACAGACGAACAAACAAAGCCTCCTTAAAGGAGGTAATAATGTGGGTATAAATAGGAAGATTTGATCTGGTGTGCAAAAGCCCTTTGAGTAGCCAGAAAGACCAGAAAAACACTACAGGCTCCATTTACCATTTAGCTTTAGGAAGACATTCATTATGTAAAGGACACCGTCACATTAGCAGCACCCTGTTTTCACATCCGTAAATGAAAATTGCAAAATAAAGAAGTTATTCAGATTATATTCAACATTTATATTTAACAGCTAAGTTATTACTCCCCATAAAGTTCCATCCTGGCTACAGACACAAATACGTTCAAACACTATTTGACTCCTTTGCTCTTTATTGCTTTTAAATTCACAATGCTGATTTGTTTGAAGCTTATATTTCCCAGTAAGTATTGATCTTTGTTTGTGCATTGGTGATATGAATTAATACTATGATACAGGACGCAAATGACATGACATATATGTGTACTGTAAAGTCAATCTGTTCTGAAAAATGGAACTGATCTACATCCCTTGGCTTCATGACGAACCTGATGCACCAGATGGAACGTTTAATTATTTTCACTTGCCCATGTAGGAAAGAGCCCATAAAAACTGTCGGGGCAGAACCTTTTAAATGCACATTTGGCAGGTGACTGGATGAGCATTTCGTCAATCACATTAGTTAAAAGCCAATCAGATAATGTAGCTGGCGGGCAACAGAGAAAGATCCACTTCGTAAAACAAACTCTTGTCAAAACATGTTGGAAGTGGAGTGAAAATATCCTGTCTACTGAGAATTTTGTAGTGTTGGGGTGGATTTGTTTTTCATTTAATGAAAACATGTGGTCCAATCTAATGAAGCTGCTGCTGAGGCTGCTAGCATCCATGCTAAACTCTGCTTAAGCAGTCAATTCCTGAGGTTGTCTGTATCTTAAATCCCACCTTTTAAGGATGCTGACTGGGTCATGCCACTTTCAGCTGCCCACACTTGCTCTAGATTGAAGCTTGGTCAGATGATCTGCCTGATTGTAGACTGAATCAGGCTGAAGGTTATCAACTGACCTCAACTTATGATTTTATTTTGATTTCTGAGCAGTTTATCCTTGAGTCTGACTGAACATGAGAAGAGTTGGAAGCTAATCTCAGTGTCTTTGAGGTTTTACATGAGTGGCCCTGACATACAACCTAAAACATCATGCTTTCACCCATCCCTATAACAATGAAAAGGCATAAAAGAGCTTGTGAGTGAAGTTTTTTCTCTGATTGAACGTTTACCTGTCTTCTTCAGCCTTCATCTGAAAGGCATCCTCCAGCCAGTCCAGCAGCTTGTGTGTGAACTCGCTCACATCCTGCTGTAGAGGAAAGACACAGCACACACAAACGTCCAATTAGACGGTTGCCTTTAAGACACCGAGATCACAAAGTCAAACTGCAGCTACAAGCAAGAAAAGTCCAATCAGTCAAATCAATGCGGCGTCTGTCATGTGCTGATGTTCGCTGAGCCTCAGATAAAAGATGACTCGTCTTTGCCGACTGATCGCTGAACCTCAGAGGGAACCTGCACGCCACAAGGCCGCTCTCTCATAGACATCAATGCCAGACGCTAATTCAGGTCAGTGCCCCCCCAACCTGACTAATACACAGCATAGTGACATGACTGATGAGCACAGGGGCCAGAGGGAGGACCTCAGTTAACCTCTGCACAGCCACTGGCTTACTGTGAATGCTTCTGTGAGGACAATACAACCCCAGATACTGCACATTAGAGGAGATGGGCAGAGAACAGCTAATACCTGGTCAATATGATTTTACACAAAGTTCAGAGGGGATGATGAGGGTTTGAAGATTAATAGTTAGAGATAAGAGAGGTTAAGTGTCTCTGGTTCAGCAGAGCAGAGCTGAGTCAGTAGAACGAAGATGACTTTGAGCAGAGGCCCTGTGCTTAGAGGACGAGGAACAAAATGGAGACAGAGGGGGTTTCATGTTCACTATATGTGTGAACAAGTGTGGCTCTTATTTTAATCATCATAGTTGACAGGAACCAGAGACAAAAACACTAATTAGAAAATGAATGATACCAAAAAACAACTGCAACGTTCACTTCAACTGTCAACATTTTTCAACACTGTGATAGCATCATAAAGTGAGATAAAAACAAAGATCGAGGAGAACATCAGCCATCGCCCATCTGCAAACTATGAGATGATTACCTGCATGTTTAATTCTTGAGTTAAGTTTAGGACTTTATTTCAGCCTGTCATTAAATAAAACAATTAATACAAACAAAAAATCTCATGTGAATGCAAAGAAGCAGAAAGAAGAAACATCTTAGAGAATCTGCCTCTCTCTCGCAAGATATTACTCAACTAAACACATAACACAAATGAACAAGAGCTGCAGGCCAACATGCCTTTTTACATATCATTATTTCTTATTTAAAAAAAACAAAACAAAAAAACAAACAAACAAGCAAGCAAAAAGGATCCTGTTAATCCACATTTTGCCACAAAAAACAGCATGACTTGGATCAACACATTTCCTTGTATTTACTTAACATACTGGCTTTAATACTTCTGAAAGACAAAATTCAATGGAGCTTTACATACAAATACAAACTTTATATCCTATATTCACCGTGTCTGTACGGTGAAATACAGCCAAATTCTACACACTGCATCTTTAGATGGGTGTTTTAAGGTTACAGCTTAAGAGGGGTGACATATTCAACAAACAAAACAACTCACTGTCCTTAAATATAACTTTTCTTTTAAAAACTCCTCAAAGAAATGAATAGTGAAGGCCATGGTAAACGTGATAAGTACTAAATAGTACGGTATTTATTTTGGCCTTTTTTTAAGGTATTATGACAATAATAAATGCAAAATTTTAAGTGACCTTCTTTATTTCTCTTGCTAATAAGCAAGAAAGTAAACTTTCTGGTCAAACAGCTTTTAATCATGTGGTTAATAATTTTAAAAACAAGGTCTTTTTCCAAAAATTTTTATGTAACCTGCCAAGTTATTTTAGACAGATTTTCTCGCTTTAGCATTGACATGTTGGTTTGCTTATTAGACACTTTCCTCTTCAATCACAGCCTGTAGATGTTAATGTTCTCAAGGCAGCAGTAAACTACAGCTTACCTGCTGCGATTCACTTGACTTGAAGGCGTCTTTGAGGATTTCCACAGCTCGGGATGGATCCACATATTTCCTTTTGGAGCCCACCATGAGGGAGAAGAGGTTCCTCAGCTCCTGCATGAAGGGGAGGTTCCTGTGCTCCTGCTCAGAGAAACAAAACAGGTACATTAGTAAAGAACACTTAAATTCAGTTTTTTAGTTTGGCTGAATCAGTGAATGATAAGTTGCAAACAAATAACAAAAGGCAAAATAAAAGAACAGATGAAAAAGTGAGATGTAGTCTTAACTTACTCAAACCCACCCCCTCTCCATCAATTAGTCACCAATTATTTAGCTTCCCAATCCAATAAATACAAGAACATCCCAGAGGGAAGATGAAACTTTCACATCATTCTGCTCAACCCTGCAGGTAACATGGGAATATGCATGTATGTGCAACAATATGTAAGGGTGCCTTAAATCCTTACATATTGTACAATACAATATGTGAGTGTGCAACTCATTACAAAACTCTAAACAGATGATAAAGTTCATCTTGCAGACATTTTGCTTGATCATGTTCTGATCTTCTCGAAGCTTCACCTGCCATGTTACCTTCAGTCACATAGCTTCAGCATTTGAACCAAACAGTAAACATGGGCTGATTAGCTTTTTTAAACTAAAAAACAGTGAGTAAAATACTTGTGTATCGCACCACAAAGCCTCTTTTTATAGAATCTCTGCTGTTGTCACAGAGCTGACAGCAGGTGCCAAGGAAAGAAGTTCAGAACCCTTGTTTATTTTTTTTTGCCAAACATGACTACACTAATAGAGTTGATCTACAGCAGCCAAATTAAGTTTAGGCTCCACCATCCTGTGCACTGACATCTGCTAATTAATTTACTTTTACTTATAGTCTTGTGCCTAAAATACTTTTCAGGTTCAGTCATAATTTAGTGATCTATTTTTTTAAAATTTTACTCTAATTTAGTTGATGAAAGTTTGTAACATTTCAGTGGAAATCTACAGAAAATGTAGTCAACTAAAACATGAAGAGCAAAAAATATGAGGCATTATTTATGTTTCCTTGAATTTCTGAAGTCATGTTTTACACTTCGATACAATAAAACTTCTAATTACCATTTATTGAATGCTAGTAAAGAATAAATGTATAAATGAACAGAAACAAATTAATCTTTGTGTGAAATGCTGTCTCCTTTATTTTGGCTACCTTGCAGAGCATCTCAGTTACAATATCAGAACTGACAACAAATAGTGAACCTGCTCTACATGAATATATCAATTCGTAAAGAGAGAAGCTCTGACTGGATCTCTTCCCAATTTATTCCACCACCACCAAGCTAAGGCAGTTGTGACTGGAAGTCCCTCTTAACTCATCCATCCTTTTCACACAACCAAAGCAGCAGTGATTGGATATATTCCTAACTTGTTCCTACCTTCTACATGACGAAATGAGGTCTGATCGGATTAAGTCTATGTCAAACATTTTAGTCTAGTTTTTATTTTTTGACAAAAATGACAGTTAAATTAGTTTTAGATTTTGTCCATGTGAACTTGTTTTAATTAGTTACTGTCTATTTTTGTCAGGTGAGGAAAAAGGTTGTTGATGATAACTAGGACTAAAATAATTAGGCAGCAAATTAACTCTGATCTGCATGTGCCCAGCAGTAGGAAAAGAAAGGAGCATGTGAATTTAAGCGAAAGTTAAAATTGTGGCGTCAAAGGTGCTGAGGCAAAATGGAGAATGAATGCAGCGTAGTTCATAAATGTTATTTTTGCTAAGGCATTTTAAATGCAGCAGAAAGGCTCCACTATGTTTGCAAGGGTAAGCACTCAGAGATAAGGCTTAGTTTGTAATGGGATATACCCTCTGCAGCACCAAGTAAAGTCTCATTATTCCAAAAAAGAAGCAAAAATAAAACTGTTCAAAAGCAGGTAACCTTGGTCAGGCATGTCTGTGTGTTAAATTTGAGCCATTAGTTTTTGAATTCGTCTGTAATCAAACATATGCGCGTCAGAGCAGTGAGTGAGTGTTCTCTGAGGTGTGACATGTAACGCAGGACATAAGAGATTTTTTATGAGATATGTAATAACTTTGTTTAAAGCATTAATAAGGCCGATAAAACAGGCTGATATAAACAGTTTAGTGCACAGCCTGTACTCATGGAGTTCGTCAATGAGTCAGAGATTCAGGTAAAACTTTTCACGGGGGGACCAGGGGCAGTTGCACTTCACATATTTTCCCTCATAACCTACAGATAATAGATTTACAACTTCTAACATTTGAAACAAATACATGAAATACATAATACTGATTCTGTATGTTCACCTGATGAGGACAAGACTGTTTATTTATTTCAATGGCAAAAAATACAAAAAACTGCATAGTAACAGCACTTGAGGGCAATCATAAACTACTTCATCAAGCCTTATGTACAGTGCTTTATACATTCATTAGACCACCATCCAATGTATGGGCTATGCCACAGCTGTCCCAAATTAACAGCATTTGGTAATTACATAATCATTTTTATGTTTCTGTAATGCTTCATACACCAAAATGTAGAAGCTCAGTAAAAGAAATGACATTGTTAAAGCAAAAATATAATTACTAAATATTAAAAAAAAATGGAAACAAATAGTAAAACAGAATAGAGCACAAAAATGGATAAATGTTATGCTTTATATATTTTTGAAATTTCAGAGATGTGAGTGGTTCAGATATGAGTATAAAAGGTGAATTCCTCATTCTTGCTTAAAATGTATGTCCAATAACAACAGCATTATAAACAAGATAAACAAGATTTCTAAAATAGTTATGATAAAATAATCTTTCATACCTTACAAACTTCTTATTTGGGTCTCAAGCTGGAAATGTTTGGGGACCCCTGATCTGGAGATTATATGTTTTTAATCATAACCAGTGGATTGGTCTTTTCAGTTTTAAAATGTTCTTTGGTTGACTAGAGCAACACAGGTCTGTCATGTCATCTGGTCAGTTCACTTTGCTTAGCAGTGGGAGATTTAGTGGCATCTAGAGGTGAAGATGGAGTTTGCAGTGAATCATCTTTCTATTCCAAGAGTGCTGGACAGTTGAGGCTGAATAATAAAGTGGAAAGAAATAACAGAATTCAGGCCACTGACATGTAAGGTCTTGAAGAAACACTTTCCTTTTGCTTCTCTTATTTTCTCAGTCAAGGTGGACACAATACTTTCTAATTACAGGAACTATCAACTATTCAAACTACAAACTAAAAATCTGCAACACCTGCTGTGTACTTAATTGGTATATTATTTGAAGAAGACTTTACATGTGACTTAAACTGCACAGTAACAATGAGCAGAGTTCAGGATGTCGACGTACAGATTACATTTTAAGCTCTGGTGGTCTCATACTGCCAAAGTTAAAGGTCAAAGTTAAACACCACTGGAACTTATATGTAGAGATGACTCCCACACTTGTAAAGCGGAGGATTAGACCAGATTAGAGAAAGGCTTCTGGCCCTATAGCAGTGACTCAGTATGGAAAATATGGACAAACAAGCTCAGGAAGGAGTCGTTCTGTTGTTGTGGTGACTGTTCGAAGTCTAAAAACTCTCAGAGCACAAAACCAACACTCTCCGTGCATGTTCAGTCCCTTCCTTCTGGAGGAAAATGAACATTTTATTAAACACTTGACACTGAGGACACTTCATGCAGCTTCTATCACAGAGTGACATGAAGACGAAGAGGCTGAACACTGAGCTGCTGTAACCTGAGGGCCGATCACACAGCTGCTGAACGGCGGCTCTCAGCACAGAAAGGGTCAAACCCTCACAGCTAAAGCACTGCTCGCTGTGATAAAGCTATAAAAGGCTGTGATGATGTAAACAGAGCTGACGGGAGGTAACACACACATGCAGCTGTACTAAAAGGGATCAAAAGTATGTGGATTTGGTTTAGACTGATTTGTTTTCCTGCTTCAGGGCCTGATAAGCAGAGCAGGGGTCTTACCTTCTGGTTTCGAGGCAGGTCGTGGACTCTGGCTGGAGGCGAGTAGTTGAGCACCAACCTCTGGAACTCCAGCAGGTTGAACAGAGACTGGTGGATGAAGAAAAATAAAAACATGTCAGAAAAGCACAGGAGACTACCCTCAAACACCTACACTGCTTTTGTACTTCCTTGGTAAGATGGACAGCTGTATAGTGGAGCAGGTGACAAGGTTGTGACTTTAGTTTTTATTCTATTTCATGTCTATGTCAATGTTATTTTTTTTTTTTTTATCCTTATCACTGTTTACTTTTTTGTCATTGTCTCCTTACCTCTTACTTGTAAGTTAATTTGAAAATTCTCTTTAATAAAATATGTTTTAAAAAAGTACAGGAAATAAGACAGGTCTGCATTTCACCTTTATTTTTTCACACCATGACACAGGATGAGAATTTTTATAATAATACAGAGAAACTGCTGATGTTGGTTTCTACATAGTTTCCTTCCTCAATCAAAAGAATCCACAATTAATGCCAAAACCTTTTCACTTTCAAAAGAAGTTGATGCAAGTCTGTCAATTGAGTGGCGCAGGAATGAGCCCACAAATGCAGAAGTGGGTTTACAATTAGTGCTTCCTGGTTTCCAATCCCCCAAAGTAAGGGGAATAAAGGAAACTGGTTTCAGTTAAATACCTGAAATAAGATTGGTGGTGAATACAGACAGGAGATTTAAGTGTTTAACAGGAAATAATATAATTCATCCGATGTTGCCAGCTTTTAAATCTTAAACTGTTGTGTGCCTAAAAGGATGAGTGCTAAATAGCTGCGAATATGGAACACAAAAATGGCCAGGGATCCAAGGCAAGCAATTGTTTTTAATAACCAATAATTAATTTACTTTTGCCACAGCCGTGAAGATGTACTCGATAGGAAACCCTAAAAGAAGAGGCCACAACAAGACATTTTGGACTGGAAGTACTGTAGTTGTTTCCAAGTGTAACCACCATGTTGTAGTTCAATTGTACAGCACTAATTGCATTTCACTCTCGCTGATTATGTTTAAAGCTATGGTCTACGATTTGGAAGCTTTGTACATTTTAATAACACCGTTTATAAGGCTGTTATGGTCCTATGGTCCTATCTACACAGTATAAAGACCAAAAAGAACGAAAAAAATCCATTCAGTATATCCGCTGAAAAGCTGCATACTAGCTGACCAATCAAACCTTGAAGGCAGTAAGGTTCAATTGGTCCGTGAGTTGGTCCGTGAGTCCATCCAATCCCCTGTCTCCCTCACTACGCAGCGTCATGCGTAGTGCGTCATGGTCCCGCCTCCTCCCCTCTACCTCCGGTGAGCAGCTAGCAGCGTTAGCTACTGAACTATCATGGGGCCAGAAAAGCGTAGCGCCGAGACCGAAGCCGCCTTCCTCTCTGGGCCCAACGGAGCTCCACCCGCGGGTTGAGGCCTGTTAGCGGGCTAAAGGCTAACGAATGGCCTCAGCCGGCCGTCAGACCTTCAGCATCGGCCGTTTTGCCCCTGGTTGATCAGGTAATGGCTTTGTTTACTACAGTGGGAGATGTCTGCCGAATAACTCTGGTTAGTCTGTGCCTGGCCTGGCTCATGACATGTAGCAGAGCGGGTTAGCCTGTTAGCCGCTAATCGTTAGCACTGTAAGCTGAGCTGCGGAGGACAGGCCGAGAAAGATAAATCCTCCCCCACAATCAGCTCCGCTCTGGCGGCGCCAGACCCGCATTGCCGCCGGTCCAATTGAAATGGCTACTGCTGTGTGTTACAAGGTGGATGTCTGTCGTGTTTGATACTTTCAGTTGAGCTGAGCTGTTTTTGATTGAGTTTGCTGCTGATATATTATGCTTGTCGCTCGTAGCTCAGTCTGAGGGGGCTTATATGAGGCGCCACGAGCTGGGGGCGGGATCTTGGAACACGGAAGGGAGAGGTGAGGGAAGGGGGGGCAGGCTGCGGTTTCAAATCGTAGACCACAGCTTTAAGCCGAAAAATGTTGAAAAGGAGGTTAATTTGTTAAGATTATCACAAAGAGAAGAATGTGTAAGTTTGAGTGTGTTGGCTACACAGCTTACTGTCAGCAATGATCTTTAAAAAGAGAAAAACCCCAAAGGCTTTTAGCGGGCTTGAAGTCAAGAAAACCAACATAATGCTAACTCCTGCACTGGCCTACAAAAACTGATCATCCCCGCAGCACCCATTGTCTTGTTTAGACACTATTACCTGATTAAAATGTAATAGCTAGATCTGGCTCTAAACTGGTAGATCTTGACCTAAAGATCAGAGCTGTTATTAGTGTCTCTCAACTGCATGCCAAAAAAAAATGTGGTGAAAGTTTACAAAGCAAACTAAGGACTATATGTATTTATGTTATTCCACTTCTCTTGACATTGTAAATAATACATATCATTTTTCCTCTCATGATTTTTGATTATTTATCTAATTTATAAGATAACAAAGCTGGTTTACTATTAGGACCCTGTTTCCACCTGTTTTAAGCAGCACTTTAAATTGGAAAACAATGCAGCCCAGCTTTCTCAGTGCTCAGTGTTGTGACAAGGTAAGACCAAAACCTTCAGTTGTGTTTTTAAATTTTAGAGGAGCAACATCACTGTCGCATCCACTCACTGATCAGTCACAACCATAAAAGGGTGAGACATCTGATGTCAACTGTAAACATAAATTGCAATAGCGGAAGTGCACAGACTTATGTATATGAGTAAAGATGAAGTCCTTCAGTGGCCTGAGCAAACACTCAATGCGGGGAGTTTCTTCCAGTGTTGTTGACTATTTTAGTCAGAGTTCGCATTAATATTTTTTCTCCTGAAGAAAACAAGACAGTAACTTATAAAAACAAGTTCACAAGTTTTCAACAAATAAAAACCACATGAAAAAGTTTGACAGACTAAGTCCACTAAGACCTAATTTTCATCATACAGAAAGTAGGAACAAGTTAGGAATATATCCAATCACGACTACTTTGGTTTTGGAAAGGCTAAATGAGTTCAAAGGGACAACCAATCACAGCTGCCTTAGCTTAATGGTGGTGGGATAAGTTGGGGAGTGGACCAATCAGAGCTACTCTCTTTATGAATTGCTGGATTCATGTAGAGCAGGTTCACTATTTGTTGTCAGTTCTAGTGTTGTAACTGAGATGCTCTGCCAGGTAGCCAAAATAAAGGTGACTGCATTTCACACAAAGTTTAATTTGTTTCTGTGCATTTATACATTCAAACTTTACCAGCATTCAGTAAAGGGTCATTAGAAGTTTCATAGTATCCAAGTGTAAAACATGACTTCAGAAATTCCAGGAAACATAAAAAAAAAAAAAATCATATTTTAGTCAACAAAATTTACAGTAGATTTAAGTTCACATAAATGTTGTGAAATTTCATTAACTAGAACTAAACTAAAACTAAAACAATTTAGATGACTAAATTATGACTAAATATAAAAGATATTTTCGGCAAAAGACTTTAACTAAAACCTTTAATGGCTCGAAAGAGATATATCAATGCTGTGTTCCACCAAGCAGTTCTGCTCAGTCCAGCTCAGTATGGTACACAATTTCAGGAGTCTCCACTGTCAAAAGATTAATAAAGGCACCCAAGTAACCAACTCATGCCAACCCACTTTTCACTTTTCACTCTTACGCAATCATGAGCGCACCAAACCGTCCCTAAAGAATGGAGTTCGGCACTGCACTCTGTTGACTGGGCTCAAAAATGATCAATTTCCATGAGACAGCAGCTAAAATGAAAACATACCCCAGCATTTACATAGCTGCCTGGACCCTCATGGCTCACATCCCCACCCTCAAGTGAAAGTACAGCTGACAGTGAAAACGCAAACAAGATCAGGGCATATCGCTCCAAACCCTACCAAACTTTACTAAACCAAACCAGACCACTCAGTGGAAATGAGACTAGAGTGTATCAGTTTTCCTTATATTGCTCCACACTCCGGTTTCATCATTCAATTTCAGTTTTAAACAAGCCCCCACCTCAAGCCCCCGTTTGACAAGGACATTCCCTCACTGTGAGGTGAATGTGTGAACAACCAACTCAAAGGGTTTCATGGGCAGTCCTGCTTAAATCCTGAATACATTTTCAGGAAACAGCATGTGGCATAGGTTAGGATTGAAGCTGGAAAAGCCAACGATTAACTTTTGCTGAAAATTACAGATCAATAAATAAATGTTTTTAAAGCATTCAAGTCAGGCTCTTTCCCTTCAGGTTAAGACTGCTTAGCAGAATAGTTTGGGAATCTCTCCTTTAATATTTTTCACTGTCCAGTAATTTTCTGGCCGAAGGTGGAGGAGCAGCAGCTCTACTCCGAGCCCCTCCCAAATGACCAAGCTTCTCACCCTATCTCTAAGGGCTAGCCCGAACATCCTGCGGAGGAAACTCATTTAAGCCACTTGGACCTGCAGTCTTGCTCTTTAGGTCACTACCCACGGCTCGTGACCAATGGTGAGGGAAGGAACAAAGACCAAGAAGTAAAATCGAGAGCTTGGCTGTTCAGCCCAGCTCCCTTTTCACCGTGAAGACCATTGACAGAGTCTGACATCACTGCAGACACCACACCGGTCCACCTGTGGATCTCCCTCTCAATTCTTCACTTTCTTGTGAGCAAGACCCCTAGGTACCTGAACTCCTCCATTTGGTGCAGGATCTCATCCCTGACCTGAAGAAGATCAGGGGAAGATCCAGAACATGCTGGAGGGACTATGTTTCTCAGCTGGCAGGGGAAGCATCAAGATTCCCCAAGGAAGAGCTGGACCAAGTGGCCGAGAAGAGGAAAGTCTGGGCTTCTCTGCTTAGGTTGCTGCCCCTGCTGCCCAACCATTAATAAGCATAAGAAGACGGATGGATGGATTTATGTAATTATGCAGTAATAAGATAGTTTGTTTTGCATCATGAGTTTAAAGTCCTGAAACATTACCTGAGGTAATGGAAGAAGTCAGGACATGAAACACTATTACATTGAGCAACATTTTACATAAGAGGCTTAATCACTTTACTGCCAGAATATCTGACTGTTCAGTGTGATTACCCTAAAAAAACTCACACAAGAAGGCCTAAGATGCTGATGCAAGAGCTGCTTTTGCTCACTTTCTGACTTCTGACACTCTTGACATTGATGCTGTGTGTCTGTTTTGTCAGTGAATAAACTTAATGTTGTTGGGGTGTCTTGTTTGTATATAAGAGAAAGTTGTTTACTGGTGTGCTTCTATTGAGTGCAGCTGGATCAGGTTCAGGCGGTGACTTCAGCTTCAGGGTGGGGGGTTGCATTACACACAGGAGCCAGGCACCATGTGATTGAGTATCCAGTGTTCATCTGGCATATTTCAGCTCAGGTCACATTTTACCACCGACTCACAGCACACTGGAGACTGACTCTTTGTGACAGCGAGGCTAATACTCCCAAGACTTTACTTTGTTTTCCCACCATATGAACATCCTGGTGACTTTATTTTCTAGTTCCTGAGGATGTCTGCAGGAGTAAGTGTAGGAGATTTCTTCATCACCACAGAAACAAACATGGATGCTTCCACATCTGCAGCATTTTGCTTTGTTTTTATTCAGATGATAAAATGATGAATTATTGATTTTTCCTTTGGGTCTTTGTAATATTGTTAAGTGGCTCAAAGTACAAGCCAACAAAAGGCTGTCCTTACAAAATTACATCACAGCCTCCTAGCCCCATGACAAAAATAAACAAATGTCATGTGCACTAGTTGTTATGTTTGCTAGTTCTCAGCGGGGGCACCAGGGCACCCTGGGATGCCTTCTGGCTTTGTCAGGGATGCTTATGAAATTTCAAGCAACTGTTATTATGATTATATAGATTACATTTGTTTTTTCTGAGACCAAATTATCCAATTTGCCGCTGAGGGCCCAGTTACACTACTATGTGACCAGAATTGGAAAGGTTTTTCTTTTGTGGTATCCAAGATGCTCCGTGCTCACGCAGAGTCATCCACACAGATCCGCCAGAATGACTGAAAACGCGGTAAGGTGAATTCCAGGCCCGTAGTTAGCCATGTCAGTCTGTAGTGTGCTTTGTGAATACAACAAATGCGTCTCCACTGGTCAAAGAAGTGAAGCAGCAAATCCAAAAATCCCCATATATGTATATCTATTAGGCCTGTCACAATAACAAATTTTGCTGAACGATAATTGTCCCAAAAATTATTGCCAATAAACAATATTATTGTCAATATTGTTTTGAAACATCATTTTTTCATTAATGTAATTATAATATATATCATGATAAAGTAAGTACACTGTATGTATGTTCTTCCAGTCAATTCATACTGTCTGTCAAATGTTCCTAACATTGCTGGCTTTTCAACCGTATTGAAGGGTTGCATTTCTTTTACAATTTGGCAAATGACACTGTCTGTGAGCACACACCACTTTGTGCTGTTTTATTTATATTTACTTTGCAAACCAACCGCGACAGTAAACGCTGACTGTCAGGATGAAGGCTCCGCTGCACCTCCCCTTCTTCGTCGTCACTACTTTCAAACAAACACAACATATCGGCTTGTCGGTGTTCATGGGTTCACACCTAATTCATTCTGTTTAAAACCAAAACATTCCCACACTGGGGTTGTGGCATTCAGCTTGGGAACCGTCGCTTTCGTGCCATCATTCATTTTAGTGTTTGTTTCCTTGTTACTCCTCGGGAATCCCACTTCAGCTCTCTGTGTTTGTACGCTAGGGATGGGATGAAATATTGTTTGGCAATAAATCGCGATACAGTACGTGACGAAAAGCATCGAGTTTGAAAAAAATGGATTGCGAAATAAAGACGTCAAGTCTGGTAAAAGTGCATGTGACCAGAAGTGACGACAACAAACATTAGCACCAACTACCTTGCCTCCAAAAAGCCGAATGATGGAGTCGAATGAGGACGGAATTGAGGAAGCTTCGCCTGGATATAAGTCATCTGTATGGCAGTATTTTGGCTTTCTCATTAAGAAAGACGAAGATGGCGAAAACGAGCCTACCGCTCGTTAGCATACACTCTCTCTAACCTCTCTAGGGTTAGAGAGAGTGTTACTGTTTGTGTTAGGCCTTGTGTTTTCCTGTGTTTAACTCAAACAAAAATAAATAAGTTGTAATTACACAGTAATATGTTTTCTTTTTTTCTTTTTATGTTTTATATTGTATTGTATTTTTATATTGTATAGTGACGTATCGTATCGTGACCCGGGCATATCGAGGTGCAGCGTATCGTGAGTTTAAGTGTATCGTCCCATCCCTAGTGTACGCGCGAGTGGCCCCGCCTTCCCCGCAGAGATTGAATTAATGACAAATGCTCACTCCACTATAAATCCGCTATAGAACCAGCGCACACCGGTGTTGAGACAGTTGCACAGAGTGATCCATTTTCAGATCCTGCCTGTTTGGTAGAAAGAGAGGAGGAAAACAAACATGCATGCACGTGTCAACTTACCAAGGCCGGCAAACTTACCGAGGACATTTTTATTTATTGTGCGGTTAACTAATTTATTGATTATCGTGACAGGCCTAATATTTATAAATATATTAGCAGGGGCCTGGTGTACCATGAGGAGAGCCCCAGTGAACCACTGCTCTAGAGGATCTCTGCTACTTAAAACTTCTTAAATAATCGAGGTGTAAAAGCACCCTTACAAATCCAAAGGCATTTTCTGCTACAGTGGGCATGAGAGCAGAATTAACCCAGGATGGCAGTAGCTCAGTCTGTAGAGACCTGGGTTGGAAAGTGGTTCAAGTTCGGGTCAGACTAGGTCAGGGAATGGATCTTGTAGTTGGAGAGGTGCCAGTTCCTTAGCACTGACAAGATGCTATTAAGCAAAAGGGCTCCAACAGACTTACATGTGCAGCCTCACATTCTAACATCTGCATGTCGATAGAATCCTGCCAGAGCATCAGCTCCTTGAGCTCAAAAACACTCTCAGCATAAACTGTTCATTCATTTTTTCAGTTACCCTCAGATGAAAAAAGTCCAACTTCTTTAAAAGTGCTGCACTCATCAATATCACTTCTGCTATCTGCCTACCAAACTAAGGAAGGTGTTGGACTTCTAATACTGGGTTTTTCAATAACAGGGAGAAGGAGATGGTTCATGGAATTTATTCTTTTTGAAGGAACAATTTCCAAATCTGTAATATTAAGCACTGTGAGCCCGTTAAAACAAACATCGTTAACAAAAGAGAATAAAGCAGACCGGTTTCTCCCAAACTTTAAAAAAACTGATGCAAGACATTTAAAGAGCAGAGTAAAATACAAAACATAAACCACAAGGAGCTTTCTATAACCCAAACTGGGAAAACAATGGTGCTTTTGTTGAACTGTACAGTATGTGCTGGTTGAAGACACTCAAACTGAGGATTTAGGTGCAACCAGCACAATATGCACATTCAGCTGACACTGAGCATCACAAAATATGTCCTCCTTTAGGAACAAGCATTAGGCTGAGAAAGACTGATTATATGTATTCTTAATAATCTTCAAGCTCACCTGTATGACTGCGCTGAACCAGCAGGTATTGCCGACATTTTTCAGCCCCACAGGGCAGCTGTCTATCCTCTTCCTGTCGTGAGGGTTTGGCGAGTCACTCCATACTTCTGTGTGGGTGCGCTTCAGGCTAGCCTTGTTCTCAGCTATGCTTGCCTCCAAAACTCTAAAAAAAGACCGATAGAAGGAGGAAAGAAAGACACATACATTTAATCAAAGCCAATAAAACATATCTTTTTTTAGCCATATGATCCAAACTTTGCCAAACACATCCCACAACACATGAAGGGCCTGAATAAATATCAAACTAGATTTTCTCTTTAATGTCTCTTTTATGCTGTTGCCGAGTATTGCTGCAATTCTCCCCATGACACTCATAAAATTTTTCCAGCAATAACATGAGCACAGAATGACGCAGAGGCAAGCTAGGTCAGGCTGCAAATATAATTAAGGATGTTAAAATAACCTTCAGTATTCACAGGGTTTTATTATATTTTCTGTTGTAGTTAAAATAATTGATCACCCTTTATCAATACTTGAGATTTTCCTAAGGGACAATCCCCATTCATAAAATTTAGTTAATTTGCGTGCTGCTTCTTATACACCAGTGCAACTGACAATCTAGAATGCATAACAAATGACAAATGTGTAACATGTTATGATACTTAAATGAAACTTATAAATTAATTTACTCTCAGATCATATAATTCTAGACAAAAAAAGGAAAACGAGCAAAACAAAGAATCAAAACTGTGATGGAGATATAAGCAGGGACAAAAAGAGCCTGGCAAAGACCTCATTGTTTTGCTTTAATTTTACTGACTGGTTAAAATGTGTTCTTCTCAGATTACTTTAAGATACTTTTAATTTCACTTTACTACAGCTCAACAGTATAAAGATATATTTTCAAATATTTTCCATCACAAACTGGGCAAATACTTGTAGGTGGATCTGTGAGGAGTGGACGTTCGTCCAAAGCTCTGCTGCATGTAGGTGTTTTGAGCGTTATTGATTGAGCAGATACTGAGTCCAGGATTTTTTTGGCGTGTTCGGTGTTATCTCATCAGCCAGTATTTTGTTGTTGAGCTAACCTGCTGATAGCCTGCTCCTCGTCAGTGATGCCCGTCTCCCTGAACGCCCGGTTAGACTCCTCCAGGCTGAGGGCAATCGCTCGCTGCAGATCATCTTTATCATCTCCAGTCAGATCGATTACATCTGAAGAAAGAAAAACACAGGCGAATGAGAATGTGCATACATAAAGCACAAAACACACTGGCAAAGCAACCTTAAAAGTACCGGATATAATATTTCAAGACCAAGATGAGTCAAGACCAAAGAGTGCTGTGACCCACAGTCGCCTCCACCTGCCTTCACTGTTGACTTTTCTTTTATTTGAGAACTTTATTCAATAAAATAAGTCATTCCATTCCATCATCCTACATCAGGTTATCTCTCACAGTTGATTATTTACCACTTAAATGTGAGGTGAACCTTGTCAACTACAACCTACCAAGTTCTTCTGGTAAACTTTGAGAGCATATTTTGCCATGTATCTCTTTGTAACCATGACTACACTAGACTAACAAGCATTGTCCGCAGAGGGTTTACGCATCTCTCCCAGTTTCCCAGCAGTGGTTCCCAGTTGAAAGAAATGCAAAAAGATGATTTCCCATAAGAAAAGATTAAATTGATGCTCTTTGCTCCTCTTTCAAATAAGAAATTGAGTCCATTTCTTCTTCTCTATAAAACCACAGATATTGCTGTATTCACGTAGATTGCTTCAGAAGCCACCATTGTTTTCAAACATGCAGTCACTTCCTGCTGTAATCACTTCATAAACATTTCAGCTCATTTCAGTTTACGCCTCTCTTCCCTGATTTGACCGTCTGCATTTTAGCCAATGTAGTCACTGGAGGTAAGAACTTGGCAAGATGGACCTGTCTGATTTCATACAATAAATCAGACAGGTACATCAGCTCTGCAAAGTTAGTTTGTGCTTGAATCATAAAGTTCACTTTTAGAGGGGTTATGGGAAAATTTGCTACATAAAATTATTCCAGAAACAGAAACAATGGTTTGCTGTGAAGTGAATGCACCTTTAAGGAGTAAAGTTCTCAGTTTTTCAAAGAGAAGTAAGGCTGAAAGCAAACAGAAGAGACAGTGGATCTCTATTCAACTTGTAATTGTCTAGTTTTGCTGTTAATTTTCTGGGTCGAGGGGTGGAGTCACAGGAGGAAGTTTGGTTTAAAGAACAGACAGCAGGCAGAGAATAATGGCACTCCATCACAGGTCAGCAGCACTAAATATGAATGAGATACTGAGGTAGAATGGCAGCAGTAGCACATCCTGCTTACTGTACCTGTTTTGTAGCCTTTCGTGCCTGTGACCAGTCATGGTGGCATTTGCCAGGAATCAGTGAAACTTTAAGGAAATACTGGAGGGTCAACTAAACATATTTTAGTCAATTCAGTGTTAATTTTGTTGACTGACTATTTTCGTCATAGTTTATGTTAACATTTGTTCTCCTGAAGAAAACTAGACAGCAACTAATAAAAACAAGTGCACATGGACAAAACCTAACTAACATTTTCAGCGACAAATAAAAACTAGATTAAAATGTTTGTCAGAGACTGATTTAAATCAAACCTACTTCCATCATGTAGAAAGTAGGAACAATCACAGTTACTTTGGTTGTGTGGAAAGGTTGGATGAGTTAAGAGGGACTTCCAATTACAACTGCCTTAGCATCATGGATCCAATCAGAGCTACCATCTTTCTGAATTGCTATATTCATGTATAGCAGGTTCACTGTTTATTGTCAATTCTGGTATTGTACTGAGATGCTAGGTAGCCAAAATAAAAATGATTGCCTTTCACACAAAAGTTTCTGTTCATTGATGCATTCAAACTTTACTAGCATTCAACAAGAAGAGGTTATCAGATGATTCATTTTATCCAAGTGTAAAACTTGACTATTATATGCATATTTTCACTGACCAGTGTTTGTCACTGTAATCACTTTGCTGATATATTTTCTGTATATTGAATCAGCCTTATATTATTCTTATTATTATATACCCTTATTCAATATCGAATATAAAGTGACAGTGGTCTCCGAGCTTCAAGTGGAGAAGTTTGGCTCACTTGTATCTGCCTGGCTGCCCACGCTGATGTATCTGTCGCTGGCCACCTGGGACGTCTGGTAGTAGGTCGTCTCATCTTGCTGAGGGACCTTTGCATTCTTCTCAGTCAGAAATGCCACAGCCTCGGCCAGGTCTCCATTGCTCACCTGTGACACAAATGAGTTTTAGAGTCAGTTGAGAACAAATGTAGGAAAATGAATTAAGAAATATTTTAAGAACATAAAAGTGCTTTAGGTCTGGCTTTCATCCCATCTTAGGTTTTTGATAAAAGCTTTGATAATTTGTTGTGATGACTTGGTGTAGAAAAAGATTTGTGGATCCTTGAGCCTTTTGCAAGACTTTCCATGGTATGGATATGTAGCAGCACCTAAAGGAACACTCCAACTGTTTTCCTGTCTTGCCTCACTTCAGAGTCCATAATATGCAGATAGCCACCTTATTAGCTTAGCCGAAACACTGGGAGTGAATGGGTAGTGTTAGCCTGTTTTGAGCCTAGTTGGAGCTAGGCCTGTGCTCAAAATATCGATACAGCAAAATATCGTATCGCACTCCTTTGGGATACGTGTATCGGTATGGATTCTACAGAATCGATACGTCCTAAATATTTTGACAGTTGTTGTAAATACACTTTGGGTAATGTTAACAGTGGCACAGTTCAAGGTAGAAGACGAGCTACATAATGAAGCATATGTTCTAAATTTGAACTTAGGTCTACCATCTTTGAGGATCTGAATTTGTGTCTCTCCAGTTGTAGAACCACTTAAAACTCATCCTTGTTCTTTTTCTTCTTATAAGAAAAAACTAAACTTGTCAAGAATTTTGTTAAAAGCATAGTCAATGTTCACAATTTACATGTATCGGGATACGTATCGTATCATGGCCTTAGTATCGGGATACGTATCGTATCGTGAAGTTGCTGGAAATACCCAGCCCTAGTTGGAGCTAATGTAACTAGCAGCGAGTGAGCTATGCCTGTCCCTTGTTACTGAAGACACAGTTGAAAAAATAGTGTCTATCTGCCGGTCATGGACTCAGCAGCGAGGCAAGACGAGAAAACAAAACAGTAATGTCAAAAACACTTTTAACTAGGGCTGGACGATTATGGTAAAAATAAGAATCCTGATTATTTTAAGTGATATTGAAATCACAATTAATATACACAATTATTCATATATTTAAAAACTTCAGTATTGATTTAAACACAACTTTAAAGAGCCAGCGAGTGGCACATACAGTATTATTGACCCACTTAAGTCACACACACTCGCTGTGGATGCACGTGGAACACAGAAGCGCTATGAAGCACAGGAACTTGCATACATGGCACTCCACAATGTGTGGCATATTAATCGTTTTTCTTCGATTATAATGTTTTTATGATTGTCAGATGGCAAAATTGAAATTACGATCAAAATCAGATTAATTGTCCAGCCCTACTTTTAACTTCATAGTTACTGGCAATATCCTGGAGAATGATAGTCATGGAATGGGATAAATTAAAAAAGGTTTCCACAGCACCCTGTCCACCACACCAAGTTTAACAGGTTCGGCCTTCTTTCGTTCTTCTTGGCCACAATATGAGAGAGTACTGATTTACACAACTGCAATCTCCAAACACGGACACAAAAAGTTGATAAACTTCTATATTTTGCACAGTGCATATCAAAACCACGACAGATGTAGAAGTAGAAATTGTGATGAATCTGCTGTTTTTTTTAGAATATTGCACAAACATGTGAAAAGTGCATAGAAGCATGTGCTGTGTGGTGTCTGATGATGTACCTGCAGGGCCTGCTGAAGCAGCTGAACGTCTGTGGTGCCTGTGACCTCTCTCAACTGGTTTAGTAATGTCTGCTGGTGCTGGAAAAAGAGAAAGGAAACTCAGGTTACATGGCAAATCATGTCACTGCATCATCATAAAAATATATTCAACATGCTATGGCAGCTATTTTCAATCCAAAGTTAATAATACTTCGGCAGGGTTTTTTTTTTTTTTAGTTTTCTTCATACATTAATACTTGAGGGAATCTACAAAAAGGGATCATAACTATCAATGGTGTCAATAGTACAGGACCGTCTTGTAGTCATGTGAAGTTGCTTAACACTTTCACAAATTACTGTGTGCTTGAAAGTAGTTGTCATACTTTAGTTTTAAGTCTTTCTTTTTCATACAGTCTGAAGCAAGGCAAATTATCTAATAAAGTGAGGCTGAGTGGGGGGCTTCAGCAGCAAATAGTAACAAACAAGTCAGCTAATTTTCATAGAACTGACCTTAAAACAATGACTGTGTCTAAACTATACACAAACCACCATGATCATTGCTGCAGAGATTATTTGATGACTGCTGGCGGAGGCAGGGTAACACTACCCACTGACTCCCAGTGTTTGAGCTAATTAGCAGTGGACAAGCTCTGCCCATCTCTTTCTTGTTCATGATGACACAGTCAAGAGAAAGGTGTCTATCTGCTTGTCATGGACTCAGGAGTGAGGCAAGACACGAATACAAAAAAATGTTGATATGTCTCTTTAATCTGTATAAATAAGTACAAAATACTTCCTCTGAAATATTCTGAATTTCCTGCTGCTTATGCCATTAAAATCAATCAAATTGTCAATGTAGGAATGGTTTGTAAGAAAAATTAGGCTAAGAGATCTGAGTAGAAGAACAAAGCATTCTCCTTAACACAAACAATAAACTCTCATCTACACTAAGATAAACAGCATTAAACAAAATCAAAATACCTGCAACCCAGAAAACAATCCAGATATGACATTTCAGTTTCAGGATTTTATCTTTAAGTGCCAATCAGGAACCTACAAACTGTGCCGGTACTTTATTTAGCAGTTGATTCTCATATCAGTCAATGAGTTCAACAAGTCTGGTGACCAACTGATGTCAACCCCAGCTGGACTGGACGGCCTGAGCACACACACTTCACCTGCAGTTTGAATAAATGCTCTATAAATAAAGAGTGAGCACTAAATGTCAACATCGGAGGCTGGAGGCTTAAGGCTCAATGAGGGGGACTAAAACTTCACTCAGACTGAGGCAGAAACAGACCCTTGTGTCAGGTATAAGGAGACTTATCCGGTCGAAGACCAAATGTCGTTTCTATTTTCATAATAGAAGGACTACTGTACACATTGATGGAAACACTATAAATCATCTGAGTGTTTGAACATGTTACGGCAGTAAGTACACAATGTGATAGAAAAACAGCACAACAACCCATGACTTGTTCTTCTGAGTAATTAATGCATGCCAGCTGAATATAAAATGATTAAAACAGATACTTCTTGGCAGGCCTTTGTATATCCCGTATCACACTTGCTCAACGATCTGGACATAAACAAAAGAAAAACTGCTTCAGATCTGTGTGAAGAAACTCTCCTCAGGGCCAAAATATCAGCACGGCCTCATACCAAACACAAACTTGTGTTTACAGTCAAATCAAATAAATCCCTTTCATCACCTCGAACCACATTCTTCACTGATCCCACACATTACTTTCTCTCAGGGTTATATAATCACTGTTTAGTGATTTGGACATTACGCTTTCTGGTAAACCACTGAAATGCTGGCTTGATTGTTGAGCCTGAACCATCACAGCTGGTGTGCACAAGTTATCATAATTCAACATTATTTTTCCACAGTCTGGACACCAACACAAGGCTTTTGAAAAGGAGCAAGAGCTTATTGATGTCAAGGGAAAAGTGCATGCGCACAACCCTGTGCAGTGTTTGGCAAACACAGATAATTTCACGGAGAGCCATCAAGGCATGTTAACTAAAGCCGGAGTAAAATAAGAACTGACCTTGCCTGCAAAATGGGATGCAAGAATCTGTTAAAATAGTGACAGTCATGGATGTAATATGACTTTGTGCTCAATGACTCTTTTATCGATGGGCTTCACTCAGTTCTGCATGCCCTACAAAACAACAACATTGTACTCTAAAACCATTGTCATGCATGCAACCCGATATTTTCAGGATAATGTCCGGGTAGCCCATCTGGGTAATTCCCTGATATGTTTGTTCACTCTTGCTCCTTTCAGCAGGGAGTATGGCCTGCTGGATGGGAGAGAAGTGGTGGAGGGGGTCGCCGGTAAGGCTGACACAACACCAAGATAGGCAGTAGAAGTCAGTGCATAACATAGAAGCCAAAGCAGAAGAGCTATATGCTATGATCACAATGTATATCTAAACTTTACTGTTACATGTTGAAAGCTTTATCATCATCAGCCAAAGAGCTGAGAGGAGCACTGCAGTACGCATAAGTGAATATGAAGCAGCATGATAAATGTGCCAAAGAAAAAAGCTGCAGCGTTTTAGTTCCATATCCAACAGCAGTACAAAGCAGCTATTTGTATGCGTGAGAAACTTGGTGGTGATTGTGAACAGAACTTTGGTGAAGTGCAGTGGCTACAATGTCCAGTGGCTACAATGCCTAGATGCACGTTTTGGGATTGTGTTACTCTCCTTGCAATCAAACGTACACAACAGTGTTTGTTTTTTTTAAAATCTAACCTGTCAAGTCTCTCTTTTCCAGAACTGCAGTGTTCACACTTTAGATAAGGCATCACCAAATGGCAGACTTTGGTCCGGATCAGGACTGAGACGGCTCTGTCTGGTCTATGATACATTTAGCAGAAGTGCTTTACCCACCTCTATAGTGTTTGCAGCACGAGCTGCAGCAGTCACAAGCAACAGCAAACAGGAGGCAAATAAACATAACCATGCCATGCCAGATAGACAGTTTCATATAACTGCCATGGAAATATTTCAGTACTGCATCTGGGAAAAAGTCATTCAAAAATAATTTCAGAGGCAGAACTTTCAAAAACATCAGCAGCTTGTGACTGGACGATCATTCAGCTCATCATTCTCATCCCAGACCAATCCACATCAAGCAATGGCACTACATACGGCTTATCACCTTACGCTGAACTGAGTCACAAAATTGGACTTTAAAAGCGGCATTCAATATATACGTGGAATATTGCAGATATGGATGAAATTTTACATGAAAGCTTTTTTTCTAAATAAAAAGAAACCTATTTCTCTGGAAAATGCTCAGAGGGACTCACTTAGGCCATGTTTACACCAAGACATTGTGACCTAAAGCGTAAAGGTTTTTCTTTTGCGTATTCAAAGTCGATCAGCATGTAGACGCAGACGCTGAAAACTAATGAAACCGCTGTAGTGTGCATGCCAGTCCAGTAGATGGCGATGTAGGTTTGCAGAGAAACAGTGCTACTACAATACACGTACAAAGACGAAAAACTTCTCACAAACAACAATGGTGAGTAGACGCACGAAGACATGGGAGTTTCTTGTCTGGACAACAAACCTGTCTGGATAGTTTTGTCTGGACTGACTGAATATCCCTTTCACAGTTTCCACCCAATCGGCCCTTGTTCTGATGTTCCAAGACTCTTAAATCTAACGTATTCAGTAGGGCTGTAAAGTCCAAGTCGACTGGTCGACTAATTGGTCGATGCGTGCTCAGTCGACCAAAATTCTGATTGGTCGACCAAATATGTCAATTTATTTTTTCCCCAGCAGTTCATTTCATCAGGAGAAACATATCAAGTGAAATGGGGGTATTTTCTGAGCACCCCCATCATGTCTCAGAACACCATTTTAATGTATTTATCGTTCATTTCAATAATTTTATTTAAGAGCATTTCAATATTCTAGTCTAATAATCGCGTATTCGTTTTATAACGAGCGGCGGGATCCCTCACCCAGCCCGCGCTGGTTTTTATGCCTCATATAAACACCCAAATGCAAAAACTACATCACAGAAGGAATTGACTATTTTATTTCTGAGGGTATGAGGCCCATTGGTGTCGTGGAAGGCCAAAAAAAACATTGGAACCTGGATATTCAGTGCCAGCGGGCCAGACAATTACGCACGCCCTCACGGCAAAATATGAGGGAGTAAAAAGAGAAAGTTTCCGAGTTAATAGATAAAGATAACAGATGTGTACGTCTCTTCGAATGGACCCCTATATGAGAGTGACTGCCCATTTCATTGATGAAGACTGAAAGAGTCTTGTGTTGAGAGAAAAAAGGAGGTGACACAGGAAGAACCATGGCGCCGACTATGAAGTTGGTGATGCCTTCAAAGTTCCAGCAGGAAAAGTGTCTGTTGTAGTGAACAACGTGGTTAATATGAAACTCTGTGTGGGAACACTAAAAGAGTCCCATGAATTTCCAGGTTCGAATGTTTTTCTGGATATTCAGTGCCAGCGCGCCTCACAATTACGCATGCACTAACGGCAAAATACGAGGGAGAAAAATAGAAAAAGCTTCCAAGTTAATAGATAAAGATAACAGATATGTGCGTCTCTTCGAATGTAGTCCTATATGACAGTGACTGCCCATATTATTGATAAAGACAGGAAAGCAAAGAGTCTTGGGTTGAGAGAAAGAAAGGAGGGAAAGAGGCGCGCACAGGGGAGAAACACGGAGCGGGGGGGGATGCCCCCCCCCTCCCAATTGGTCGATTTTGGTCGACAAATTTCTGTGTTTTAGTCGACCAACAATTTCTTTGGTTGATTACAGCCCTAGTATTCAGGGATGAGACACGCATTTGAACCTTTTCACTCTCCCACACGCCACACTTGGTAGCTCCCACTTTAAAATTTATTTTGTAGCGCCCACTGAGTAACACCGCTGTTTGCACGTTGAAATGTTTAGAAAAAAACTCTGAGCATCACAGAGCTAAACTGAGCTTGACATCTCAGCTAATCAGTAAACAGCACTGCTGTATCTGGGTAAGACACGGTCACTCTGATCGTAGAGGATGCAAACTGCACGTACATGATGGGAGTGCCTAAATACACGAGGACAGTAAGTACTCATTTGATTTTGTAGCACACTGATTAAAGACATCACTTATAGTACGAATGATACACAGTGAGGGCTTATTCTTATTCTTCTTATTAGTATTCTATCAACTGACCTTAATTAACATTGATGAGTACTGGCATTACAAAGCCTACTATGGCCAACTGAAAACCATCAACTGAGAATCACAGGAGTGCCCAGAGTAAACTAAAACTCTCTCCATTTAGTTTTAGCTTTGGAAATTTGTGTGACCTTAAAATCACTTGAAATGCTGTATTTTTATGTACGGCCGGCAAATATGAGATAGGAAGGACAGAAATGTGGGCATCCAACAGGTATAGGGAAATCATTTCTCTCTGAATACCTGCATCCACTTCTCTTCGACACAATCATAATAAAACTTAACTGTTTGAAAAAAATGTGATCTGAAAAAAGTACAGATTAATATCTTCAAACATCTTCTGTACAGCATTTGCCCCTTCAGCAGGATCCTGTTAAACTGTTGTTTAGTTGTGTCAGCATAAAAAAACAAGGACTTATTATTATTATCACTAATTTGCCTTAAAGCAAATACTCTGCTTATAATTTGTTCTGCAGCTCATCACTGATGTCTCACTCAGACACATCAGAGCGGCTTCTCTCTGTAGTCTCTTGAAGTAAAGCACTCAGTAGATGCTGCCCTGAGGGAGATGTTCTCTGCCTGGTTTTACTGCCGACTCTAGTCTTCCTTTCAGCTACAAGATTTTACATGAGCTTTCGAAGACAAAAGTGCTTTCTTAGACCCCCGAGGCCGTGGAGCAGAAAGTGTAGAGAAAGTTCACAGCTTTGTTAGAGTAACAGCACATAAATAATGCACCACACCCAGCTCGACTGGGAGAAGCATGCTCATGGTTTACTAGACAGAGATTCACCACTCGGGGAGGTGAACAGTTCTGCAGCATGTGAAGTCACACCTGTAGATGAATACACGACAGAATTTGGTTAAAAATAAAGTTGTCCAGACTGCTAAAACTTAAAAATAAAAACTACTGGAAAGAACACCAAAGCTTTTGAGTACAGATATTTAGATATATTTTTCATCAAAAGGAATTGCACTACCTAGATCTCTTAATAAAACACTGGCAATGTTTTTGTGCCAAAATGTTGCTTAACTGTTCAAACTAACTAATGAACAAAGGTTTGGCTTGAAATCTGGAGTTTGAAAACAAGATAGACACAATGTGGGTTGCATTTCGCTTTCTGTTGCTGCAGCATCTAGATCACTTGATTTATATCTGTATTTTCAAAGTTTAACTTTTGTTGCTGTGTCAACGCTGTTATGCTACATACTGTCTGATTTCTGACAAAATGAAAAAGTAAACTGATTTTTAGTACCTTGCTATAGCATCTGTTTGAAGGACTTAAAAATCTTTGTATCCACACCAACATGCAACAATTTTAAATAAAATATTTAAAGTATGCATGTGAAGTTCAGCATTTCCGAGTTTGAAAACAACAGCTGCCATTCACTGTTGCCCTTTTCTCTCTCTGTATTTGTGCTGCTGCAGTGTACCTACCCAGGGATGAGGAAACTCCTGCCACGAGTAGCTGTTTTTCAAAGTTAGGCCAAAATTCCCCAACAATGACAACAATGAGCCCCCACACTCGCAATATGAGAGGCCCTCATTCTTCTACTCAGTGGTCAAAGTTGAGGAAACAATAGTTCAGCATTTGCCAAAGCTAAAATTTACCATGGTACAGCTTATCATTACAGCGATGGAGTCTCATGAACCCCATGGCAGAACGTCATTTTATTAAACTACGCGTGCACAAACATCCATCAAGTTTAGCTGGAGGGATTAAAACTCCAAACACAACTTAAAGGTACATTTGACAGAGCAGAACATGTCTAACCTTTTCTGGACTGAACTGAAATAAAAAACTCCAGAACAGACTCATAACATGCTGGCCTGTGCATCAGGAAAAATCATCCTTATCTGCTAAAACCAGCCATAAAGGCACATCCAGTGTGTCCCTTCTGTTAAAAATAGCAATTGATTTTCAAATCCTTACCAAAGTTGGCAGGATGTGCTGCAGAAAAACTCATCTGCAAATTTGTCAGATGTCCATTGGAAAAAAACTTAACAAGCCTTAATGAGCCTTAACTAGCAGAAGACAACGGTTACTTTATGGTGCACTCAAAGTGAGCTCAAACAATGTCGATTAGTCAAATGAGTAAACATCATCATGTGTTTAAATATGATACAAAGAAAAGAAAATTAAATTTTCCAAAAACTTTGAATACAAAAGTTGCTTGGTTTGTCTCTCCAGTATGAGAAAATTAATAAACGGATCTTCCTAAGGGATATAAATTACAAGAAAATTTTCGTTTTTTTAGATGTGATTATTATGATTATGTAATGCATTTTTGCTTAAAGTAAAATAAGAAATTGTTTAGAAATGGACATATGCATTTGTCTCCTCAATAGACTCTTGCTGTTCTGGAAAAAGTTTCCTCAAAACTTAGGATAGAAACTTCAAAAAGAAAAGAAGCTTAAATGGCCAAGCTTTCAGAAAGAAGTGAACTGACCCAGAATGAAATGACAACTCAGTTTAAGATGAATTATTATTGAGAAGTGACATGCTAAGGTTCTAAGAGCTGGCTCTCAGGTGCTTAATTTGACTTGAGAGTGTCATGTATCATTTGAATAATATCAGGGGTTTTGACATTTAAAATAACAATTTAGTATATAACTGATACTAATGCTTATGTTTTTTAATCAGGTGTTTTGGTTTGATTATTCTGCAGCAGTAACATTTTCTCTTGTGTGGTCATGAAAACAGCCGAGTTTATCTTCTTCTGGGGCTTTATTGATTCTGTTAAGTCTATATCAGTGGCAAAATGTCATAGACAATATTTCGCTGTATCAATTTTGTTCAGCACAGCATAAACAAAAACAGAGTACCATAAGCATAGTATGCATAAGACTGCTACTTGTTATTCAAATCCCAGATGGGATGTTAATGCAAAACATAAACAGGGTCACAAACCTAAACGAGGGCAATCAGGGCTAATGTATATCATCATCAAAAACAACTCTTTGATTACATTATTTCACAGCCTCATTTACATGCTTGTTTCAGGTTAGTACACAACTTTAATGAATGCATAAACAACTGAAAAAAGTGCAGCAGGTTGTTGGGGTTTTTCAGCTACAGGTGTTAGCTGTCCGAGGGTCTTTATCCTAACTCACACACTGTGACAGTTTGATGTCTTACCATGTTTCAACCCCTGAGATTAGCAAACAAGACGATGGCAGAGCGTTTGGGTCAAAGACAGACAGATGGATGAGAGCGCCCCAGTTGACAAAGCGAGAGGGAAGTTACACCTCTGACAGATTTGGGCCAAGTCAACCACAAGAGCAGTTACTCAGAAATGTGGGCATGAATGAACGCACGCACACCCACACACACACAGACACACACTCAGATCTGGTCTCCATGTGACATGTCTGGCATGGCTGTTTGTCACACCGGACATCAGCCGTTAAAAGGCAGCTTGTGAATAACACTTGTTATTTCCCAGCAGGGTGCAGACGGGGGCATCCTCGCTGGATCTACACCCTCGTCCTCACTGAGAGCATGTGAGTCACGAACAAAACATGTCACACCTACTGGATTAAAATGCCTTCAAACCCGACCTAATTTCTCACTTTACATGTCACTACACGAACTCACACCCTGCTGTTATGAAGCTTTCTCATGATGGAGCATGATGGTTCTGACCTATGACCTTACAATGTCATGGAACATCCCCGTAAAGGCTGACCTTTTCAATCAAATCAGTGCGGATGGTGATTCAAAATCAGGATCTTCTACTAGATTAGCAATCATCATGTTGTCTTCCTTCCCCACTCAAAGCAGCCGTGGTAAGTTGTCCCCAACTCCTGTTAGTTTAAGGGCCCATTTACACACAATGAAAACAGCCGAAAACAGAGACTCTTCATTGAGTTTGCACTTTCTGAAGAATGATGGCCGCTGTGCTTGAATCCAGGAACTTTTGAAACCAGGTCCAGAGTAAATAATTTTGAAAATGTTGCCGTTTTTGTCTCTGTGTGAACTGGGACCACTTTTGTTGGAAAATTGTGATGCATGGGGCATGCACAGAACTCTTTTCACTGGACCTCTGCCACTTGAACTTTCTGCCCCTCTTCAAATTCAAGGGCCGTTTACATGGCGCCGAAAAACGGTCAAATCCGATATGTTTTCGTTGCGTTTTGGCCTTGCGTTTAGATGAGAACGCGTTGCGTTTCCATCTAAAACGCAAACTTTTGAAAACGTGCTCTCGAGTGGAAAGATTTCAATTCGCACTCCATTCAGTGTAACATGTGAGCGTCTTACCGTGCTCGGTTTGTTATCCAGACAGATTTGTTGTCCGAACTTATTTGTTGTCCATAAAAGAAACTCCTGCTTCTCTGTCCGTCTATTGGCCATTGTTGTTTGTGAAAGGTTTTCTTCTTCGTTCCTGTGTTGTTGCAGCGCTGCCTCTCTGCAGACCTACACCGCCATCTACTGAACCGGCATGCACACTACAGCGGATTTTACAGGGGATTAACTCGTCTCCAGCATTGTCATCTGAGCACAGAAATATTTGAAAACGCAAAGGAAGAATCTTTGCGTCTTTAGGTCAGGAGTTTCCATGTAAACAAGCCCCTCAGACTCAGAGCCCACCTATTCAGAACTGCTTACTCCATAGAACTACAACCTTTTACAGCTGTTTCAATCTATTGCTTTTGCTGATTTTATTTTCTACTGTTGCTTCTATTGTTGTTTTGACTTTGTGAACTTGTTCGATGCCCTTGAGTGTCTTAAAAGGTGCTTTTCAAGAAGATGTATTCATCATAAGGGTTGCGCATGCACCTAGGAACAACAAAAACAACAGCTACGGTCAACTACTGAGTAGCATGTGTGCTGCTTGTTGCACTCAGTTTGTTGTCCAGACCAAAATATCCAGAGTGGAAACTCCTGCATCTCCGTTTGTCCACTCACCATTGTTGTTTGTCATAAGATTACCTTCATCGGAAAGTATCAGTGTGCAGACGCGTGTGATAACTCTGCTGTTTCACAACTTCACCATCTACTCTACCATGTTTTCAGTCATTCTCAACGATCCATTTAAATGGACAGCATTTTCACACTGTCAACGCGGGGGCTTTTGAAAACACAAAGGAAAAACCTCTTTGTTTCTGGTGACAACGTTGTTGTGTAAAGGGACAGAAATACGGCCAATAATCAGGAGGCGAGAGGAATGCGACATTTTAGGCAGCTTCTGACACCATAGACATGGGCAGTAGGGTCATCAAAAATAATCTTTCAGTGGATGCCTCATGATGCAGATGTAGATGAAGACAGTCAACAGTTGTTTAATCTTGCAGAGGCTGCTGCTAGACTGCAACATCAGTTTTGTCTCTGAGGAAATAAGAAAAGTATAGGAAGGTGAGATCTATGAAATCTGTGTATTTTGAATCAAAATGCAAATATATTTTACTGCAGTTGATCTCAAAAGCCACTACTAATAAAGAATTGAGCTCATATCCATCTGACTGCTTGTCCTTCTTATCTAAAAAGAAGTTTGGTGTAGTAATAGGGCCCGACCAATTTATTAGCCGAGCGATTAAATCGGCCGATTAAAGCCCTTTTTAAAAGATTCAACATCGGCCAGAGTTTTGACGATGTAACGCAGATATATTCTTAACTTTTCATAAAACAGTATACGCTGTTCGGTGTCCAAGCCGCGCAGAATGATGACGTTGTTGAAGCAGCTCTTTGCTCTCTGCTGGGAACTGTGTATAGATGACTCGCCTACATTCACACGGAGTTGTTCTTTTAAGACTGACATGACAAGCAACTTCCAGTGGTGCACAATGTCCTACTGCTGCTGGACACAGAGAGACCACCTCTGCTCGGCTAAGGATCAGCCTCACAGACAGACCGGGCACTGCCGAACAGTTTCCTGACGGTCGCCGCCTCTGTCGTTGTCAATACTGATGAATTGGACCTTCTGGTGGCAGGGGATCAGTTCGGACGTGACTGTTTTATTGTGATTATGACGGAAATCTGGCTTCATCCGCATGTTCCAGACATGGCAGCTAAGCTAACTAGCTAGCAAGCTAACTAAACTAGCATTAGCATAGCTCCTCTGAGCCCTATGACATCATCAGCAGACTCATCCAGGGGAGACTTCATTGTAGCTGGGGACTTTAATCAGCCAGTTTAAATAAGTTTGTGAAATATGTGCTGTGTACCACAAAATATTTTGATTTCCTCACGCACATTACCTCAAGTTTAAAATAAAAAAGTGGTTCTACCTGAACTAAAACCTACTTCTGATAAACTAATGAGGACTGAAAGGCAGATGTGACAAAGAGTTCATAAATAATCTATATATTTAGATTTTTAAAAAGGTTATTTGTTTTATTTGGCAGGAATTTGCAGCAGTTTTGCACACTGGTAAATTTTGTGCTTAAAGGTTGCAAAGAAAAAGAAAAATGCCTATGAAAAGAATGTTACCTCAGTGTTTTTGTTGCTTTCCTCTCACAGTGATCTGTTTACAACTTTAAAAAAAGCCTTTACCATAACCTACCTTTAGTTTTAATCAACAAGAAGTACAACATACTGAGTGACTCTTTTTTTAAGGTCATATTTGATGTCCCAGAAGTTCAATTCTTTTTTTGCATGTTACTGTACTTTAAATTTTCTCTCTGGTTTAAAGTCAAACAAATACTACAGGACCAAGTATTGTTAAAGTCTAAAATGTTCTCGCTGTAATTCATATATTCATTGTTGTGTTTTGGGACCAATTTTTTGCAATTTATTTTATAAATATATTTTAAATTAATCGGCCGATTAATCGGTAATTGGTATTCTTTTCTGCCAAATATCGGTATCGGCATCGACCTCAAAAATCTATATTGGTCGGGCCTTATGTAGTAATATGGAAAATCAAGGACACTTCTCACTGCATTGCATCATAAAGCAGTGTGATATTGAACAGATATAAATTGTTAACTTAATAATCATAATCATGAGTCTTGATGCCCAGCTGACGTTTTGTCTTGCTCATAGAAGTGCTCTTTCAAGCAGGAAAGACATGTTAATCACATTAAAGGGCACATGGAACTCAAAATAAGCTAAACAAGGGCTCTTTAAGTCTGTGCAATAATAACTTATATATAAAAGGCACAATTCATTAATCCTATTTTTACATCATATATTCAAATCAAAATGTTAACTCGTAGCCTCAAATTATAAAAGAAAAAAATCAGTTTCAAGCCTTTTATTGAAGTGCCCAAAGCTTTAGAATTTTGCTTAATTTACAAGCACTGCTTTAAATCCTTGAAATTGCTTTGAAAAGTTTTCTTACAATTTACAATATTGGAATTTTCTTTTTATGCTGACATTTCCATACTTGAATTTGATTAATGAAGATAACTGAAAACAGTTTTCAGGTACAAGTAAAACGAAGCCTCATCTGCCCTCTCAAGAGCTCGAAACAGCAACACAACTAACTGAAGAAAGTAAATTAGCTTTGTTTCTATGTAGATTACAACTTTAAAGATGTCCTCATTTTCAAACTGGTTTGCAAAAACTACATAAAAGTAACACTGGTATTTTTTGAAAGGCCAATATCAGCAGAAAATGTACTTATACCTAAATTTTACCAGTATTTTGCAGCCCTAAACATGTGACATACCGGTACATCAGTGCACCTTTATCATTGTTATTTATTAGTTGAGCTTCGCAGTCAGATTTCCTGTGGTTATATTATTTTTTTTCTATCTATGTTCTTCATTTTTATTAAATACAATCCAATCAATTTCAATTTTTATTTGTTTTATAGTCTTTCCAATATTACCGAGTTGGTTTCTGCTGTCTGTAAATCCGATCTGTAGCTGCAATCCAATAATCAAAGCTGTTTTACCAATAAAATCAAACAGGTTTTAATAGTTGGTGTTAACTCCAGCTCTGGTTCATACCTCCGGGAGGTCAGGCGTTAAAGCTGGTGTAATGTTGATACTTAAAGGTTTGAGTCATCACTGGAGTATTTATTTCTGCCTCAGCTCCAGAATCCCAACACTTTCAGCACATCAGATATTAATTTCTCACTTCAGGGTTGTGGTTTTCAGCAATGTGAGCTATGTCAGATTTTGCTGAGGCCCATGTAGCACATCTGAAAAACAGCATCTTTACACAGCACTGCATGAAGTGTATAACAGAGATTACATAACTCTTATGCAAAGTATCCTTTCTTTTCATTCATACCAGCAGAGCCAACATATAACCCACGTTGTGGCAGCATCAGTAAAGTGGTTACATAACTAACCGAGGCTGTGCAGTGCTGGACACGGTGGTCAGAGTAAATCCCAGAACCTTCAGGCCAAGGAACGGATGGAAACTGAGAGTATGGTCTGATATAACCTAGTGATCTATTTCTCCGAAATGAACCGTCACACACTTGGCTTGTTGTCTAGATAATGTTACTGAACCCCCGCCAAGTTCCATGGCTCGGCTGTGTGTCTCTGTGTGCCTCAGGTCATACTCTGTCAACAAACATATCACAGACTGGGCCTGACGAGAAGGCTGTCTAAATGCTCAGATCCTACATTATCTGTTTTTGATACTACATGTTTTATATCCATATAATCACCCTTATTCTGGTGACAGATACTGTACTATGAATGTTGAGATTTCAATTCGATTCACGATTTTCTTTAAATCAAGCTTCAGTGCAATATTCACTATGATTACAGTATAGAAAACATTAAGGAAATCAACGATCAAAAGAACATAACACACTATTCATCATCTAAAATTAGTGATAATCTCTTTGCATTATTTAAGGGACACTTCAACTAGGGCTGAACGATATGGACAAAATTTCGACTCGATATTCACGTCAGATATCTCAATATCGATACAATATGACTCGGGGTTCGGTGAAAACCAAGCGGTGCATTCAAGGGCAAACACAAGAATGAAATTTGTTGTGACTTCCAGAACTGTAAATGTAGGGTAAGTGCGGGGGAAATCTATGTTGTTTATATCGTTGCTTTTCAATATTAATATCACAAATGTTCATATCTTGATATAGATACGATAACAATACATCTTTCAGCCCTAACTCCAACTTCTATTCCTAAGCAGAGGCTTTGGTTGTTGACCTGCTCACCAGCACTTCTGCAGTGGCGATGTGACGTTCACAAATGAGCCATTCACAGCTGTGAGTAAGCCGTTCATTTTCGAGCCATTCTTAAATGGAAATTGCCTGCAAATTTGTAAGAAAGTAAGTGCAAAATAGTTAAAACAAAGGATGTTGGGTCAGCCAGGAGCACTCCAGATAAATATGATAAATCTCTCAGCCCTGGAACTAAACATCTGAAATTTTGCCATCGTTTTTAATTTATCGGTAATCGTAACGCTCCCACATGCTGCTAAGATGTATGATTTCTGTACTTAGTGGTCTGTCTACTTTTGCTTGAAATCACACAGACAAAAACACCAGAAGTTGTACAGTCAGCATCACATTGTGTAAAACTGAGACACACTTTAGCCGTTCTGTCCTGTCTGCCATCATCTCATCTATGACTCCTTTGTTTCATCTCTGCAGACAGCCTCTGATAAGTGTGAGAACAATTTGATTTGTAACAAAGTGGAAAGAAGTGAAACGCTAATAGTTAAGCATAAGGATGAATAATACTGAGATCAGTGAAGACGCTTGTGTTTCAAGTCGGAGGTTGGTGCTCTCAGAACAGGATCAGAGCAAACCAAAAAAAACAGCAATTCCAAACAAACAACTTGAGCACACAAGTAGATTTAGGTATATTTTATTATGGTGAAAAGGACACACTCAGCATCTTCAGCACAGTCAAGGTTTCCTCTGATACAGACTTTGGGAAATCTGTTTTCAGACAAATATTATTGACAAATATTATTGATTCAAATCTAACAGAGTAATGATGGCTGAATGAGCATAAACTGAAATGGTAATTTCAGTTGTAGATGCTACAGCTTGACGGCACAAAAACTGCTGGCTCAATCCTCGGGGCAGGGGATTTCTGTGTGCATGCTTGGGTTCCCTCCAGGCACTCCAGCTTCCTCACAAACCAAAAACATTCTCGTTAGGTCAACTGGTGACTCTAAATTGCCCTTAGGTATGAGTGTGGTGTACCCCACTTCCTGTCCAATGTCAGCTGGGATAGGCTCCAGCCCCACATAACATCAAAAGTAATTGGGTGCAGGTTTGGCAGAGTGGCAAGCAAGCAGACCATTTTTATGCTTCTGCCTGCCTGGGTTCGAATCCAACCTGTTGCCAGCTAGCAGAGTATCCTCCCCTTACTCTCTCTCACCCCCCTTCAAAAGCCTATCCACTTTCTCTCTCGCCTGTCAACAAAAAAGGCACAAAATGTCCCCCAAAAAGAGATAAATGGTATAGTTGATGGATGGATGAATGTGATAACAGCCAAAGAGAGTTACTGTGTCATCGAACAGCTTGAAAAATTTAAATCTATGAGAGCGATGGTGGCTCGATGGGCATAAACTGAAATGGTGATTTAAGTTTAAGATGTTAAAGCCGACAAGTTTTACTTAAAATCCATTGAAAATTAGATGACATGGTCTATAAATCTTTGACATTTGTTTTATTGTTGTACTATTCTCTAGTGCCATGACACAAAGGACCTTCTTTTCACTTTGATCCTGTATTTAAGTTTTAATTGAATGTGCATAAAAATGTTTTAACTCAATAAAGTATGCATTGAAGTCACAAGTTGTATAACAGACTGGCAGTCCCATGCACTGAGTGGCAGGGAACAACAATGAATTTATTAAAATTTGTGGCAATAAACAGTAAAATGCTTTAATCCACCTGAACAGTGCATTGTTTGTCATTTACAGTAGGCCTTAAAATGTTATGTACATTGCAATGCATTGCAGACTCTTGCCTGATTCATGTTTACAGATTTAAAAAAAAATCAACTTTTAGGGCCATTTACCATTGATATATCGAGCATTAATACGGCTGCATTACAGGATGAAGTAGGACTTGGTGATATAGCCTAAATATAATATCAACAAGACTTGATTTACAATTTTGATCATTCTTTTTCCTTAAGAAAAACAACTGTAAGTGACACAAAAATGACATGAATCAAGTTTTGCCTTAATGTTCTCAAAATATATTCCCAAACCCAACAAAATTTGAAGTTAAAGTACATATCATAAAATGGTGATTATGTAGTTTATCTACATAAACACTGAAAGTTGGGCTATTTTTCACAGAATATTAAACATGAAGCTCTCTGATCAATATTTAATCTCATTAAATGAAAAAAAAAAGTCGCCTTAACGTGTGCTTGTTCAGAACCTGTCCTTCCATTATAAAAACTGTTCTTTTTTTAGTATTTATATTTTCAAACATTGTAACAACTTGCAATCAGAGTAAGCCAAGAATAATTCTTCATTTTCAATTTTTAAACCTTTCAAGAGTTTCTGCATAAATCAGCAAATCAAATTTAGTGCTTTTCAACGCCATTTTAATGCCATGACTGTGAACTTGAGAAAAATGACACAGATGTGGTTTTCTTTTGAAATATTTTTATGATAAAACTTCCCCAAAAAATACTTCATCTTATACGAATCATAACTTATGGAACTTACCACAGGTTTAACGCAGATGTACATATCTGGCGAATCACAGTTTAATAATTATATATAACTATTAACATATTATGACTGGAAACGACTGAATTTTTTAATACCATGTTGAAAGCCTTAGTATTTGCAAAATTAACTTCATCCAATTAATTGGATTTTACGGATTTATTACCCAGCCCTAGGATGAAGCCAGTCAGACCATGATGTCATGTGCATACCCTCCTTAACACACTAAATGCAGAGTTTTGGGCTTGACTTTCGTCTTCGTGATTTTATTGTAATATCCATATCTTAAGATGATTGTTACTTTAATATTCATGTGAAAAATCCAGTGTGTTGACGACCACAGTGACGTTCAAAAGTATGATACAGCAAAGAGGCAGCATCCGATGTCTCCTCAGCTTGTCAACACAAACCTTAAATCTGTGACTCTCACTTGGCCTCGTTTGTTTCTCTATGCACCACGGTGACCCTATCATGAATAAAACATTTGTAGATATCAATACGAGTGGGATGCTTGCGGTCGTCAGTGTTACACAACACGCGCAGCCACAGCTGAGCTTTAACTGAACTTTACGTAGGACCGTTAGCTAGCCTCGGCTAACAGCTAGCAAAATATTGGATAACGCTTTACGCTTGCACAACGTCAGGCCTGGCGTAAATACATCTTTTTTCATTTAGACAAAGTGGAGCACCAAGAAACAGCCAGGGTGCATTCAACAGCTGCATTTAAAGTCTGACTTAACAAACCAAACAGCAGTGTAGTCGACTGAACTGTTACTTCGCAGTCCAAAAGTATGTAGCATTCCAGGCTAAAGTTAGCTAGCTCCCGTTAGCATCAGTAAGCCTACCTTCTGTGAATGCTGCTGGAGGACATTCTGCTCCACGGTCATGGCGGGTCCACGGGTGAATTTTTACAAAACCGAAACCTGTGTTAGCAGAACGAGAGGGATAATATCCACCAAGAACGATTTAGAGCACGGTGCTATGACGTCCCTTCCTTCATCAGCGACATCACGGGCGCCATGGCAGAGTGATCGCGCAGGTCGTCTGCAGGAATGAAAACATTGCTCGGCCCTGCCTAAGATCTGGGATCGATTACTCACGTCTGAGTGAGCTGCAATGACGTCACGGGCCAGGCCCCTGAAAATCACGGCTAAGATGATAATGTGAGAACATACTTAAAATGTGAACTTTTTACTGTTATAATAAACCAAATAACGTGATCGTTTTACATCCCTCCAGGGCAGTGTAAATGAGAAAGGAAGGAAGGACTCACGACTGACAGGGGCGCCTAAAAGGCATAATAAGATCTCTTTACTCTTTTAATCTACAAAACACCAAGCCCTTTGTTTGTGGAAAAAATAAAATGCATTAATCTTTTCCACGGCTAAACTCTAATGAAGTAACAGTATATATCAAAATGGGGCATTTTAAATGTATTAGTATATTAGTTTCGTTTATGCTTTTGCTAGCAAATAGCAAGTGTATTGGACAAAAAACAATATTTTTGAATGTTTAAATGGTCAAAATGAGAAAACGCATTTAAATCGCTAACTTTGATTCACCATTTACTTTATAATCTTAGCTGAAGAGTGTTTTCTCCTATATCTAAAGCTTACTTGTGTCTTTAAACAAAAGAAACTTGGCAGTAATAATTATGAGGGGTCCATTGCTATGTATATATGTGTTAATATACACTGACAAAGAAAAATTGCCACCCAGATTTAACACCCAGATTTAGCAAATATGTATGAGCCTCCTATTGGATAATTATTCCATTGGAGATTAATGGCACAAGTTATTTAGCCCCTGTTGATGCGATGAGTACCTTTTCATTTCCTAAACAAGCATGTAGAAAGACACATCCTGTGATTGTGGAAAAGCTTTTAGTCTGTTTAAGAAGGGCCAATCATTGTCATGCATTAAGCAGAGAAAACATCTTAGGATATCGCGAAAACTATTAAAATTGGGTAAAGAACTGTCCAGACATCATTAAAAACTGCAAGGATAGTGGGAAACCATCATCTCCAAGGAAGAAATGTGTTTGGAAAACAAACCTGAATGATAGTGATTACCTAAAAGTTTGTTCTAATCAAATCGATGAATAACAACAGTAAAACTCAGGGGTATGTTAAATGGGGAAAGTAAGAGCATTTCCACACGCTCAATGTGAAGGGAACTCAAGGGATTGGGACCGAGCAGCTGTGTAGCCTTGAGAAAGCCACTAATCAGTAAAGTTAACTGAAAAAAGGCTTCAGTTTGCCAGGTAGCATAAAGATTGGACTCTGGAGGAATGGAAGAAGGTCATGTGGTCTGATGAGTCCAGATTTACACTGTTCCAGAGTGATGGGCACATCAGGGTAAGAAGAGAGGCAGGTGAAGTGATGCACCCATCATGGCCAGTGCCTGCTAAGCCTTTGGGGGCAGTGTTATGCTCTGTGACAAATCGTATGACATTGCAGAAGCTGATTAAAACAATATCACAGCAAATGTGTGCTGTAATCACAGCTAAAGGCGGTCCAATGAAATATTTGAGTGTGTGACCTTTTGTTTTGGTAGTGACTTTTGTGGCCAGGCAGCGTATTTATGTATATAACCATCAATGATGCTGGATGTTCCTGTTAACATCACAAACACTGACAGGAGACTTTTCAACGTAAAAAGAAGGGAAATATATTGATATTCAGTACATTAAACCATATTCTCAGTATTTCTTTGTTTTTCTCAGGGTGCATACTGACCAAAAAAAGGTCTCCCTCCCTTTGACTGAGAAGGATAAGCATGGTCCTAAAGCTCTCCTTTCATAAATGATATTGAGAAAAAAATCTACATGTATATGAAGACAAGAAGACTGAAGTTTTTCTCGTAAAACTGTCAAAGTTAAGAATTTTGGAAAAATAAAAATGTGAAGAATTAATTTCAAGCATAAATTTACATTTTGAGAATAATGTTGAAATATTATGTAGACATCTAAATTCTAAATGTTTGCTTTTTGACAAAATTTCAAATTTTCGATATGTTTGCATTTTTCTCAGAGTGAATAAGGAAAGGCAAGCTTCCTCATCTAAATGTTTTTTTTTTTATCTTGGATTTAACTAATAAGTTAATGACAGTGTTTCCATAGTAAAAGGAAATGGGGAGGGTCTGTATCTGTTAATTAGTTGGAGAGATTAGGGCAGTGGTGGTTAGTTTTATCATTTTTCATTGCTAAAGAAGTATTATAAGCATATTTGGTCAGCTGCTAAAACAGTGAATCTACAATATTTTATTTTTTTGTTGGGATGATACTCTTCACATCAGAGGTGTCCGAACTATGGCCAGGGGGCCAAATGTGGCCCACAGTTAATTTTGAATCGACTCCTGAAACAGCTGAATGTATTAAGACATTTCGATTGCAGCAGCAATTACCATCAACCGAGCACAATTTCTGCTGTGATTACTTTGTCACAAGGTCTCATTTACAAAGCAGTATTCATCTTCAACCGTCACTTCGCCCTTCACTGTTGATCAATGTGCAACTTTATTCAAGTGTTCCTTCATTGTGTTCTTCAGTTTTTCTTTTTGTTGCTTTGCAATTTTGCAAGAGATATTGGAAATATTATGAAAATCTTACTCTCAACATGTATAACATCTTTTCTATTCATAATGTGTCCTTGAATAATTATTTTTTTGTCAGAAACAAATAAAAAAAATAAATTGTCTGCTTTTTGAAAACTTTCTTTTAAGAAGAAGTGCACCAACATTCTTGCAGTTTAATCTTGTTTTGTGTCTGACAGTGAAAATAGCCATCAGTGTTTCCATCTCTGCTGCTCAGGAAGTCATTCTCACCCTAACTGAATCTAATGGAAGTTCTTGACAGGTGGTAACCCACCTCTCTACCCTAAAACTATAACTTAAATACACCAAAAGTGAGGTGCAGCATGTAACTCAACCGTTCAAGTATTCCTCTTTATGTGCCCCTCAGTGTAAAAAGTTTGGGCACCCCTGCTTTACACCATGAACTAGCACTTGTAGTATGGCACCATAACTACATTTATTCTTTAAATTAAATTTTCTCACCAATCTGAAGGGACGACAGAAAGTTATTAATGGGAGAGCCTAAGAATATCTGAATGGGCCTTATTTTTTATTGATATTTTTGCTTTAGTTAACTCTTTTTATCCTATAATAATTCATGAAATCTTAATTATTTTGTTCTTTGGATTTACTCTGTCCCGCTGTCTTCTCAAAATGTTATAAGACACTTGAACACTCTTTTGCAGTAGAATGACCTTTCAAACCCATTTGTAACTTAAACACATTAACACAAGAATAGTAAAACTATAATTTATTTTTAGTAAAGATATGATGTGCAAAACATTAAATACTTATTTCCCTATTTAAATCCCTATTTTTCTGAAAAACAAACATAACACACACACACACACACACACACACACACACATATATATATATATATATATATCTATATATATACATATATACATATATAAACATATATATATATATATATCTATATACACATATATATACATACATATATATATATATATATGTGTGTGTGTGTATATATATGTATATATGTATATATATATATATATATGTATATATATATATGTGTATATATATACATATATATATATATATACACATTATATATATATATATATATATATATATATATATATATATATATATATATATATATACCCCTGCTGTAATTAATTTTGTTTACAATCATTTCCCTGCCTTTCTTATTCAAGTATTTATAACACCACATTTTTAAGTTTAAGAATCAGAAATGATCACATTTTTGATGACTGCCTTTACTGTAAGATCTATGATACCACGCCAATAATAACACATCAGTCAGAATAAAAAGTTGACACTGATTGATTGAGGGAATCAGTAGTAATAATTTGCACTTTACGTTTTATTGTAATAATTTTATTTAATGATAAGACTGTTCTGGTGAAAAGTTTCAGCTATCAATTTACCTGATTATTTATTCAAAGCTATCCTAGCAAATACATGATTAAAAGACCAAGGAAGCCTAGCATTTTCAATTACCTGCTCTTTTATGACCTTTGGTTTGTTGTTGTTTTCAGACAAATAATTGATTCCCAATCTCTAAAAGTATGTCTTAAAGATTCTTCCTTCTCAGCTCCTCATGTAAAGAACTATTATTTGGCCTCCAGGAGGCGCTAGAACAGCAGTACAAACCTGAGGAACCTCACAGCCCTGCCAAAATGAAGGCTTATGGAGTTAAGTACAGAGAATAATTAGTAGATCACTTCACCCTTCACTGCTGATCAATGTGCAACTTTATTCAATTTTTGTCTCATTGTGTTCTTCAGTTTTTCTTTTCTTATTTGCATTTTTGCAAGAGATATTTGAAATATCACAAAAATCTTTATATAACACATTTTTCACAACTGAATCCTACAAGCTTGACTTTTTTTTTAATGAAAGCACATTTTCAATAATGGTATGATTATGTTCACTGATTAGAATCAAATGAAGCTTACTTAGATGTATTTTTAAAGAATACACCTAAGTCCTTTAACCCTATTAGATAGTGAATCTTGAGGAAGTCCTCATCTACAATGGTGCCAGGAGTACAAATAATTTAGATTATAACTAATTAATGTAGAACAAGATAAGCATGCAAGAGGTAAAACACACAGCAGAGAAAGATCACAATTTAAAGTATGATTTACAAAATACTTAGACAGGCACGTATACGGACAATATTTTTATCTCACAAATCGTTTCCATTCTGGCCCTTTTAATGAAATGTTTAAATCCCTTACCCAAATAGTCTTAAGTGCTGATTAGGGTGAGACGGACTGATAATGTGTCTGAAAGTGACAATGAGAGACTCTATGAGCAAGTCCAAACATTTTAATCACAGTGGAAAGAAAATTGGATTGTTGTGGGGATGATGTTTGAGAGCCGAGCACAGCAAACAGAAAAAAAGTCTGAATTGAATTTCCCGCTACTTTCGTGGAGGACAACAAATTTCTGGGTAAACTCTTCAATAGTTTTTGAAATAAATAATTATCATACATATCCCCTTGGGTCTGGACTTCCATTTTTATCCACTTTTCCAGTAGAATGTAGCCTTACAAATGCAATAGGAGGTTTACAAAAGGAGTTTGGACTCACTTGAAAGTGTGGTTGAGTGACATACATGCAGCACAGTGCAGGACATCCTGGACAAAACCATCCCCTGCACCTCTCTCTCTCTCTCTCTCTCTCTGTCTCTCTCCCTCTGTGTCTCTCTGTCTATCTATCTATCTATCTATCTATCTATCTTGCTCTCTATCTATCTTGGGGTGTCTCAAGTCAGCTTTGCTGAAAACAGACTCTTTTTTTTAACCATAAAGTGAACTGATTTACTGTGAATTATTTGCACCAAAGAACCCACTTAAAACACATTCTATATGCCTGTGCAAATGTAATACTTGGATACTACTGCCTCTGCAATTCTGACCCAGATAAGCAGAAAAAGATGGTAATGTTCAGTACCTTTGATACTTTTAAAATATTTCCAATAATTTTCATGCACACTCAAACTAATAAATCATCAGAAACAACACATTTACTGACTTACTGAAGGATTAGACCAATATAGTTACTGGTGTAAGCATGGTCTGAATTCACTTTGCTCAATAATAACCAAGCAAAGTCTTGGAAATTACTATCACAGTAAATCTAAGGTAAATGGATTTCTGAAATTTTAGTCAGGCTCAAAATGTTTCACATTTTTGGCGTAGCTACTCCAAAAGAAATTCAACCGCATGCTAAATAAGTGATTCGGCTCAGTGCAAATACAAAACCCAAAACCAGTGAAGTTGGCACGTTGTGTAAATCGTAAATAAAACAGAATACAATGATTTGTAAATCCTTTTCAACTTATATTCAGTTGAATACACTGCAAAGACAAGATATTTAATGTTCCAACTGAGAAACTTTATTTTCTTTTGCAAATAATCATCACCTTAGAATTTAATGGCAGCAACACATTGCAAAAAAGTTGGCACAGGGGCATTTTTACCACTGTGTTACATCACCTTTCCTTTTAACAACACTCAGTAAACATTTGGGAACTGAGGAGGCCAATTTTTGAAGCTTTTCGGGTGGAATTCTTTCCCATTCTTGCTTGATGTACAGCTTAAGTTGTTCAACAGTCCGGGGTCTCCATTGTTGTATTTTATGCTTCATAATGCGCACACACATTTTCAATGGGGGACAGGTCTGGACTACAGGCAGGCCAGTCTAGTACCTGCACTCTTTTACTATGAAGCCACGCTGTTGTAACAAGTGCAGAATGTGGCTTGGCATTGTCTTGATGAAATAAACAGGGGCGCCCATGAAAAAGACGTTGCTTAGATGGCAACATATGTTGCTCCAAAACCTGTATGTACCTTTCAGCATTAATGGTGCCTTCACAGATGCGTAAGTTACCCATGCCTTGGGCACTAATACACCCCCATACCATCACAGATGCTGGCTTTTGAACTTTGCGCCTATAACAGTCCGGATGGTTCTTTTCCTCTTTGGTCCGGAGGACATGACAGCCACAGTTTCCAAAAACAATTTGAAATGTGGACTCGTCAGACCACAGAACACTTTTCCACTTTGCATCAGTCCATCTTAGATGAGCTCAGGCCCAGCGAAGCCGGCGGCATTTCTGGGTGTTGTTGATAAATGGCTTTGGCTTTGCATAGTAGAGTTTTAACTTGCACTTACAGATGTAGCAACGAACTGTAGTTACTGACAGTGGTTTTCTGAAGTGTTCCTGAGCCCATGTGGTGATATCCTTTACACAGTGATGCCGGTTTTTGATGCAGTACCGCCTGAGGGATCGAAGGTCATGGGCAGTCAATGTTGGTTTTTGGCCTTGCCGCTTACGTGCAGTAATTTCTCCAGATTCTCTGAACCTTTTGATGATATTACGGACCGTAGATGATGAAATCCCTAAATTCCTTGCAATAGCTCGCTGAGAAATGTTGTTCTTAAACTGTTGGACAATTTGCTCACGCATTTGTTCACAAAGTGGTGACCCTCGCCCCATCCTTGTTTGTGAATGACTGAGCATTTCAGGGAAGCTGCTTTTATACCCAATCATGGCACCAACCTGTTCCCAATTAGCCTGTTCACCTGTGGGATGCCCCAAATAAGTGTTTGATGAGCATTCCTCAACTTTCTCAGTCTTTTTTGCCACTTGTGCCAGCTTTTTTGAAACATGTTGAAGGCATCAAATTCCAAATGAGCTAATATTTGCAAAAAATAAAGTTTACCAGTTCGAACATTAAGTATGTTGTCTTTGCTGTGTATTCAATTGAATATAGGTTGAAGGGATTTGCAAATCGTTGTATTCTGTTTTCATTTACGATTTACACAACGTGCCAGCTTCACTGGTTTTGGGTTTGTATAACCAGACACATTCTGATCTTCCAGCACAGCTAAAATCTCGTTAAAAAAGAGTTTGGCTTCATGCCCTTTGTTTGACATGGAGTAGTCAGATAATTAGATTCACCAACCTAATTTTCCATGAAATTCTTGAAGAAACCACAAAGTTTCCTGCTAAAGAGCCACTGAAATCTGGAATAAGATAAATTTACTCTTCATTTCCAAGATTGAAGTTTAAGGCAAATATTTGGTAAATAGTTTAAAGCCATGTAAAAAGATGTGTATTGTGAACTCAGGCTCAAACAACAACATTCTCAAAAACTGTGGATAAAGTAACATAATCCAGTTATTGTGTTCTAATTATTCCTGCAGATCAAATAGGATCCAAACAGCGGGCAGTGAAATGTGTCAGCGGTGATTAATTCCGAGTCCTGGTTGTCTGAACTGGGTCAGTCTTTAGATGTTCAGGAGCAGCATTGTTGTAAAGTTAGCAGTGAGTCAGTCAGCAAGCTTTGTTAACATTAACTGTGTCATCTAACTGGTGCAGATTAATATTAATGAGAATAATCAGGACTCTGTGCTGGTATGGGGGAAGAGGATTTAGGACAAACACGTTACAGGAATATTTGATCAGGATTCAATCATAGTTTGTAGTTTTATTATAAGATGACTTATTATAAGCATGACGTGTGATTTTACTTGCACAAACATACATGTTTTTATATATTTTTTCATATTCCAACCTTATCCTTGGCCATCAAGGGCCAACTTTGATCAGGAGAGACACTGAGAGATTTATTCACACACAGCTGCAGATTGATACTCTATACAAGATGATTATAACTACTTGCCATTTAAGAAAAGAAAACATATTTATGAATTTTATGAAACAGCTGGATTTTCCAGAGCCACAAACCTCATGCTGATGTCCAGGACCAATTTGTGTCCTTCAAGGAGAAACTTTGGACACTTCAGAATCTGTGAAGAGATCAGCATGGATCCACAAAAGTTTTATCAGAAGTGGACAATGGTTTGTCCAGATTCTGTAAATTCTTATTTGCTTTTCAAAATCGATAATCAACTGGATGAGAGAAAGTCAAATAGGATGCAGGAAAGCATGGACAAAAATCTCCTTGAATGGGGCCTGTTTTTGGACTTCATTTTTGGTCTATATGGTATTCAAGTGGGAAAAATAAATTCTTTGCACTTCTGGAAAATGTACATTTACTCTGTGAACTATGTAGTCATTTGTAAAGCCATGCTGAATATGCTGACTTATGATATAGTTGGGATGGAGGGTGGGGAAAAGGGTAAGGTTGTTAAAGTTTTTGAAAAAATATGTAAAATTGAAATCATAATAAAAAAAAACTGGAGAACATTTTATCATTAAAGAAGAGCACAGAAAGTCAGGTAGAGCAATTATTGGTGAAGAGGATGTTTTGCTCTCCTCTCTTTCAGCTTTGACAAGAGCCCATGAAAAGCCCATATTTTTTGTATCTTTTTGTCCTTCAGTGTGTTTTACAGTCTCAAGCGTTTGAAAGACAACCCCGCACCGATAACTAGCTCTGCACAGAAAATTGTCAGGCCAATAAACTGATAAATGACTGGATGATTCATCGCTGTCCAGATTTATGTACAATATTATACAGAAACGAATACTTTGAGTATTCTGTACTTGATTCTACTTTAAACTGGGTACTTTTTACTTTAACTTGCACAGATTCAGTGATAGCTCATTTTGGCAAAGGGAAAAAACAATGACACTGTTTGTACCAATAATATCTTTAATAAATCAATCAACCAATCAGTCAGCGTTAACTTGCAAAACAATTTTCATACAAAAAAGAATGTAGAACAAAGTGCAGCACAGGAACAGAAATGTCAAAAGAGCATGCAAGACAAATATAGATAAGGTCAATTAGAGCAAACAAATCCATGTTGAACAAATCAACGAAAAAGAGCTGTACTAAAGACTAAACAGAATTATGGGAGTGAGAAACTGAGGAAGTGCCATCATGAGTTTATGATGAGAAAACACTGGAGATAATGTTAAAAAAAAATACCAAAACCGGATATTAAAAAGGGTTGGAATCAAACAAAAAATATAATTGTTATACCAAACAAGTAAAACTGAAGTTAAAGTAAAAGAACAGAGAAATACATATGTACATTTTATAAGCCAAAAAAGAGAGGAATTATAAAACACATCAAAATTTAGAATTAAAAATCATAAATGTATCAAAACTATAGATGGCTAAAGATAATTAACAGAATAAAATAGAGTTAGGAATAATGAAACAAAATCAGCTAAATTATCAAATTCACTAAATCAGAATAAAATCTCCTCCTTTTTTTTTCTTTCTTTTTTTTTTTTTTTTTACAAATAACTAAAATGACCATAAATGTAGTAAAAGTTATTTAAAGTGAGATTAAAATGGCTGGTGTTGAATTTTCTTTAAAAAAATACTCCCCTCAGTTCTGCAGGTTGGCTGTTCCACAGGTATGGACTATAATCAAAAGATATCATCAATCATCCACCCATCAATTATTTATACTGTTTTACCACTTGGGTTTACGGGGAGCTGGAACTTATCCCAGCTGACTTTGGGTGAGAGGCTGGGCACACCCTGAATTGGTCAGCAACCAATTGCATGGCCACACAGAGAGACAGACAATCATGCTCACACTAATATCTGAGGGCAATTTGAAGTTCCCAGTCAACCTAATGAGCATGTTTTTGGTCTGTGGGAGGAGGTCGGAGAAAATCCACTGACGCGTGGGGAGAAAATGCAAACTTCACAAAGAAAGGCCCTGACTGACATAGGGATCAAACCAGCAGCCTTTTTGCTGTCAGGCATGTGCACTACCTGTTGCACCCATTATCAATCATTGAATATTCAAATCTGTGCTTTTCTCTATGCCAGTCTCTGTGAGAAACCCACAGTATTGCATGTTTGGGTACACAGCTGCTGTTGATTGTTACAGAGACAAAAATGACAAAAGTAAGAATATCAATTTTCAATTAACACAAAATTATTTATTTTTGTATATTTTTATCAACCCTAATGTAGAAATCATCTTTGCAAGGGAGGCCTGGCAGAAGCTAAAACTGTGAGGTGCGTGCAGCTTTGTCTTTGACTGCTCTGCTTGTTGTTCATCCTCTGTCCAGCAGGTGGCAGCATCCTCATTTGTCAGCATGTTAAAGAGCCCAAAGAGCACATCAGCAGGAGAGTGCAAAGGAAATGAATCATAAAAACAAATCCACTTGGTACATCAAGTAGCATTATAAATCATAAAGTCTTTTTCCAATTTTCAGCCCTCCACCATAATCAATATTTGATCGTCCTATATGCTGAAATATTGACCAGCAGAGCGAATGAAGGTTACCTCACAGCCCCTCTGATAACAGCAGCTCCCCTGACTGACCCGCAGAGAGAGAGAGAGAGAGAGGGAGTTATCAGTCAGGAGATCTGTGCTGCTGTCAGCAAACCAATCAGAAAACATCCTGATCGATCAATTGGCAGAGTCAAACAGTAGAGCACTCTCTGACAGGTGGGTAGAAAGAGTTCAAGCTGGTTTGTCAAAGATCAAAACACATTCCGAGCATGAGCCTGAGGGCTGGATTATGACGCTTCACCAACACAATGGATGTGTAAACTCCACTCGACCTGATGCTGTCTGAGTCAGAGATTCACAACGAGCGATGCTGTTTCACTTAAGTGTAGTGTGTAAAAGAAAAAAAACAAAATCTTTGTTTTGAATTGGATTTCATACAGATTTCAGATAAATAGAGAACAAAGTGGTTACACTTTTTCATAAAGAATGAGTAGCAGTAAAGACGTTCAAGATATTAAAGCAGAAGCATTATGTTTTTAACAAGACACACCAGGTAAATATATTTCATTTGTCTATCTGGGCAACAGCCCACAGGAAATGTTTGGGAATGGGCAGAACCTTTCTAAAGCATTTCCTGCAGGCAACTGGACATTCAAGCCTGCAATCACATTCTTGACTGGCCAGTTAGACAGTAAGTGGGTACTAATGCAGCAGACAAACATTCAGAAATCACACAGTTAAAGACATACGCACAAATAAAAAATGTACAAAACGTGAGTCAGTTTAAATAGATAAAAGAATCAAAAGATTTGAGCTTGGCAAAATAGACCTGTCTGATTACAGACATTTGAACCAGGTGGATTCACCTATACTGCAATGTTACTGCTAGGCCTCACGTTGTCAACAACTCTACATTCATTCTTTAGTCTATGCTCTTTTCTGGGCCTACTGGCCCTAGCCATTGAGCTTAAACTGCTAACAAAACAATGTAATGACATCACACTTGTCTGTTCAGGAGACCAGGGGACAAAGCCCTTTTCAGGGAGCTACTGTCGCTGTAAAGAGGGAGAGAGGAAGAAGATGAGATGGTTGTGCTCTATCATACAGTAGACACATGAATAACATATTAAAGGGCATATAAAATGTGTTAAAGTAGAATACAGCCTGTTTCAATTAAATCAATATAGCAACACAGCTCGTCAAAACATGTCATTTAAAGACTTAAGACTGCACTCAACTGACCTGAAAAAAGCACATAAAAAAGTAAAAGTAAATAAAATAATCATCATAATAAATCAGCAAAACATTGCCAAACTGTTTTTGCAAATTAGCCATAGGGACTGTGTTTCAGTTCAGATGAGACAGAAAATTTTAAAGCTTCAAAATGTCTCCATGTCACATTAACTTAGGAAACAGAATGATTCCCATGGATATGGGTAAGGGCCTCATATTGGTCTTTGACTACAGCCTAAAAGACACAAAAACCACCACTAGCCCCTGTCATACAGGCCAGTTTAAATTAGCTCCATCCAGACATCCCTTAAAAATCTGAAATCACTGTTTTAAAACAATATCTTATGTCACATCAGAGTGTCTCTGCTCTCTGCTGCCCTCTGCAGTCTGTTTGCAGACTTGTCATGCATCTATCAATCTGTATTTTATATTCAGGGGTATTAGAGAGCAGTCTTTCCTCAATCCTGCACTGATGCCGCAGCCTTAAACTGTAACTAAAGCATTTCTCTTATTAATTAAAGGCTTGCAGCTATTTCACGTCTCTGGATCTGGCTGACAAAGCATCATCCATTATCATCCAGCCGCTCCAGAACAGAACAGTGTTAGCCTCAGTGAGAAATTGGGTTGTGATAATTTTTATGAGTGTAGTCTCTCGTATAATGGCTTTAAGTCCAAATGAGCTGGCACAGTCACTCTGAGATGTGATAGAAGAGTGAGGATCTCCTCTCGGAGCAGGCTGAGTCCAGAATCTCCTGCATGCTGACACCCAGGATCGTTGACTCTCTTTATCCTTCAGTGTTTTGTCAAAGGAGTGAATGACACTGTATAATTGGTATATCTTATTTATGGCTAAAACGAAAACACTAAGAAACTATACAACAAAATTAAAACATTTGTATATGTATACATACATACATATATACATATAAATATGTGTGTATATCTATATCTATATCTATATCTATATCTATATATATATATCTATATCTATATCTATATCTATATATACATACATACATACACATATATACATATATATACATATATGTATGTATGTATATATATATATACATATTTATATATATATACATATTTATATATACATATTTATATATATATGTATATATATATATATATATATATATATATATATATATATATATATATATATATATATATATATATATATATATATATATATATATACATATATATATATTTTTTTATTTATTTATGTATATATTCATATACATATATATATATATATATGGTGACTCCAGGTTGCTAGTTAATGTCAATCAGGGCCTTTCTGTGTCGAGTTAGAATGTTCTCCCTGTCAAGCGTGGGTCCTCTCCAGGCACTCCTGCTTCCTCCCAAGGACCAAAAACATGCTCACAAGGTTGATAGGTGACTCCAAATTGCCTTTAGGTGTAAGTGTGAGCATGAACAGTCGTCTGTCTCTGTATGAGCACACTCAAAAAAAAAAAAACACCCTCAGCATCAGCAGGTTTTTCTGGCTGCATTCTGGGTGTTCCCAGTTAAAAACTGTAAAATGGTTTCCAGTGCTTAATAATTTCAGGAGAAATTGCTAGCTCTGGACACTTGGCATTTGACTTCCAACACTGCTATCAAGATGGCTAAGCCTTTACTATTGTTAAAAAATAACAACTGATCATAATGACAAAAAGAGGATTTAAAAGTGTGTCCAAAAATTCCCATGCTGTGTTTTGATTGATTAAAAACTCATACAGCTTCCCTTGGACTACCCTTTAGTAACCAATGACCGAGTATGAACCATATTAACCCATCGCTTCTGAAAAAAGTAAGGTCAATCAATAAATCAATCAAATTCAGCCTCTTTAATGTAGGAGTTATTTTGAGCCCTGCTGACTCTGTCTGTGCAGGATACTTATCAGTTCTAAAACCTGAAACCATAAAAACTGATGTGTCATCTGAAAGCAATTTTTCCTCCAACTAAAACCTGGGACCATATATGAGGTCCTGGTCTTCATATAAGCCAGATAAGCCTGAGTGTGATGGTGCAGTCAGGGGAAATTACAGCCCCACCTGGAGATTTTAGGAGCTGATCCTCATATTCAATATCAAACACAGAGTCGGATGTCCATCATAGATGTTAATATGCGATACTGAAACTATGAACAGGGTGTACCAGAGAGGTTGCACAGCAGAGAGAGGGTAATGGTGGATGTATTTGAGTGTATATTTGCTGAAAAGAGTGATGCCAGGAATAATGCAGTGTATTTAATTATAAACAGCAGTGATTGTGTCCTTTCTCTTTGCTGTCTTTTCCCCTGAGAGCAACATGAGCATTGATTTTATGACAGAGTAAAGAATGAAGCAGTTAAACGCTGCTCTGGCTGAATGTAGGACATCCTGACAAGATCTTTGTTTCTGACAATTTACACAGTTTCTGCCCTTTCTTTTCCTGAGAATGGTGAAAATTTACCTCATAAGCACCAATTTACAGACTGTTTTAACATTTAAGAAGGTGGTATGGAGACTCGTACTCCTAGAGGCTTAAAGGTGTCGAGTCCTGAAGTGTTTTGGCTGTTTACTTCATGTCTTTAGTATCTATTCACAAGGATTTGATTAAAGTTTAATTGAAAAAAGAAGTAAAACATATATCTCTGAAGAGGATCAGATGCAGCTTTATTTCCCTCTCCTTTCGAAACTAGAAAGGCACTCAGAGTGTAGACCTCCACCAAGCAGCTCAGCTCGGGCAGTGGCTTTTACGTAACCCCTTCAAAGATACAATTCTGAATCACCAGATTCAGAATAGTGCCACGATCCAGGAAAAAAAAAAAAAAAAAAAAACTCAGCACATACATGGAGATTGTTATCCTTTATGAACACAAAAAAAGTTTTGGGAACATCACTTACTGTTTTGATTTCATATCAATTTCTGAATGTTGTACTGGGATTTACAACATTTAACAATTCTTTTTCTTATCTGTGTGGTAAAATAATTAATTGACCTGTATAGAACAAATTGTCTATTTTCTTTGTTATGATGGTCCAAAGGAGACCCGTGACTATCTAACCAAACACCCACATAGGCTACTTAAACTTTTCAACTTCCTAAAATGACGATCCATCAAGATATTCAGGATGCCATTCCTCAGGGTGTGACACTTTTGATTTGGTTCCAAACAACATGTTTAACCACCTTGTCTTGTTGACGTTGGAAGTGTTTGTATCATCTGAGTGTTTTTATGGCATTATGTGAAAAAGCGACAGAAAGTACCTGTTGGCATTTGAACGGATACGCCAACATTTTTTGTTTTCATGTCTTGCCTCACTGCCAAGTCCATGACAAACAGATAGACACAATTCTTTAAACTGTGTGTGCAGTAATAAAGAAGAGATGGGCAGAACTTACCCACCGTTAATTAGCTCTGTGTGCTTGTTGCACCTAATTTTTTTTACCATGTTATGTTACGTTATCTTTTTTAGACTGAGGTTAGCACTTTACGTTGGATAAACATATAAAACCAAACCACTGAGAGCATGCGCAATCCGCCAACAAACACGTCAGTGGTGGTTTGTGCATGCACCCTGCGGTTTGGTTTACTTTCTTCAAGTTAAAAAAATACTGAAAGTCCTAAACTTAGACTAAAAATAGATAACATAACACATACTCACGCTGATGTGCCCATCAAAAGACTTTTTTTCTCTTTCGACTAAAAGCAGTTTTGTTTAGCTCGATCTACCTGCTGTGTAACACCCATGGAGTACACCACTACATATGCATTTATGTAAAGTGTAGCATCACAGACCTTAATGGAATCTTGACATGACCCAGCCATAAGATCTACTCCCCATCAGCCAATCAAAAAAAACAGCCATGTATCAGCCAATCAGAGTTAGGACTGCTGTATCTGGGGACGATACAGCGATGCCCTGAGATGGTAAATGAACTTGAGCTTATACAGCGCTTTTCTAGTCTTTGACTACTCAAACTGCTTTACACCGCAGGTCACACCTACATTCACACACATTCACTCTCACTGTCACTCACTGATGGTTCTGAGTTTTTATGTTAGTTATCCATCAGTATCAACTAACACATTCTTGCTTTTTCATGCCCATTCACACGCCACTGACGCAGCAGTGAGAGCAACTGGTGGTTAAGTGTCTTGCTCCAGGACACATCGCCATGTGTCGCCCAGAACTTCAACCTGAAACCTCCCAATCACCGACCAAGCTCACTATCCAGCTGTGCCACCGATGTCTCACAATGACGATGCATACTTCACAGTCACAGCGGGAGAGCCTTATGACAACAGTAAGTCATCTCATTGTTTGATTTTGTAGCTTGCTGAATTAATTAGTTATTGTACAAAAGGAAAAAGACAGCCTATTCTGATTGTTCCTCCACACCTACATTAAACAGTGGCTATGTTTATATGCAGTCAATATTTGGGTTAAGGTCAATATTCCAGTTTCTGAAACATTCTGAATAACCCATTTACATGCGAGCAAACAGGGTTTTTCTCTGTACAAGGTATCCCTATCAAAACAGCAACGCACCAACATCTCGACGCACGGAGGACATCATGACGCGATGCACGTAATTTCCGCTTCTTCTCCCTGTATCCAATAGCAACGACAACAACAGCAGCAGCACAGCAGATAATAAAAAGCCCGTAGCAGGTAGCAGTTGCCTTTGAGTTTTGGTGCAGGTACTGACCAACCACTAGTACATGGCACTATTCTTTGTCAACTTCTTCATTAATGGAGGGTGAGAATATGAAGAAGTAGGAAATGGAGCCAGAGCTGTGCCATTTTAAAACAAGTACTTCCTGGAATCAGAAGACCAAGATTCCATGTGAAAAGAACAAGCACTTTGAGTTACATATGTTGTAGGAAAAGTGCTACATGAATAAAGTTTGATTGATTGATTGAACATGTGCAGAACACAAATGAATGTTCCTGTTGGTGGGGATATCCTGATAGGCATATACATATGTCTATACATTATTCGAGTTAGAAGAAAAAGGCTGAGACCACTGGTGAAGATAATTGATGAATCGATGGGAAAAAAATCGACACAACAGAAAAAAAGTCGTTCGCCAGATTGAAATCATGAAGCACTGGAGATCAGGAAAGCTGAAGCCTATCCCATCTAACATTGTGCAAGAAGCAGGGTATACCCTGAACCGGTCACCAGCCAATAGCAGGACCACATCGAGAGACAGACAACAATTGGGCAATTTGGAATCACAAGTTGACCTAATGAGCATGTTTTTGGTCTGTGTGAGGAAGCCAGAGTTCCCAGAGAGAACCCACACATGGGCATGGAGAACATGCAACATCACACAAAAAGGCCCCGACCAACATGGGAATCGAACCAGCAACTGTCTTGTTGGGAGGTATGTGCATTAGCTGCTGCACAATCCTGTTACCCAGATACTACATGAAAAGCAGAAATACATTGAAAAGTATTTTCTTTATTTGTGCAAGATGAGATGATTTCTTCACAAAATTAAAACAGTCTCATACATTTACAACAGGGTCATTCTTAGGGAGAAAAGAAAAAAGAACAAAGGATCAATTAATTTCTGAAGAATTTACTCAATAATTTAGAGATTAGAAGATCACAGATTTGTGGGAATTTTTTTTTACTTAAAGTAGTAATTGCAAGAGAAGGGAAAAGTTTTTTTCTAATTCAAAACTCTGGAATTTGTGTTTTTAAACTTGAAAATTTAATTTCCTATCCACCACCATGCTTTGGTTCTTGACACAATAACAGCACCATCTTTTACAAATCAGTGTGTTGTTTTCCTGCTGAACTGCTCCATTTTTTTGGATCTGGATGTTAATTTAAAGGGATGTTTCTGGGCTCAAACTGCAAGAGTGTCTTCATTTCTCAGTCCAAATAAATAAAAAGTAAACATTTGATTAGACTCTTCCCTGCAGTAATGAAGAACAGCTTCAGTTACTATGATTTTCCTCCACACAGTCTGCTTTTGTGTACTTTATGTTCCCACAATTTAGAGCTTGGATTCTTATCAATGTACGACTTTTAAGACAAAAAATAAGCAATTTACTGCTGTTTAAACTTGAAAATATGGAGATTGTTTTTGATAATCTTGGAATTTATGACCTCAGAAGACAGATTTTTTTAAAGAGTTTACAGATAATTTCTTTTATTTTTTCTCTTGAATTACTTTGGCCTTGGACATGTCAGTAATTGCAGACAAAATTGGCTTCAGTATAGTTTCAAAGATTTTTTTCTGTGTCAGCTGAAGAAAACTTGAAGAACTGCATGCTTTGCCTCAGGCCACTGACACGAGAAAGTAGGGCAATCTGCTGAAAAATAGCGAAGCCTCGCCTGCAAAATTAAAGTATGTTAAAAGACATTACGTGCATGGGCCGGTCAAAAATCACAGTGCTAATAGATCTAGATGAGGCAGATTTGGGCCTGAAAGCTAGAGTATGTCATCTTCACTCCAAAATACCACCTTTCCCTACAACAAAAAAAACAAAATGAAAAAAGGAAGGGTCAACTTGTTACTTCAACTTTTGCAAAGGAATTAACAAAATAGAAAGTGAGCAAACAGATTAAAAATCTAAATCAAATCAATTCTAAATCAAATCAATACTGTATATACTGTGATGACTCATTGCCCTCAAACCATCCAATTTTGCAGGTAAATTATCACAAATTCAATGATTTGTTGGGTTGTTATCCGTCTGATTAAACAGTAATATCAAACAGATGCCAACGATCATCATTTTCATCTTTAGGTTGAAATGAAGGTCTTTGGCTGACACAAAGACAGCTGTGTATGAGAATTAAACAGGGTAAGGGGCTACCAAGGTAAGGATTTTTGAAGATATTCTCATGTTACAGGTTACACTTCATGGTAAGACTGACCATATCAACAAACCACAAAGTAGTCATACACTAAAAAAGGGCTGCTGTAAATTTTACAGTAATTTACTGCCAACAAGATGCCAGTAAATTAATATAAATATTTTTACAGTAGCATTGCTCTATTTTGATTAATAACATTTGTCTGTTTTTTCTATAATAGTTTACTGCTGTATTTTTTTTATTCAAGGTATGAACTGTCTTTCAATTTGCATCATAATTACCATACTACCAAAAACAGTATCCTAACTGTATTTTCACTTAAAATATCATTACCATATTTTTTCTACAACTTTTAAAATTTCTTGTTAATTACAGGGAACTTGCTGCGTTTTAATTAAGATTAATTCATCTTTAACCATTTTACTGTTTTTATTAGGAATATATCACTTTGTAAAAAAAAAATGACAAAGAAATATACATCAATTTTATCAAATAAAATACTATTACTCAACATTTGTTTCACCCCAAAATCTGAAACATTTATTAAAAGAAATCTTATCTGCTATTGGTCAATTTTCCTTGGGAAAAATCTTTTGATCTATCACCATTTTCAGTAACTTACCGTATAGACATTTTACAATTGGTAACTGTAGATTTTATGGTTAAAAAGTCACATCACAACTCCAAATCCAAGACATTTCATCCAGCAGTGAAAGAAGATAGAGTGTTTATTTTATTGGTCCAAGAAGTCAACAACATTTACAATTCATGATGAAATTATTAACATTTTTGAGAAATCCATGCAGGCCTTCTACCTTGTGGCTACAATACTATTATGGTTGTGTGTGTCACAGGCACCGGTGTCTCATTGTTAGAAATCAACAGTAATGAATTGTTGTGAGGGACAAAACGTCCAATAACAACCTCTTGTTAGTTTTTCATCAATATATTTGAATGGGTGGCTCAAGCGGATGCCTGGTCAGAAAAAAAGGTTGAGAAATGCTGATCTAGAGTGATGGTTTGCCCCCCACAGAGCCCTGATCTGAACATCATGGAGTGGGTCTGGGATTACATGAAGAGACAGAAGGATATGGGCCAGCCTTTATCTCACAAGATCTGTGTTAGTCCTCCAAGTTGTCTGGAACAACCTGTTCTCAGAGGTCCTTAAAAAACTGTTCAAGCAGTGCTTGTTAGAAAAAATTTTTTTTCTGGCTATAATGATTTCTTTTGGTGGAAACATCATTTCTGCATCTCTTTCTACAGTAACATTTGTGTTTGTGTTAATAGTGGGACAAAATAATTTAAATAACTTCTGAATTGATATTGGTAGTAGTGTGTGCATCAGATCCCTCCTGGGTTCGGGAGCTAAACAAGCCCAGATGAGCAGCCACAGTTTTGGAACAAGTTCAAAAACACCCAGCCCACAACTGAATGTTTACGAGCAACTTTCCAAAAAAGAACCTCAAAGTTGCTTATTTAAAGTGGACATGGCAACTCTGTGTATACGTGTACCTGCAAGAACAAATGCTGTTTTCAATTCAAATAGTGGTTGCAAGGTAAAATCCAGGGGTGGACAATAAGAAGCTAGATTTACTTGAGTACTGTACTTAAAAATGTCCCTTGAGAGTCTGTACTTTACTTGAGTATTTAACTTGTGAATTTTACACCTCTGCATTTGAAAGACAAATATTGTTCTTTGACTCCACAACATTTCTATGAAGAGTCTTGTTACTCATGAAGTCAGTGAAAGAAATGTCTTTTCTCTTCTAAATTGTGTTCTGCATGCAATTTGATTAAGTGGTGATATTGTACCTGTACCCTGCACCGTGGTGGACAAAGTACTCACCTCCATTACTTGTGTGAAGGTATACATACTCCTGTTCAAATATTACTCAAATACAAGTGAAAGTTGTTCAGTCAAATTCTGAATTTAAAGTACTGGAGTATCTGCTTTTGAAATACTTTAGTATTAGAAGAACATTTTAGTTTTATTATCAACGTGTTATTTTATTTTTGCCACAATGAATTTACAGAACCGAATGACTGACACAACCTATTGAATGCATTGACCTGTTAATAAAACCTGTAGAACAAAGAGCTTATCAAGTATTTTATGAGCCTAGAAATGCTTTCTGAAGTTGGACGGCAAGGTTTTGTAGGTAGTGATGAAGTTTGTACACAGCAAACAGTACAAACATTTAAAACAATATGAATCATTCCTTATTTCAGCAATCTCAAACATGGACTTCAGATATGTCCATGGGCGCTCTAGTGTGGAATCGGCACCTGTATCTGCCGTAGCCATCATTACTGCCGAGACAAACGGTTGTCTGAGCATGTGTGAGGTACAGGTACAGCACCACCACTTGAAAGTAACGAGTAACAAGGACCGACATAGAAATGTAGTGGAGTTAAATGTACAATATTTGTCTTTCCGATGTAGTGGAGTAAAAGTCATAAGTTTTCAAAAATAATACGACTCAAGTAAAGTACAGATACTCAAAAAATTGACTTAGTACAGTACTCAAGTAAATCGACCACATAACTGTCCACCCCTGACCTAATCGTTGAGCTCAGATAACAGTTCGTCTTGGCAGAAATGATGGCTATGGTAGATACAGACGACAATTCCACACCAGAGCACCAAACTCATATCCAAAGTCCGATTCATTTGTATTTCAGTCAGCAGTTCTAAAGGCTTCTTAGCATATTTTACAAGCTTTTTTTTTGTACAGGCTTTATAAGCAGATCACATGTTCAGTAGGTTCTAAATTCATTTTGGCAACAATACAATAACATGTGGACATTAAAATAAAAATGTACTTTCAGTACTGAAGTATTCTCAAAGCAGGTACTCCAGTACTTTTATCTTAAGTACAAATTTGACTGACCAACTATCACTGGTATTGGAGTAATATTTGACCAGGAGTATCTATGCTTTCACTCAAGCAATGGAGGTGTGGTAAAATCTACTTGAAAATTATTAAACTGATCACTGCAGCTTAAAAATTCTGGATTGTCTTGTCACTGATGTTGTATAGGAGTACATGCCTCCCCGCTGAACACCAGCTGAAGCATTATTGTTCTTCAGTAAGTCTTCCTGCTGAGTGGAACATCAGAGCACAAACTCAGACAGAGCTAAATTTGGCATGCTGGGTCCTAAATGGCCCTTAGCCCTTGCAGCACAGAGTTCACATCCAGAGCTGGTCTAAGCCAGCCCACTGACACAAAACTGCCCTTTCTCGTTCTATTGGGATTTTCAGAAATGTTTACTCACAGAGTTCACGACCCCGCAGATGAACCTCAGCGTCATTGTCATCTGTGATGAAACACACAGGAAATTAGTGGTTAATACATTTCCTGGAGATGAAATTTTTTGACATGAAAGATATGAGCGGGCGAGGTGACGTTTAACTTTGGTTTCAGAGCGTCTGAGCAGAGGCTGAGTTAAGGTCAGACGCAGGTCAAGAGTGGAATTAATCAGCTCTGAAAACATCGTGGAGCACAGAGGGGATTTGCAGCTATCTTTAGGGATCAAAATAACCTTTGAATAACTTCTGTGAAAGACTTAACAAGACAATGCTTCCACTTCTAAAGAGATATGAGGACGCTGAAGATGTTAGCAGACGGGCAGACTGACATTGGTGCACCCCTGTGTTCGGCTTGTAAAATATTTACCCTCCTGTTTATCTGACCTGCTGAATATCGTCTCCGCTCTCAGTGTCAGTCAAGATCCCTGCAGCTGACAGGATGAACTGTGGACCACTGGGACCCTCACTCAACATCAATATTACATTCAGCCTGGTTTGATGCATGCACATGAAGATACCATTGTGAAGGTCTCATTAAAATCATTCAGTTGAGTTTAAATGTGCATTTTCAAGGTGTAACTGCGTGCTTTAGTGATTCAGTGTGATACAAGTGTGAATACTGACTCTTGAAATCTTTGCAGGGTGGTTTGAATATTTGTATCATATGACTATTTCAGTCACTTTACATTTTTAATGTATTTCATTTTAATTCACATTTAATCAGAATTAATATTCATTTTTTGCCTCAATTTGACCTCTGTACACGTAACATTAAGATGTGAGGACATCTGCAGGATGTGGTTCAACAAAATGTTTAATGAATAGTTGAGATTTCAGGTTTAAAAAGTGTGAGGATGTATAAGGCATGAATCAGTTTTTAAAACACATCAAAAAGATGACTGATCTCAGGGCTGATCATAGATGTTTGATTCTTGGAAATGACTCATTTATTTCCTCTCACTTCCATTCAGTAAACTAACAGAGGAAGTGTGTTGTCTTTCCACTTTGTCTTATTGTTTCCAGCCTCTCTGCAGAAGCTTTTTAGTTATTCATGACTAATTAGCACTTCATGTATGTGGAGCAGAGGGCTACGGGAAACAGCAGGGGTCAAGAGGCTGTCAGCCATGAAAGGAACCAAACTGGGACTGAAGCCATGCTGCTGCTTGTCATATTTACACAGAAAACGTTTGAAGAATGGTCTGAACGTGATGCAGGGGAGGAGGGCGGGGGGTGCTGCTGCTGGTGTGTGGTTTGTATTTGTATATGAGGAGTGAGGGAGGGAGGAGCGGGGGTGACACAGCTGCAGGCCAACAGTTGATCCTGTCCCGGGAAACAGGATCAGCCAGGTCAGGGCGAGGAGCAGGGGGGAGGGGGGAGGTGGGGGGCGAAAGGTGGTGACCCCCGGGGGTTAAGGAACAGACTTCACAAAGAGGAACATCTTCAAACGCAGTGGCCTCACTGGGAGAAAAACGGTATAAGGTTGTGAAAATAAACCGTCGTGACCTCCTTTCTATGAGCGGGAGTTTCCCCAGGTGTTTGTTTTAACCTCCTTATTGTCACTGACTTTAATTCTGTGCTCCTGCGTCACTATATTTAACCGAAAATACAACAACTTCCTCCTCAGGAAGGTGTTTAAATGCCCCATGTGTTTTTAAATATTTCCAAAACTCTTACAGGCCCACCAAAATCACAAGACTGAGAAGACTCAGTGTCCAAAAAGTGGACATGTCAAAAACATTATTAAACAATTATCATGCAAATTCATTTCATTCTGTTAACTAACTTCAGTACATCAAAATCCCTTTTCTAATCTTACATTGAATTCCTTTGAACATACCTAGCCACCATGTTTTGAATGGAAAATTAAAAAAAAAATGAATTATTTCTTAACAGAAGAGAACCAGTAGACCAGTGAGGCAGATTATTTCCCCTGGATTTCACAGACTGGTACATATATTTGATTAGCCATGAATTATTGATTTGCATGGGTTTTTAATTTTTTAAAGTAAAAACCCACACAACCCATAAATACAACTTATACAGTGTGCAAATCCAGACACGGCAGAAACATGGTCAACATTTATTAAACAAAAATATCAATTTTCAATAAAATTATTTAAACTATTTACTTGTTTTGTCAAAAGTCTTGTCAAAATATAAAATGATTGATTGATTCTTCTACGCCATGAGTGCGCCTGTCTTGGCACTGCAGGAAACTTGCAAAGTGCGCTGGTCACACCCAGTGCGCACGGCGAAGGCCGGCGCAGGCAGGTGCGCCTGCGCTTGCGCCTGGTCTACGAAATTAGAGCCCCAAACGTCAATAAAGATTCCACATCAGGAATGTGGCCAAAATTCATTCATTTAATTTTTATTCTTACATCATTACACTTTTGGTTAACCTAGTGCTGAATCAGCTTGATTTCTGATTAGCTTCACGCCTATAATCAGGCAGATCCATTTTGCCAAGCCTCAGTCTACGGTGATTGTGTTCAGGCCAAAGCAGCATGGTCCAATCAGAGTCCTTTAGAGCAGGAAGAGGTGGAGCTATGAGTGAGATGATAGCATGAAGTGACTACTGGTACTGCAATTAGCATAGATGCCAACAACTTCAGCACCAGTTTCATTAGATCTGAATCATATTTCTTTATTAAATGAATAAGAAATAACTACACTACAAACTTCTCTAAAGGCATTTTTGCTTAACTTCTGATATTTTTGGTGTGAGTTTGTTCTGTAAGGTGGCTCACATTGTGTCCTTGACACCCTGGCAGTAGCACACACCTACTGCATAAATTGATTGGCCCATGAATGTGACTGACTAAAGGATAAGCCAATCACCAACCTGATATGCTTTTGGATGGTTTTGCCCATTTTCAGTCTCTTTTTTATGGGCTAATATTCAGATGGACTAGTGAAATTGGTCCATCTGATTTATTAGGTTACCTTTCTGTACCACTTTTAACACAAACAGCCCACATTATTTAAGATAAAAAAAAAATGAAGAAAAATGTATTGATGCCTGAAAAAAAAGAGCAATAGGGATTTTTTTTCTGGATTTCTGAGTCTGGTACATGTTACTGATTAACAAAAATCTTATTTGAATGCATTTTTATGTTTGTTTTTTTTTCACGGTGCCAGATTTTAGCTAAAATGTGGCTTATAAGACCCAGTGCCCAAAAAGAAAAAAACACAGCAGAAACATGGTTAAAAATGTACAACAGATTACACTACATACAAAGATGCTTCTCCTACATTCAACTGATGTGAATGTAGTTTTGACCAGAAGGACTTGATGTCATCAGTTGGAACCCACCATTCATCGGTTGTTTCAACACCGTTGAAGTAGTACAACACCCTCCTAATGGTTCATCGGCAGTGGTGGACAAGTCACTGCCTATCTTCTCCTCCTTGCCTCCAGTTTAACTCCTCTCTTCTGCTGTATATCCAGCTGCCTTTCTCTCTTCTCCTGTCATTCCAATGGCTGTGAGCATTCTCCACACTGACTGGGCAAGGAATCCTCTATCAATCAATCAAACTTTATTTATATAGCACTTTTCCCACAACATATGTAACTCAAAGTGCTTGCAGAAAAGAAAAACAAGAGGAAAGAAAAGGGGAAAAACAATTCCAAACTAGGCACCTGTCAAGGGAGCACAGTGCGGAATTGGAAAAAAACACCTCTCAACTGACCTTATTGTTTAGTTTTGAAATTGTTTGATTATGTGCTTTATTTTACAGCCTTGGACATGTAATTGATTACAATTAGGGATGTCCCGATCCGATATTGATATCGGATATCGGTCAAAAAAACAAATATCGGATTATATCGGCCTGCATCCTAAATCTCTGATATCAGCACTCCGATACAAGCAGTCCATTCTAATATATTATTTTTTATTTTAATCAGTTGTAGAATATGCTTATGTTTAAGTTCAACACAGTGGTTATTTTGCAATCGGTGAAATATGTTTTTGTTTGATTTATTGAGGTCACTTTTCAGGGTCTTCTAATATTTTCTATTCATGTTGTTTTAATTGTAGTATATTCTTATGTTAAAGGTTAAAATTTATTTAACCAATTGGTTAATAACAAATGGGTCAGTTTTTCTCATGCCTACTATTGCTGACTACTGTTCTCTGTTTGAGTAATCTGACCTGATCAAGCCTTTTCTTGCAGTCCATACTACAAAATAGGTAATAAAAGTCTGTATGATTCCTGCTGATATCGTATCGGATTGATATCCGTATCGGCCAATACTCAAGGCTGCAATATCGGTATCATATCGGAGGTGAAATAGTTGTATCGGGACACCCCTAATTACAATTACATTACTCTGAATGTATTCTTATTTTTCCTGCAGGTTGGATTTTGACAAAAATGCGAGTAAGACTTATAGTCCAAAAAGTTGACATGTCAGAAACAAGGCAACATTTCCTTATAAATACGTAAATTCTTCCTATAAAATTGATTTAATTCTGTTGGATTTTTAATTTTTATAGAAAAAAAAGTTTTTTAGAATTAAAGACCCAGGAGGTATGACAAAAAGAAAAGGAAGACAGAGGGTACTCAGATACGGAGGAGAAAGACAGGGGTAAGAGGTGTTTAAAAGGGTTCTTTTTAGAAGACAGAGAGTTTTGTTTACCTGCTTGACTAGTTTCAACCCTCTTCCGGGGTCTTCGTCAGAAGCGTCATGTGAAAAAGCAGCCCATGACACGTCACTTCACCATCACGTGACGCTTCTGACGAAGACCCCGGAAGAGGGTTGAAACTAGTCAAGCAGGTAAACAAACCTCTCTGTCTTTCAAAAAGAACCCTTTTAAACAGTAAAACTATGAAGACAGTATGAACCTTTTTAAGCTACTGAGGGGTAAGAGGTGTTCGGCGTTTGAAAGGTGGAGATAGTCATGTGATGGCATCAATCTGAAGCAGGATCAAGTGCTGGCAGCGCCTCTAGTGGAAAGTTGAGCTGCGTACATATTTTCCATGTTATATCTAAATGTGCTTAGACTGTTAATTATGGCTCTTTTGAAGTTGCAAATACATTAGCACATTGCTAATAGCAGCTACAGGCATGCTGCCCCAGCTCGTTATGAAAGATGTTTACGGTTAACATGCCCTGTTATCTTACGTTATCATCGAAGCCGCATGTTGTCTCCTGCTGTATTCTCAGGTCTTGCTGATTGTTTAGCTAATCCACTGAGGTTGGTTTATCATTGGCTACACTGAATGTAATAAAGTTGCCCATGCTTTCGACTTTTAACGAGAGTGAACGTAAGGGGAGCGAAAGGTGAGAGGCGTTGTGAGGGAGGTAGAGTATAGCTCCCATTCCAGCTTAGTATAAATAACTCACCTCAGCTGTTAATCTGTATCTGTGTGATTTTTGCTTAAATCCAATATGGGATTGAGTCTTTGTCTGAGCATAAAGTTCAAGCATCTGCTTGACTGTCATTGCCTCTTGTTTATTTTTAATGTGACACCAGAGCTGGCCAAAGGCGCAGTGCTGTAGAGCACCGCTGCAAGAAACACAATCAAGAGAGAATTATGAAGTAACAGCTCCGTACAAGTAGGAAAAGAAACGCGTAAAAAAATGGTTTTACAGCCAGCATGCCTTTTGAAAACCTATTTTCCGCTGATCCCTTTTTCTGGTTTCCATTCCTGCTCTGCTTCTACAATGGATGAGTATATCATAGAATTAGAAAACTTAACATGATACATTCTTAACTTATTAATGCCCTAAATGTAAAGTATTTACATTTCTTTATCATTACTTTTAACCCATAGAAAAGCAAGAAAACAAATGTGCTCTTTGACTGTGATCAATTCCAGTGAAATCTCTATGATTCCTATTATATGATGTAACATCCCTATATACTGTATGTGTGAAATGTTTTGGAAGCTCTGAGCATTTCTTTTCTGTTTTGGGTCGATCTGCTCAGCGAAGACAGAAGCAGAGCTGAAGTGGCTCACACTGAAAAATAGATTAACTGCATTTCTCAACCTAGATGGCCAGGCAGGACGCTGTTGGTATACGCTGCAGACAGAGCAAGGCACAGCCATATGGAAAGGACTGTTTAAAGAGGCTTCACCACCGCACCTGAAGCGTACGGACAGCTGTGCAGACAGAGTATATAGAAATTGCGAGTAATCGTCTCTACTTTTGCATGTGTTAAGGGGGTAGCGTGTTGAGGCTATCCAGGCCTTATTGCAGCATGAACTGACAGATATTATGGCTTTACAGAAAAATATGAATGTCTCTAGATACAAATATAGCAGAAACTCATTATGGTGCCTTTGCTTTAAGACTTTAAGTTGAGGACCTACACTGCCCTTAATGAAGTATATAATAATAACAAAAAATTCTAAACCTTTCAGATGATTTAAGGATTCGCTATCTTCCCTTTAACTGCTCTGGCCACTCAGTGCTTGGAAGTGCAGTAATTTGCACTGACATTAATATCATGTGCATACCCTTCAAAAAGTGGACACAGAGTCACAAGTGATTCTAGAAAGTTGTCTCAGTTCCTGTATTTGCATTTTTCAATTACATTCTACAAAAACAGAGTACCTTATGAGCCTAACACTTGTCTTTTTGGTACTCTAAATTCAGATTTCTGTTGCTCCTTTTCCATGAGCTCTGATATTGTTAAATATTTTCTGTCTTTGTCAGCCTCTGAGCCGGTAACATGTTAAATATGTTCTATGTGAATGTGTGTGTTGCTCAGTGTGTGTTTACATAACATCTGAGGTCAAGCCCTGAGCTCAAAGTTCACACACTTTCATGAGGAGAGGGCGATCCAACATCTGTGAGCATATTCATCACACCAGTCACCATGACAACTGGTGACAAGTGTGTGTTAATGTGTCTCCATGTGAATAAACAAAGCAGCCAACAAAGAAAGTTTCCCATCAGCCCCTTCCGCCTTAGCATCAGAGACTAAAGAGTTAAAGCGTTCCCATGCAGATAACCCCTCTGCTCAGCATGCTAAGTGCTCTCATTAAGTTGTTTGTTGGAGAATAAGCATCTGTAACGCCAGGAAATGGTTTTCTGGCGGCCTCGTGACTATGAAAAGCCCGTTGTGGCACTTCCGAGTCCTCATCCGAGTCACTGGTGGCCTGGTGTGCACGCAGGCGAGCGCTCACATCCTTTTGGCTGGACGCAGGGGTCAGGAAATCAAAGAGAAGAGGCACAGACAAACAGCCGATTGTCAAGTTTTACACCTTGACCTCAGCTTAAACTTGTGACTCCCTCCTTTATGTTTGCCGCTTGCTTCAGCAATCGCAGGAAATCGAGAGGTTACTGGCGGTTCAGCCTTGATAAGAATCTTGAAATGGAGAAGTTCAGCGGGGGGAAAGGTTACCGGGAGTTTAAAGAGAGTGCGCTCAGTCATGGGGAGTATTAAATAAAAGGGGAAGTCAGGGCTGAGGGAACTGCACTGCGATTTCAAAAGTGCACTGCAGACAAAAAGACGTCTGTTCGCTCGCTGGACTTCATATTCAAACCCAGAGCCAGGGAAGTTTAGCTTGAACTCATCTTCACCTTTCTGCAAGTCCCACGCTGCATGGCTGTTTATTCCAGGGGTGTGTTTGAGCAACTGCAGGCCCCATTCAAAGACCAATACGAGGCCCCAACTCATTAAAAAAAATAAGACATGTGGACATGATGGGCTTGTGTTGAGAAGCTTCTGAGAGGCTTTGAAGAAGAGACACTAAACCGAATCTTAACAAGAGAGAGAGAGAGAGAGAGAGTACTGTCTACAAAAAATATGGAGGTAAAATCTGAATGATGCACTGGGGTGTCCCCTCAGGGGTAGTGCAAGGAGCTGCGGGCCCCATCACAGTTCAAGCAGGAAGGTATAAGGAAGCATATACTCTATAATTAAACTTTATTGCTTTTATGTACTTGGCAAAAGTTCTCTTCAAAAGTTGGCTCAGCATACAGTGACTTGGACAAGGTAGTTATTACAGTCAAGTTTATTTGTTTAACAATTGAAATGACCATAAAGATGAGGAGAATGTGTAAACTATTATTCAGCTAAATTAACCCAGTACATATGAGATTACCCTTATCAAGCACCTGCTTTCAAATTTATTTTAGTTTATTTTAATTTATTTAACATGAACACACAGTCTCATTTCTGCTGTAGCATTTAGTAATCTATATGTCCCAGATGCATTGCTCAGGTGTTTGCAGCGGAATGCTTTTTTGCAACACCTGTCCACAGGAGGCATTAAGAAGATGTTTTAAAACCACAGTTAGTTTTATTTATTTATTCATTTGTTTGTTTGTTTTTTGTTTGATATCTTTCTTTAACCTCTACAGATAAGTAAGATACCATAAAAGCAAATTAAAAATGCATTAAATTTTAATTGCAGGTATATGTCTGCCTTATTTTATTTTTTTAAGGCAGAAGAAGACTCACTTCTAAAGACAGAGTGACTGTAACTTTATTGTATTTTGGGGCTCATTTTAGATGTTGCCTAAGATGGTGATTTATCAGTGAAAAAAACATTTATACACATCAAAAGTGGTAGCTCATTGCATGACACACCTTCAACTGCTTAGGCTACTTTTTTTGAAAATCCTCTCTTATTGCTGTAAAATAGGTAACCATATGTTCTCTTTTGGGTGTACAGGTCCCTCTTTTTGATTGGAGAATGATGTGCGGGAGGATTTTATAAAATTCCCTAAAATGTCCTGGTTTTGCTCAGTTTGATCTCCAGAAGAAGTTGTTGCTGGTAACAGATAAAGACATGCATAATTCAAATTACCATGACTCCTCAAGTATCTATGCTATACTAAATAAGTCAAATGGATTCTAAAAGCTGGGAAGTGGAGCTTTCCAGTGATATATTGTACGTTACAAATTACGATAGAGGATTTAGCTGAGGGTAAAGTATGGGAAGTGAGCTGACTGAGCGCAGTGAGAGGATTCAGAGACAATCACGGGGGTCATTTATTGGTTGTTTATCAGTATTTTCTTTGTTAATAATTTATTTAAAAAATAAATAATAATAGCATTAGTACTATTCTGGAGGGTTTCTTTGCTGTTTCTTTGCTAAATTGTTGCTGTATTTTCCTCTACTTTATCTTTCTTCTTTGTCATTTTCATCATAGTTTTGTTTCATGGATTTCATAAATAGTTAGATAATATCATAATCTAAATAATAATAAATTACATAAATATGTTTCTGTTTTGTCTTTTCAAAGGTGTTACACATGCTCATTTAGAAATGTTCATAAAGAGGAGCCTATTGGAGATTCAAATCTTTTTTTCTTTTCTTGTAATTACACACTGTTTAAAGCATTTCAATAATCACAAATACTTCATAGAATGTTTTATTTTTACCTGAAAAAAGGTGCAAAATAATTTATTCAAAGGGCATTTTCTGATGTATTTATTGACAAAAAAGACAAGGCGGAAATTTATATTCATAGTAAATGAGTTCATATTTATAATTAAGTGAACTGGACCAATGTTATGATTCCAGTGTACCCACCTGTCAAGATATTGAACCTCATGACACAACGCATGCTGCTGAGGGTCCTTTTTTTGAGTTTTCAGAATGTGGTTATCCAACTATGAAATATCAGTTTGTTGAGAGAAAAAAATGAACTCATTTCTTAAAAGTTTTTTGGGCTCCTGTTGGTCATGGGGCCTGAGAATCTGTCTGAAAAGGCATTTTGTTTTTGTAATGGACTGATTAGTAACTAATATAACTAATAACATTGTTGGTACCCTTCTGTTAAAGAAAGACAAAACCACAATGGTCACCAAAATAACAATACGGACAAAAGAAATAATATACAAAAATTTACTGAAAATCAACTAATGAAAATCAGACATTGCTTTGGAATTGTGGTTCAACAGAATTATAAAAAAAAAAATGAAACTCGCCTTGACAAAAATGACGGTACCCCTAGAACAGACTGAAATCATTTAACCATAGGGACATGTTAAACTAAGGTGTGTCCTGTAATTAGCATCACAGGTGTCTCCAAACTTGTAATCTGCCTATTTTAAAGGCTGAAAAGTAGTCACTGTGCTGTTTTGTATCATGTGTGTACCACACTGAACATGGACCACAGAAAGCTAAGGAGAGAGCTGTCTCAGGAGATTAGAAAGAAAATTATAGCCAAGCATGTTAAAGGTAAAGGCTCTAAGACCATCTCCAATCAGCTTGATGTGCGTGTGACTACAGTTGTACATATTATTCAGAGGTTTAGGTTCCACTTAGGCAAGTGGAAAATTGATGCAACTAAAGGGACGGATAATATGAATGGTAACCAAAGAGTCAAGAAAAACTTCCAAAGAGATTAGAGGTGAACTCCAAGGTCAAGGTACATCAACATCAGATTGCACCATCTGTTGCTGTTTGAGCCAAAGTGGACTAAATGGAGGACATCACTCTTAAAGTAAATAACAAAAAAGCGAGACTGGAGTTTGCCAAAATGCACCTTGACAAGTCACAAATCTTCTGGGAGAATTTCCCTGAGACAGATGAGAAAAACTAGAGCCTTTTAGCAAGTCACATCAGCTCTATTTTAACAGACCCAAAAAATGAAGCAAACAAAGAAAAGAGCACTGTACCTACTGTGAAACATGGAGGACGCTCAGTTATGTTCTGGGGCTGCTTGGCTGCATCTAACACATCTGGCACAGGGTGTCTTAAATCTGTGCAGGTACAATGAAATCTCAAGACTATCAAGGCATTCTTAGCCAAAACATGCTGCCCAGTGTCGGAAAGCTTGGTCTCAGCCACAGATCATGGGTCCTCCAACAGGATAATGGCCCAAAACACACTGCTAAAACTCCCAATAATAGCTTAGAACAAAACATTGGACTACTCAGAAGTGGCCTTTGATGAGCCCTGATCTAAATCCTACTAAACATTTGTGGAAAGACCTGAAGCATGCAGTCCAGAGAAGACACCCTTCAAACCTGGGACAGCTGGGGCAGTTTGCTTATAAAGAGTGGGCCAAAGTACCTGTTGACAGATGCAGAAGTCTCACTGAGAGCTACAGAAATCAATTAATTGCAGTAATTGCCTCACAAGGTTGTGCAACAAAATATGAAGTTAGGGGTACTATCATTTTTTGTCCAGGCCAGTTTCATTTTTTTTTTAAGTGACTCTATTAAGCCACAATTCAAAAGCAATGACTGATTTCAAGTTGTAGATTTTCAGTATTTTTTAATTTATTATTGCTTTCGTCAGTTTCAAGTTATTTCAGTGACCATTGTGTTTTTTCTTTAATTAAATAGTACTAACAATTTTGTCCACGTGTAGGCTGACCACAATCAAAAAAGTGAGTAGAAATGTTTTTTTTTTTTAACATTGCAGACTTACATTAGTTTAAAACCCCTTAAGTTAGCTTAGCAACATCATTTAAAAGCAAAATGATTGAGGAAACAATACAAATCAAACATCAATTTAATAGTTAAGTATATACCTATGTACACTGGTATTTTAAAAGGCAACCAGCTTTACTGATGCTGTCTTAATTCCACAAATGTGTTGGCAAATCTTACTTTGTCTTTCTCTCATATTTCACTCACAGGTTTAAAATTACCAACCAATCCACACTCCTCAAAAATAAAAGTTTGGAAATGTAACATAACCTTGGGGTGTTGCCTTCCTGGGATATCCACTTTGGTCTGTGTTTGCCTTCACCAGTCTCATCGAATTCGGTCCTAAGTTTGGAAATGTACCAGGGCTGACACCTAATAATGCTGCCACTCTGCACAACCCACAAGTTTAGCTGTGCTGCTTTTCTAAGATTGCACAATCCTTACAAGTTGTACCTTGTTGTAAAGGTGATCATTCAGACCGTCCAATAATGTAAAATACAAGAACAGTTGGTATACAGCAATGAGAGAAATATTCAACCAAATTAAGGATCCAGATTTTATTTGAGGAAAATATATCAGCAATAGAGAGTATGAATTTCCAGACCGGCAGTTCTACCTGCTGAGTGGCTGAGAGCAATGTCTAATACTTGATATTGATGGTAAGAAACACGGAAATGCTCTTGCTCACCTGACAGTTATTATATTTTCAATAATTTTCTGATTAATTTTGATGGTTTAGTATGGGAAATGTTGATTCAAGTCAGATATGTTTAAAAATGACAAAATAAACTTTTGGAGGATCAAAGACATCTTAATAACTGCATTAATTAGTATATCATAGGATGAGGTCCTGTTGTGACAATAGCTGTATATGTGTGATTCTGTATTCATCCAAAATAAGATGTACCCAGGCTTTCTCTGAGCAGATAGTTTTACTATCATTGCCTCCTGGTTAATTTTAATATGACACCCAAAGTGGTTGAATATCTATTTCATGAAAAATAAGAAAAACATTGTCTATTACCAGCCAAATTGAGATTGCATTAATTAAATGATATTGTCAATTTGTGATGTAACTAATTTAAATTGTTCATTGTCAAATCGGTCATTGTAATCAGATTTCTCTAGGAATTATGGGGTGCAAACATAAGAACATTATCTGTTATCCTCAGTGTTTTAAAAGTATTGATGTTAAATTTGTTTAGAAAACTGCTTCTTGTCATTTAGTGCCTAAAACTCTGCTTTCACACTGACAACAGTGTCATGTACAGTACATGCTCTCCATCAAACAGCGGGTATTACATTCAAATAAATTTAATTGTCCAAGTCATATTCAGTGCTCATTCACAGTAGAGTTGCCTTTAGGCCTCCAGCACCTGCCCTCATGCCGTCAGTAAAACTGCCTTTGCGTTTCTCTCCAGCAAAGACTATTGTCGCTATTCTGAGAACTCCTTAATGGCGACTTGAATTCAGGTCTCATGTTGACTGTGCAATGACGTCTGTTTGGGGCTTTTAATAAAACATATATGTGTAATTATGTGAGTCACATCCCTGAGCAGTGAGCGTACATCTGGTGACCTCCACGCGTCCTCCCCTTCTCTGTGTCTTCCTGTCTTTGTTACGACTCAGCACTGTGGAGCAGCTCAGGAGCAGAACTTTTAGGGCAAATACAGGACATCCTCCTGTTTTACTTTTATAGAAACACTCTTTGATTACATGGAGTGCAGGTTAGCTTTCATCTCCTCTTTCTTTAAGGATTAATATGCTCTCAGATATCGGGGATATTTGGTACTGGTAGATTTTTGAGTAAGGTATAAGTGCTATAAATAAACACATTAAAACAGCTGTATGTGGCACATAAGGGAGATAAAATCAATAAGGCTAGGAAATACAAACAAAAAAAAGCATATTTTTGAAGTTAATTCGATGAATAGGGATAAGCAAAATGTCTGTCATGTCCCTAACCCTGACATATTTGATGAAAGATAAAGAGTGCGTCTACCCTCCACTGAAAGAATATAAATACCTCGACTGATCTGACCAATGCTGTTGATGGACAAGAATGTAAATATGTTTATTTCAGCAGTAAAAACAGTATTTTCCTCACTTATGTCCTCGAAAATTCTGGTGTTTCTGCAGCCAGTATTAAGGGGACACTCTTGGAAATTTTCCGGCTGGTGATTGGGCAATAGTTTTGTCAGTCACATTTATTACAGACCAATCAGATAATTTACAACGCGGATACTACAGAACACAAACTACTTTGCAAAACAAACTCGCATCAAAACATGTAACTCTTTATAGAGAAGTTTGCGGTGCTGATATTTTTCATTTAATAAAGAAATGAAGTCACAATCTGAAAAAAAAAAAACTGCTACTGAAGCAGTTGGCATCCCTTCTCTGCTTCTGCAATTTGTCAGGCTGCATTTGGCTGCTAAACATTGTTATAGGTTGGAGCGTAGCAAGATGGGCCTGCTTGACTACAGACATTGAATCAGGTAGATCCAGCTCCTGTGCAAAGTTAGGCTGCTGCTTGATTCTGACAGATATTCATATGCTGGATTCATATTTTTGAGTAATAGGATAGAAAACTTAGGTTGTTTTCGCACATAAAGTTTGATGGACTTGTATTGCTTTGAGGGTGCCATGCCCTGTTAAAATTTGTTTAATGTAGCCATCTGCCTCTAGTTGGGGCTCTAGCTGCGGTCTTTGTTCCAGCCAACAGGCCAGTTGTTGACTAAGAAGTGATGCAGGGGTGATGTATTGTTGTTGACCAACCAGGATGTTAGCACCCTGCTGGTTCCCTCAACTAAAGAGCCTATGAGATTTTTTACTGTTCTAGGATCTCAACAGATAATAGGGTCTTCTGAGAACCAAAAAGTTATTCATTCCAACAACAAAATAAAAAACTAACGATTCTGATTTTTGTCAAGCTTAAACTTAACCAGAGATTAAAAAGCTATTTTCAAGCAATAGTGGAAAAAGAGCATAGCTTTTTCATTAGCTGTCTAACTTAAAACTTAAAAGGCAACATCACAAGCTCTTGTTTGATAATTTCCTCTTAATTAAATGAGCTGATCAGGTTAGTTATCATGCCTGTGGCTATGACATATGTATTGTTAAAGAAAAACGATCAGAGATAACTGCACGAACATCCCTAGTATTTCTTTGGCAACCATTAATTTAAAACCACAATGACACCTAAAAATTCAAAAATCGCCTCATTTCCTTTGGTGTTTGAAAGCCCTTAAGGCGGTCTGAGCAGCAGCATATCTTTGCGTACTTGCAGCCATCTCAAAATCCCTAGTCGCCAAAACCAGAAATCCTCAGTGTGAACACATAGACGCGTAATAGCTTTAGACTGAATCAATTGTTTTGAACCAGGTACTGAAAAGCATTTTCAGCACACGTTCACTTATCATCCAGGGTTCTTGCAAACAGCCTCAAGTGGACACTCAAAGAACTACAGCTAAGCACTTCTGCATGGGCTTCCTTATTGAACCGCATAGGTTACTGTCTGACAATAAGTCTACCCTATATCACTCTTTTGTTTGCAGAAAGCATGGACACTAGTGTCTTTGGTGTCCAGCGAAAGGTCAGACACAAATGTGAAGTCAAATGGAAAAGCTCCTTAAAATCTAAACAGGCACTGCTGTTTCTCCTTTTTTTATTTTGAAAATTATTTTTTGTATGGTGCAGTATAATTTGGCTATTCTTACACAATTAGAAGTAAGACAGTTTCACATCAGCACTTAAGATAATGGAATGCCCCATCTTTCCTCAGATAACCTCGTCATAAGCTGATGAACTTTCACATCCTTTTTTTGTTGCATATAAAAAACAATCCACACTGCTGATGAGAAAACTTGAAAAATAGGAACACATCCATACTAGTTCATGCATTTTAGTACTTTATTTCTGAGATATCAGTGCAAATGAACACCAAAAATGAAAACATAAAAAAATGAAATAATGTTTCAGGTCTTCACATGAAAAAAATGAAACACCTTTTTTTTTATATTTGCTGCTACAAATGTATTTCTTAGATGCACAATGCAGATCTATGATTGTACGTCAATCCCCCACTATAGCCCCAAATGCTCTTTTTTTCACAGAGCTTTGTTAACCAGTAACAGAAAAAGAAAATCACAAAAATATTCAATGCACGTTTATTTTTCACACATTTTAATCAACTTGCTCAACAGTCTGTGGTTATTAGGGACTGTTCATACTCTAAACCAACCTCTCTCTGTGATAAAAAAGACCTATTTTTAAGACTTGACATTTCCCCCATCACCAGTAGGGATACACAGGTAGTTCCCATGCGTCTGCATGCAACAGGCAGCAGTGAGGAGAGTCAGACATTATTACACAACACAGCGCAGGATAGATTATCATTTACCACATAGAGACACATGCAAAGAACAAACCAACCAAAAAAAGAAGAGATGGGCATAGCATCCTCTGCCTTTGTATGTACACTTGTACGCATATAATTCATATTTACATATCAGGGCATTAAAAACTAGGGTAATATCTTTTCTTAAACATTACAAAATAGTCATCTTTCATACTGAAAGTACTATTTACACAAATATATTGAACCATTGTGAAAATGTATTAATAATTGCAGAGACGTACTCCATGGGTATATGTATTAAAAAGATCACAAGACTAAATGGATAAAGCAATGTGTAAAATTAACGGTACAATCAAAAGAAGGAGCTAGATAGCAGATATCCCTCAAGACACCAACATGTCTTGGTGAGTATTGGGGGGCAGGTACACATATCCAGCTGCTTTGAAAACAAAAACGTACCTGTGGTCTTCTCTTATTATCATGCAATTCTTTTGACATTTTATGGGTTTAGAGACCGCCACAAAACAAAAGAAGAAAGATGTCTGAAGAAACCACAACAGTCAAGAAAGTATGACAAGAAAATAATCACAAACTGTCAAATTCTCAACAGATAGCAATACTGACGGATTTAAAACATGCTGTTAAATTATTCTGAAAAGGACAATGAGGGCTATGCATCGATGATGCAAACTCAGATGCTCCTTTGAATGAAATATGAATAAAAAGCAACAGATTTGAAGAGTAACTAAACCCCAGAGATTTGGCTGAGCTGCATCTACTCTGTCATTTCAAGAAATGGGTCTTGAACGTCATGGACAGGACTTGAAGGGGGGGTAAGACAAGCCCACTCATTCATTCATGCCCTTTTCTTTTGTCTAAATTATAAAGGCCGCTTCAGTAGTTTATTTGATTGTTAACCATAATGTCATAAACATAAAGTGGGGGACCTACAGTGAAATATGAAACAAAGTAAAAGACACTTTTTTCATTAAGCTTATTTTAAGATGAACATGTTCTTGGTAACCTCAGTCAATAAACTACATTCCTACAATCCTTAAATATAACAGTGCGACTCTGATTGGCGGAGACCTTGGTGGCCCACATGCTTCCTCAGCAGCTCCTGCCTTATTTAACAGCCTTTGTTTTACAATAGGGGATTAGAAAGGGCAACACATAGTATGTGGACTCAAAGAAGTTATAAGACAGTTTGTTACTACTATTGTTTTCAGAAAAAATGGTTTATTTGCAATTTAGGGTGTTGTGGTTACAGCTGCTGCTATACTTAATTTAAACGTCTCATTTACAACGGAGGATTTAACTGTAGAAACAATGGTAAACGGATATGAGAAGGAACAAAGTAATTTGTTAACATTATTGTGAGAAAAAAAGATGGCTTATTTCTAAATTTGGCAAACTAACTATGCAGACCACAGTCCTTGAGTGCCACAGTGATGTCTCTCATGAAGTCCAAAATTGCCTGCATGTGAACTACAACACCCATAATCCTGGAGTTTCACAGCAACGTCTGAGTCCAAGGTTATTTGCATTCTTCCACAGGGGGTTTCTCTTTACATAATGGCTATTTTAAGTACTATGGCGAATTTTAACATTGTAATCATGGTGCTGGTAACAGTCCATCATTTTGGTATTTGGTGAATTACTATGCTTGTAGTAGTTCCAATGTCCTTTAGCAGTTGGCTGTTTCTACTGTAATGAAAAGCTGTTTATGTACAACAGAATTAAAAAAGGGAAAATAATATTGTGTGTGTGTATATATATATATATATATATATATATATATATATATATATATATATATATAAATGGACCCATAGAATTCAATGATACATAATGTCACTGACCCAGTTTTAGGGAAAACATTGTTATATGTAATTTGGAGAAGAAAAACTCAACTACCCACTATTCCACAATGTCACAAGGACACCTGTGGGACCTGGGGTCCCCAGCCTACTGTCTTTATCAGCTGCAACTACTGAATTTGAAGGCTTTATTTACTGAAAGGGATTTAACAGTGAAGTTTTGTTTTTTCATTTTTTGGACGGAAGGAAGACCCAGACATGTATGCTATTGACCTAATTTAAAGAGAAAACATGGTTATCCCTAGCTTCAAAACTACACTTCCCACAATTCCAGAGTGCTACAGCAATATGCTACTGAATTTTATGGTCATTCATGTACTTTGTAAGAGCTTAAGGGACAAATAATGGCATGAGGTATCTGGCAAGACACAAAGAGAATATGTATTTGTGATTACATGTGAACAACCTACACTACCCATAATCCTTTGGGAGTCATGGCAGTATACTACTTTCTACTACTGTGTTAACGGTCATGAAAAAGGTGGGCACACTTCACAGCTCTGTGGTGAAAATGGTTGGCACCACATGCTATCTGCCTCTGGAGATTACCCAATACAAATATTTAATTTCAGTAGCTGGTTTCAACCTGTAAAAAGCAATCACTTCACACATTTCTGATCAAATATGTAGGATTTTAATACTTAGGGCTTGAAGACTGTGTGACTCAATTCCATATGCACTGACTTTATCTGAAAATGTAGAGCTGAGGTTTGGTTACTCTTTGAACTTGTGAATGAAGCTAAGATGTTTCAGTTTACCCAGGATGGTGAGATGACATGGCGGCCCTCTAACTGTTGCTCTAGAAACCTGTTTACACACAGTTGCTCAACTGTGAACCACACATGCAGCATTGACCCATCTATCAGAAGCTGCACAGTTTGCAAACATGTCACCCTGAGTTTGCACTGCCGAACATCGCCCTCAGAGTTCAGTTCAAATAAAAGAATAATCCAAAGAAGCGTGACCATTCAAATCTCCACAGATATACTCTTCTCTCTCTGTTGGTTATGACACCAGAACATGAGTGTTAAGGAAAAAGCAAGACCAAGCATTCATCATGCTGGATCCTCACTGAAGCTACTGCAGTGTGAACATTGTTTTCAAGGTCCTCCTTTGAATGAATTTATGGTTTGTTGTTGTAATGTACCACTGTGACTGCCCTAGGATGAGTTTACTTGGAAACTAATCTAAAATTGATGGGGAGTTGTCTATTTGCAAGTGTTCTGATGGAGAAAATAAATAAATGTTCACTGAACTGAGCACTAACATTTTTTGGAGTTATCAATAATAAATGTTGCCGGAAATGTTCTTTCTGAATGTTTCATGGCAGGCAACAAGGAGGACATGGAATAGTGATATGTGTACATTTCAGATATAAATAATAAGTGAAAAACAAGACCAACTTGTAAAGGGGGACTTCATTGATGAGAGAATGAAGTGAATTGTGCAAGATATTGACAGGGAGGAGTCTTTTTTTTATCTCTCAGTTATGTTTCATTGAATAATTTGGACATTTTAAGACAGATCTGCAATGTTTTCCATCTCATGACCTGACTATCCAAAACTTAAACAAATGCACATATGCATCTGAAGTATGCATTTGAATTTGCTCAGTTCCACTTAGAAAACATTTCTTTAACTCGATTTTTTGTATCATGAACCAATTTGGCAAGTCATTAAAAAAGGGGAAGAAAAAACAGTCAATTATTTTGGATTCCACTTAAGTGTTTTTTTTGCAGTTGATACAACTTCTACTCTGATGATTGGCTCAGCCCCTGGCTCTCATGGCTGTGCTTCTCATTGTGGGTTGGTGATTGGTGGATGGAGCTCATACTGTGTTCATAAGCATGCATGTCACTGATTGGCTCCTCTTTAACTCTGACCACAGGGGGGGTACCTGTGACCTGATCCCTCACCTCCCGCCTCAGCTGAAGGCTGCCCTTCTGCAACATGTAATACAAGATTGGGTTGGAGCGGGAGAGACGGGGAGAGTCCAGGTTAGAGTCACAGCCCTCCTCATCCTCCTCGTTCTCCTGACCACTCCATCGAACAGGGCTCTCAGGCTCCTGTTTGACTAGGGTAGGGGGGTCCCGTTTTTGAGTCACTGGCCACGGGGAGGGGTGGCGGCTCCATGGGGTGCGTACAGGGCTGTCACCTTGAGGCGGCGTGGGCAGTGGTCTAAGATTACTCGGAAGCCCTGAGTTTAGAGAGCCACGGGGGGGCCAGCTTGGAAGGTGGAGGAAACTGTGATTGTGGGAAGGCTGACTGAGAATGCTGCCGTTGGTCTTGCCATTGGCTTGCAAGATGGAAGGACTTGGCGTCCCTCGTGGCTGCTGAGACAGCTCCTTCAGGCAGTTGTCTGAGAGCAGCAGTTGTTTGAGCACATTGAAGCCCCGGCTCTCTCTGGTCAGAGCATCACTTGGTGGGCTCCTGGGTGGGCTCCTAAAGGGGGCCACTTCTTCCTTGGGACTCCTCTGCTGCTCAGGTTCTTCCTGAACAGGAGGAGAGGTGAAGACACGAGTGTCCGCACAGTTCATTGCACTTGTCGAGTTAGAATTATTCAAACTTTCAGTCCTGTCAGGGCAGAGGCGTCTTTTCTTGGGACTTGGGCTTGGGTACTCCCTCTGTTCCTCTAATTTAACCTGTCTGGGCTGTGACTCAGTCTGCATGGCAGCACTGGTGTAGTAGGTAGCAGTCTGTTGTTTCAGCAGCTGGCTGAGCAGCCCATATTTTGCAATGACCTCTGTAGGTCGTGGTTCTGTTTTGAAGTCCAGCTGAGGATCTGATAAGGGACTACATATCTCGTAACTGCTAGGTCTCTTTCGACTACCTGACTCCTCTGACATTGCAGAAGATGGCCCACCCTCTTCCACGACCTCTGTTTTGATCTTTACATCCAAAGGGGGCCCATTAGAGCTGTCACAGACAGTGGATGCACCAGAAATCTTTTCGTAGCTCCCTCCAGCAATCTCCACACTCCTTCTGCCACAAGCACTGGGCCTTTCTTTGCGGTTTGCAGTGGGCGTAGTTGAGCCTGTTCCTAACAGGAGCTGCAACACTGTGCGCCTCTCTAGAAGGTTCTCGATCTGCGATGAAGGAGGAGAGGCCTCTTTCTGACTTACAGGTGTGCCACTGCCTGAGGGTCTGTCTGAGAGTGGTGTTGAGGTGGTCCGGTGGATTGGAGCATTGAGCCTTTCCAAAAGAGCAAGGGGCCTGGTAGGATCTTGGTCCTGACTCGGCCCACTGGGGGGGATAGGTGGAGAGGATGAAGTAGTACCACACTGTGCTAGGTTCTGCAACAGTTTACTAGCACTAAAGGCAGGCTCTGAAGACTTTTCAGGAGGGAAGGCTTTTGACTTACACAAATCCAGTGGGCTGTTCTGGACACGTGGGGAAGGGTAGGAGAAAGGGGATGGAGCACCACTATGGTCTCTACTTGGTTGGTAGAGGGGCTGAGGTTGGGCTAAAGGTCTATCTAGGGGGCTTTTTGTCCTAGTGTCCTCCCAAGGCCCTAGTCCCTTTGGTTGGCTGCGAGACATAGTGGCCATTGTGATATCTAGTGGCATTTCTGAGTTGACAGTGCTTTTATTGACCATCTCATTGTTTCTTCGTTCCAGAAGCAGCTGCATGAGTGTGAGCTTAGGGTGGGCTTTTGGGTCAGGAAACATCTCAGGCTCCTTGCTCTTGGGCACCTTGGATCCTGATGACTCTGGCTTCCACTTATTTATTAAAGATTCTGTTAGTTTGTCCAGGGAAGATGTAGAAAAAGAAGAGGAAGTGGAGGGTGTAGAGATACTAGCAGAAACAGAGGAAACAACACTTGAGGATGGTGTGAAGGTTGTGGTTGGGGGCTGAGCAGAGGCAGGAGGAGAGAATGTAATTGGGGTTGAGGAATACACAGTGGTTGACGATGAGGGAGTAGAGGTTGAAGAGGAGAAGGACGAAGTTGAGGCTTTGGGCCCTGGCTCTTGTATATTGGCCCTGCTTCTGATGGAGAGGTCAATGGGGGAGCAGCTTGAGTAGGAACTCTCTGCATCACTGCTGTCTTTTGTCAAGCTCCTCTCGTGCATGGAGCATTCGCTGTCCGATGTGACAGAAGAAGACCCACTTGGTGGCAGAATTCCACAGCTGTCCTCCAGATGCCCATTCTTGGTTAGCTGCTTCTGGTTGTTGTGGTTATTGAGAAGCAGCAGCAACAAACTACTGCATGTCTGAGGGGGACGGGTTGGACGTGAGTCAAACCCTCGTTTCTCCCTTAGTGGTTGGCTGTGAGTGTGGTTTGTAGGTTGAGGAGGTGTGGGTGGGGAACTTTGGCTGTGACCACACAGCAAAGAGGGGCTCTGAGGACTGGAAAGGGTTGATCTTGGGAGTGTGGTTGTTGGTGTTGAAGTTGGCATTCCATTGGGGGTCTTCACCGAGCTTGGTGTATCTATGGCTCTTGGTGGAGTCCCTCCCACACTTGGTGGTCTTGTGTCCGGGCCCTGCTGCTGGTTTGCCATGGCAGCTAGTCTTTCACTGGCAGATCTTCCAGAGAGCTGGGCTTTGAGCGCATGCTCTCGAGAGTACTGCTGGAGGTGGGCTTCACTGGACAGCAGCAGAGCCAGTTGACTGCAGGCCACACTGGGCTTGGGTGAAGGAGCTGGACTAGAACGGATCTTCACCATGTTGGCCACTGCCTTTAGGCGCTCAGCACAGGACACATCAGCTGTTGAAGGTGCAGAAGGGGGGGTGGCACTGTGGGCTGACCGAGGTGATTCTGGGGGTCTGTCCTGACTGTGGCCCCTGCGACTGTAAGGTGTGTTGTTGTGATTCTGCAGTTTATTCTTCCTCATTAGGCCTTTCAAGCGGCTTGAGGCAGTCTCATAGACAGGAAGTGTCTCTTTCTCTGCAGGAGGTGCCTTGGAGGGTGAAGAACACTCACTAGGAGGTTTAGAGGAGTGCTGAGACATTGCTACGCTCTGAAGCCTCGAGCTGAATGACTGTAGCAATGAAGCCAGAAGGGTGCTCTCTCCAGCATGTGGATTACCCTCCAGGGCTCCATTTTGCAGTCCACCCCCTTGGCCATTCAGCTCGATTGAGGGTGAACTCTTAGGCTGGTTCCCTGGGTTATTCCACGCTTCTGAGCGTAGCAGGCGGGCTTTCTTTAGGTGCTGTGAAGAACCGAGGGGTGGTCCATTGGCTCCAGCCTTAGGAGCTGTGGGGCCATGGCTGGGCAGCTGGAAGGGCCCACCGACCTTGTCACCCTGCTCCTGGTTGCTGTGCGCAGCCTCAGACCTCCCGCTTGCCGTGGCCCCAGGCCCGGCTACCACTGGATGCATCAGTAAACCTTCCAGATAAGTTAGAACAGCTGAATCCTTGTGTGTCTCAGGGCCAGGCTCCTCCCCATGAGTCATGTTCAATACTAGGATCCCCTCGTATGGTTCAGCACTGTTACTGGGAAACAAATGTCCACTCGGTCATCTGTTTGTCAGTGGCATGCACTTCCTAAATACCGAAAATTAGGGCAGGCAGTCCCAAAGAGCCTGCAGGGGGATGGCGAATGCACTGGCGGGATGTGATCCTTCTTTCAGTTAACGTTGTGGTGAAACAGCAGCCATGGTTGGAGGCAAACTGGGGCAGGCGGGCCTCCCAGGCATTGTTAGATGCCTTTAAAGACTGTAGTTCCCCAGAAGGCCCAAATCCAGGCTTATGTGAGATGCAAGTGAGGAGTCAGCCGGACTTCACCACAAAGATGTTGACACATTCCATGGATGGGGATGTTAAGGAAGTCTGTCCTGAAGCTTGGCAGTGGTTCTGTCAGTGGCACCTTTTAGCTCTCAGGATCTCACATGGGGGACCTATAGTAAAGCGACAGAGAGGCGGGAGGAAGAGGGGGTGGGTGAGGTGAAGAGAAAGAGAAAAAAAAGAGAAGAAACTGTGTGAGAGGCAGGACTTTGCACAGCACTATATCACATTCATTTCACCACCTCGTCTGCCATCTCTGTTACTTAGCAACATTTCAGATTGACTGCACACGGCTCCTTCGTCTCTCTCCACTCTCCCCTAGCAGCCACCAAGCAGACGACAAATGTAGATTAGGCCTGATTGGATCCAAATTGAAAATTCAAGCCCTCTACCTTGAAAACATTCAGGTCATGAGCTATAAGCCCCTCACAGCGACGTCTTTCAAAAGTGAAGGGTCTTGTGAGAGCTGTGAATAATTTCTTATGCAGCTTGTCATTTCAGAGGATTATCCCCCCTCCACCACCACCTCCTGCTCCTTATGTACTTGAGCGGCATCTCACACGATGCAACCCTCGGTCCTCATAAAGCTGGAGCCACCTACATCTACACAAGTTAGCATTTCAGCAGTGACGTAAAGGCACAAGCACAGAAACATGCACTTTGACATACATACATGTGCACATAATTTCACACATACATTCAGAAAGGCAAATCTCTATGGGGGACAACTCAGCAGAGCGATGTTTAACATATTTTTAAACATGTTCAAGGGCAAGACCACATTGATTATGCTGACAAAGCTTATGTTGGCGCTGATCAAAAGTTAAAAAAAATTACAGGCTTCATGCTCTGTAAAAAAAGGTTAACAGTGACCTTACAGTAATATTCATATCACCTTACAAGATAACATTTTTGAAGTGTTCGGCCTAAATCAGTTAATATAATATCAATATTTCATTTAAAGGCTTTTATATATTGCTTGGGGATGTCAAATAATACATGTCAGCTTCATGCCATGGTAGACAAAAGGGAAGTCCTTAACACAAGATATGATTTGATTCATATTTCCCAACCCCACTACTTAAAGGTTAGGTTTTGCTTTCCACACAGATAGTTGAAAGAACAAGAACTGGCTAGGAAATGAAGAAAAAAAAAGTTTGCTGTTTTTGTACTTAGTGTGGCTTTTCTTACTGCAAATTAATGGTTATTCATCCAAACTGAAGGGGAAAGCATCTTCAATATGTCACATCCATAGTAAAGTCTAATCAAAGTTGCAGAACATTACTTTTTTACAACACGAAGAACCATGCAGAGGAGCTGTTGTGTATACTCATGATACAAAGAAGACCGTGGAAGGAAGCCAGAGTGCCCAGAGAGAATCCACACATGCATGGGAAGAACATGCAAACTGTACTCAGAAAGGCCCTGCCCAGCCTGGGGATCGAACCAGGGACCATTTGCTGTGAGGCACATGCACTACCTGCTGCGCCACTGTGCCACCAAGGTTTAGATTTTGACTTTTTGAAGTAATTGTTTAAACCACATGGCTATCACAGTTATGATTCATTGAGGAGTCATACAAGTGTTTATATTTTCAAACTTGTGGCAACAGTGGCTCCTTACAGTTTACCATTGTTCGTGCCTGTTAAAGGCCTTGGTCAGGTCACCCAGGCAACAGGGCAACCAGGTCTAATCACACTGGTTGATTAGACCTGGGAGAGGCTGAGAGAAGGTGGGGCTACAGTGAGAGATCTTGATGTCATCACTTTGAGGGCCAGTTGAAATAACAATGATAAAAAAAAAAACAGGTCAACAAGTGCTTTTACTAATACAGGTTCTACAAATTTCACAAGGTTGGGAAGAAGCCAGGCAAACAAACTTAACCACACCCATGCAGTCCTGACAAGAATCCTAATTAAGTTTTTTTCACTGACAAACTAGGTTACTAGGGCCTTTCAAACTTTAGGGATGTGTGGCCTGGTAAAAATCAAATAAGCTGGGCAAAAAATGTGCTTGTTTGTATTCCACACTGGTCATGAGGACTGTAGTAGGACCATGGTGGTGTCTTATTCTAACTAATCTTTATTAAAAGTTGATTAATGGTATCAGTAGATATTCCAATATTGGATCCTATTAAGATGGAATGTCTACTGTTTGTGTAATTTGTCTCTTCTCTGTTTATTTTCTTTCCCCCTAGTTTGTCTTAAACACTTTGTCATATTTTTTAAATTCATTTTGCCACGTTTTGTAAATTCTACCATTCCCACCAATAATGCATAAAAGACATGAAATTAGCTGCAAATCGACACAGATTATACATATAATTGCCATACATGTCAAATATAGAGTCAGCAAATGAGCTGCAATATCAGAATGTTTCAGTGTGCCTTAATGTTGGATTTTATTATTGTTGAATGTTTACATATAAAGACTAACAGCATCATCTCAATGAGAATCAATTGTTGCCTATCTTATATCACATTTGTTTTTGACACAAACTACAGCACGAACCCCCACTAAGACATTTCTGACATTGTCATGCAATGAAAAAAGACTAAATATTTCCTGAACCTGAACCCCTGAATTGATAACCACTAAAACCAATTGGCCTGTATCTGTAAGCTTTACGGAAACATGCAGAAATATGGATGAAAGGAATGCAGAGCAGGACCCCTCTTTAACGTTGAGCATAAATGGGCCTGTGACAAACCTCTCCCAGCAGCACTTTGTTCAAGCATCCATCTGTTGACTTGTTCCTCTAGCTCTGGCTGTCTTGCTTTCAGCCTTCGATCAGCTTTCTTCATTTTATTCATTGGAGTGACCTCTGATTTTAGCCAGTCTCTCATGACTTCAACTCACTCCAAACTTTATTTCTGTTTGATTACTGCTGCATATTTTACGACCTGCAGTTTCTTAGAAAAGGTTTTCATATTGGGGGATTTTGTTTATGTCTGGCCCAGCCTTAAGCGCCGCAGCAGCAGATGGTAATGTTTACTCCTTGGTTCATGTCTGTCGGCATGGTAAAAGATGTATATTTTGATATATATCAGTTGCACCTGACTATAACTTGCACGACCAGTCAAACTATGAAACAAAAGTGTGGCTTATCGTCCAGAAAAAATGATAAGTTTCTGTGGTGTTTGACAGGGGTTTCCCGGTACAGCTTTTTCACCTCCGATACGATACCGATTTTGAAAACGCTGAAAAATAACATCAAGAAATCCAGTAAAAACAAAGACATATTTTAACTCCCAAAATAACCACTGTGTTTAACTTAAACGTAAGCATATTCTACAACTAAACTAAATAAATAAAAACTAAATAAGAATGGACTACTTGTAACAGAGTGCTTATATTGGATATTTTAGATGCAGGCAGATATAATTAGATATTTGTTTTTTTGCTGATATTGCACCAATATCTGATATAAATATTGGATCAGGACACCCCGAGTATTTAATAACACCAATCATTGAATAATTGACTTTTTTGATCATTTTTAACACAAGCCATTTGAGAGTGTCAAGTTTGGACTGCCGAGATATCATAGTACAATACTGGGAATTTTTGCCAATTTTTGAACAATTTAACAGTGTGCTTCAGATTTTCCTGCCAATTCAGATTAAAGAAAATCAAACTTGCCAGACATTTGATGTCTAGGATTCCTTTTTTTGCTCTTCTGGTATCAAACTGGCATCATGTCATTCAATATTTGACATACTTGTTAAAATTCTCCTCATGTCTCATCAACATGCGACATGAAAACAAAAAAAGATTCTTCCCCTTTATCTAATTTAAAACTTGATATTTTCCCAACCCTCACTCATATTTACACAATGATGTAGTATCACATGAAGGATTACAGTGAGCAGATAATGGACGACCTGTACTTGACTTTGAGGTGTGTGTTTTCTTTCTGCGTGTTTATCTAAAGGTGGGGGCGGCTTAAGGATCAGGTGCACCTGTCACACCACACCACTGTCAGGAGGACTGAACTGGTGACACTGGGGTGAGCATTGTGCCAGTTGCTATGACAGTCTGAGCAGCTCTGCCCTGCAAGACCTCTGCTCTGAACCCTGTCAGCGTGGTTTCTGTGGATACAGGACACCTCCGACAGTCCTGGCCGCGTCCCATAAAGGTTAATTAATACAGAGTTTCCACCTCGCCTCAGCTGCTGCCTGTGTCCTTTCCCGGAGCAGTCCTCACCTTTGGTGTCCGCTGAGTGGACCGACATAGCAGGTCACACAACAGGACAGCAGCCCTTGATTATGACGAAAAGGCCACGGCGGCCCACGCAGCCACCAGTCCAAATACTTCACAGTGAACAGTAGCCAGGGCCAAAAACAACACTGCAGCAGGCCTCTAATCAGGCAGAAACCTGTCCCTGCGGCCAAGGTCCACAGGTTGTCATGACAGTGAGGGCAACAAGGTGGCACTTTTAACCCCCCCTTGACAATGAGCTGGGATTAGAGGCAGGATTTAAGTTCTCAGTGCACAATTAAGCCTGGATACCAAGAGGAAAACAATCAGGTTGGAACATTTTAACAAGCAGAGGGTCTACAGGTTGACGAGGGATTGTTCACGTACTGTGCTGAACGGATAACTTAAGTGAGATTGGCCCATCAGCGTCAATTACACTTCAAGGCCATTTCTAAGCTGCTGACCTAAATCTGACAACAATAAAAGCCAACTTGGTCATACTGGGCCATCTGACGTCTGCTGTCATGCTAATCTTAGATGTTCAGGATTAGGGCTATTTCCACTCCAGTGAGCTCAACGCAATTATAATAGAACGCCCTGTAACGCCACGATTGATCGGGACAGTAAACATGCACACAGGTTGACCTTAAACATAGGGCAGGGCTATACGGAGCAGAGAGTCTTGGTATTTTTAGATGAGTGGTAAAAGGACAAAGGTAGGGCTGTCAAAATACCAGAATTATCAACTTTGATATAATATACTGATTTATGTTTTATATGATGTTGGCAAATTTGAATACACTGGCAAGATAAGTGGGTCAAACTAAAAAGAGTGAGGGTTTTCTGACCAGGTCTGTCCACTTTTTAAATATTACAGACATTATTTTGCAAAATAGGCTGTGTGCGGGAGAATATTTACCAATCAGAAAACCAAAAATGACCCAATAATACTTAAGTCCCACTTGTAATTATCTGCTCCACTTGGCCTGACTCCACAAAGTTTAGGTACTACTCCCGTTGTTTTCCAATGAAATACATCCTATGATTGTGCCTCTCTAAGGTTAACAGTAGAGATGAATAACTGATAAACTCTTACATTTCAACTACAGTTACTGCCCTCACAATTATGAAAACTTGGCAGTCAAGATAAAAGTGACACACTGCATGTGTTTTTTTTTTCTTAACCTAATATAAGTATTTCAGTTAAGTATCAAAAACAGGAAGTATAAAGCAGGAAGAAAAACACAACAGCAGCATAGATTTGTGGCCTTTGGTCACCACAAGGCGAAAAGTTTTGTTCCAGAAATACACAAAGCTGTAAAACTTAGATTTAAAAGAACTGGGGATAGGGATGGAAATCAAAAATCAATTTCACTTGGGAATCCATAACAATTCCTTTGAGAAATCCATATCATTAGTGATTTATACTGCTTATGCCTAAGTCACACATTCCCGTTTCTCATAGCGACTGTGCACGATTGAGGAGGCTGGTGTGATCGCTATGATACGGGATTAAATTACTGTCTCACCCCTGGAGACACTCCGTGAATACACTGTCAGTGGCGCAGCTACAGCGCTTCAGGGGGCGTTTGTCCCGCTCCAGTTAGGTTAATACAGCGATATGATGAGGACTCCATCCCGCTGACAGGACGTCAGCTCCGCTCAAGCTCAGTTCGCGTGACGTACGCCCCGACTGAGCCCCGTCGCTTGCACCGTCTTTAACGGGACACAGTCGGGGCTTATACGGATACATCCTTGTCAGTCGTCCTCATAAAGTTTTCAGGATTGAGCCACGATTGGGCCACGATCAGCTCGACTGAGCTTCGTACATGCCACGCTAATACTGCTCGCCTTAGGACTGCATTAGGCTTCCATCCCGCTGTACTGAGAGCGGCGATTCTGCACGACAGTTTTGAACAGTTCAAAACTGTCGTGGAGCTTCTACGTTCCCCTCCGTTCATCCACGACTATACAGCGCTGATCCAGACCAAGTAGCGCATGCACCATGACCAAAGCACGCTTTATCAGGATTATGACAATCGTGCACAATCGCCATGAGAAACGGGAATGTGTGACTGGGGCTTTATCCATTTCAGGGTTGCCTGGGCTGGAGTCTATCCCAGCTGACATTGGGCGAGAGGTGAGGACTGGTCACCAGTCAATCACTGAGCAATCTAGAGAGACAGACAACCACTCATGATCACACCCCTTCCTGGAGGCAATTAACAGTCACCAATCAACCTAATGAGCATGCTTTGGTCTGTGGGAGGAAACGGAAGTGTCAAGAGAAAACCCATGCACAGGGAGAACATGCAAATTCCACCTTGATACACACAGAGTTCAAACCAGTACCTTCTTGCGGTGAGGCACGCACACTACCTGCTGCGCCACCATGCTGCCATCCAAAATACAAAAAACAGACAAAAAAAAACCCCATAACCTTGCATGTAGGATTTTGATATATATACTGTATTGTCACAGTTATAGTTTTTTGGCCACACATGCCTAATTTTTTCCAAAACAAAAATTCACCTTAAAAAATCCTGACAATAAAAAAATATTCCCCATTAAACTTCACCTTTAAATGATTATCTTGTTGTCAATAAATACATTATTGCCTCTCTGCACTCAGCATCAACATCAATATAAACTATATCAGTCAAGACAATTTTGCTCTTATCTTGAATTCCTTTGAAATATATCAAATATGAATCTTGACACATTACCCACTCCTCCCTTCAACACAGCCTGATAAAGTTTCTAATGTCACGCTGCAGCCCCTCTCCTCAGTTAGAGAGAGCAGAGAGACACTGACACGCATTCAACATGGGAGCTTGTGTTAATCTCTTTGCTGCTGGCAGTGAACCTTTGGAATTACAGTTGACCTTGTCTCTGTTTTTGCCTGGAGAAACTTCAATACAGAGCAGACAAGGCTGCACAGGGACACGATGACACAGCACTATATTAGTTTATATACAACGCAGAAACCGCATTCGCTATTGCACATGAAGTGCTCTTTTGAACAAAGTAAGGAAGGACCTTCAGGCTCTTGAGAGACATGTAATGACAGAGCCAGTGTCAAAGAGCCCCGCTACAGCAAGGGCGAGAGAAAATATGTTTTCAAGGGTGACAGAGCGCGGTTAAATAAATGACCTTAATATAGGGAGAGCTGTCCTCTAAACGGAGCCCCTAAAGCACGCGGCCCTCCTCCTCTCCTCCCTCTGAATGTCTGATGTGTGCATTACTATTACATTATCTCCCCTGGTGTATACATAGAAAATGACCTTACACATCTGTTAACATGTCATCTCATCGGCGGTGGCACCCAAAAAGCGTGACCTCCACCTCCCCCTCCCCACCATCGTGGGACGCCGCAGCACCAATGAGCCGCTCGACGGTTTCCGTGGTGATTATCCATTATCCTTGACAATGTCAGCCAATGACAGAGCAGGCAACGTTCTAAAGTGATTTTTACCCCTACAGTCGCCCACGTAAATGTGAGAGAGGGGAGGGGGGGGCAGAGAGCTTCATCATTCTCACGCTGGCCGCCTCTTCATCTGTTTCTCTTTTTGTTTCACTCAGCTTGAGCTTAAGAAGACATCAGGAACAGAAAAGGTCATCGAAATCTTGGAAAAGACATGAAGCTATCTGAAAGGTCCCTGTGAAATATATCAAATCTGTTTGTGTTACTTATATTTTCTGATACAAGACAAACAGTAAAACAATTTTGTTTACATGGATATATGCGATGTTGATGTCTTCATCTTGTTTAATTTAAGTAGCATCCGTCATACAGATATGACTTATATAATATAAAATTATACTCCTGTATAATACCAGGGCAATGCAGCTCACAGTATTAAAAAAACAATACTGGATCATTTTAGATTTAAATTAGATGTGCACAGTATTTTTAATCTAATATACGCTGATAATACCATAAAATAATATAAATAAATCAAGGTTAGCAGATATGAACACTTAAAAGGGAGAACAATAATATCAGCAGAATATTAGTATCAGGTAGGGGTGAAGGAAAATATTGATACACCAATATACTGCAATAAATGGTTTTGATATTTTGAGTGCAACATCCTGACATCTTATTTTTCAATAATGTTAAAGAATTTTTGACATTAGTTTTGTATTTTAGTGCATCCTCCAGCCAACAGCTGGTAGCAGGCATTCAGCTGTTTCTCTGTTACTGGGACTGGAAATTACATTTGTAAATGTTACAGGGTTTATGCACAATGTCTGTATCACAATAGATATTGTTTCTCCAGAGCCTTGGCAACACAAACCCCTAGTAACTGTAGGTAACAACGTAAAAAGTTGATATATGCTATTGGTAGATATAATATGTTTCAGATGCATGTAGAGAATATTTTTGGTGATGCACATCATCATCGGTTCATTATTGGTACTGACTGTCGGCCCATTTTACAAACATCAGCCATCGGTAAATAAAAATAGGATGAGCAGATATCAGACTTTATTGTTTACCTGCTTTGCCAAACCAATACAATGCTGATAGCTGGCACAGCACACTGCTTATTTAAAGATGGTTCTTTTATGGATCAGTAAAGATGACCAGTTTGCCAAAATGTGAGCTGTTTTCATGATCAAACAGGAGAAATGATTTTTGCATTGTGGGAGATTTTATATAATTAGAAAAATATCAGCCCTTATTTTTACAATCACTGCATCCCTAGATATTCTAACCACATGCTAGCTACATACTGTATGTACTAATAGGCAGAATGTAAATGGACTTGAGCTAATTTAGCACTCTCCTGGTCTCTTTGAGTCCTGAAACTGCTTTAACACTGAAGGTCAGAATTACCAGTTCACACTCATTCACTCTCACATCCACTCACTGATAGTTTGAGCTAGGGCTGCACGATATTGGAAAAAACTGACATTGCGATTTTTGGGGGGTTTGCGATATATTGCGATACATCTTGCGATATTAAAAATAGAAGAATTTTCACCAGATGACTTGAATAACTCTGTTTGGGAAGAATTTGGTTGACTCACAATGACACCATTGTATTCGTATAATACAATTTAATCCAGGCTAAGGGGGTTCATCTGTGAATGATGAAGATTGCTGTATATAAAAGGGATCCAGGAGGCCATGTCTCTGTACAAAATAGAAGAGGTTTCAATTTCAGTTGCTTTTTTTCATTTCCCCAATAAATGGGGGAAATGCAATAGTCACATTGCATGCGCGATGTGACTATTGCGTATGCGCACATTGTGATGTCGATGTTCAAACGATTTACTGTGCAGGTCTAGTTTGAGCTTTTATGTTCGTTGCTTGTATCAGTATAATCTGATACATCGTCAGTATCAGAATAGTCAGATATATTTTAATCCCTTGATGCAGCAGTAAGAGCTATTTGGGATTCAGTGTCTTGCCCAAGGAAACATTAACATGTGACACCCTGGGTTGGCTCGAACCCTTGGCCTTCCAGTTGATGGTAGAGTGTACCCAAATGTGCCATAATGGTGTACCTCATCATCACTGAGTGTCCACATTCATAAATCGACAGCATCATTCATAAAAGAATAAAACATTGTTTTTGCTTAACATCTGTTTCTAACATGAACAGACAACAAATCAATGCCTTTCATTTGGTTCTGCATGAAGAGCAAAGCAATGATGTTGAATTCTTGGCAGCCACAACAGAAAGACAATGAGAAGTCAAACTGTAACTTACAGCACAATGTTTAATGTTTGTGGCAGAATGATGTCAAGGGTGAAAACATCAAACATCATCATGATAATACGTTTGTCAATGCAGCATTTGTGTCAACAGTGCCATGGATCTGACACTGTTGACACAGACAACCTCTGTAAGCAGACTTTGCCTAAAGAAAGTCCACAAGGACTGACAAGGGACTCAATGAAGAATTTGATTAATAGGAATAAAACTGTTAATGGGATTGACACCAGTAAGGGCAGTGTGATTAATTACCTTGTAATAAACTTATTGCGGCAGTCAGAATTTATCACAATGATTTAAAAACACTTCACTGTGTACAAGTAAAGATTTGGGGTTTAATGGCTGTGCTTTCAAATCTTTTTGATGGGACCACATGTGCTGAGAGCTGGCTGCAAACTACATTCAGTTCTGTTTTTGCTAGTTTAGTGACAGAAACGTTTCTGTGACTTCTTTTAAGTTCAGAAAATATGTTGCAATTGCAACTATGGAATAAACTGTGAGAACAGCCTAGGCTAGGACACCAAGTTATATGCACTCAACGTCTTTTATTAAATCTTGGCAATTCATATTGTTATCATATTACTGAACAATATTCTGACACATAGTATGTTTTCTTATACCATTCAGGCCTTGTATCAATACTTTCTTCTTGATTTTTATCGCTAATACATATAATATATAACTGTTTAGCTAAAATATATCAGAGTCTGATTTTTGGTTAATATTTCACAGCCCTAACCAGTGTGTGCCTCAGTAGATGTCATGAATTGGATCTCAAAAAGTGTCCTTCATTCCCATCACCCTCTAACACTCACATGAACACAGTTTCTGGTAATATTATATTTTCCTTATCTTTAAAAAAGCAAGTACTTAATAACCTTCATTGTCAGGAATGGTAATCCATTTAAGCCATTTAAAATGTATGAGACCAAACAAAAGAATGAAAGAGGGCCAGAGCCAAAGGAGCGGCAGTTAAAGTCAAGGTCATTCATGCCGCCAAGGCTTTTCCACTTGATGCAACAGCTGGTGTCCATGCAAAGCTCTGGGCGTTAATAAAAAGTGACAATGCTGCCCGAGCGGTGTGTGTTACTAATGTCTGACACCAGCCTGGCAGATGTGTTCTCCCTGCATTTAAGGGGAGTCAAGGTTAAAGGAATTTAAAAGGAGAGGCGATGCCTAAACACTATTATATCATGTAATCTGCAGCCCAGCCCTGCTGCACATACTCAACAGGGTGGCTCACTTACACATGCGGCGTGACCGCTATTTGTTAATTCAATATGGCCTGACATGATTAAATAAGACAAAACATAAGCTGCCTGACCAAATGCAGTTGTTTGTAGCCGTTCACTTCTGGAACAAGTGCACCAAAGTTGAATTAAAAGCTCCCGTTCACCTTGAGAGAGGTAAACAAGAGCAGAACAAGCCACTGAACAGCAGGAGAGCTGAAGAGACGATGGGTTTGCAGATAAGTCAATCAGGACGGAGTAACACTGAAAACAGGGCTGGGCAGTAAGCCTGGTACAAACAGGAGTTGTGGTTTGACTACATTTTCTAGTTTCTGCAAGTGTAATAGTTTTTTTTTTCTTTTAATAAAAATGTGTTTGAGGACCTCAGCAGTTAATATTGGTTGGTGCTGTTTTTTCAAAATAAGACACTCTTCCTTCAACAAGGTGGAGGGGCAAAATAAGCAATCTCCATCCCTTATATTACTGAACTTTAAAAGCTGGATTTGACATAAAAAGACTCCCTGCTGCTGTGCCCTGCTGCAAATCCATATCAGTATCACTATTTATACTTTACTGTTTTATGGAGACAACAAAACATTTTCAATAATACTGGTACAAACTGAGTGAAGCTCGTGTTTATGATTAAAAAGGTTTAATGTTATATTCCATTTTTTATTTGAAATACATCTATACTGACATTTAAATATCTAAAAATATCTTTTTGTTCATTTTTACCTCTGCTAGGAGGTTATGTTATCGCCGACGTCTATTTTTTTTTTTTTTTTGTCAGTTTGTTTGTTGGTTTGTTTCACTGTTGGCAAGATAACTCAAAAAGTTATGGATGGATTAGGACGAAATTTTCAGGAAATTTCCTGATTGGAAAAGGCATGAATTATTAGATTTTGGGAGTGATACTGGATCAGCGTCTGGATCCACCATGACAAAAAATTAGATTTTTGTGAATTACTACTGAACTAAAATAGAAATTATGAATCCAACTGCCAACAGTGTTTTCATGGTCAAGGAATCTAAATATTTAGGTGAAATAAAGGTAGGACTAATATTTATGGTGAAAATCACAATACAGGTTAGGACTATGGCTCTGGTGGAGGTGCTTTTCTAGTTTTTAATTGTAAGCTTTAATTTTAAAAATTGATGGAAAAAAAATTACTGCCACACAACTCTGTGTATTCAAGTAACTCACCAACTGCTAACATTTTTTCAAGAGTCACAATTGAACATCTCATGAAGAAACTATAATGTGGCGTTTTAATGCTGATTCTGGAAAAATTGTTAGCTTATAGCAAGTAACTTGAATAAATATAATTCTGTGGCAGGCATTTAAAAAAGTGGATCAATTCATAAAAATTTCAAGTATGCACTTAAACAATGAACAAAAACATATGTATGTAAAAATGTCAAAACAATTTAAATGTAAAAAATCAGGATTTGAACATCATGATAGCAGCCTTTCCGTTGTCTTATTGTCATCTGCGTGTTTGCTAACTCATCAAATTGGCTATTTGTGTGATATCCCGTTAAATTTGCACCTATTGCAAAACACTTTTTGTACCATGAACAGGACTTTATCTAAAGTTATTCTTAAAATACATGCTTTTTGCATTTTTAAATTTACATATGTTTGTGTTCCAATTTTTAAAATGTATACTTTAATTTTTAGAAATTGAATGAAAAATTACTGCCACCCAACTGTATTTATTCAAGTTATGTGCAAAAGATAAATCTCTTTCCCAGATTCTGCATTTGAACACATCATGACAGCAGCTCTTACAGTCACTCAGTTGTTATTTTTCCAATCAGACATTAAATGAATCATTACAGTACTGTATGTTCACTTGCTGAATTAGCTTATTGATTGATAACTTGTAAATCTCCTGTCTAATTTTAAACTATTTTGTGATTATCCAACAGCCTTTCTCTCAAGTTTGGGAGCACTTTTTGAGGTCTGGTTCAGCAGCCGAGGAGGATGTCTGTCCTACTGCAGCCGGAGTTATGTGTGAGCAGCCTTCCTGTGGAAACAGACGTGCTTTGAAGGGTGTTGTTACCAGGCTGATGATTGAAATGTAGGCTATGGACTAAATTTAGGTCCTGATGTTTGCTTAGCCTATTCCCTCCAACAAAAGCACATCAATGTGAAGCAGCAAGTGTGCTCATATGATGCATTGGAGTAGGTCAAACTAGACCTGAGAGCAGTAAAGGTGAGGTCAAAAGTGACTGATTTTCAGGTTTTGAGTTGATTTTTTCCCTCAACATTCTCAGTATTATAGAGCATTTCTGAAGAGAAGAAAATTTAGTTTCTAAGTATCTCTACACTCTTAAGTACTTTGGTTTAGAAGGAGGACATAGTTGCTTTTATTCTCGTTATTTAATTGCCATTAGCAAACAGTGCCCATTAAACAAATACCGTTTATTATAATGATAGAAGAGTTGTTGGTTTGTAAAAATGTCTAATCTTAAGCAACGATGTGTTTCTTTGTTTACTGCTTTCAAGTGGTTTGCCCGTCTTTGTACTGTGTTCCACAATGGCTACAGCTAAAAAGAAAGGAAAAATGACATAAAAGAGGACAGAGATGGATTAAGCTGGGAATAGAAAAGGAGAGAGTGACTGAGCAAGAAGCTGCATTAGATTAAATACTGTCCAGGCCTTTACATTTTGGTGAGAGCGGGTTAGACGCTGATCAGTACAGTGGCCATTTAAGCTTCATGTCTTATTTGTGGCATCTGTGATTGTGATATTAAATCTCTCTGCTTTATTGTAAACCCAAACAATACATAATATAATCCTTCGATATTCATTGTGATGGTCCACCACTTTACAATGAGTTGAATGACACCTCTGTCGTGGTCTGTTTCCCTTTAACTGGCGCTATGTAACTTCGAGGTGGATGGTGGGAACCCTGCCACACTAAAAAACTACAAGTTTGGACTGCTTTACGGCATACGTCACTTCCCCCGATTCCCGATTCGTTTAAAACACGGAAGTCTCGGCGAAAGCCAATCGCGGAGCTGTAACCATGGCGGAGGCAACAACGTCAGGAAGAGAAATGCTTTGTCGGAGGATACAAATCAAAGAAAGCGAGAGAAAAACAAGCTGAATGCTCGGACCAGAATAAACATCGGTTTGGCGTTCACTTGCTGGCGTGAAATAAAAGACGAGGAGGGATGTCCGACTACTATCAGGTATGTTGGGCGACTAATTTATGACGAAGTTCCTCAAAAAAACTTGACAGGAAAAAAGTACAGCACAACAAATCCAGAACGTACCAGTATGTAGTTTTGTTTAGACCTATTTCAAGTGTGTGATATCACCAGCTCGTCGTTGTTTTTACTTTTATTCACTTTATCGCGTCAACAGGACAGGGGCGACTTCTCGGTAATAAAACCAAGTTGAACTTAGCGATTTTTAACATTGTCATTGAGTCAAAAATAAAAACATTACCTCGTCGCTATCCATCCTGCAAACAGCCGCTGAAGACAGAAGAATACTTTTTAGCGAAGTCCTGGCTTCTGTGATTCACCTACAAAACAAATGCACGCGCCCGGCAGATCTGAATCCTTACGACAGTATGCGCGCGCTAGAGCTCATGGGTAGTTGAGTTCCCTATCTGGTCAAGCGAGGATCTTCCGTTGTGCTGCTTTAATGTTGTAAAGAACTTTTCAAACACTCAAATATATACACAGCAACAAATATAGACAAACACCCACACACACCCAGCACAGTCACACATTAAAAGCTTGTTTATAAGGTGAGTCTTAAGAAGAATTTTACAAGTGGATGGGTCAAAGTAGTTTTCTAGGTAAGGGGGAGAGAGTTCTAGGGGGAGGGGACAGGGGAGGAAGTCAGTGAGGTAGGAGGGGGCCTGGTGGTTGAGGGTTTTGTGGGTGAAAAGAATAACTGGCACAAGAAAAGCCAGATTTTCAAAAGCTAATGTAAAACTACTGTCCCTCTCCTATTGATATCTACTAGCTAGCCTCACCACTATCTTAATATCAACAAATGCCCATTGTCTTTGAGTACAGGAGGTAACAGTGCATGTGTTTTATGACCGCACTGTCACACCTAGATGCCTTTGGGGGCTTATGGAGAGTCCCAAACCCAAATTTTGAATTATTTCTGCTTTACCTGTGACTTAAACAGGGCTCTCCTTTGCCTTGAGGTTAGAATAATTCTTAGGGGAGACCTAACTACTATAAATAAATGAAAGACTGAATATTCAAAATTCACAGCCAATGCCTTGTAAAGAGTGCTTAGCTCCCTATATTCTGAAGTGTTTTGCCAAAACATACAATAAAATGTTACAAAAACACACTCACACCCACTCAATGAGACCTAGGGCACCCTGACCCACTTCTTAGGATGCATTGACCAAACAAGTCATGCATAGCACACATGCCTCCATGTGCAAAAACAACAGAAATAAAGGAGACATGATGATAAAAAGTCAGCCCCCCCATGTTAAGTAGCACAGCTGATCCATTGGCAGGAATAATTCGAGCACTTGTGTGTGATGACTGAATGCTAACATCTCAGACTTGGACAAAATGGGAGCAAAGTGCTAAAGTTCTTGGCCTGTATGTGGCCTCAGATGAGGAGTGTGTGGGCGGATTTTAACTTCATCTGCACTCATCAGTACAAAGAGTTCTCGGGGTTGAGCGAGAGCAGAGAGAGGAATTCATGCACACTGATGAGTCATCTAAGCGGTTCAGAGCCCAGCTGACTGCCGGAGCAGCCGGCCAAACTCGGTGGTGCAATGATGATACCACTGTATCATGGAGCCGGACCCGAGGTGCCCGGGCCTGCAAGGATACGCTTACAAAATGTTTGTGCCCATAGTAAATATTTGTGTGCCATTTGGAAGACCCACCCAAGGGCCATTTCCTGAGTGCCTGAAATTACTGCATCAATTAAACACACACACACACATCCCTCTTCTAATGAGCCGTGGCTGCCATCAATCTATACCTGATTCATTTCTACGAGGCTCCAAGGTAATCTTCTGCTCGCATCGCCCGTCCAAAATGGTGCTCATTTCCCTCCCGAAACAACATGCATTTTCCATTTGTAAACACTGAAGCTGGAAATAGGAACAGCTGATTGCCCTGTGGCCGGCACGCCAACAGGCACAACAAGGCTCTTGAAACAGACTGCAGTGGTGATGTCTGAGGGAAATGGGCCACTTTGCAATCGAGATCAAATGTCTCACCGTCAGGCTGCCCCGAGAGCAGGATGAAACCAGCTAAAAACATCATCCTTTAATGAATCATTTCCATAACATCTCTGGCATCATTGGGAAAAGGCTAAAGGCGTGAGTCAGCAAGAGGGGTCGCTGTCATTGAGTTAACAAAGTAATGCTGCTTTTCTGCTCACTGTGAGTGATTTTGGCTGATTTAAAGGTGATATGGAGTGTGACAGAGGTCTAAGTGACAAAAAGAGGGGAACATATCTCTGCTTTCATCCTGTCTTTCGTAATGCTCCCATTGACCTACTTTCTAGTTTTTAAATCATCCTAATGTTCCAGTGAGATATCACGGAGTATGGTCATCTCGAGAGAGATACTACATCAGATTCACCTAAAAATACCATTCAGTGAGTGATATTTAAGTAGTATTCGATCTATGTGTTGAATAAATTAGGATACATTAAACTAAATAAAATATAAAATAATGTGTAACCTTTTCCAGGAAAATCTCCCAAGCAGCACCAATCCAGTTGGCAAGGCGGAGCAGAGTACGTGCCAATAAACAGGAGACTTCAATCAGATTAGTCCTACACCTGGCCCTGATGGCCTGACCGCGCACTCGCTGCAACAAAACAGTCTCACTCCAGACAGTCCTCAAGGTCTCAGAGTCTGAGCCAGAATCCAGGCTGATCAACAAAACAAATCCAAAGTACAAGTTAGTGGCAGGGCAATCTGAGTTCAGATAATACATGTGACATAAATAATAATACCTGACACTATCTTGTGGTCTTGTTGATGGGCTATATGACCCATTTTTCAAGGATTTTCTGCCAGGACAGAGAGTTTTTGGTACAAAGACAGCCCTGTTTGTGTTCTGAGTAAAAGCCTGAACACTGATCTTTCTCTATTCTTAACCAAGAACTGTTTGTGCCTAAACCAAACCAAACTGCTGATTCATGACTTAAAACCCAAGCAGTGTTCTCCAGGGTCAAAAATGCGGCTTATGTAATGGTCTCCAAGAGCATCACTATCATACATGTTAAAAGTCTCTTCTGATTTTAAGTTCAAGGGATAGTTTGGGATTTCTGAAGAGTGGGACTGCATGAGGGGCACGGCATTAGCCTGACCACTCAGCCACAGTGATCGAGATAAATTCTGTATGAAAAGGGCTGGCAAAGAAGCTATGGCTATCTTTTGCTGTAGATGGGGCAACTGACCTGACATCAGTGTATACGTTTTAGGTAAAAGCAAGCCAAAACAAAAAAGCAAAGGGTGAGAGTACACTGTAGGGTTGCTTGATCGTGACCAAAAATAACAAAAACACACTTGTGATTATTTTGATAGACACTGAGTCATTATTAAAAAATATGTATCATACACAGAAGAAGAAAAGTATTCAATAGAAATCAAAGTTAAAAAAGAAAGAAATAATGGAACATGGAACAAAAGATGAAATAAGTGTAACATGTTGTGTTGCACAGTAATCATTTAATCTAATAATTATTCAGCTTACATAACTGTGGAAGGAAGTAGGGATGAGAAAGGAAAACCAGTTCAAGTTGAGAATCAATAAAATTGAGGAATTGATACCATTGATCTTTGATATCTTTTTTTTTTTTTAAATGTATATTTTGGGCATTTTGTGCTTTTATTGATAGGAGAGAGACAGCGGATAGGCTTGTGAAAGGGGGTGAGAAAGTAGGGAAAGACACTCTGCAAACTGGTCACAGGCGGGATTCGAACCTGGACCGGTAGAAGCAAGTACATGGGGTGCCTGGTTGCTAACCACTCCGCCAAACCAGCACCCCGATCTTTGATATCTTTGATGGGTACCTTTCACATTTGAACTGATACCATACCGATACCCGGTATCTGGGAATTGGTATCGGTACTCAACAGTACCAATTTTTGGTACTTTTGCGTGTGTTTATGGGGTAATAAATATTAAATTTTTTAATATTAAGATCTCAATTTTTTTCAATGTAAATTTATTTCTCAATATATAAAATTTGACAGATATATATCAAAACAACATTCAACTGTTTGTATTGTAACATTGTAGTTGTTCCAAAAATTTCTTCAACATGAAAACCAGTAACTAAAATGAACCACAGCTTAATAAATTTACTGCAGCCCTCACTTTAACTTTAGGGCGGTTTAACAATGGGTCAGACAGAGCTGTAAATTAAAAAAGCATTAACATTAACGTTAAAAAGTACGAGGAACCAACATGATAATGATAACTGATGTTAAAATGTCAAGCTAATACCATCTTAAACACGAGGCTTATTTACCTGGACCAGGTATCCTCCTTGTTGCATTTGCTGCCATCACCAAATGTTAAAGCCATTTCTTTTCCTGTGTTTCTGGCTGCAGACGACTAGTCACCATTGGACACAGGCGTGCTAACATTGCCGAATGATTCCTTTGTGTTAATAGATCTGAGGCTATCAAACATTGTGCACTCTTCAGCTTTAAGGAAAATTTTGTGCGTCACCAGGTGCTTCCTCAGATTTGAAGCATTTCTGCCGCTAGCCTTACACTTGGCGTCACAAATATTGCAGCGAGCATAATCTCCATCACATTTAATAAAGTGGAGCGATACGTTCGAGCGCTTTATCTCAGCCATGCCTGCTTTGTTGACTGAACCTGCGGCTGCTGACGTCATTACAATCTGGCTATGCTGTGTTCAAGTCCGGTATGGAAATTCACCTACTCTACTCTCTACCCAATAGTATGCCTGCTTCTTCCACTCCCTCACAGTCACAAGGATGGGTTTAAGCCCTGAACATGGCACCGTTTGATTTTACGTGAATCGGTACTCGGTAGTACCTACAGAATTTGGTCGGTACCTCTTAAAGTACCGAATTCGGTACCCATCCCTACCTCAAACGCAGCAATACTTATGGCAGACAGGACATAGCAGCAGTCAAAAGTGTGGCTTACTTATACACAACTTTACTACACAACATTCAGTGTGATTTAAGCAGGCGGCAGACACCAGAAACATGCTGAAATATTATCTTTGCAAAATAGCACAGAATATCGGAACAGCCTTGTGTTTGGTGTTGTTGACCCTGAAAACCTATAGACCTGTTTTTATGCATAGAAAATACACATGGATCAATGAGGTAATTGATGAAGAATCAGATTCATAATAGAGTTGATAACAGCATTGGTTTAAGTAAAACCTTATCAATTCCCATCCCTAAGAGGCAGTAACTGTAATTGATGTCAAAACTCGATTAATTGCCCCACTCTAGTTGGCTGTATTTAACAAATCTATAACAGTTTACTATGCTTCTACTAAGCCATGACTCCAGCACACATTTAGCATGGTCTTACCCGAGAGGTGCATTGACCAACATACAGAGTATAATTTTATTCTGCCAAGAGCACTAATATCACTGCATCCTAAATAAATTAATTACATTTACAAATTTACAAAAAGATGGCTTAATCTATCTTAGTTTACCTCGTTAAAGAAAAAAACAGTGTTTTCATCAAGTAAATTAATTACAAACATCGCAAGTGTCTTTTTGACTTTCAGTTTACGCTGAATAATTACCTTAAACATAAACTTTCATGTGATGCTCACTTGGTAGTCTGTCTTTACTTTACCAGTCTCATAAATCTTTTTCCTCAATTTGGAAATAGTACCAGGACTCAAACCAAATAATGCTGCCACTCTGTGTACCGAAACACCCGCTTCTGTTGCAGAGGATTTTGGCAAACTTTTTGGGTGCTACTAACACGTTTAGCAGTGTTGCTTATTACATGAATGCATGATCTTTGCACTGTATGTTGTTTTAGAGGTGACTAATCAGGCTTTCCGATGATATAAAATACAACACAAGTTGGTATTTTTAAAGGAGATATGATCAGTTTAAACAATTTTTCCAAACTGAGGAGTATAGTTTAGGTAAAGTTGTTTCCTCGAGTAATGCTACTAGTTAGCACCATGCTTGTGGAAGGAAACTGTTGTATTGTTGGAATTACCAACAATTATGCGCCTCTACAAAACTATCTAATTCCATAGACAGTCATATAAAAGAACATCTGATCAATTAAAATGCTTAGGCTAACTTCTGTGCACTGCCTGATTTGCAACATAATAATAAATAATTTTGAAAACATTTGCAACATTATCGTCCCCAACATGCAGCTGTTTTGGTGTGTCAGTCAGACGGAAAGAGTTTTGCTGTAATTTTTGAGACAGTGAAACACAAAGTTTCCAAACATCTTCTGCCTTTGACTGTTTTCGTTGCAGTGCTAATACAACAACTATCAGTATTATTCATTATTTCCTTTTGCTTGATCAAATTTGAGTTTAAAATACTGGCACTTTCACAATCCTACAGTCAACAGCTTCTAAGAAGCAGCTTATGTTTGATAAGCCACAAGGCCAAAATACAAAAGTTTCAAGGAAACTCAGTGTCACTGCCTCTAACATTACTTTCCCACAACACTGTGGTTTAAGATATCAGTGTTTGAGAAAAAACAATATGGCTGCCACCCGTCACCCTAGAGGACCTTGCCCCACCCTGCACCCTGCTATTAAGCAACCTGGAGAGGACACAAGCTTGAGCTTTATACAGACAGCTTCAGCTCCTCAAGTTAATGTTACAAGCCTCATATGATTCCTTTTCTGGACAAAACACCAGATAAGACATATTTTAGCCAGTTATTAAGCTTGGGGTTACTCTGGTCACTCGAATTGGGGTTATAACATTGTTGTTTCCGTCACTGCCCAGTGGGTAAACATGAGGCTGCATGGCCAAAAATACAAACAAAACTAGTCTTAACGACATAAGCAATTCACTAAAAGAATATGTGAAAAAAACAGTTATTATTTCACTACAAACTGTCTCTTGAAACTTTTCCATCTGCTCTTGCTTTCATACACCAACAGCTTTACATTCACTATAAATCCTTAAGAGACACTTCTTTTTTGGAACATTTTTCTTTTCATCAGTTAGAGTATGAGTCAGCCTCAGTGCTGTCTAATGCACTGTCCTGTAATGGAAAAATAATAATTAAGCAAACATAATCTAATTTGTGGGCCAAAGTACAGAGCTATGCAAAATATATGTGGCTGATTAGGGGAGATCCTTTGGGATTTCTCCTCTAATGGCTGTTTAAGTCTGGATGTGTATTGGCTGCATAACGGCTGTTGTGTGTGTGTCATTTTTTATTTCAGCAATCATGTTAATAAATTGAAGCTTTAAGACTGCCAGCGTAAAGCTCCACAAAAAGAATACAGAGCTTTCCTGCTTTCATTACATACAAATGTCTTTTTTGCCAAAAGAGTCAGAAAATCAGAGATAGACATATTAGCATTTTCTTTAGCAGACACGGGCATATGTCCACAACAGTAGATCATGCCACAACATAAACCCAGTACTGTAACACTTTAAATTTGTGCTCTTTAAGGTAAAAGCCTAGTGAGGCATTTTTTTTTATTTTGATTCATAAGTTTGGTTGATTATGTGACTAATCAGGCCCAGAATATGTTCACAATAGCTACTGTTCCAAAAGTCTTTTAGTTTTCACATATTGAGTACCCCTTGTGAAATATGGATTGTGTTTTAGTTCAAACGAGTGCAATGCAATACTATGATTCAGACTATTATTGTCAATTTACAGACACACTGCTTCAAAAATAGGGCATAGAGGAGCAATTCAAACAGTATTTGAAAATTTGATACATAGTGATTTAGCTGTAAATTCCCATCCCTAGTGCAGTCTGAACCAGAAATAAAAGATACAAGCATCTGACATGTATGCCTCTGCACCAATTTCAAGTTGTCCATCTGTCTGTACATCTTTTTGGACCATTCTCGTAAGAGTAACATCTCAATTTCCACTCAGACTCCAGGATAAACGGATTTCAATTTTGGAGGTAATGGGCTGAAGTTCATTGTGACCTCAGATCTTGTTATAAAACATGCACTTATGCCATTAAGGAAATTATTTCTGCCAATCATACTGACACAAAATCACACCAGTTCTTCCTCTTGACCCATATCTGTACTTTCACTGTCTAGAGATTGCACATCCTACCTTTCAGAGGCTGACAGGACGTAGTTATTTTTTTATAAACCAGAGTATCCCTTTTTGCAGTGGTGACCCACCATCTAACACAACAAACAGCCCCTCCATCAAAAAGGCACAAACACTTCTTTAAGGGAAATTATGTGAGATTTTTGCAGAACATAAGCTTCTTTAAAGGTTGCACAGATTGGTTTGGACAGGTTAGTGATATATGTCCACAGCGCAAGTACAGTTTCTTGCTTCTGTACAGAATCAGTATCAGAAATACTTCATTAATCCCCAAAGGGAAATTCAGTTGTTACAGTTGCTCTTATACACAGTATAGGATAGGAAAATTAAATAAAGACACTGAAGTAGATAAGACCATAGAATTAATGTCAAAAAAGTGGGCAGCTTACAACATGCACAATATTTCAGCTTTCAACTTGTTATCGAAGCAAAAAAATAAAATAAGTAAAAGTCAGACCATAGACAGGGCCAAGTAATTTACACTATTAACATTACCAATATTTACAATATGAATACAGACATTACTGTTTGACAGCAAAGGGTGGGCAGCAAATATCCAGAGTTCTGACCTTCACCTGAAAAAAGAGAATCCAGGGATAATGCTAAAATCTGACCTAAAATCTCAACCAATTAAAGCACTGCTGTTGTTTATCTCTTTTCCATAACTTGAAAATTAACAAGACACACAATAAGTATGTAGTGTGAGAAAGAGTCTGACCATTTTTCCAAATACTCTAAAAAGAAAAAAAAATAGTTTCCTGATGTGGCCAACTGAGTAAGAGATTTTAGCCGTAAAAACTCCTTTCTGCATCAGAGTCCTTTTCCTGATGTGAGTGAGGATCCCTTTGATCTCTAATCAAGCCACATATAAATCCATTTCTTAATGACAATTTGTTTTGCTTGACTTCCTTTTTATATTTAAGCCCTCCTCTCAACATGAATACTTAAAAGCTAACACACGATTGTCTATGTGACTTCCTAAATACAGCAAACCTGCTTAAAAGCAACAATGGAGAGATGTGAGGCTCACTGTGAGCTCTTCTTATTGGTATTCGTGGATTTACTAAATAAGACTTGAGAGATAAGTCTGGGGTTTTCCAGTTTTCTGAATTACACATAAAGGGCGTATGAGCAGAGGATTGCAAATGTGTCAAATGTTGTTTGCTTTAGCGGTCATTGCTCTGACTAAAGCTGAATTTTCATCGTTGTGCAGGTTGATGATCCCCATTTAGAAGTCCAGGTGCAAGCAGTATCTGAGTGATGAAGATATAAGCGAACAAACCCTTCAAAACTTGGATAGTTTTTTTTTTGGTGGACTCCAATAGCTGCATTTCTCTATTTGTGCCATCTTGCTACATGGACTCAAGCAAGAAACATTTGAAGAAAATTAATTTCAAGGGATTATATAGAAGTCACATTGATCATATACCACAACCAACACATGAACAGGTATGTCAAAATTCACTATCACTGATATAAAGCTGTCATTGAGCATTAAACTGCTTCTTGCCCTCAATTTTTGTGTCGCCCTGTTCTGCCTCTTGAGACCCCCTCCAAACAAAAGCTACCAAACAGAGATGGTCTCCTGCTGTGTGGTACAGATGTGAACAAGTTCAGCTGGCTCCACACCAAAGGATTTTCAATTTAAGTGATTTTAACAAATGTGGGAGACTAAAGACGAGAGGGCTGTTTCAAACAGTTTTTGACCTTTTAATCCCCCAAATGCCCACAGGATGGTTCAGCCAGACAACAGGCTCTGGACACACCAGCTGTCTGATTTGACAGTGGTGATTCCTCAGATCTCAAAGAGACTCGCACGTTCAAAGGCTAATCAGAAAAATGACCGTACAGAGGCAACTCTGCCTGCTAGCTGTTAGCCCCTTAATTAGTATATCTTGCATGAGCCTTAGAGGCACTTGTATTGTTACCATTATTCCACAAAGTGGTTGTCCTTTTTGATAGTCTACATGCTGCCATGTTTATGGCCAGTAACAGTAGTCAACCTCCAGCTGCTAACATCCCCCTGTCTGATTGTTCTTAGCTGTTGGAAGTAGGGCCCAACCAAAATGGATTTTTTGAGGCCGATGCCGATACCAATATTTGGCAGAAAAAAAAATACAGATTACCGAGTAATTGGATGCCTAATTAAAAAAAAAATCTATAGTTTAACAATACATGGGAAAATTTTATAGTTTAACAATACATGGTTTTTTAGTATTTGTTTAACTTTACACTGGTGAGAAAACTTAAAGTACAATAACATAAAAAAGAAAAAAAGCATTGAACTTCTGGGACATTGAGCTGATACAGATGGAAAAGGCTTTGACTCAGTGGTGAAATCATTTTAAGCATTACAAGACTAATTTTTTGTGCTTCATTAAAAAAAAGATTGGTAAAGCCTCAGACTGCTCGGCATGGAGATGTTTTAGTTTTTAAAATGTTCTTTGTAAACACTGAATCATTTCAAGAAAATAATATACAGAAATAAAAACAGATTCACTGCTGGGCAAAACAAAATACAGCCTAAATTGTTTCACTGATAAAACAAAGATAAAATGGGCTTTCATAGATTATTGTATTGTGTTATCACTTTTCCAATGCTACCTTGACAACCTCAAGGCAGACAGAGCCGGCTTGAGACTCCCTTGTGCCCCTAGCTAAGGAACCAAGGCTCTTAAGTGAGACAAAATGCCTTCTGAAGGCACTGATGCAAATTCAGATGTGCATCTCCTAATCAAACTGCAAAGTTTTTCCCCTATTGTCTGCCTCCACTGATTCAGCAACTACAGTCCATCTGCTTTGGTGTCTCCTCTCTTTTCTACTGAGCAATTACTTGCTTTTGATAAACTGATGCATAGCATTAATCAATCTTAAAACTATAATCTTGGTTTCAGTCTCCATGGCTTCCTACTAACAAGCACACAGCATGGAAGAACTAAAATAAATGCTTTCTAGCATTCCGAATGCGTATTACAGGACTATGCATGCAGATATACCTCCTCACTGGTGTGAATGCACTACTAAGTAATTCTGTGGCAGATTTGATGCAGAATATAAACCAGGCTTTACTAAGTGAGATTTTTAGTGAGTGGCATATTTCAAGCAAAGTTGTCTTTACTGTAACCTAAACAAACAGACAGTAAGCAGAGATGCAGACAAGCAGGAGGCCAAGGCTTACAGGAAATGAACGTGTCATCCTTCAGTCTGCCATTGACTATTAAATCAGATGGAGAGGGATGTAAGGGGCCAGCACCCACCTCCAGCTGCTCTATTATTTCTCTGTAATGAAGGAGATTAAGAGGATGGAGGGAACTATTCAAAGGTAAATGTAGTCAAAAAGTTCAGGGAAAGAATTCCACCCCAAGCCAAAAGCTAACATGGGGTATTGTGCTGTGTTTGGGAGGCGAGCGCAGACACACATCATGCTCCCGTACCTTGTCATCCTTAGCTGTGGAGGCTGATACAGGTAAAGTGCAGTAATCAATTTGCTCTACTGGCAGGAGCGCTCAGTAAGAATACTAATCAGGCCTCAGCCCTCCCTTCCCCGTTCTCTCCATCCTCCTGCTCCTCCGCCCCCTCCTGCCTTTCTCCTTCCTTGTTCACCTTTCTCATGACTTGACACCCCTCTCCAACCCCCCCACCCCCCCACCCCCCCCTTCAGTGCCCCAGACCTGACCAAATGCTAAAGGAGGGCGGGCTGTCTTCTGCACAGATAACTGCTGCCACTAATCAAGCCTACGTGCACCGGGGCGTGGGATTAAAAGAGCTTGCACAGCTTGACTGAGGCACTGAATGGTGCTCGTGCTCACACACATATGAGGTCAAAATAAACCTACAGGAAAGCCTGCAGCGTCTCGTCCTAGAAACACACACATACACACTTGGACTGGGAGATATATGGAGCTTGTAAGATAAGATGAAATATTTCCAAACAAGCGATAGGGTTAGACAATACAATATTTTATCAGTATAATTGGTTTTGTCAATTGAATTCAAAAAATAATCTGTGACACGATATACTCAGTTTGAATACTGTTTACCGAAACATACACAATAGTAGGACACTTGTTGACAACAAGATAGTCTGGGGGAAATATCATTTAAGTAAGTTTGTTCATTCAAATGGTGCTCATTGAAGGCTGGTAAAAATCTGTACTACAACTGTTAACACATACAGTATATGAATTTAAAATAAACAGACCTGCAGCATGTTAGGGCCCTTGGGCAGTGAACCGCCTGATCAAATAGAGGTCCAAGTGCAACCGACCTTTTATTGCTCTCCAGAGTCAACAACCGTAAGTACATCTTGAGAAAAAGCAGGACAATTAAAGTCAATAAGTGGAAGCACTCTGGGCTCCAAACTGCCATGGCAAAACTAAAAAACAAGACTGGGCTGTGTGTCCTTTTTGTACAAACAATTAGTTTACTCCTCATCCACAACAAAACTGTGGGTCCACAGATTACTTTAATAAAATGTAGCAATTTTGGAAAGAGGAGGTTAGAGCCAAACACTGACTGTTTTTTGATAAATGACATTGATGCCCGTATAATACCGCGCCACAAAAAAGGTCAAAACATTAAATATTCTATCATTTATTGTTTTAATTTGTGAAATTATACTACTATACTACTACTATAAGTTTCAGGCACCTCATTTAAAATTAAAAATAGACATGCTCTTACACACAGCCTAAACTGCACTGAAGCATTATCAGCATTTCCATATATTGAGGTTTTTTGAAATTTATAAACTCTTACATCATGAAAGTCCCGAATGTGGAAAAAGTCCATTTGGCTATCTAAATTATCAGTGATACCAAAAGATTTAGAAACTTCATGATTCTCAGTTGCATTTTTACCAGATATGAGAAAGAAAGAGCACTATCTGAACTACACAAACTCATTGGAAACATTTTTTAACGTAAGGGGAACTGAAGAGAAATGAGGGTTTCTCATTAGTTTCACCCACTTGACATTAAGACAAGAATATATATCCATTATCAGGTGATAAAAAAGTTAATTTTTAGTTTTAGACAAGCATCATTAAAGACAGATTTTCCATATAATATATAATAAACATTGAAACTGGTAAGGATTGAGGGAGACCCTTCTTTTCCAGCTCCTTCCACTTTTTCCAAGTGTTGATTCATGTTTGTGCAATTAGCTGTGACTTTTGAAAAAAAAAAACATATAGAGGATTACTCATTTCCAGTACTTTCAATTAATCAGTTAAATAATTGAGACTTCATCTTGTCAGTTTGAGATTCAGAAATGTTCTGGAGTGTTTCAAATACCTTAATGGACTCCTTAACTCAGGGAAAACAAGTTTCTAAATGTTCCAATTTTAGACAGTTGTTTCTCTCACACTCTGTTTTACTTAAAAAATCACACCTAAGGGCAATTTGGAGTCACCAATTGACCTACATGTTTTTGGTCTGTGTGAAGAAGCTGGAGTACCCGGAGAGAACCCATGCATGCACAAGGAGAACATGCAAACTCATCCCAGAAAAACCCTGACCAACGTGTGGATCAAACCAACAACCTTCCTGCTGCAAGGCATGTGCACTACCTGCTGTGCCACCATGCTTCCAAAGAATTAAGGTAAGTTTTACAAAGTGCATGTGTTTTTGACCAAAAATATCAGTCGCGATAATGAGCTCAGAAATATTGGCAAAATATTTGCAAAAATCCAGTACAGTGCATCCTGAATGTCTTACCCTGCTGTGCTTCAACAGTACTGATTTTTGATGTTGCCTGAAAAGGTGATGACAACAACATGAGGTTTCTTACTTACAGATTTTAAACCCATGCAATATTAGCATGTTGTAAAATATTAAGACTTGGAATTAATGTAATCAGAACTCAAGTATTGAAGTATTATGACATTGTAGGGCTACTGGTGATTCCCACCTCTATTCAATATATAGAAGGTTACCAGTGTTTTTATAATTTAGACAGTGTGAAGAAGTTTGCCAACAAACTACTCCTTAAAACGAAGTCCCAATTTATCGTGAGTATGATTTCCATTTTTGGGGCTGTAGTACCGTACAAGTAAATTTAATTATTTTTGCTAAAAGTTCATAACTCTATGACAAAGACATTTCTTGTGTATCCTTATTCAGCTGAGAAATATCAAGTTGTTTTTTATTTTAAGTTCCCCAGCCTTATTTCGGACATAGACAAGCAAACAACACAACAAGGTCAACTTAAAAGCTGATGTTAGGTGAACATTCTGCAGCTATAAAAGAACACACAGAAGGAGATTAGATCTAAATTTACTCCGCCAGTCAAAACGGGACAAGCGGCGAGCCACCAAACTCTATCTCTCTGAACACATGTCATGCAGGGAGCTGCCGCGTTGTGCGCATCTAAAGCAAAAAAAGAGGAACAAACTCGACTGTGAATTGACAGGGCCTTAATTCCCGTTCGTTTTTCATTTGGAGAGATGGCTCACACAGGGGGTGGGGGTGGGAGGGGGGTCTCTACACCATATCAAACACATACCAGAGTTGCCTGGAGGCTGTAACAAAGCGTCCTCGATGTTACACACATACAGTACACAGGCGATTGGAGTGTGAGTGCGTGTGACAGAGGGAGAGAGAGAGAGACAACGCCACCCTATGCATCAGCAGGGATATTTCATTATGTACATAACGAGTGCCATTAATCGCTCTTAACAAGAGGACACAACCTCACCTTGGCAGTCTCACACGCGCAGCAGGAAGGTGGGAGGGTTGGTTGGGGGGGGGGCATGGAAATATCTACAGTGCGCACAGAAATTAAAATTCACCACACTCAAGGATCTGCCGCCTCCTTTTGACCGACCACATCGCGGGGGCCCAGGGGTGTGTGGAGGCATGCCAGCAGTCATATAGGAGCTGCTCATCTAACGGACACATAAAAACACATAAAAGTGTAAAAAAAAAGAGGAGAGGGAGAGATAGAGAAGGGGAGGGGGGTTTAAATATATAAATAATAGTAGGGGGAAAATGCCGCAGTGGCGTTTGCCAGCGGGGGCTCATGCCCTTGACATACTGACACGGGTGGAGAAGGGATGGGAGGGGGTGCTTCTGTCATGTGACACTCCTGTCATTCGTCTGTCCACCCGCCTGCCTGGCCACCTGGCACCCCCACTCCCCACCCCCCAGCCCATTCCTAATATCTTGCCCACCTTCGTTCGACCTCATCCTCCGCTGACCTGCCGCCGATTGCCCCCCCTCCACCTCAACCCTCCACCTACGCCCACTCCACCCCTCTGCAGTTCTAGCGCCCCGTCTGCCCCACCCTTAGCGCTCTGTTGTCTCCCCACCGCCTCCCCCTCTGCCTCCCCCGCGGCTGTGCAGCAAGGTCAGGCGGGTCACCGTGTCCTCATCTGTAATCCGCTGCCATTCGTCAGCAGCCCCGGCCCGGGCTGGAGGAGAGAGAGGAGAGGCAGGCGCTCCGACGAGGGGAGAATGCCCAATTAGGCAGCTGTCACACACACACACACACACACAACCCACACACACACTCGGCTCAGCACAGCAGAGCAGGAGAGAGAGAGGAGGAAGAGGGAGGGAGGGAGGGAGGCTGCAGATTCAGCCTACTGTCCACAGACAGAGGGGGTGAAGGGGTGAGGTGGGGGTGTACATGAATCCTTTCAGCTGTGAGTGTTTGTGTATTGTTTTGGTGTGTGTATGGAGCAATTGCGGGGGTCAACTACAGTTTAGACATGTATGACTACTATCTGTGGCATGTGCAGACTTTTGAGGACACCGAGTTTAAAGGCACAGTAAGCACTAAGCCGCGAAAGCCCTCTGTCTTCTTAATTTACTTCACAGTACTGTAAGCATTCAAAAGTATCCAAAATAATTTAATTGTCATGGAAGCTTTGGCATGACTGGCAACACAAGTGGTTTCTTTAATAAATAATCGAAGACAGAATATTTGTTTAAACAATCTTTACAGTGTGAGGTGTCATGACAACTTTCTTACTGTTTCTAAAAAAAATAATAAAAATGTATCAAATGTTTAAAGGGATATTTCAATATTTTCTAAGTAGGGTTGTATCAGGTACTTGGCAACAGTTGGTGAAGTGGCTCCCAGCAGCACTGTACCTTTAAGGAGAGTACGCCCAGACCAGCAGTAAAGCACACTGCTTTTAATGAGGACAGTTGTATCACCTAATTCTGTGAGTTTTACACTAAAATGGGTTGAATGTGTGGCTGGGCAAAAAAAAGTGCTAATTTTTTTCCCTCCTGAAGTCTCTGTGAGTGGCACTATTTTACAATTTAACAAATGACTGTGTGTCTTCCACCTAAATGTGAGGAAGAAGACATATCCATTTGCTGGATTGTAAAATAGTGCCAATCACACAGACACACTTCTCCATCAATCGCATATTCAACCCAAAATTGTTGCATTGTTTGTTTTAACCTAAAAATCACACAGTTAGTCAAAATAGCTCTTTCAATCAACAACAGTTTACCTTACAGGTAGTCTTAGCTTGCTCTCCTTAAAGGGACAGTGCTGTTTGGAGCCTTGTCAGCCACTTCACCGTCTACTATCAAGTACCTGATACAACAAAACTTCAAAAATACTGAACTAAGCCTTTGATATTTTCTGAACAAGATCGGACTGCCTGAGCCCGAATAACCACTATAGCCAGTGAACCAGCAGATGGGTGGCATCACCGGCTGGAAGTTGTATATTTTTACAGCTAACAGACATGGCGGCAAACACAGTTGTGCCTTGTGCTGTAAAGTGTAAAATTAAAACAAAAACATCTGTTTGGTCTCAGGGTCTAGCAAAGCTGTCCAGGGTGTGCATTTAGATGATTATACAGATAAAGGTTGTTCGAAACTGTCCTTAAGCTATGGTCTACCACGCTTAAAAAAAAGCCTAAGTTTTGAATGATAACACGTCTGTTACAGGCCTAGAACTCAATGAGAGTACATCAAAACAAGACTTATTAAGCTTGCATATCAATCATCATATTCAGTGTTGATAAATAAAGCCAATGGGGGAGTGCATTTAACTGCAGTTCCTCTAGTGTCCACTTGAAGCTGGCAGCAAAAGCACAGGATTCTAATTAACACTCATTAAAATGTCAGTTCTGAGAGCAGATATTATCCTCAGGTTCGCAGCTTGATTCAAAGATGGACTTTATTTGAATAGATATCTTAAGCATATGTAAATACTGAACTGGCATTTAACAAAAAACAAAACAAGGTATTAGCTAAGCGCATAAGCATGGTAATGAACTATTGGACTGTAACAAGCCTCTGTTTTGAGATGTTTGAATTTGTTTCCTTGTTGCTCAACATTAAAGTATTTTGAAATTGATAAATTGAGCTGTTTGCATTTTCACCATGCACTGTAAAGTGGATCGCACTCTCTAAATAAGGGTGGATCTAGCAGAAGCCAGGGCCAAAAAACCCTTAACCTAAGTACTTATATGTGGGGTATATGAAGGTGACCCATAATGAGAAACCTTTGAACACACCTGACCTTTACAGACGAGGGTTCCCAGCCTCCGGTTCTGCCATTTTGGGGGTTAGAGGCTGGAAAGTTTGGCAACCTGTGCTTTACCCAACCTCCAAACTTTGATCTTATTTTGCATTTCCACTAATTAAGTCCTAACTTCCAGTGGCATTGAAAACTTGATTCAAAGGCGACTTCTCTTATCTCAGAATAAAACTGAGCATCCTGTAAAGTCGCTCTCGTCTATAAGTGCATGATTGATGAGATGATCAAGGAGAAATGTTTCAGCGTATACGAGGCCAAAAAACAGCACGGGGCAGCTCCGTCTAATGGCCAGTTGGCCAGTAAAATGGATCTAAAGGACGGGTCACTTCAGCCAAAGTGGACTGGGGACTTGCGGGGAGAGCACCACACTGAAATACTTTACAGTCCTAGACTAGCAGCAGATATCAAATGGGTGACAAATATCCCATAATTGGATCATTCATCACCAGCGAACACATCTGTTTTGAGTAATGGGAAAACTAATCAGCAAAAATGATACAGAGACGACTCCACGCCAGGCACCAGGAAGATTTATGTTCAAGCCATTCAGGACTCGAGTCTGTACCTATTGATTGTTTAGTCTAAATGCTTTTTCGTTTAATCAAAAGCAGAAGTAAAAGGGGGTACTTTGCCAGCTGGGTGACGAGCAGGTGGGATCGAATGCCCCTGAGCTAAACTCTGACTGTGCCATGTTTTCCTCCTGCGCTCCACTTTAGGTGTCAGAGTTCACCAGGGTTCAGTGGAGCTTCAAATCCAGCTTTGAGTGGTTAGGGTTCAAACAGATTGCGTCACAAGTGCGAGGGACACTTATCCGGTAAATCCTGTCTGAGTAGAAAGTACAGTTCATAGAGACTTAGTGTGACATGTCATAGCAGCAGGATACATATGTTCCTCTGGGGAGGGTTTCAGCCCGGCTACAGGTGTCCCGAGTAAGCTGGTCCCCTCCACTCATGATCACATATGTAAAGTGCAATGGAGGACGAGGCAGGCGGAGGAGGGAAATGACCTGTTACATTAATACAGTTAGAGCATGCAAAGGGGATAAACAGTGAAATCCCCAAAGCCAGCCTCCACAGAAAGGACTCTCTCTGCTGCAATTTGAATGTCAATTTATTATTCATCAGTGGAAGTGACTTCTTCCAAGGTAGCAACACACTCGTCTCCCATCTGTATTCTGTGCCGAAGTGTGAAACAATTTACTCTTTATTAGCAGAGATGGGCAGTAAGGCATGCAAAATGCTGCGTTAATTTGATGACTTCTTTCAGCAACAAATTCAAGGATCAAAACTGGAGATTCAGTAACTATAGTACAGTTAGTAATCCTGGAAATGCTCCAGTACTTTGACATTTTATTGGCTTGTTTGCCTCTTACTGGGAGCTTAATATTTCCTCTTTTGCCCCTGCGGTGCTTAAAGGTGCTTGGGACAGGAATGAAAGGGTTAGCCTCTAAAAACCAAGATAAGCAAGTTATTTCAAATATTTCAAACAACTTTCAGGTGCGTTTTTGCTGGCTGCTAATAATCTAGTTTTGGTTTGAGTGGGTAAACTGCTGAGCTAAACTGGGGACATCAGACTTGTTAGGTCATTCAGGTTAAGTCAGGTGTTATTAAGTAAATCCCTCCAAATTATAGTCTTACTGTTGTTTAACCACAATGTCTCATCAGACAAATAGATTCAAGTGTGGGTGCGGAGGATTTAGAGTTTAACGGCTGCCTTAGCCCAAGACTGGGCTAAGAAACCAAATAAAATGCTTCAAGCATGTCATGCATTATTTTGAATTACACACCAAATTCAATGTGAGGCATGCGATGATTGGTTATAGTGTCAAAAAAGGTCCAGCTCTCTTTGCTAGTATGGCTTTCATTTGACAGGAAAAAGTGAAGAGTGTAAGCTGCACAATAAATCCAAAATATTTAGCTCAGCTAAATTAAAAGATAAATGGATTTGAGCTTTTATATTCTCCTTCAAAGCCCTTTTTTCTAGAGGTAACATGGTGTCTGTCAGGGGTGTCCAAATTATCTATTAGGGGCCAACAGGATAAGCTTATGCCGTGGACTTGTACTTTTTAAATTGTAAACTAAATCAGAAACATTTTTAAGCCAACCTATGCTTGAATTTGTCCTCCTTTTAAAAGAACAAACAAACTATTATTGCATTATTTGGTAGATTTCTAAGCAAGGACCCTCCTAAATGAGGACAACATGGATAAGACTACGGCCCGACCGATACATCGGCCGGCCGATATAATCGGCCGATTAAAGCCCTTTTCAAAGTATTCAACATCGGCCAGAGTTTTGCCGATGTAACACAGATATATTCTTAATTTCTCATAAAACAGCAAACGCTGTTCGGTGTCCAAGCCGCGCAGTATGATGATGTGAAAGATGGCGATGCGTGTTGGTGGCGGCTCTTGTTAGCTCTCTGTTGATGCTGTGGATGACTCGCCTACACTCACACAGAGTTGCTCTTTTAAGCCTGAAGGGTCTGACATGACAAGCAACTTTCAGCGGTGTACAAAGTCCCGCTGCTGCTGGACACAGAGAGACCACCAGGCTCTCTGCTCGGCTACGGATCAGCTTCACAGTCAGACCGGGCACCGCCGAACAGTTTCCTGACGGTCTCCACCTCTGTCGTCGATACTGATGAATAGGACCTTCTGATGGCAGGGGATCTGTTTAGCCGTGACTGTTTTATTGAGACTATGATGAAAATCTGGCTTTATCTGCTTGTTCCTGACACGGAAGCTAAGCTAACTAGCTAGCGAGCTAACTAGCATTAGCATAGCTCCTCGGAGTCTACGTCATCATAAGCGGACTCATCCAGGGGAGACTTCATTGTAGCTGGGGACTTTAATCAGCCTGTTTAAATAAGTTTGTGAAATACGTGCAGTGTCCCACAAAATATTTTGATTTCCTCACGCACATTACCTCAAGTTTACGATAAAAAAGTGGTTCTACCTGAACTAAAACCTGCTTCTAATAAACTAATGAGGACTGAAAGGCAGATGTGACAAAGAGTTCATAAACAATCTATATATTTACATTTTTAAAAAGGAAATTTGTTTTATTTTGCAGGAATTTGCATCAGTTTAACACACTCTTTTATTTTGTACTTGAAAGCTGCAGAGAAGAAAAATAAAAGATGCCTATGAAAATAATGTTACCTTAAGTGTTTTTGTTCCTTTCCTGTTAACTACTTTTGAAAAAGTTGTTATATCTCTACTATAATCTTCATCTAATTTTCATCAACAAGAAGTACAAGATACAGAATGACTCTTTTTTAAGGTGATATAATAGTATAATTAAATAATATAAATATAATTAATATAATATAATTTCCCAGAAGTTCAATGCATTTTATTGGTTTTTGTACTCCAAATATATATATATATATATATATATATATATATATATATATATATATATATATATATATATATATATATATATATATATATATATATATATATATATATATATATATATATATATATATATATATATATATGTATATATATATATATATATATATATATGTATATATATATATATATATATATATGTATATATATATATATATATATATATACTGTGTGTGTGTGTGTGTGTATATATATATATATATATATATACATATATATATACATATATAGATATATATATACATATATAGATATATATAGATATATATATATATATATAGAGATATATATATACATATAGATATATATATATATATATATATATACATATATATATATATATACATATATATATATATATATATATATAGATATATACACATATATATATAGATATACATATATATATATAGATATACACATATATATGTATACACATATATATATATATATATATATATATATATATTCCTAAATTAATCGGTCGATTAATCGGTAATCGGTATTTTTTTCTGACAAATATCAGTATCGGCATCGGCCTCAAAAATCCACATCGGTTGGGCCCTAGATAAGACTAACCACATTGCACATGGAGGATGTAAACAACAGTGAATACTTCTATGGCATCTACCTTTAAAGTCATAAATGCAGTGCAATGTGCATTTCATTAATGAAAATACTTTAATACTTGATATTGTTTCTTAGGGCCCAACTGACATATCAGCTGGCCGATTAAATTGGCTGATTATAGCCCTTTTCAAAGTACTCAACATTTGCCTGAGTTTTGCTTATGTAACTCTGATATATTCTTAGTTTCTCATAAAACAGTAACTGCTGTTCGGTGTCCAAGCTGTGCAGAATAATGACAATACAAAAGATGGAGGTGCGTGTTGTTAATGCGGCTCTGAGCTCTCCACTGATGCTGTGTGTGTATGGATGACTCGCCTACACTTACACGGAGTTGCACTTTTTTAGCCTAAAGGTCCGACATGAAGAGTTACTTTCAGCGATAGCATAATGTCCCGCTGCTGCTGGGCAAAGCAAGACCACCGGGATCTCTGCTAGTTCGGCTACAGAAGCAGCCTCACAGGCCAGCAGTGTCAAATGATTTCCTGAACTATGCCACATCTGTTGTTCGCAAAACTGACAAATTAGACCTTCTGACGGCATCAGCAGACTCATCCAGGGAAAGACTTCATTGTAGCTGGGAACTTTAATCAGCCAGTTTAAAGAGGTTTTGAAATATGTGCAGTGTCCCACAAAATATATTGATTTCCTCATACATGTTACCTCATGTGTAGAATAAAAAAGTGGTTCTACCTGCAGTAAAATTAACTTCTGATGCACTAATTTCTTAGATTTTAGGACTGAAAGGCAGATGTGACAAAGAGTTAATCATATATATATTATATATATATATATATATATATATATATATATATATATATATATATATATATATATATATACATATGGAGAGAGAGAGAGCAATTTACATTTAAAAAAGATTATTTATTTTATTTTCCAGGAATTTACTAAAGTATTGCGCACTTTTATTTTGTACTTGAAAGCTGCAGGGAAGGAAAATAAAAGATGCCAATGAGAAGAATGTTACCTTAAGTGTTTTTGTTGCTTTCCTGTTTACAACTTTTAAAAAAGCTGTTTTACATGTACTATAGCCTACCTCTAATTTTCATCAAAATGTACAAGACATGGAGTGACTCTTTTTTAAACTTATATTAAGAATTTCCCAGAGGTTTAATGACTTGTCTGCATGTTACTGTACTTTAAAAATTTACTCTCAAAGTGTTATATAACCATAAAATGTTCTGCCTGTAATTCATATATTCATTGTTGTGTTTATGGACCATTTTTTTCAAACTATATATGTATATATATATATATGTATATATATATATATATATATATATATATATATATATATATATATATATATATATATATATATATATATATGTATGTATGTATGTATGTATGTATGTATGTATGTATGTATATGTATGTATATATATATATATGTATGTATATGTATGTATATGTATGTATATATATGTATATGTATGTATATGTATGTATATATATGTATATATATATATGTGTGTGTGTGTGTGTGTGTGTGTGTGTGTATGTGTGTAATTTTTAATTGATCAGCCGATTAATCGCTAATCAGTATTTTTTTTATGCCAAATATCGGTATCTATAATAATAATAGATAATTATTAATAATAATCCTGGTTAAAAGTATCCTCATAACCTTATTCAATTATATGGGGCCTCTAAAAAGACATCACAATGCATCACTTTAAGGAATTTTTTAACATTGATGATATTAAGCTTAAAGAAGTTCCTGATTTAAAGAGTTGAAATAAAGTAGAAAGTAAAATTTAATAATAGAAAAATGGACAATAACAACTCATAAAAGAGGTGAAATGTAAAACAAAGCAGCTGTAGGAAGTATTAAAGACCAGGGTCATGCACCATCTTAATCTTGCTTTTCATGTACGACAAAGCATGTCTACACCCCAGCTTATGCCTCATCATTATGCTTCTAAAAGACTTTTTAAGTAATAATACATGTCATGCAAACATTGCTGTTGGCACCCTGCTTGCAGCCTTAATCTAGATAATAATCCTTAAACAATTCATTTAATACAACATGAATGTTGCTCTTACCACTCTCTAATAACAAACCACAAATTGATGCTGTGCATTAATTCATCAACATTACATGCACTCTGCACACAAAAGTGATGCTGACAACAAAACTACTGCAATATATCCTGCCTCATATTCCCTGAAACATCATAAGGGGAAAAGTTTTATAATGACTGCGGATTAGACCACAGGGAACTATGAAGCTCAGAAGGTCGCTGCAAAAATCCCCATCAGATCTCACACACTGTTTGGGTCCCAGTGAGAACACTGTAGTAATTTGTGTTGGGTCGTATCAGCAAGCGGCTCCACCCATCACTCTCTGATTGTTATTATAATGACTCAGTGTTCTGCGGGCCAGTTCTGGCTCTGCTCTTCAGCTCTGAAAGTACCTAAAGTGCTCCCAAAGTCCACAGATTGTAATCTGTGATGTCATATTGATGCATCGCCTGAAGCAGCTCCATTAGCGGCCTGACTGACTTTGTGGACTCGAAACAACGTCTGCTCGTACTTTTACATCCACAAGCAAATTCAGATGATAGGAGGGCTATTAAGTTCTGCTCCCAATAACAAAACCTTATCTTTATCACAAATTACTTTCACCTTGTACTTCTTTTCAAAATTCATCCAGTACTGTATGAAGTCATGAGACAAAGCTTCTTCTCTTATCTGGATTTGACAAACTAGGACAATGATACACTTTTAATTGCACAGTGTGTAAATTACTCTGCAAGGAGGCTCTCAATCAAAGCCATAACAAAAGACAATATGTGGGACACCTACCATTACAACAACAGATCTGAGGCTTCAGACTCATCAGGTGTCAGCTCACAGCCTGTTACATGCCTGTTAAATCCAGAACACTGCAGACTAAAATCAGTCCAGATCAGAGGTGCATTTAAGGCATCAGAGTTGCTAACCCTTCGTACCCCAGGATCAGAGTTCAAGTTCGCTTTGGCAGCATCCTGAGCACTGCACTGATTAGTCAATGATGGAAACAGTGAATCACTAAGATCCAGATCAGACACTTTAATATGTAACTGACCCCTGACCTCAGAGTGAAGAGAATGAAGAGGAAGTACACAGATTTAGATTTTCACAAAGCCCAGGGATTACTTACAGAGAGTACAATAAATGCCAATGTTTGCTTCATAAATGTTAAAAAAGGTGTTCAACTGACCCTTAAAATCACTACCAGCATCTGTAAATCTCATGTGTTGGTTTATCAATATTTTCTTACATCCCTCGAGGTGTGATTAACCATTCACTAAAATATGCATGTTTATCTGGTGTAATTGGGCTTAACGTTGCTGAGCAAAAGAGAAGCAGCAAGAGAAAATAGAGAAGTGCAGCACAGTACGCTTGTTGAGGTGCAGCAACAAGTGTTTCATATTAATTTTCCTAATTTAATGATTATAAGAGGCTGAAATCAAACTTTAAATTTATGGAGTTCAGCTTATATTGAAAAGAGTGCTTAAAATAAGAAGTAAGCAGTAGTGGTGAGTGGAGGTGGGCAGACATAATCAGCGTGTCCCTGTCTGACTTTGAATGGGGGATATGTGTCCCTGGGACTTCTTGGTTGACAGAATATGAAGCTGATGTCAGGGAATAGTACGGGTCCATCACAAACAGAAACAGGGCGGCAGCTCTCACTTATTACCTTCACCAAGGAGGTAATATTTGTTTGTCTGTTTGTTAGCAACATTATGTAAAAACCACTGGACAGATTTTGTTGAAATTTTCAAGAGATGTAGATAGTGGCTCAACTTGAAAATCATTAGATTTTGTTGGTGACCCAGACAACAGCCATTAGGGAGGGACTGGTTTTGCTCAATAACTGTCTAACTAATAATTATATCAACATGATTCCAAGTGTTAGGTGTGGGTTTTCAGGGTCAAGGCCATCATTTATAGATATAACAGTATTATGTGAGCTACCTTGGCAGGGGTTTGCACTCTCAAAGTGCTTTCTCGTGAATGCAGATGTCCTTAATGGAACAAAGATTTTCCACGGCAACAATGAACATATACTGTATGTCACAGAGGCTGCACAATCAAGACGCTTTCCTGTACACCTATAATAATAAATAAAGTACTAAAAGATCATATGTAACATATCCATTTTTGGAGATTTCAGAGCAAACATTTAATAATAATAATAATAATGGATTTTATTTATAACGCACTTTACATTTGTGAGCAAATCTCAAAGTGCACAGTAAGAAAAACAATAACAACAAGCTCCTCTAAAGAGAAATTTCCACAGCAAATATCTAACCTTTGTCACTCCTCTTCACTATCCATAATGTGAGGTCAGAGATCAGTTACATATTATGGTGCCTGATCTGATCAGGATTTTTTGATTCACTGTTTCCATCATGAACAAATCTGTACAGGATTCAGGATGCTGCCAAAAACCAGACTTAAACTCTGATCCTGTGGTATGAAGAGTGAACAACACTGATTTAAACTGATGTATCCTGTTGTAGACAATGTTCTGGATGTAACAGGCACTGCAAGCCGATACCTGATTGACCGATGGACATATGGAGACACCGTCAACAAAAGGTGGACGTCAGGTCCGCCTGAGGATACTGTAACAACTACAGCTTATTAACTATGTGCTTAGCAAACCTGCTGCAAACTCAGTGATGAATTTAAAATGTAAATAAACAACAGCAGACGAGGCCCCCAGACCTGAAACAACTGCTGTAGTCATCCTAATGGTCCACAGGAGGACCAGGGTCTGCCAGTCCCACTGTACTTCACAGTGTAACTCAGGCTCACTGAAGGCAACCTCAGAGGCAAAGTTATGGCACAGCTTTCTGGCAAAGAGCCCTGACGGCAAACACCTCCTGCTCCCGTCTTAGCTGGATATTCTTAGAACGGACATCCTGGCAGAGGTGAAGAGGCCAAAGAGGTCACCAACAAAGGCGGTTGAAAATAGAGGGACAGTAAGAAGTCAAGTGAGGGGACAGTATCATATGATTCAGAGCAGAACATTCAGAACTACATACCAAGTCTTTAAAAATGTATAATGTTTAAAGCAGTGGATTAAATGTAACCTGTCTCTGATTAATAATCATGTAAATAAATATGTTTCTCCTTTTTCTAACATGGGTCTATTTCCAAATGAGTGGAGACAAAATTTAATTTGAAAATTTCTGGTAATAACACTGCATGTATCTAGGAATAATAATTCCAAATGGCACAGTCTCCCATATTTAAAATCACACTTAAACTTAAGCTTGTACAGCCCTTTTTGAATCATTCGACACTTAAAGCACCTTCACTACAGCATTCAAACGCTGATCGTGAAAGTTCCTGTATGAAAAATGTCCATCAGTGCCAGCAGTCATTTAATGCTTTCATTTACACAGACTTGATTCAGTGTAAAATTTGTCGACTAATAATTTTTCCACAGTTTTTGTCAACAACCTTTCCCACCGATGGAAACTAGACAGTCAGAAATAAAAACAAGTGCACATGGACAAAAACTAAAATTAGATTAACTGACATTTTTGTCAACAAATAAAAACTAGACAAAAATGTTCGACAGAGACTTAATCGAATCAGACCACAGCTATTTTGGTTGCAATGTCATAATTCAGTGATCTAAACTGTTATGATTTTAGGCTAGTTTTAGCTGATGAAATTTAACAACATTTTAGTCAACAAAATCTACCGTCAATTTAGTTAACAAAAATATGAAGTGTAAAGTGTAAGGCATTTTTTTATGCTTCCCTGATTTTCTGAACTCACGTTTTATACTTGGATGAAACAAAACATCTAACAAACATCTAATTAACAGAAACAAATATTTGTGTAAAATGCAATCACCTTTATTTAGGCTTCCTGGCAGAGCTTCTCAGTTACAATACCAGAATTGACAATAAACAGTGAACCTGCTCTACATGAATATATAAATTCATAAAGAGAGTAGCTCTAAATGGATCAGTCCCCAACTTATCCCACCACCACTAAGCTAAGGCAGTTGTGATTGGATGTCCCTCTGAACTCATCCAGCCTTTACAGATAACCAGAGGAGATGGATATATTCCTAACTTGTCTCTGCTTTCTACATGATGAAATTTGCTCTTATTGGACTCAGACCACATCAAACATTTTCATCCAGTTTTTCCTTGTTGGCAAAAAAATTCAGTAAACTTAGTTTTACTTTTTGTCCATGTGCGTTTGTTTTAATTACTTACTGTCCAGTTTTCGTCAGGGGAAAAAGGTTGTTGATGAAACTATGACAAAAATAATTAGTCAACAAAACTCACACTGGAAACAACATATGCAGACTGAGGTTTAAATGAGCACCTAATGCTCTACAATAAAAACATCTGCAAACTTAACAAACATGCTTTTTAAAATACAAAGTCACGCATGAAGATCTAACATGCTCTGGGTGTAGCCCTGCCCTGCCCCTCTTCTTTGGAAGTTTGCACACCACTAGTAATGACAAGTCAGACGACTTGTATTGTCTCTTCTGTGTCAGTTATGTGACCTCACAAATCCCCGTGATTGCTTTATTTGGCAGAGTGAGTGTTGTATTTGACTAAAAGATCATGCAGTCTGACCTTAATGTTATAACTTATAACTGCAGCTACACCCAACTATCACCTAAATCTCTGACCACAACCCTACTCTCTACATGAAACCACCTGCCAATAGTTTGGCGACTGGCACCTTACGACACTGACCCAGTGGACGTCCCCCAGTTTTATCACTTTACACACATGCAATAACATCAGTCACACCTTGTCCCAAACACAGCACTTCATTCATACCTCCTGTTGTTAAACAAACAAAAACTAAGATGGCAGTTTACCAAAGTGCAGAGGGTTATTGTCCTGAAGAAGCTGTTGTGGTGTTTATTTCTTTGCCCTTAAAGTCCACATGTTTTCTTCTCTTGTTCTGTAAAGAGAGAGAGAGAAGAGAGCACGGTTAACATCACAGAATATATGAAATGCTGAGAGACATCAGCTGCTTTGATATCTCAGATGGACTTTGAAAGCCAGTGCTTGCGGGTACCATGTTGAACATGGTGTCTCAAATTAAATTTTGGTCAATACCATGAGAGGACAAAAATAAATGAGCTATTCAGACTGAAGCATTTTTTTCCAAACCTTTTGACAGGTTTATTTCTATGTGTATTTGTTTCTATTAAAACTTCATCTTTATTTGGTTTAAAAAAGATGAGGCGATGTTTTTGTGACAGAGCTCATTTACCTATTCAATATTCCAAGGAAAACTTACACTGATATATTACAGCCGACCTTTCACTTGTTCAACCTTTCAATTTTTTAAAAACTGATAAAGATTTTAGCAGGGTATGGTTCTGTTGTCATTTGGTCCTGGTATATAAAAGTGCTGACAAACTTTAGTTAAAGATCTAATTGGGATTTTCTTTGCAGATATCGCGATTTCAATTTGATTCACAATTTTCTTCAAATCAAGCTTCAGTGCAGTATTCACTTTGTGTACAGTATAGACAACTGTACGCAAATCAGTGATCACAAGCACTAATATATTATCCATCATCTAATATTGACACAAAATAATTGGTTTCATTATTTAAGAGACACTCCAATGTCTACTCCTAAACAGAGGCTTTGGGTTGTTGACCTGCTTACCAGCACTTCTGTAAATGCAAATTGCCTGCAAATTTATAAAATAGTTGACACAACGGATCCTGGGTCAGACAGGAGTGGTGCAAAAAACTGCAACTTTGGCGATCACATGATCGATGTCTGAAATTGTGATATTGATCCCAAAATGCTATATCTTTCTGCCTTAACAACTGCAATGGCAGAGAATATTGCAATATCAAGGAGTTGTTGCAATACTGACCCAAGCATCTCTCTAGTTATCTAATGATTGTGCAGATCAGATATTTAAATGTATTTCTCTTGTTAATTGTCTGCTGTCCTGAACGGATGATTGTATGCATTTTGATTGTCCTGTAAATGGCACAGATGTCCAAAATAAATTTCCCCATAAGGGCGATAAAACGTTTATACTCATCATTTGCTTGTGTTAAGAAAGGTGACTGAACTGTACATTGCTTTAACATCAAAACTGCAAAGTGTATGTGCACAACATTCATATTGCAGGACATGCAAAGTAAATCATGGAACTTATGGCGTGTCATGCCAAGTATGTTAACAATGCTGCACCAATTTGATGACAAAACAATGACAGGACGTCACTTGTAGGTCTGTATTGGGTGACTGGGGGAAAGAGCCATTTAAGGCAGCAACTAGCACCACAGAGAGGGGCTGAGGGAGAAGTCCTGATGCTGCAGACACTTTGTCTTGTTTATAGAAGAGCCCTATCACCTGCAGGGGACATGTTAAACACACTAAAGACAACATGAAACGTGAAAAAGTATAACATGGGCTCTTTAAATCACTTCTGTGCTTCATTCTGATACTTTGGACTTCAGAAGGTCATCTTGACTTGAGAAGGGAATTTATATTTCTTTATTTACGACAAACGCCATTATCTGTTCTGCCAATCAATCCAATGCTTTACCATTTCCCTTATTTACTCTGAAGTTTGTGTGTAGAGTAAGTTGACTTATAAAGGTGTCCAACATCGACAACATCAAACAAATGGCACCCTGGATATTTAATGCAGAGCCACAACTGGATATTTAAAGCAGAGCCACAACAACATGCTGAATGTTTCAGCATGTTGTTGGTGTTCCTGAAACTGCACAACATACAGATGCTGAATGTTGTGCAGTTTGGTCTATTTTCTGTCTGACCTTAAAGCAACTTTAACTTCTCTTTTTGTCGTGTATGCTGAAGTCCTCTTTTAGAGCATGACACCCCTGATTTGCAAGCCCTGCAGAGCACAGTATAAGGAATTGGTAGGAGATTGTCGAGCATAAACAGTGATATTGACCCCTTCAGCTAGCTATTAACAGTTCTCAACTGTAACTGTTTTTTCATTCCCTCGTCTTGCTGCCATGGCTACATGCCTTAATGCACACAGTTGCTGCCATGTGATAGGCTGATAAGCTATTTGCATTAAGAGGCGGTTGAACTGGTGTACCTATTAAGTGGCAGATGAGTGCATGCTGCAGGAGGTAGAAAATATTGGCTTAATTTTTACCTAATATTGTTCAGTCCCAGCAGCCAAAAAATATTTTAGTCCTGTTTTTTAATTTGCAAAACAACACTAATGTGCTCTCTGGATGCGCAAAATATCTGATACCCAGTCCAGGCAAAAACACACTTTACTCTTCTCCATCAGCAGAAGAACAAGTGGAAGTTACAGCCATTGGTTCACTGTCCCTTTAAATAACTTTAAGACCCTTTTCCTCGTCTCTACCTCCCTCCCTGGAGCTTTATCACTGTGACTCTTCTCTCTTCCATCTTTCCCCCTCTCACTCTCTTGCTCTCTCTCTCACACACACACACTTCTTGTATGTGTGTCTGGCAACTACAAAGCAGTTAGCCAAGCATCTCTTGGCTCTGCGCGGAGAGAATAAGACACTCTCATTACTGCCCTTAAAAAGCTCCTTGCCCCAACAAAATCCAGCCGAGCCAGGCAGCGGTGCAGAGAGTCGCAGGGAGGATTCAAGGAGTTAAAGGCTACTTTTCTCCTTTACAACTTAATACTCTGAGTGTGTGTGTGGTTTTGTGTGTGTGGTTGATGCCCCCCCCTCCCCCTGTTCCCCTTTCCTGTTCCTCTTTAATGTCACAGGCCTGGCTCATATGACCTTGAGCAGCAGCGTTGGCACGGCAAGAGCGAGAGCTGCCTCGCCTGCGGGCGCCCTTGAACTGGATCTGCAAGACAAAAAAAAACCTTCATGCGGCCTGATAGACATCTCAGCCCTCCTCCTCCTTCTCCTCCTACGCCCCCCTCCAACCTATCCTCCCCCTTCCTCCTCGGCTCTTTTATTCAATCTACGCCACTCCTTATCTGTTCCCCCTGGTGGGAAGAGATTTATCAGGATGCTGTATCTTTAACCTCTCTATCAGACGGAGATAGAAACAGAATTTCAAAATGTCTGACCGGCCTGTGCTGGTTTATTTTTAAACCTCCTTCTACGCCTTCATGCTCAAGCCCCCGTGCCATTTGAGGAGGGGGTTAAAAGGGGGGGGTTGCTTTATGGAATACACCTGTGTGATGACATGGCTGCTCACTCCAGAGGTGTTGTTTACGTAGAAGGAAATTCCAGCCTCCTCCGCTCTGAGCCGTTGGCACACAGTGACCTGTGGCTCCAAAACAAATACCCCCGGCCCTCTGTTCCAAGGATGAGCACCAGCTTACGGGCCGATCAAGGTTCTCGGACTCAGACAGAGTGGCAGTGGCTTGCAGTGAGTGTTTTGACAGGTTAATGTTGACCTGCTGGGCCTTAAAATAGACCTTGGATTTTCCAAAGAAAACATCACAGAGCAAAGTCCAAAGTCTGGCTTCAAACTGTCCAACTCTGCTCCTGCATTTTGCTGCTTACACAGACTTCAACAAATGATATACTGATGAGACGTCATTTTAGTTGACAGGAGCAAACCAGTTGAACTCGATGAGACCAAGAATGAGAACAGTAATCGTAAACATTTTAACCTCTTTGGATAGTAGGGATATTTAATAAAATACAGGACCACGTGGAACATCATCTATGGTTTAATATGAGCAAGTGAATAGCTGTATTTCTTGTTTTGAGTTTACATGCATCTTAAATTGTTGTTTTGCTTTCCTTTCATATTTGGTCTGCTGTTGTGCCTGTAAGTCAATACACAGGAATGAGGTAACTCCTGCTGCAAGTAGCAATGTGCGTAAGATGGGCCAAAATATCAAGCTACTTATAGAGGTCAGCCGAGTCTGGTAGGTCTTATAACACAACGTCAGTTAATTAAAGATTGCACAAACATGCATCAGGTCTCGCAGGGGTCAATTAAACTCCAAGCACATTGGCATTCTGCATCAAATTAACCGTACAGTGTCGTACCATTTCACCAAAACTTCATACAAAGAACTCCAATAACTCCACAACAGACATGATGGCTTCTGCAGCAAGAAAAATTCTCCTCATTTGCGAAAAAGGGCTGTGTTATACATGTTATACATATGTATGTGTTATACATAACAAAACTTTGTTTGAGGTCCAGCTGGCTACAAATTGTAATCCACTTTTAAAGTCCTCACTGACAGTTAGAGACAAAGCCTCAATGGTGAGCAGTATTATAAGTTTTATGTTTTCAATTACAGGTCAGAAAAAGAATAGTTAGGTGAATAAATTTAACATCATCATGAAGTGATACAATGTCATTCCAGGTAAATAAAAATAATTATTGTTCTAAAAACTTGAATGATTGCAGGTTAAATTTCCTAGATAGGAAATGTTCCTTTAGTTAGGAAAAAATAGTTTTTTCGCCTCAAGCCTGTAGCTGTTTCTGTCAAATTTGATTTGAAATGCCTCAGAATGGAAGACAGTTTCAAAGGTTGGTTAAACAAAGTCTTTATTGAAAATAAGGACCAGAAAAAAACAGGGTACATACCAATCAATGGGCTAAGTGTATTGCTTCATCCTAGAAGGAAGAGTGCCTTGGTGCCAGAACTCACAGCAGGATGTACTGTGGTTCACATACACACAGAAAACATGAGCAGTAGTATCATACACCAAAGCAGTAGTTGGCAGTGTTATTTTGTCATGAAACAACAGATACATGCTGCCATGAACTGACCAGTGTGGTGTCAACATTATAAAATGGCTAACACAGGAACCTTTTTGTGGCTGGAATAAGGTACGGTTGCTACTAAAAGTGACTCTTCTACTACATGAAGATAAATTTCCTATGAATGTTGACTCCGCAAGTGCAAATAGAACTCAGGAGTTCACTCTTAAAGTATTCAGCCCTACAGTATAAGTACAAAAAGCCACAAAAGCAGCAAAAAAAGCTCTATCATCATGACACCTAAAGGCATTAACTCTGATTCCTTTGGGGCGAAATATCGGTGTCAAGTCATCTTGCAATACGACTTGTACGTGTGCAATATGGTGAACACATGAAGGTGGATCCACTCACTCACGCGGTAAAGCATCATAGGCATGTCAACATAAAGGCTTGAAACGATGCTAATGTACTTCAAATACACACAAAGGCAGACACGCACACCTCAAGTGCTGCTCTCACCTGCCGACTCTGTGCTCCATTTAAGTAATATCAAGCCTTTTAGGGTTACTTCACGTTGGGGCTGCATCCCCTGCTGTCTCAGAGTTATTTCTCCAGAAATATCACCCTAATAATAAGCTTTATGTGAAGTTTAGGAAGAGCCAAACCATGCTACTTGATTCATTAAATAGCTGACCTGTGAAACCCACAGAATAAAGGCTTTTTGTTGAATAAGGGGGGTTTACAGATGTGACAAACAGAGCTCTAACTTTGAATGACACAGACAGGAAGAGTAACCAAATGGTTCAAGTCTTTCCTGTGACATATTTCACATACATACCTGCTGGATAAAGGTAAATATGGCTCTCTATTTTTTCATTTTCCTATCTGTTTTAGCCAATATATGGGTACAGCTCACAGAAATAATCAGACAAGCCTCCTAGTCCTGATAAAATGGAATACTCATGTGAAACATGCGGTTCACACTTGAGTCCAGCTTACACTGTAAGCTCTGACTTAATAATACACAAAAACATCTGCCAAACTGCAAGTAAATTGCTTTAAGTGTGAAAAGGTCCTGATACTGCCTCTAGTTAAAGAATAAATGTAGGAGTAGCCCAACTGCTCATTGGCACACCAAATAGACTGTTCATCTATCTAGTCCATGTGGACAACAGCCTGCGTAGGGCCCTATGGAATCAAATTTATTTTTTCCAAAATTCTGTTTTAATTCTTCCCCTATTTCATATTTTGGTTTTAATTCTTTGAGACTTCGCTTTTTAGTATTTTACACAAAGTTATCCCAGTGACACTGTATTAAGTAAGGAAATATAGACACTCACTCTCAGGTGGTCCTTACACATATCTTTACAGGTCCAGTCAACAGTATGTCGACAGAATTTGCAGAACATTTCATCGCCTGACACATAATAGCCGTTGGGAAACTGCTCTGCCCTGTACTCAGGAGTTAGCTGGGAGTTTTGTAGCTTCTTTGCCAACTAAGCTAGTGTCCCTTCGACATGTTTGCATTTTTAAAGAGGGGGGGAGGAGGAGACGGTGTTTGGGAAGAGAAGAATCTGTCAGAATTGCATCCTAGAGAAAAATTTGACAATCAGTTTTTGAACTGCATTCATTACCGGTCACTCACATCATACAGTAGGTGGGTGAAGCTGCCATGACTGAAGTAAAGAACGCAAAGCAAGCCAGTTTGTAAATGGAACTCTAATCCAAGGGGCAACTGGCTGAACCAGTCCAGTTGCTCCTTGAATCGGCTTTTGGTAATTGTGCCCTGGATGACTGAGAATTTATACAGAAATCCAGATCCTAAATCTACCTCTCACAGAAACCTGCCTCTTTTCCCTCAAGGGCACTGATTGGTGAGTGCCTCTGCAGGCCAAGCTCAATCTTTCCAGCTTGGAACTTTGCAGGATGGATCTGCCTGGTGACAGACAATGAATCAGTCAGATCCAGCGGCACTGAAAGGTTAAGGAAACATCACAAGGGCATTTTACGCCTTGTATATGCAGCATGAATGAGGCAAATGGATATTGACAGGAAGGTAATGTCTGTTTTAAAACTTTTGACTCAAGAACTTATTGTAAAACTGTTGTTTTCAGAGACACTTCATGTTAGAAGTTAGTCCCATTAACAAAGATAATTCAAAGACAATGTCTGTTTGGCCTTTGGTTTGGTCTGCTCAGGATAGCAATGCAACAAGCACAGTGTTTTACATCATAGGTTCTCTTATTTTATGCCAACAGCAGGACTATAATATGACGAAATGTGCTCAAATGTTTCCCTGTTCCTTACTTTGGTTAACTGTGGTTTTTACATCTAGTACTGAAGGTGTTGTCAGTCTCGAATCAACTGTCAACATAAATCCATGTGAATGCAGCATTAAATCTCCTGACTGTAAAAGCACAAAGACGCTTTTATCAGCAGGCAAATACAGCTGCACCCCCTTCAACCTGCAACTGTGACTCCAGCCTCAAGGTTCAAGTAATACAGTAAATATTTGCATTGACCTGTTGGAGGCGATGTGTTCTGTAGGGGCTGTTTAAGATCTATAAAAAGGTCTTTTTCTCCTTTGAACATACGGCTCATACTCTGAATGGCGGTGTGTGCATGGCCGTATTTATGTGTGTTTTCATGTGTGTGTAGGGGGCTGTACTGCAGCTTTGGGCTCTCTGAGACTGGACGAGGCCTCCTACTGGTTCCCTTCATGCCTGACCTTTCAGAACTGTAATGTTATCACATGTCATACGCCGGCCTGCTGGAAACCATCTGCTGAAGGCGCTGTGACTCCTATCAAAAAAAAAAGAGAAAAACAACAACACAGGCCGGGATGGAGTGGCAGAGTACTGGTTCTGACTGGTTTTACCGCTCAGCAGGTCTCACCTTCACAAACACAGTCACACAAAGATAGCAGGGCTGGGCAATACTGAGTTGTTTTACACACATATTGATACATTTTCAAATCAAATACAGTGTGAGAAAACCATGTATATACTGATATGAATAAAAAAGTTATCCTCTTAATCCATCTGACCAAAGGTGAGTGCAATGTCCAATGAACTGTGAAAGAAAGCAGATTCCAGGTCTAATACTTATGAAAGACATTGTCTCCAGCAAGAACCATGAGCAAGACTATACTTACTGTCCACAAGCCAGGATACTTTTTCACTCTAAATTGGGAATTATAAATGTATTAACTATTTTGTGATGCAGAAACCAAGAACGAACAACGAAAACAAACATAAACCATAGTCCCCAAAATCCAACATTGATCATTTTTTTTAGTTTAGTATCAAAATTTGCAAGCAAACTCCTGCATACCTCTATCATTGCTGCCATATGTTGGTAACATTTAAAGCCTGTGTAAGTGGTGAGGAGACAACACTACACACTAATCCCATCTACTTTTCCCAAATATTGCCAATGCTATATTCCACCTAGACTACACTCTTATCTTTCTTTTGATGCAATACAATTAGGATTTGAGCCTGTTCAAACATCCCATTTATATGAAACATTAGGGATGTATATTCTTGTTTTTGCTGATATTTCCAAACTTATTAGAGTGGTACCAATATTTTATATCAAGAGCATAAAGCCTCCACTTCACTAAAGCTGACCTTTTCCTTTCATAGTGGGAAAACATCTTATACATGAATACTTTTGACTCATAAAAGTAGACAATAACATTAAGGTACACTTTTCCTGCCAATATATGGGCTACATAAGGCCAATTTTTACAGAAAAAAAATGTTCATATCTGCCAATACTGATAATTAATGCTTTATGTAAATATCTAATGGAATCAATACTCTTCCATTAATATTTACATCCATAACTAACATGCATTTGGAGCATTTAGATACCAAGCTGACTGAATGCACTAAAGCTACGTTGATGGATTGAACACAGATCAAAATCTGTTAAAAATATGTGGTCAGTTTCAAAGTTCATGCCTGTTGTCAGTGATGCCATCACCTGTGGATTAGCTCAATGACTGCTCAGAATCCCCCAAATTGTTTCCAGACCTTTTTAGTCAAAAATATTAACCGAGTGTTGAAGCTTGAGCTAAAAGTTGTATAAAAGCTAACAGGATAAATATTGATCTGCTAAGCAAAATACATTGTTACACAGCATGTGGTGTTTGGTTCCTTCAGTAACACTGTGATGTGTTTAGGTTGGCTCGGTAAAATAAATATTCAACAAACTATGAACATTAAGTGGTAATTCACAGAGTAAGAGATTTGGAATTTGACTGAACATTGAATAAATAATGTTGAGCAGGGAGGAAATTTGTTTGTTGAGCAACATTCTATAGTTACATAGGTTATATTACTTAGCTGAGTTAATATGTTTAAATGTATTGTCTTTTAATAAAAAAAAAAACAATATAAAATGATTTGCACTAATTTTTTGCTGGTTAAAACTTAAATAAGTATTTGTAAGTCGGTCAATAATGTTTTTAATTTACATAAATAAAATCAGATGTCCTTATTCTGAATCTATATTGCATTGTTCCTTAAGATCTTTTGAACTTCCTTTTGAACAAACACTAACACAGTTAAAAAAAAAAAAACACCATTCAAATCCGGTATCGGTCTCGCTATCAGTTGACCACAGAAACAAGATTAGACATGGTCCCTGGAACATGAATAATTTAATATTATTTCCCAGTGACAGAAATTTTAACAACATACGTAAGGAGGGGTGGACAGTCACATGACTGAATGTCTGAACACAGAACAAAAGTTCAAGAATTACTTGAAATGATATAATATTGATATAGTGCAGTGAATATTGATACAAACCTGTAAAGCAAAATGTTGTTTTATATTGTTGTATCATTATTTCCCTACACCACTTGTTACTATCTAAGATCCATCAGTCCATCACCCAAACCCCTTTCAGGATTGCAGGGGGCTGGAGTCTATCCCAGCTGACACAGGGAAAGAGGTGGAGTACGCCCTGGACTGGTCCTCAGGCAATCACAGAGCTGACATGTACAGACAAACAACTATCAAATAAACTCACAACTAAGGGCAATTCAGAGGCAACAAATAACCTCATGAGGATGTTGTAATATATGGTCAGGAACTGGAGCGCCAAGAGAAAACCTACACATGCATGAGCAGAAAAATTAAATTAGGGCTCTGGCAATAATTAACATAAACATGGCAACAGGCTAACGACGCTCATCATCCAGTCAGCTGGTCACCCCAGGAACCAATATCACTGACTGCTTTAGAAAATCGCTAAGTTCCTTTACCCTCCATTTAAACAAAGCTGATCTCGAAAGCTGATCTCGACTTTTCCATTTCACTTTCAGAGATTAGCTGCTCATGCTGCTATGAGTGTTACAGTGTGAGAGGTTATGACCTGACCTCTGTGATTACTACCCCGGAGACTGCACATGCTAAAAGCCTGCCTTGCTCGTGCACATTTTTATAACCAAAAATAATCAGTCAAAAGGCACACTTGACTTTCTTTCTGTTCCAAACTCAACAACTCTTCGTTGCTTACTATCCGTCTCCCAAAAACTGCAGTTTGACAAGTGAGCATGGCATTGCTGGCCTATGCAGTGGGGAAAGCAGGCTGTGACATGTTGCCAGGAGGACTGATATGTTTAATATATAAATATCATGTACTACCAATACTGTGGAAAATACTCAGATTTGAGTTTGGTCCACATCACACAGCCCTAGCAAACAGGTCAAGGTGATGCACACTCCCCTCCTCTCAGGCTGTTGTTGAGCAACATAAGCCAGGAGCAGCCTCCTCAATTAGCATTAAGGACCTTTCACACAGAGACATGAAGTTCTCTCAGTGACTAAGAATACCAGGAGACAGGTCCACTGCCCGGCAGAGGCAGTGTGGACTCTGGAGCCGTGACAACAAGCGGGAGAGCTGAGAGTGTGTACTCACCAGAGCCTTTCTGCTAATCCAATCCCCCGCCATGTTTAGCCCCACCTCAGGATATTATGTTATGTTTGTTGGTGTGACACCTCGGCTAATAAGGCTGTTTTCTACACCGAGCGGGACCAACGTGATTAAAATGAGTCTAGACTGGAATAGAGATTTAAAAAACAGCAAACACTCTAATGAACTTTGTGTTCATTTGGTGTGAAATCCCCCCCATCAAACACCAAAATCTCTCTTTAATCTCAGGGACGTCTCTCTGTTGAAATATTAAAAGCCCCCATTATACCCCACCCCCCCATAGAGGAGCCAAAAAGCAGGCTGGGTTGTGGAGGCACCACAGTGTCCTGGGAGATTCATTACAGGCAGATTTGTTCCACATAGTGAAATATGAGTGAGCTCAACTGCCTGAAAATTGCATGGCTCCATAAGCAGGGGGCCGATGCAGGAATAAGCCCCCAGTTCTCCAGTGTGAGCTCGCTACTAACAGCCACAGCGATTATTTTGAGAAGATCAAACCCAGTGTTTATCCCGCTTTGTCTTTCTGAGACACAAAGGATGTGGAACAACGATTCGTGGCTTAGACTTTTTTTGAATCAATATCAAAATATATAGACATCGTCTGAGGGTAATTTTCTTGTCCCCAAATTTCCTTTTTATCTTTTAAGACCAACAAGTCCTGCTGAAGGATAACATCATTTAGATTTCATCTGCACTGCAGCAGCATTTAATACTTTCTAATAGGTTCAAGAAAATAAGTGTAAACTTATTGAATTTTATGATACAAAAAGTGATCTTTTGGAGTGAGATCTGGTGACTGTAGATGACACTGGAGTACAGTGAACTCACTGTCATGTTCAAGAAATTTGAGATGATTCGAGCTTTGGACATGGTGCTTAATTCTGCTGAAAGATGGGTACACTGTGGTCATGAAGAGATGGGCATGGTCACTAATGGTATTTAGGCAGGCTGTGGTACTTAACACTGCTTAGTTGGTACAAATGTGCCCAAAGGGTGCCATGAAAATAGTCAAGCCTGTTTAGGACTAGGGATGGGAATCAAAACCAGTTCCAGTTAAGAATCCATAACAACTAGCACAAGGAATCAATACATCATTGATGTCTATGCTTAACAATTCCTTCCACATTGTTCTGCATGCCTTGCAAATCAAGGATGTCACGCTCTTATAAGAGGCAATCAGCAGCAACAATATCAATATTATAGATGTGATCATGGCCCAGAATGGTCAAAGCTGTGACTTTTCATTAAGGTGTAAAAGTCACAACTTCACATGTGACTTATGGCCCTTTTCCATTAGCCCTACTCTACTCTACTCGACTCTACCCGGCTCTACTCTACTCGCCTTGTGCCGCTTTTCCATTAGCCCCAGTCGCCTGCCAACGGGGTGCAGTGTCGCTGAGCGGCTCTGCGGTGACGTCATTTTGAGCGCAACACAACAATCTGTGGCTTTTTGTCACAAACCGAGTAAAAAAGGAAAGCATGAGAAGGCTGCAGGTGGTAAGAAGAAATACCTCTTGAGAAGAACAGGAGAGTTTTGGAAGCTATACAACAGAATGAAGCCGAGGACGACAGCAATAGAGCTGCGAAGAAAAGACGTATGATGGTAAGCTAATGGTAGCTACCGCTAGCATGCTAGGTCGTTGCGCTCATGACTCATCGATGACGACATTGTCTGACAAATCAGCAGATTGGAAAAGAGTCGTTACTGTTATTCACTGTTTTCTTTGAATTCTGTTTGTAAATAATTAAATAAAGTTAACTGTTCAATATCCAGTGTCTGTGTGATTTCAAGAAGAAGCAAAACAACCAGTGACTTGCAGAAGCATAAGTCTATGCAATGCAGTGTTAAATATCAGGAGTGCCCTGTTCCAAATACTGTTGCCACTGAAAGCTTGTATAGGTGGACTTCATCTATGCTGGGGATCCACAGGAATTGATAAGACAATTCATAAAGAATCAGATTGACACAGACTCAATATTGGCATTGGCATCAATAAATTAAAGATAAAAAAATAAAGACAACCATCTGATTAATTGTTGTGCAAAATAAATATCAGTTTTAAGTGTTTTAGACATAAAATCAAGAAGAAATTTTGTCACATACAGGCTTATGTGACCTGACCCAATCATCCAAATGTAGCAGCAGAGATCCATCACTGAATCCTCTGTTGTACACTTTTGTGATCCTGCGTGAATAACAGCTTGAGTTTTTGGTTTATAACTGACAGGGGTGGCACTTGGTGTGTTATCCTGCTAGTATAACTCACCTGCTTCAGGATTCCATATGCTGGGAATTCAGCAATGGTCTTCGGCATAATTTGACTTTATTTAATTAACATTGGATTTGCTATTGTCTTTCTATAATCTCAAATCACTCTGGTCATTCTCCTAGGATCAACGAGGCATTGTCACAGAAGAAACCAAACTGACAGGATTTTTTCTCTTTTTTGGGTCATTCTCCAGATGATTGTGCATGGAAAATCTCAGTTCAACAGTAGTTTCTGAAATATTTGGACCAGCCCGCCTGGCATCAGCAAACATGTCAAATTTAAAGTAACTTAAATCCCTTTTCCCTCCCTTTTGAAGCTCAGTTTGAGCAATGGAAGGTCATCTTGATCATGTCTATTGAAAATTAATGCAAAAATGCATTAAATTGCTGCCATGTGATGGTCTGATTTGCCTTAATTAGCAGCTTTGCTGGTGGACTGAATAAAGTGGCAGATAAGTGTATGTATTTACCTCCACCAAGGAGGCGTGTCTGTCTGTTTGTTTGTCCTTTTGTCAGCAAGATCACAGAAAAACTACTTGAAGGAGTAACATGATATTCTTACCAGAGGAGTGGTTTGGCCCAAGGAAGAAGTCATTATATATTGGTGATGATACAGATATTTATTTGGATGCAAAAAAATCCCCCAAATTACAAAAAAAATCCCATAAGTTAACATTTCAGATCTACTTCCAATTTTACAGGATAATATGGGGTCCATGCCTCTATATCCAAGGTAAATTTAATCTGGATCAGATCCAGGTTGACATAAAAAACATTGAACTTTAAAATGGGAAATCCCATTGACAGCATTCAATTATTTATATAAAATCAAAATATTAAATGATGTTCTTGAAACTTGAGTTCATACAGGATAACAACTTCCATGTATGTGCTGAATCAGGTCCAGATCCTGGCACTATTCTTGATCTGGTGATCCAGGATTGTATCTTTTACAGGGGCTGTAGAAAAGCTGCAGGAACTGAGCTGCTTGGCTGAGGTCTGCACTCTCTGAGTGCGTTCCTAGTTTTATCTATTTTGCCATGATAGCAAGTTACCTCTGGTGGTTTTACCAAGATCTTTACAGGTGTATCTTGCAATTTTGAACATAACAGCTGGCTGTCCCATGTCAAAATGTCAACTTCTTGAAATTGCTAGAAAAGATGTAACTAGATGCTAGCTCAGGAAAAAGAGAAGCAAAAAAATTTTTTCCATGCATGTTCTCCCAGCACTTTAGGAATGTCACACTTCTGAGCCATGTTTTTGTTGCCCTTGTCCTGATTGAATCATATTTTGTAACATCAAGGGCCAAAACTGCAACACTGATAGAGTAATTAAAAAAAATTGGGTCATAATTTCTTCACAACAGGGTGGTGGTGTTGGGCCTTGAAGCTTGACCAATTGAGAACCACTGTTTTACAGCTTTCATTTGCAAAAAGAATGAATGCTTCTATTCTTTGTATTCTGAATCAATTTAAACAAGATGATGAAAAAAAGCGCAGTGGTCTGTTTTTTTAGTGGGAGTAAATATATCTCAGGGGGGCTCATGAAGGCAAATTATCTCCTCATATGTCTGGCTTTGGCACGGATGATACGCAAGGAGGTCATTGCAGCTGAATAAGCATCTGTATTGCTCATTTCTAAACCACAGTTGAACTTGGTACAGTAAATAACCTGACCTGAATAGAGTGGAGCAAATCTGGGAGAAAGCGTCCTATATTTAGAAAACAGCAAACCCATGTGTCAGAGGGAGAGATGTGAAAAGATCGTTCACTTGGAGAGGGTTTGAGCCTGACAAGTCTGACTGCGCTAATCAAACGATATTATTGGAGACTGAGAGAGAGAGAGACAGAGAGGGTCTTCTAAGAGGTGGCAGAGACCCACACACTCCTCTGAGTGTTACTGTAAGGCTTTATATGTGCCTGAGAGTGTGCTTGTGTGTGTGTGTTTTTTTTTAGTGTAGGGAGACCTCGGTGCTCAGCTTGGGGCGTATAATCTATGGTTCATTTGCAGCTTTTCTCCCCAGTATGACAAGCCGTTTACAAGACGTAGCCTCTGCCGCTGACCCAGTTCTGAGTGGCTGCGTCTCGCGACAAGGCCCTGCCTCCCCATCAGGCCCTGCTCCTCGTCTAACTGACGATAACACCGCCACCCTCTGCCTCCGTGAACTGTGGGAAAAAAATAGGTCGCCCTGACCCACTTTTCTTCCTCTTTTTTTCTCTCCTCTTTCTTCTCTCTCCCCTCCCTAAGATCGTGCGAGGAGTTCTGCAGAGCATGATCGAGGGAGACAGTAAGAGAGAGAGAGAGTGAGTGAGGGAGACAAAGGAGGAGAAGAAGTTAAAAAAGAGAGAGAAAGAGAGCAACTCGGAGACTTCTCTCTCTCTGATGACTCTCTGAGTTTCAGTGATGCATTCCTGTGGCCTTTTGAACACAGGCGACTCTTATCAGATGACCTGCTCTATGTTTGGTAAAAGAAAAAAAAAAAATCCGCCTACGCCTTGAAATAACAGCAGCTCCCGAGGTGAAGTGATGTGTAGGTCACAAAGGAGTCGGCTCAAAGGGAGCAAGAGGAGCTGGCTTCTATGATAATTAACAGAAGTGAACTTTAAAAGCAGTAATGTCAAATATTTTGAGGTTAAAGCCTTCAGCAATTTGGTCTCTTGAAAATAATGATTTGCATCTTTCTGACCTCTCAACAGACAAATACATTTGCATAAAAAAAAAAAAAAAAAAAAGAAACTATTGGCAGATTGATTGTTCCTTGAAGCCCCACATCCAAAAAAAAAAAGCTTCCTAAAAGACGTCTTAATTACCTCTGCCAGGAGGTTATGTTTTCGGGAGAGTCTGTTTGTCTGTCTGTCCGTGAACAAAATAACTCAAAAAGTTATGGATGGATTTTCATGACATTTTCAGGAAATGTTCAGCATGGGAAAAGGAAGAACTGATTCAATTTTGGTGTTGATTCGGATCACCGTCTGAATCCACCATGACGAAAAATGCGATTTTCGTGAATAAGTACTTAATTAAAATAGATATCATTATGAATCCAGTTGCTAATGGTATGTTTTCATGGTCAATGAATCTTAATATTTACATGAAATAAAGGTAGGACTAATATTTATGGTAAAAATCACAATATGGGAGAGGACTGTGGTGCTGGCGGAGGTCTGCGCTCTCCGAGTGCTTTTCTAGTTAAAAAACTAAAACTGCTCCAAGATCCACCATTAACAGTCGAGTTATTGTCAAAAATGTGGAAAACTGCCCTGTCTTGAACTGCTGCTGAATGCTTAAAATTCCTGGATCTGTTTTCAGATCACCACTAAAATCATACCACTTTTTCCCCGTAGCACAACATACACCCTCTGAAAACTGTCATGAAAATCAGCTGAGAAGTTGTTGAGTGACTGGTGAAAAATTTGGAAAACTGCCCTAGCTTGCAATAACAAAGATTCTTGAATCAAACTGAATCCGTCTTCAGATCACCACCAAAATCTGATACTGCTTCCATGTGCCATGTCCAACATTTCCAGGAAATTTTATCCTTATCTATCCATCAGTTTTTAAGCAATTCCATTCACAAAGAAAGAAAGAAACCAAAAAACGCCACCAAAGACCTTGCCTCCTTGGTTGAGGTAATAACACCTGGGGAAAAAATGGTCAAAAACAAAAACACATTTTCAGAATGAAACCAATGTGGCTCATTGTTATTTGTGTTCAGTGGGGCTGTAAAGTCCAAGTCGACTGGTCGACTAATTGGTCGATGCGTGCTCAGTCGACCAAAATTCTGATTGGTTGACCAAATGTATCAATTTATATTTTCCCCTGCAGTATATGGTTCATTTTATCAGGAGAAATGTATCAAGTGAACCGTTTCACAGGTAACAGCCTGTCTTTTAATGTATTTATCATTCATTTCAATATCAATATTATATCAAGAAATTTTCAATATTCTAGTCTAATAATCCTTTATTCGTTTTATAGCTGCATGCCGCTGCTGCATGCGCTCTGCCCGCTGCAGCGGCGGTATCCCTCACTAGTCCGCGCTGGATTGTATGCCTCATATAAATATCCAAATGCAAAAACGACATCACAGATGGAATTGTCAATTTTATTTCTGAGGGTATGAGGCCCATTGGTGTCATGGAAGGCCAAGAAAAACATTGGAACCTGGATATTCAGTGCCAGCGCGCCACACAATTACGCACGCACATACGGCAAAATATGAGAGAGTAAAAAAGAGAACGTTTCTGAGTTAATAGATAAAGATAACAGATGTGGACGTCTCTTCGAATGGAGTCCTATATGAGAGTGACTGCCCATTTCATTGATGAAAACTGGAAAGCAAAGAGTCTTCTGCTTGAGAGAGAAAAAAAGGAGAGGCGGACACGGGAAGAAACATCGCTGCGGATTATATGAACTTGCCGATGCCTCAAAGGTCGAGCAGAAAAAAAAAGTGTCTGTTGTAGTGAACAACGTGGCTAATATGGAACTCTGTATGGAAACACTTAAGGAATCCCATGAATAGTTTAAGATGCAGGGCATTTGGAGGTGCGCCGGGCGCGCCGGGCACACTTTGCAGCTTGGTATTACTGTGGCGCTCAAACAGTCCCCCCGTGGCTGCAGCGCGTCAGGTTCTGGCGCATTTTAATAAGGGGCACAAAGCCAAAACTGGGCTAAAACAAAAGCAGAAGCAGGTGCTGATATAAGTTTTACTGAGCCGCGGTTCGCTGAGGCCCCCCCCCCCGCGATTGGTCGATTTTTGGTGACAATTGCTGTGTTTTGGTCGACCAACAATTTCTTTGGTTGATTACAGCCCCAGTGTTCATCCTGAGCAGTGTCAGACTCTTTTATTGTCTTGCTTGCAACTCTCTGATTTAGAAACAGTTTAACTTTTGTATTAGCGCTGCGCTTTTTAATGTCACTTCTGCTTAAGCGACCAAAAAAAAAGAGAAAGGGTGGGATTAATGATTAGAAATGGGAATAAGGAAGATTTTATTGATATAAATGCAATCTGCCTTTGGATCCAATTATTCATCAATTCTTGTTGAATTCAAGTGGATTGTCAGTTGAAAAGTAGGAATGGGAATTGAAAATCAATTCCAGTTGAGAATTGTTCACAGTTCCATCATTTCATTTTTTCATTTAACCTTTATTTAAATCTCGAGGAACCATTGAGGGTGAGCCCTCATTTACAATGATGTCGAGAGCACAACAACAATATAAAATCACAAGAAAAACAGCAAATAAACAATTGATACAACACCATGAAAAGCAGTTACATTCAAAGGCACAGTAGTTGGTAATCATAGTTTTAAACTGACCAACAGAAACCATATTGTTGAGTTTCAGTGTGCGTTGCAAGGTGTTCCAGGAGGATGCTGCAGAGAAACTAAAAGCAGCTTTACCAAATTCAGTTTTAGACCGGGGAACATCAAGCATCAGATAATCTGTTGAACGTGTGGAATACTTATTATTTGACCAGTTCAATAAAGTGATGAGGTATGGTGGCATGTTGCCATTCAAAACTTTATAAATAAACAGCAGCCAACGCTTTTGTCTTCTTACAGATAAAGGTGCCCACCCCACTTTCTCATATAAGACACAGTGATGGGTGGAGTAACTTGAACCGGTGATGAATCTAAGTGCAGAGTGATAAACAGAGTCCAAAGAAGTGAGAGTGGAGGCAGAAGCATTTCTGTAGATAACATCACCGTAATCTAAGACAGATAAAAACACAGCCTCAATGATCTGTTTCCTACAAAGCAAAGGATAAATATCATTAAATATCATTAATCTTTTTGCTTATCAATTCCCTTATCAATTCCTTCCACTGACAGGGTTCAGAAGTGTCAGAATTGTGGGTTTAGTTTTTAAAAAAAGACACCTACTGTACAACCTTAAGTGAGTGGAAACACCAGCAACTTGGAGAAGCAGTTGTCTATGCTGTGACGTGTGTTTGACGTTGTTGCCGCTGAAAATCTATGGGCCAACATTTGCCCACACGCAAAACCTGCAGGAATCGATAAGGGAATAGTTAAAGAATTGGATTGATTAGCAGGATCGTTAACAGCATTTGTATTGATAAAATCTTATCAATTCCCATCCCTATCGAAAAGTCTACACTAAACTTGCAGGGGTGGGGAGGGGGTGATCAGCTGTTTTGGCAGCTTCTGAAACTGTTCACAGACGGAGGGAAGTGTTGTCCACGCTGTCCCAGCCATTGGGGCAAGAAGCAGAATCACAGGCCTGACACAGAGAGGAAAAACAACCATTCATGCATACAAACAAACTGAAGGGGTATTTAGGGACTGGAGTTCCCAAACAGGGAGGACATGCAAACTCCACACAGCAAGGCCACATCCTGACCAGACACTCCTGCTTTGATGCAACAGCATGACTGCGCAGCACCATTTCCTACACAACAGCTCTATTCACACTGATATTTCAAGCAATATTATTTACACCCGTACAATGTTTCGCCTTCACTGTGAATGTTGCAGAGGAAGGGTCAGGGGGATGAGCTGACTTGGCAGGAGAGAGGAGCATTGCATGAGTTTGTGTGTGTTCGATGCTGCACTCTCTGGTACACCTTCAAAGTTGTATGACACTTTGTATCGACACAAATACTACAGTGACATAGCCTCAATGTGAACATCTCAAGCTGTAGTGATGATGAAATTTAGTCTAACTCTTCTGTGTTCATGCACTGTAGAATGGGCGAGTAATCATGGACACAATCATCACTAATTCGTTTCTGCCTTCAAGTTTTGAAGCCTTATCTGAGACACAATATCAGCATGGGCAGAAAATAGTTTGAACTGTTGATAATCAGGATATATCATAATTTATCAGCCATATTTAACTTGGGATTCAAATTGGCCTCAGTTCAACAACAGCACCGACTGATATTGGTCCATTTTACAAAGATCATCCATCAGCAAACTAAAGTGGGGTGGACGGATATCAGTTGTCAGATGTTTGCTTGTTGTGTCCTACCAAGTTAATGCGGGACATCTAGCAAACAACTGCTAATTTAATGACAATTCTCTTAATAGGGCAGAAAAAAATACCTCTATGACAAACTGATCTCTTTTCATGATTAACTGTGGCAGAAAATATGGCATTATGGGAAATTAACACCATCAGTGCATCACCATACATAACCAACACTTCAGCTGGAATGTTTGCAGCATGTAGAAATGTACCATTTTCATCTTATCATCAATCAATGTCTACATCTAAAAATCAACAGTATTATTTATTTAAGGGTGATTTTTTTTCTTGTTTAACAACCTATTTCTATCACAAACAGACTCTCACAAAACTTCCCAATGAGGGGAAATATACTGGCATCTGTATCAGTATTGGTGAGTTCGCAAATATGGGCAGTGAAATATTAGCAAATGCCTAACATCGTGCATCCCAATTAAAATCTTAAAGAGGACATATCATGCTTGTTTCTCCTTTTCACTATGCCAGACTAGGATGCCTGTAAAGCATTTCTGCCCTCAGTACAAGTCATTTAGTTCCTTCATTGCCCCACAATAGCGTTCTCAAAATCCTCATTTTAGGCCATTATCAAGGGCTTGTTGAAACGCTTGGTCTCAAGGATGACCTAAAGTTACCTCGCAAAGTCACAGCCCTTTGTGCTCTGATTGGTCAGTTCTATCGGGGGCTGAACCAGCCTCTCCTTCTTCTTCTACTGTATTTTCCGGCAGGCTCACTGCAGCGACCGCATATTGAGTCCCCCTACAGGCCAGAGCTGGTAATGAGGGAGTGTGAGCTAGGGAGTTTTGTACCCCTGCTGCTGGATGTGTTCCTCGGTGACGGTTTTGGGGCTGACGGACATCACAGAGGAAGAAGTGTTTTATCAGATTACTCCAATAAAAAGAAAGGTACCTCGTGTCGTCATGACGTTTGAAATCTCGCGGTCATCTTGCAATGACCTATTTTCAGAGGCATCAAATCTCATTCTAGGATATCAGAAAAAATACAATATCTCATTTTTTGAAAATTATGGGGGTGTAAGGTCTTGTTTTCAAATTTATTATATTATATGTAAGTATTAAATCATGCATCAGCATGATATGTCTCCTTTAACTCAAACTTTCTATTAATCTTAAGCGGTGGAGTTAATTCAGACTTTAAGCCTCCAAGCAAACACCTACATCATGCCCACCACTGAGTCAGATCATTTTGATGTATCAAGTGCAGACATCTAAACTCAAGAAATGGCCTTAAAAAAAACTAAAAATGCATAAATTTGACACAAGAAACTAAAAAGTACTGTTTCAAATTTTAATTTTATTTTTCAGTCTCTGGTTATCAAAACTGTTTTTGCCTCCTGCCTCAAAAATCACTTTACCAACACTTGAGTGCCCAAAATATCACAAGGGGGACTTTTTTCTGCAATCCTTTCACTCCTGGTGTGGAAATCAAAAAACAATTCCAGTTGAGAATTGATAACAAATCCCTCAAAGAATCAATATCATTAGCTTTTAGCATGTCAGTTCCTTATCAGTTCTTTTCACCCTGTTCTGCAAGCCTTGCAAATCAAATACATCAGCAGGCATGACAACAAAGAAGTAAAAAATCACAACAGACAGGGTGCAGGAGAGGTTAGAAATTTCAGTAATTGGCATGACCAGCAACTTGTAAAAGCATTTCTCGATGAAGCACAGCATTGAATAACAGGAGCATCACGTGTTTGACAAAGCTGACATAGAGAATCTGTGTACAAACTTTTTTTTACAACAGAACTTCAGCAGGATAATAGAGAAACGATTCGTTAATGGCATTGGTATCAATAAAAGCTCAAATTCCCATCTGTCTGTTTGGAGATGAAATTCTGACATAGCAATGCAAAGACGACTTCCCTTCCATCCCTTCATGAAACCCCATTACAGAAGTCCTCACCAGCCCCCATCGCCTTAGTTTCACCATCGCTCCTTCTAGGTGTCCATTATCTCTGGTGTTTCTCAGAATACTAAATGGGACCCTCTCCCTTATTTAAACACAGACATACACACTCCTTTTTGCGGTCATTTAACACCCGTAGAGGTATTGCGTGTCATGCAGCCTGAAAAAATGATGAGCCTGTCTTGGCTTGTGGGGGTGGGAGGGGGGGTATTAGGATCCGAGCTGAGCCGGGAGCGCCCTAATGCCTACATAGTAGCATGACACGGGGCCCCTGAATGCCTGTGTGTGGGTTAGGACAGCTCATGATATATCTGCGATCACGAATGCCGCTGCTCTCATGCAAACCTTCTCCTCATTAAGCTGCGGGCACTCATGCATCGCTTTAGTAATCCCTTCATACATTAAGCGCCGCTCTGACAACACTTTCATTCATTCCTAAAACAGATAGTTTGTTCACAGACATCCCATGCATCGTTGTTTGCAATACCTCATCAACGCACACGTTTGACTGCTAATTTAAATATTAATGCAGCAGACAAAAATCATCACTCACTGCCGCTGAGTCGCGTAGCAACCTTTGTTTGGTTTCAGTTCAAGGACTATATTTGTAGGAATGAGAGTGACATTTAATTATTACCTTTTAAAAATCTTCTACCTTCTAAGACCTGAACTGAACTTAACAAAACTACTTCAACAACCTCGTCTTTTGTACTTTTATTCTCTGAATACATGTCTGCATTGATGCAGAAATATCAATGAGGGAGATTTAATGACTGCACTGCAGCTACTTCAACAAAATGTCAGATTATCTGTTGGATAAATCTGGTGTTTTGTTATTCAAATAAAACATTGTTTTACAATTAAAGCTTCTCCTGATTTTCCATTTATTACCACCACTTTATAGTATAGCTATGAATCATTCAAGGCTTTTAATCCCTTTTATAATCCGTCCTTATAGTGTTTCCCCAACCATTTAGTAAGAATGATAGCCTAACTTTTCAACAAAACCTCCCAAATATTCAAAATACGCGCACAAAGTGTCTGTAAATCAATGTAATGTAAACAGATATCTGTTTAAAAGTTTCTTTGTAGTGCCACATTAATTTCATTCTGACACCTGGCAAAGTAGACTCCTAATTTAGAGAAGAGTCTTTTGTAGGGCAGGAAGGATGATGATCAAGCAAGAGCAAAAAAAAGTAATGTTTAATAAAGATTTACCTCATCAATCAAATGTCTAGTTTTTTGAAGGATAAGATGTTTTTCTTTTCTACATCAGTCTCTAACATAAATGGACTGTAACCATAAAAGGAAAAGGTCTGTTTTAGTAAATTGAGGCTGTGTGATCTCAGCAAAAAAATACCAATAATAGGGATGCAAATTGAAAAAACAATTTCAATGGAGATTCAATCAGTACTCTCTCAAAGAATCAATATCATTACTCTATTTGCCTGAGAATTCCCTTCTCAGTTCCTTCCACTTTGTTTGGCGTGCTTCGTAAATTGAGGACACCAGGCTTTTATCAAAGCCATCAATAATAATAAAAGGAGCCAAATTGTCATTCGAACAGTCAGGGGCCAAAGTGGCCAAAATCGGGGCAAAAGTTTTGACAGAAACTGCCCAGCAACTTGCAGAAGCATCCACCTATGCTGCACAGCACTGAATATCAGGAGCTGTATGTGTTTGACGTTGTTGCCACTGAAAACCTAACTGGTGAATCTCTTGTTCACTCACAAATTCCACAGGAATCGCTTGGTGAATCGTTAAATAATTGGATTAATAAGTAGCACTGATAATGGCATTAGTGTCAATACATTCTTGTCAGTTTCCATCCTGTATGGAGATTGGTATCAGGTAGATATACTCTGGAAAATATCTGCATATAGTACCAGGCATACCTTTGGTTTGAGTCAGTCATGTCCCTGAAAGTTTGAAAAAAAATCCTTCAAACTGTTTTTGAGTAATTGGGCTCTCTGCCAACTGACCTTGACCTCTGACCCTCACAATCTAATCAATTCTTCCTCTAGACAGGGTGGGTAAATGTGCAAAGTCACAAGCAGGAGCTGACATGCACATGTGTTGTCATGCATCCAGGGAGCCTGAACCAAAAGGATTTAATGCTGACAGCAAAATGTCACTGATATCACGATGCACCCCTAAAAGCTAAAGCTACATAATCTGTTTTAGGACATTTTGAGAATTTCACACCATGTCCGCCTCCTTTTTTTTTATCAAGGTAAGCATTAAATAAGAATGAGAACATTTTTTTCTGTCCAGTAGCAATCTTTTTAGTCTGGCCTTATGTAGTGTCTCACTATTATAAATTCATGGTTTATACTTATTTTTTAATCATTACTTACTCTGCTTTTTTAAAGAAGAATTATTTATATATTTTAGTCCTTAAATTGCATCATTTTATATATTTATATTTTATGGCTAAGTGTGCATTAGTTACCAAGTACAATTTTACTTCACTTCCTGTGTTTGATTTTTTGTTCACTAACAAGGTAGAAGGAAGGTAAATATATTTCCAGGAAAATTCAAGCTTTTCAAGGGCATTTAACTTTTTTTTCCTCATATTTTACAGATTTTCCATGTCCGAAAAATTGGTCGGTCATTTTCCAGGTTTTCCAGCTTTTCCAGGATGCATGGAAACGCTGATAATGCCACAGCACTTTCTATTCGGGCTGCAGTGATCATTAACCCTACCTCTGTCTTCTCCCCCCTGTGCGCAGTAAATATGAGCTCTTCTCTGATAATAAAGTCAATCAGCAGATGTAAGCAGCTTGTTAATATGCGTCACAGATTGCAAACTGCAGCGTGACTTTAAAGAATCTGATCACACAAACTTCTTTCAAACAGACTGTAACATATCCCTCTGACATTATCGTGCCTTCTGTTAGCACCACGGCGTCACACAGTTTGTCCGCACAACAACATTAGTCCCACCAGATGCTCTCTACAACATGTGTTTGCGTGTGTGCTCATTTGCATCAGCCACAGTTTGACACTCTGCTTTAAAAAAATGCAGAAGAGGGTTGACCTGCCGCTAAACTCTCACCAGCCCCGGTGCTAAGCCTCTGCGTGCTAACGGTGACCCAGTGCACACAGACATGTTGGTGCCTCAGAGACGAGTCATAAAGGCCACTGCTCCACTTTCCCCCAAACTGCCAGACACCACACTGCACTTCTGCTCTATCTGACTTTTTTATTGTGTGAAAGTGCAGAAAATGTGACCAAAGTCGGAGGGAAAATGGCCGTTGGAGGAAGCGGAGGAAGGTGTCAGGTCTCTTTACTCGAGCAGGGGGGCTGGTGGAGGTTCCAGCTCTGGTTAAAGGGGCAGATGTAGGTCAAGCCCTGCCTCCTCATAAGCACCAAGGTCAACGCTGAATAGAAGCGAAGGTGGCTTAGAGAGAGAGAGGCCCTGGATAAACCACATTCGTCTGGATCCTGTGCCAGCACCGGCTCCAGACGTGTAAACACAGTTACACAAGCACACAGCTCCTCTGTGCTAACCCCAGGTGTGTGTGTGTGCGAGAGAGTGTGTGTGTGTACATGAGTGGGCAAAAAAAGACCATACGTGTTATACAAGCTCTACAGGCTTTACTGTAGCTTCCATTACCCTCTATAACCAAAACAAGGCTTAACATACAATGACACAGGGGTTAGCGATACCTTGTTGTGATTCTATTTGGACATAACAGGGTTACACAACAAGAGGAACTACGGTTGAGCTACCTGACAAATCAAAAGAGCATCAAAATTCTCCTGGATTTATTTCTGTCAATACAGTTGCATTACAGTTGTCATTAAATTATATTAATGTTGGTATAATCATTTTTGAAGCTTTATATTTGCTAATTTTGTTATAATTACTTTTTTTTCCTCATTCATCCTTATTTTCCTCACCAGCACAATCTAAAGTCACCAATACACATCATCACTAGCAAGAATTTTGCAAATTTCTGTTATGAGGCTCTTCTTGTGTCATTATAAACTTCCAGGCAGCAAAGGTTCCTCTCAGCCTCTTCTGTCAGTGCCAGCTAAAGGTGCATCCATGCAGGTAAAGATTAATGGCTGATTGTAAATGTCAAACGTTTGCAGGTGATTGCTTTAAAAGCTGCGAGTAACAAGAAAATTCTGCTAATCAGGTGAAGTTGTGAAGTGTTGAGACCAAAGTGAGACTTCATCCCCGTTTAGTGTGATCCCTGATGATTTAAAAGGTAAAAAAAAAGTTTATGAAGTGACACAGAAAACAGGTCTGCTCTTAAAAAGAAGAGTGAAACGTTTAATTCACTTTGATGGAGAGGTAGAAAAATAAAACTCATCTCTATGTTTATTCTCTACTTAAACATCTCTGTCCTAAAAATGGCTTCAGCTTTACGTAATAATTTACTCTCCCAGCACACGATCACTGAGTTTTATTAAAGTTGAAACATATTACATGATTCAGTCTGTTTTCTAATAAAACTACTGAGAGATGAGAGGGACAGTATTTGAGATTCAATGATGCTTTTTGTCCTGTGAGAGTTCATACAGTACAGTTCTGTGATGAAACAAGACAAAATAAGATCATTCAGACCCTCTGAGCATCAGGAAATACAGCTCTGATATCAAACAACAATGAGCCCAAATAATCACCTTAAATTTAATACAATACTGACATCCCAGTGGCTGCAGTGACCACAGTAAGGGTCACTTTGTGTTAAGGAGACTTGTTCTGAATTCTATCTTGTTTAAATCTGTTATGCATCTTAATTTAAATCCACGGTAGAGACAATTAATGAGTTTGCATCACTTTGAACTGAGGATTAAGGTCTAATAAAAGTGATTTTTGTTAGACATTCATATATATACTGTATCTAAGGGCATTTTAGAGTCACCAACCAATTTAATTAGCACGTTTTTGGTCTGTGGGAGGAATATGGAGTACCCAGAGAGAGCCCACACATGCACGGGGAGAACATGCCAACTCCACACAAAAAGATCCTGACTGACCCAGGAATTAAACCGGTGAACTTCTTACCCTGAAGCATGTGCACTACCTGCTACACCATCGTGCTGCCCAGTGTCTTTTCATGTGAAATATAAAACAGTTTAAAATAGATCTAAACTATGTTTTTCAGTAAAGCTACTCTTTCTCATTGCACACGGCTCCTCTTTGAAAATGACTTAAATACTAGAAGGCCCATGTTTCACCGTGTAGCACTGCCGAGCACCTGTGGCTGTTATAATTCAAATGTAGCCTTTGCTCAAAAATGCTGACACAGCAAAATATCCTTTCTTAATCCTTCTGATAAGTTTATGGAGACAGATTTAAAAATGTGGAAACAGCCTTGTGAATCACACCAGGAGTAACACATGCCCATGGAGAACATGTAAGTTCCATACAGAAAGGCCCTGACATTTATGGGACATCTATCCAGCAGACTTGGCTGAAGCACCAACCCACTGCAAAATCAAGCAAACTTAGACATCACATTCTAATTTGCACCGCATTGTCCTTTCAATGAGTTAATTTTGGTTGTCTGTAAGAGATTTTTACCTATCCCCTTCATCTGGGAGATTATGTTTTTGCCAGAAAAAAACAGGATAACACCGAACATTAAAGATCAGATTTGGATGAAATTTTAAAGGAATAATGGGATAACACAACAAAAAAGTAATTTGACTCTGCTGGTGATCTGATAAGGATTTTTATTTTTTATTTTTTACAATTTCTTAACATTGTGAGATCGGACAGTTTTCCACATATTTGGCCAACAAGTTCATGGTGTATTTGGATGACATTTTCATCGAATTTTGGTCGTGGCACAAGGAAAAAGTGATTTAGGTATGGATGTTGACGTGGATTCAGGAGCATTTTAAAGGATTTGATAACAGTGCAAGACGGGGCAGTTTTCCACTATCAAATGTGATAAAAACCTTGGTGAAGGTTTATGCTCTTGGAGAACTTTCAGTGTATTTAATCATTTTGGGATAAAAAAGCAGATTTTTTCCATGATAATTTGTAAATGTGACTGAAATTTCAAGATATAAATGTCTTTAAGGGAAATGCAGACGGAAATTTGACCTTACAAGTATGAAAATACACCAAAGTAGAAATAACAGTGCTCTCAGCAGCATGACAGGGAGCCAGTGTGGTTTAAACAGCATAAATTACAGAAGGTGGTTTAACAGCAGCCGAGAATGAGTGAGGGCATCTGCAAAAGGAAAGGCGAGCAGCCAGCTCAGTGTGGACGTGAATCACTGTGGACATGAAACAACCTTTCCCTGACATATGCTGGTATCAGTGATTAAGAGACGAGAGGATGACTAAACCTGCTGGGTTAGTCACAGCACTCAAACTTGTGACCAGTCATTCCTAAAACCCAGAGAGAGGGAGAGAGACAGAGAGAGAGAGCGGGGGGGCTGCAGGAGACGCAACGCTCTTTATGACCCAACCTTGACCTCTAGTGACCTCACAGCGATTACCCAATTGAATGACAGCCCCTGCAGCTGCATCGCATGCCCGTGGCGAGTGTCTCCACCCCCTCATCCTTCTCGACATACAAGGTCAGGAGAGAGGATAGGGGGTGAGGTTGGGTGAAGGGTGTCACATGATTGGATCTCCTTCTGGAGAGTTACTTAAAGAGCCCCCAGCAATCAGGTCAAGGTCACGCTCTGAGCTTAATGCCACCAAGAGAACAGGCTATGAATATGTGTGTGTGCGAGTGAGCGGGGGATCGGCCGATACAACTGAAAGAATAACAGAGATTTTCTGTGACAGTGTTTTACCAACTCACAGCACCGATCTTTAACAGACTGTATACAAATGTCAAGGTGATATTACACCTAGAAAATTATCAAAATGAGAGAAATGTTGTCTTCTACATCAATTTAAACTATTTTTTGTATTTTAGTGAGGTTGGCAAATTTTAATTAATGTGGACAAATCCTTTTTAAACATGTTTGTCAACAAACTACAAACATTTGCTGGGAGGGCAGGATGACATTTTTGGAAAAGCAATTTCTCACCTTTTTTTCAGCCATTATTAAGTGAGATAAAGAGACAAAACAGTCTGATCAGAAAACTGAAAAACATTTTCTGACAAAGCAAACTGCAAATACATATATAGCTCAAGTACAGAAACCCATAAACAACAAACAATCGCTGGCCACTTCATCAGGTACACCCATTCAACTTCTCTTAACGCAAATAACCAATCATATGTGAGCACTTTACTGCATCAAGACATGTAAATAAAGACCTTCTCAAGTTCAATCTGAGCACTAAAATGTGTGGAGAAAGGTTGTTGACTAGACTATTGTAGAAATTTTACAGAGAATGGTCATAAAAATAGTAAATATCTAGTTTATCAGTTCTCTGGACTAAAAATGCTTTGCTGATGCCAGAGGTCAATGGTAATTTATAACAATTATTACCAAGGTTTCCAGAAGACCATTTCTGAATGTGCAACGTATTAAACCTTGAAGCAGATGAACTATAGCAGCAGAGGACCACACCAGATGCCACTCCTGTCAGCTGAGAACAGAAACAGGAGAGCAACAATTCACATGGACTACATAGGCTTACTAAAAACTAGACAGCAATAGATGTGGTGTAACTGGAGCTTTATGTGTGCAGACAAATCTGCAGCAACTGTGTTACGCTATCATGTCAATATGAACCAAAACCTCTGAGGGTTGTTTCAAGACACCTGTTGAGTCAATGCAATGAAGTATGGTGCATTCAATTAACCTCACAAGTGAGACTTGCGTCATATTTTAACTTAAACATGTTCCAGTTATGAGCTGGTTAGGCTGGGGTACCGAAATATATCCAAACTTCCCACTAAGAACTTCTGACCAAAGGTGTTCCCAGTGATGTATCGAGAGAATCTGTCCTCCTCGGTCAACTGGGATGCAACTGAATTCGGGCACTTCTTAAGGCAAAATAGGGTCCAACTTGTTACCAGAGGTGTGCCCAATAAAGCAGCCTGAGTTTGCAAGAAAGTGTGATATATTATGATTAAGAGTCTTTTAAAGGGATACGCTGCCAACATTTTTTTTTGTTTCAGTGTCTTGCCTTACTCCTGAGTCCATGTCAAGCAGATACATTTTCAAAAGAAATGCAAAAGAAGCTAAGCCACAAAATGCATGCAAGCCATCACAAACATGTTTGTATGAAGGTCGACAAAACTAATCTGCAGTGATTCGTGCATGCAAATTAGTTTTGTCTGTATTTCTTTTGAAATTTACATTAAGTGCTAATATATGACTACAAATAGATTATGTAACGTAACGTGGTAAAGAACGAGTCACAACAAGCACATAAGACTGTAGAGGAGATTATCTGATAACTGTTGGCAGAGGCATGCTAACACTACCCATTAACTCCCAGTGTTTGAGCTAAGCTAATTAGCGGTGAGCAAGTTCTGCCTGCCTTTCCTTGTTACTGCATACACAGTTGAAAGAACTATGTCTGTCTAGGGGTGTATTATGGTGGTTTCATGTTCATACCAAAGTATTCTAGACAAACTGCATCATACAGAATAATACCGTTACTTGACCTAAGTGTTATGTTAACATCAAATTTCACTAAACATTATGCTTTCATTTTGTTGCACTGGCAACTCTCTATTCTCTCCCGGTCTAAACAGAGGAGAGCATGAAGAGCAGATTAGCAGTGGGGTGAACACTGTGAATATTCAGCAGTCTTCAGTCCTTGATGACTTGAAAACACAAGCTCTGATTCTATTAGCTGTATTAATCGTCCTGCTTAGTGGACACTTTTATTCAAAGTCACTTACACGATTATCACTCTTGCACATCTCTTTCCGTTTCTGCAGCTGGATATTTACTGGAGAAATCCAGGTTAATTGCCTTTGCTCAAGGGCAGAGGGTGAGCGGAGTATGAGCCAGCAATCTTCTGGTCACCAGTCCATTTTCACAAAGTAATAGGTCATACAGCTGCCTCAAGTCATCAGCCCCGCACTCTCCATCTCCTCTCAAATGGCCTCTCAACCACCACATGCCTTCTATAACACAGTTATGAGGAGGCTGTATACTCCCGCAGCACAGCAGCCTCTCGGTCTGTTTACCCAGCTCAGGCGAGGACTCGCTGAATAACACCACCTCACTAATGGATGTAAAAGTGGGCTGAAGGTTCAAAAGAGGACAGCAGAGATTCGAGAGACCACTCTGAGTGAAAGAGAGGGGGCTGGGGTTATGCCAAATGTCCTCGGCCCTTTGCTTTGTGGTGTGGGAGAGCATTCATTACTTAATTTAGAGACGTGGCACTTATTTAGACATGTTCTACTAACGGATGTTTATTCAAGGTGACAAGACTCTTTGGTGTATTCGCTGAAAACTGGAGCAGAGTGATATTTACCCATAATGTTAGAGCCATTACAGGCTGGCCTTTATGCAGTGATGAGAGTAAGGAAACCTGAAATTAAACCATTTGTCAGATAGATTACAAATTAAATGGTTTAGACACTTTGATGGATTCTAAAGAAATTTTACTCTAAATATGTAACAATATAACTGTACTGATATTGATAAAGTTACATTTTTTGTCAACAGCAAAAAGCCTCCATTTAACTAAATTAATGTCTTTCTTTCATGGCTACCATCAATTTGTGTAAAATATGCAAGGTAAAAAAATCACTTTCTCTTTAATTAATCATACTTTGGATTTATAAAAGTGAACATTTAGTGACAATGAGGGGAACTAAGACAGTACATACTGTATGTAAATTCTGCCAATACTACAGCAAATACATTGAAAATATATAGCTGATTAGTATGGTTAAAATATCAGCAAAAATTATCATGTTTTCCAATACCAATAATCTACTTTTTTCTGCATATACTGTATCTGCAGATACTGATATTGATCAGATAATATTGTGCTTCCCTTCTGTCAACCTATTCAATGCAGATCAACCCAAACAGGAGGCAAGACACTGAACATATGCTAACAGCAATAAAACAGCAGTGACACATTGCCAATTATCCCAATATGATAGAAACACAATTCTTTAAAAAAAAGAAAAAAAAGTTTATTTTCAGAGCACCTGACAACACCCTGCTCATACCTTTTATTAAGACAGGATTCCGTTGTACACACTGGTAACCGAGGTGCAAGCTGGTAGCTCATAGCCTGTTAGCTCACTATGTCCCCTGTTAGCTTGCTGCCTAACCCTTTAGCTTACTGTATCCTCTGAAGTATTAAAACCATTTTTTCTGAGCTGTGTCAATGCCAGATTGCCACACAGATTGCAATAAACACCCTTTTTAATGACCAGATCTTCGACTGAGAATTTGAAAATCAATGCTGAACAGCCACTTTCAGAATCAATATTAACTTTAAATGAGAGGTAAGGACAGATTTTCATCTCTAATATATAAACACAAGTAATAAATGAATCATAGCATCATAGTTGTCACTTATTCTTACTGTAGAATACTTGTTAATTGCCTTTTATGTCCCTTTTCAACTTTTCTGTTGAGCAAACTCTCAACCTGTTGCTAAAAAGAAACAAGAAACATGATCCCTATTAGCATCAGCCAATCTTACTACCAAATGCTAGTGATGTGACACAAAAAGCTTGATCACGGCATCCCTACTACAAAGCTCAACTTGTTTTGTGTCATCCTTTTTACCTACCTTACAAGATACACCAAACTGAAAAAGGCTTTGTAAAAACAAGAGGTTGGAAAACATTCTTAAACCACAAATATGGCTTTCACAAATATGACATGTTTCAGCCTAAGCAGAGGGAGAAACCAGCAGACAGACAACATTCAGTCACATGTTAGCATCCATTTGTAGACCTTGTTGTGGTTACGACAGAATGGAGAAGGTTAACCAGCTAATAACCAAACTGATGATTAAAGATTTGACCACATTATGATTTTGTGGAATGACACAACTTCTGCTTTTGCCAAACCAGAGTGAAGCCACAACCATTGCTGACAACAACAAAGAGAGAAAGAGAGATGAGTGAAGACACAGCGGCTGAATTGAAGGATGATTAGTTAAAGGTCAACAGAGTGACTGTTACTACAGACTCGTGGACACCCTTCTCTAAAAAAATTACATGTTCTCTCTCTCTTTAAAGTTCAGTTTGGTAGCCTGGAAAGTTTTATTTTGAAATGTTCAAACAGAGGGGATGTGCTGTTCTGCTGCTAAGGGATTGACAAAAAAATGGACTGCCCAGTTCATTAAAATATGTGTAATGATGTTTTGGTTCAACAACCATCTCTAAGTAATATTAACAACACTTATCTACACACAGAGTCATGACGTTGGCATCTTAAGTGCTTATGAACAGAACACGACAGTGAGCTATCCATATGACCATGAGGAACTTTTTGCTTTCTTGTAAATAGTAAAAATACATGGTAGGCAGCCGGCTGGGAGGGGATAATCAAGAAGTGACAATTTAACACATATATTACAGTGCAGCAGTATTACTGGGAAAGTATTAGGCAAGTGAAGGTTGCCTCATACCACAGCATCTGTAGCCTGAGCTAATTTGCAATGCCCATCCCTAGTTGGGCCTTTAAAAACAAAAAACAACAAGAAACACTGCAAGAAAAACAACAGCCAACAGACTCAACAATTACAGAGAGGACAAGAAAAAACAAATACAAAAGGATCTCTTGATCTTCAATGACTACAGAAATACCAAGTATCACAGGCCATGTATTACAACTCATGTTGCTTCTGAAGCAACTCCGTGATCCCCAGCCCTACCTCTTAACACATTTTTTTTCAAAAATAGAGTATTAGGGAAAGAAGTCGTTACATAATGTCCTGCTTATAGTATTGTAATATACTGTTATGTATCCCACTGCCACCCCTGCATCTACTGATGATGCTTGTCTTATCACCTGATTCTTGCAAATGCACACCCTAGTAAGCAAACTCCTGCATACTGTCTGATTTGCACAAAATATCAGCATTTTGTGCTATTTGGCCACTGTACAGAATTTGCAATAAATTCATTTGGATTGAAAAGGAAATTTCCAATATTGATTTTGTATGATTTATGTTTCGTTGGTCTCTAAAACTAGTGCTGATATTATTTGATTTCCACTAGCACTGTATCAAATTTTACTGTGGTAACGGCCCTAGAAAGGCCTGCTTAAAATAAGGCACTTTAGGAATCCAGTGACATCCCCCACTCCATGATAATGTGCTGCACATCCACCTGAACTCTCAGAGCTCAACGCTCCACGGCCTCCTGCACAGGTCCCTTGTTGCCCAGCAACAATTCAGATCATCACTAGAAGCCAAAAAGTTACACAATTACAGTTTAGGCCAAAAACAGATTCAGGGCATTCAGCATGTAGCACTGCTTTAAGATACAATTCTGATTAAATGAGGAAGAAGGGAAACCCTGACTCCTGAATTCTGAGCGGTTTCTGCTGAATCTTCACTCAGTTACGCTGAAAATAACCCAAATATTGACGCCAGACTGATCCACTATGGGCACAGCAGAGTTAAAGCACTGCTGGCACTAAAGAGCAGCTCCCAGGTACAAAGTTTAATGATGCCTGATTTCCCCTGAACTTCACCCGTTTTGCAATGGAAATAAATCTCACAGACACAGACTCACAGGCTTTACCGCACATACAGCCCCCACCTTCCCCTACTCCACCCCCACTCCTGCTGTCGTTCTGTGCAATATATCCATCATTCATTCATAAATTCTGAAAACTCCTCTTTAGTTAATTGCCTGGGAAAATTTAATTTCAAACGAAAGCTTTTAAAAGAGAAAGATATAATTAAGTTGCAGGGATCTTTCTGCCCCCGCCTTGTACTCAGGAGGGGCGGCGAGCAGCGAGGGGAGGGGGAGGGGGACGGGGGCAGCGAGGGGGACATGTGCTGCGAGCCATGCAGCTCTGCACCGCACTGCTCCGTGTCAGGGAAGTCATACACCCATGTTTAAAGCAGAGCGTTACGTAAAGCCTCCCCCTCTGCACAGGCTTACTGCACCAGACGCTGTGTCCTTGCCTGGGCTGCTCAAGGTTCCCAAAAGGACGGGCTGCTAAGAAGTTGGGAAGGACGGGGCCCTGTGATAGCCTGCAAAGAGAGAGAGGGAGGCGGGAGAGAGTGGGGAGGAGGGGGGAGCTGCCGCCTGTGACAGCTTTGGACTTTGAATTCAGCGCCAGACAGGCTCATGCATCAATCCCTCAACTTACAAAGACAAGCCACTAACCTTGACGAGGCCAGGGACTCTTCAGGAATGAGTGGCATTTTCACTTAGCCCCCGCTTCTCCCCTGCTCTGCTGCCACATAACCTGGTTAAAATAAGACACAGTTGAATAACAGCCGACCTTAGCCTCTGGACTTTTTTGACCCTTTGTTCTAGCCTTCAACCCTTAGGCCTCTTAGAGCACGACAGCGACATATGCAATAATACATGCGGAGGCTGCGCTAATAGCATTTAGTACACTAGGTGCAGCAGTCCCAGACTGAGGCCTGTCAGGGGCTGTTTTATGTGAGTGAGACCCTGACGCAGCCTCGTATGAGTCTGTGCTCACTGTGATCGTTCAGATCGCTGACTATATTATCACAGACTTAATTATGTACATGCTCAGACTGCAGTAGCCAGACATCTGCAACAAAAGAAGATGAGGATGTGCTGTCTGCTTCCTTTGTGGAGAAGCTTGTACAACATTTTTCTTTCTGATGATGGAGTTTGCAAAGTTAGTGATATGAGAGCTGTTCTACTCTGACAATGCTACACAATATCAGTCCTAACTTTACAAGAAGTTGTGATTTCTGTTGTTACATAACCAGAGTGAGACTGAACCTGGTCTTATTTGAGTGGCTTACACTTTTCATGCAACCAGCAGCATTGGAACAATACTCAACCAACACTGAACCATGGAAATGACATCCATGGTTCAAAACAAACTTCTGAATTGCTATATCTATGGTTTTAAGTACAAACAGCTTTTATCTTTTGTTGAACCTTTCCTTAACACTTCCTCTGCGTGCATGCCAGTTAGTCACCTCATATGGGTGACTGAACTGCCACAAGCAGCAACAAGCTAGTCAAGAAATGTCACTACTTCTTTGAGAGGAGAGGCAGCAATATCTCCTCACTTGCAATGTGAGGAACACTCCTTTTTTAACCTGTGGTGTAAGAAGGAGTGAAGATAGTTCAGCATTTGCCAGACCTGAAATAAATAATGTTTAAGCTTATCAATGACGCTATCAATGCTTGTAGGTCCGGTTACTATACATCAATTTATCAAACTGCTAGGGCAAAAAACAGTCATCAGGTTCTGTCGAGGAACATAAATTCAAGCACCTCACCATTGTGCATCAAATAACGCATTACATGCCGTACCCACTTCACCATGCCCTAGAAATAAAAAGTTTGCCACCGAAAACCTATGTAATACAAATTTCGCTATAGGCTATAGAAATTCCACGGCAATAATCAAAAGGGGATTCACTGAAGAATCAGATCAACTAGAAGAATAGCTATTGTCAGTGTTATCAATAAAACAAAAAACAATTCCCTGCCCTAATTATACATTTACAGATCCTGCCACTTTGATTTTCCCCTCCCAGCCACTTGTCTGCCAACTTCCAGACAATTACCAGCCAACTTCTTGGTACCTAAATTCCTCCACTTATTTGTGCATTTGCAGAGTATCTCCCTAAGATTGGGCTTCCCAGACAAGAGTACCGACCTTAACCTTTCCGTTAGTTATTAGAGTAAGTACCAAATGAACAGTGATAAAATCTGTAAGCATTCTGCCAATATAACGGCCAACATATGGGATATTTAGGGGTAATTGAGTGACAACCATGTAATTATTGGCGAAAAAATATTCATTTATTCCAATACCCATATTGTTCCAATAATACTGTGCATCCCCAATTTCTCATCATAGTTCATAATTCCATTTTTTAGTGAATCAAGTGTCAAAAAACACATAGAAATGTTTCTAGATCTTGTACCACTATTCAGCAGTTAATATTATTATATTATATAAGAACAGTTTTCGCTCCATATTTTCCCAGCCCTAAATGTGTTTCTCCTGCTCCTCAATAATAGGAGTGGCTTACGGCAGCCAAAGTATCTCCATGATGGCAGGACAGTTCTGCTGGCTGAAGGCTGCTGTTTTGAAGCAGGACTGATATTTAGTGAAAACAGAACAAGTAGATAATATGAAATTAGTAAGTGTCTCTCTACTGGCTGGTGTACTCATTGATTTCTAGTCTTTGCCTGTTTTGCAGTTTCAGTCATTTCCTCTGCTGTTTTGATACCAGAACAGCTGTAGCTGTCCGCGTTCCTGCATCTGAAAACAGGCCTCTCTATCACATGCACACACAGTCTGGGTTTTCCTTTTATCTGTGAGCGTCTGCCCTCATTCCCCTCTCAGCCCGCCCACTCTGTCACGCCTGTGACATTGGCCTGCTTGTGGCAAAGCAGAGAGCGTCCCCTCGTCTGACTGCAGCATCCTGGCAGCACGCTCACCACAATGGTAGAGAAACCTTCCTACTGCACCTCCACAGCCCGGGGGCAGCAGCAGCAGTAACAGCAGCAGCTCTGCTACAGGAGAGAGGCAGAGAGAGGCAGAGAGAGGAGGGCGAGAGGGAGGGAGTCAGGTCCACTCCACTCCTCTGCTGTGACCACACCAGCCCGGCCGGGGAAAGAGTCAGCTCCTCTCACATCACCCAGGAGGCTTTGCTGCTCGGTGCTCCATCTCCTCACTCTTTACTTAACGTATCAGAGGGGTGGGGACGGCACAGGTTAGGTGTTGAGCTGGTGCCTCTGTTTCCACAGTACAAGGCTCTCTTGATGCTGTTTCCCTGCTCTGCCTCATTGATCGGCACAGTTTGGCTTCCGCAGCCATTGTTTTCAAAGGAGAACGATACTTCAAGGGGGTTATACCATGAAATTTATACAACCTGCAGGTAGAGCTGTGTGATATGGTTCAAAAATCAGAGCTTGATATGTAAGCAGGATGGAACACAAAGTCAAAGTACATAAATCATAATAAACTTTATGATTACAGTCAAAATAAAGATAGATGGAAACAAAAAGACAAGAAATATCGCTCTCACTATTGGGCTTATTTTTGTTTTGTTTGTTTTAAATGATCATACTCCTACATTCTGTCTAAATTTAGCAAATGCCTTAGCAATGTAAGACAATCTTATGCTTTCAGGATGAGGAAAAGAGCTAACCATGGGTTTGAATCATAAAATCTCTGTCATTTTATTCATTTATGTTAACAAAAGGACAGAAACTTTCTGATTTTTTGTCACATTTTTGACAAAAAGAGCGAGAGCACTGCCTTTGTTGCACAAATACTTAACTGATGTAATTAAGATTTTTTAAAGAAAAACTGACTGCAATGGACTTAGCCTGTTGTTTTGTTGTTTATTACCAAAAATGATGGACAAAGTAGTCCATTGTCTTAGCTATATAAAAACACTGGTTTTATTTCCATGTTCTGCTGTCGAGAGGGGAGTAACCTGACGATTATCGTCCAGTGTTTTTCATTGCATTTGACTGTGTACTAATGTTACAGACAATTTTTGATCATTAAAAATAATTATTTAACCAGTACTCTGTGGTGCTGGCTTTAATTTTTGTTGCCTGGCAGGGAACAAGACTCAATATTTAATATATCAGATAGTTAAAAAAAAAAAACATCCCTAAAAAACAAAGACAAATATATCTGTGACTACTTCATATATTAAACATATTAAATAAATAACCTCGTGGTGAACGGAGAATTTATCATTTTTCTATACTCTTGATTCCTTGTGTTTCAAATGATAAATCTTCATTGTTTAAATGCTGTTAGCATCAAAATTACAGAAACTGACTGATTTACAGTCATATTTGGACTAAAAGAGTGCTGCCTAAGCTGAAGAAAGAGGGTAGAGCTGTGATAAAGCCCTCATTCCCACCAGTTCCTCCCGTTCTTCACAATATTACTAAATTATTCATGCAATTAGACCATGTGCAGGAGCTTCACTGCAATTTCTGACATTTTTAAAGAAGACATCCACCTCTATCCAGCATTTGGACTTTTATTTCTCCTCCTGTTGCATATCTTGTTTTTGTTAAAAAATAATAAACACAATAAATAAAATGATAATGATTAATAATGATGAAAATTTGTACCTGGTTCTTGGTGTAAATTGTCTTTCTGCTAAGTATGAGGCCTGCCATCTTCAATTCTCCAAGGCAACATAACTATATTGATACAAGCACCACCTTCCTTCTCTATTAATCATTCTAAAATTAACAAAACCAAGCATATTTCCCAGCTGTACCTGTGGCATCTTTTGTCTTTCGCTCTCCCTTCTGCTCCACTGAGCAATTTTCTGCAAAGTCTAAATAATTCACGGTAATTGCAATCAGCAGCGATCAATCGGCGGAGATAATTGAGGGGCCTGTCATTGCACCAAGGCCAAGGTGAAGTGTGAAGACAGAGGGGTGGAGAGTTGGAGGTGGGGGTGAGGAGAAGGGGGGAGGGAGGAGGAGTCATTCAACAGATGAGATCCTGCTTGTATGGCTCTCAGGGGTTGTGGAGGAGGCGTCCATCTTTCTCCTCTTGCATTTCGTCATTCCAGCCTCGCATCCAGGAGCGATGGCTGTAAAGACGCATTTAGCAGTTCCTGCCTTGTCATCAAAATGAGTCCCATTGACTTTGGTTGCCTTCTGTTCACGACAGAAGCACCAACAGGAGCCAGAGTGATTGTCTCTGAATGAGATAGAGGCTGCTCGAACGGAGACGGCCTATCCTCTTAGCAGCACACAGTGGGAATACTCTCAGACTGCCCACACAATCATCTTATTTCAGACTGAAAATTTCACTGGCTGCCTTGTTTCTGATGCAATCTCCTCTGGTTGTTCTTGTAGCAGAGAAAATACACTAAAACGCTGTATAATCAGTAAACAGCAGGTTTCCACATGCCTCTTTATGTCCCTGCCTAACTCATTTAGCATCAGCCTGCAGCAGACCTCCACTTGTAGTATTAATGTCTGTATTGTATTCAGTTTTTATTCAATTACGTTGGCTTCAGTCGCTGCATCCATCCGTGTATGTTTACACTTTAATCACTCAAGCCCGGACGTTTCAGCCCCCATCTCCATTACCTCCATTTTAAAGACATTTTTCGGTGCCAATACTTTGCAATCCAGCTCATGACTGGGGCATAAGATACTGTAGTGGGTGTAATAGTGTGTGTGTGAGTGTGAGTGTGAGTGTGAAATCCATTGAGAGATAAGAGGTGTGGAGGAGGAGGCAGCATAAAAGGAGTCATGAAAGGAGTAACAAGGAGCACTAACACCCTCTTAAATACCATGGTTCTCAACAATAATTCCTACAACTGACAAATCAACTTGATGATAGTTTATAGCTTTAGGTACAGATATATCACTGAAAGCATAAATCAGGATGGGAATGGTAAAATTTTACTGACACCAATTCTATGATCAATTGTGCTTATCAATCTGATTCTTTAACTATTTCCTGATCAAGTCCAACAGACTGCGTGGGCAGAAGTCAGCCTTTACGGGTTTTCAGAGGCAATAACTTGAACATCATGTTGCTTTGATTATATAACGTGTAACGTATAATGTGAATGCCAATTAAGCCACAATTATGACCACCTCTCCCTCCTGTCTGCCATGATCTCATTTTTTATTTCTTAATATAAAGTGTAACCCTAAGGCTGGGTTATGTAGAAAAGTCCAAGAATTAGTTTTCCTTTAGTGTTTCTGTTTTTTAAGCTTCTATTTAAACAGACAGAGAAGTTTGTTGAAATTAAAAAGAACATCAATTAGTTTATTTAACCATTGAACAATACTGTCTTACTTTAAGTCTCATTTGAAAATATTGTAGTATGTCTTAAAACTGATATATGAGATGAGATCATTTCCTGCAGGTAATTAGTTTATAAGCTGATTATCTGTCAGATATGAACATGTCTGCGGATATTTATAAGCAAGATATTGGTAATATATATTTTTAATATATATTGGTCAAAATATTGGCAAATTGTATGACTGCACAATAATTCTGGACCTTATAATCACTAAAACTGTTAAGACTATGTAGAAAATCATTTATTATATATTGCCATGTTTTTTTCTTTCTTTGTTCCATAAATGTTTGTAACAAATGACATTCAACAGTGAAGGTTACCGCTCAATTCAAGAAAAGAAAGACCCCATCTATCTATCTATCTATCTATCTATCTATCTATCTATCTATCTATCTATCTATCTATATATACATATATATACATACATACATACATATAATTTTCTTTTTCTGTTTGGAAGTGGGGAAATTGTTCTACTGATTTACAGAAAGAAGTGAAAGTATATTTTTTGCATCACATCTTACTGAAATGCTTTAAGGTTAATATGCAAACGACTTTGTGCTTATATTTGGTTTAAATAAAGGCAGCACACATTGTGAGATAATTCTCATGTGTGTTCATAAAGACCGATTATATAGTTTTCTTTCATGAATATTTATTTTTCAAGGCAATGCATTAAAGGTGTAAATGGACACAATTCTCAAAAATATTTGGCATGCTTGTCTTAAGTATTAAACAACCAGAAAATTGCTCAAAATCAAACACTAATTATTTTTGTTAGAAAGCAGCCTAAATTTTTTATCTTTATCCCAGTTTGTCCCAGTTTGCATTATCAACAAGGCTATCTACATTTGGAGAGATTGTCCTCTCCTATATTGACATCAATATCTAAAAACCACATGTCAATCACTGACAAATTCGATTGACCTGTCTGTTTTTTTTCATGCTTTAAGATTGATATTTTGGTCTAACCTTAAGCCTTAAAGCATCACTGCTGTGGAGTAAATCTCAGCCCAATAACAAACCTACTTGTATTACTGTAAGTGCAGAATGTCAGAGTAATAAACATGAAATAAAAAAGAACAATAAAGTGATTTGGCTTAATGCACGCTCCACACTGATATTATAGAGCCCCAAACAATTAGAGAAATGAGCTTGTGGCCAAAAGGTCTCTGGTTTGAATCCTCTGTGGGCTGACAGAGTGCGAGCCAGTAAGTAGATGAGAAACGCTCTTCTATTCCTCTCCATCCGCTGTCAAAGTGCCCTTGAACAATGTTCGGTGGCCAACAACACAAGTGCTGGGCAGCTCCCAGGTCTATAATAAATCAAAAACTCTGCAGTAAATGCATGACACTTGTTCTGCTAGATTGCACATTAGTTTGTGTTTTTGCAGACGATCTCTGCGATCAAAAAGCCGGGATGACGCCCTCGGTTTTTCCCCATCCCGTGTGTGGTGTTTAAGTGACTGACAGATTTACAAACTGAAGGTTTTGAGTTGGCACAGCGGTGTGGTTAGAGAAGCTGTTAGTGCAGATAAGTGCCGGGGAAGGTGCTCCTCTATCTGTGGCACCACCCTGAATAAAAACACAGTTACACCAAATTATTTAAAGGAGAAAAGAAAGTCACTGAGAAGCAGAACTGCAGTGATCAATCAATGAATCATGTAGTTAATCAATACATGACTAAACTGCCATCTACTCAAGTAGTCCATTAAAGGTTTCAGTTAGTTTAAGGCAGTTAGGCCAGAAGGTTTCTTTTTAGCTTCCTTATCATGAGTGAGCATCTTTTCTTTGTTTTGAGGGGGCAAATGACAACTTATGACTGATACAGGAAGAACTCGAAGACAAGAAATCACGACTATTCCAGAAATGATCAAAACCTTTAGTTATTTCAGTAATTCACTGCACACTACAACAGTCAGACCAAACATGAGAGCCTGATCACCTCTAAAAGTCAGCAAAGGCCTGATTATCTGATGGTCCTTGGATGATCTTGAGAGCCTACACCATGAGGTGTGCTCTGTACCCTTCAGATCTGCTTGAAAGATCACCAGGGCCTACCAGACTTGAAGCTGTGACTATTAACACATGTTGAATATTTACAATCAGTAATGCTGCGGTACATTTGTGACGGATGAGTGTGGACTGTCACTTTGAACAGAACAATAGCCAATCGGAAAGCAAGTTGACCAAAGCAGGAAGCATGCAAGCACAGCAGAGGTGATGACATGATGCATAATGTTAGATGGATGTCAGAAATGGAGGCCCAACTTGTTGATCTGGAGCAACAACATGAGTGTGAGAACATGTCCTGTAGTATTTGCCACAATCAAACTGACAGGGAGTGGAGTTGGACTGAAGGTGCTAACTACGGAGCTAATGCTAGCCACATTTAGCTTGCTTACTTCAGAGCCATATTAGACCATATGAAGCTTTGAGAGGAAGCTGTGGTCCTTGGCAAATTTGTCTGTTCTGTGAGGTGTGAAGAAGGGTCCATTTACACAACAATGAAAACGGCCTAACTTGGAGAGTTTTTGTTGTGTTTGCGCCTTTCGTTTTCAGAAGAACAGTGTCCGAAGTGCCTGAATCCGCAAACTTTTGAAACTGCGATATAGAAGGAAAAGTTTTAATAAGATCTTAAAATGTGATTTAAAAAACTGTCTATGTGGAGGATCAAGTGCAGCTGTTTTCCCTCCCCTTTGGCAATGCCCAGATCTGAAGGGGCTGGGAGGCTATGGGACGCCATGATAAAGAGCTCTGCACCAAACATTGTCTGATGGGAGGAGGTGCAACAGTCATGGCATCTGCCTGTGATGAGCAGAAAACACACTTGGAGGTGGGGGATGTATAGCTATGACATCATAAATTCCAGTCAGTAAAAACAGAGTGTTTTAAGGAGCAATTTCTTTAATGGAGGTAGCACATTTCTCTGTAAAGTAAAAGTTTAGTAAAAGATGTCATGTTCCTCTGCTCCCTCAGCCCCACATAACAACATAAGAAGCAAAGGACATGGATTTTGCAGGACATGGGGCTTTTGATTTGAAAAACCTTGTAGCATTTGCCCGGCTCAAACAGACACAGCATCAAAAAGTGGGTGAAACTGGGAAGGACCATGGGCTTCCCTCGCTGCCTTTCATTTCCAAGCACTTTAAACAGTCATATGTGCAAGATCCCTTTATATTTAAAAATCAAATTCAAGACATGATCTCAGAAAACAACAGATTTGGCCCGACAAAACAAACCGCAATCACCATGGGTGTAGTATGTCCATGTATATGCTGATTGGTTAAAGTGGGATTGTTATTTTACCATAACAAAACTACAAGCCAGGGTGCTAAATATCAATTTAATAATACCATGTTACAGCACAGGGAACAAGAGAGGGAAAGAGATGCAGACTAAAAAGGCTATATAGATATACAGGACAAAAAATATAACCTTTTGGCTCAAAGTTCAAGGGTCAAAGTAATGTCAGAGTAAATTTCTTTCTTTTAAAATGCAGCCTTAGAAAGACCATTTGATAATAGATGATTTTGTTGACTAACTAATACCTAGAACCTCTCAGAGTTAAATGTGATAGTTTTTAAGCATTTTTATGTTTTAAAATAAAAACTCCAATTCAAGATTTTTTCAAAATATGCAAGAACCCTGTCATCATTTTGGAGCACAGTATTTGATGGTATTTAAAATTTAGTGTCTGCAATATTCAGAAATGTTGACAATGTGATGGGTAATCAAGAAAGTGTGTGGTCATTTTAATAATAATATACAAAAAGAGTCAAATATTTGTCTTTTTTTCTTTTTTAAATTATGTTTTTGCTGCTGTTCAGAATCAAACTACCACAGAAATCTGGTAAAAGTGTCATATTATAAAATCTCCATATAGATATTAATTTTTGGAGCTAAAATATTGATAATTGGATTGCATGTACCAGAATGACAACATATTTTAACAGCAATATATGCCTCACTGCTAGTTGCTTTTGAATCAAACAAGTCTCAACTTTGTTTAATCTTTATTAGAATAAGGTCAGAGTTTATTCTTCTGGTAAACTGATTTGTCACATATATGGTAGACATACTAATAAGAAGTATTTAAAAGTGTTGGGATTCATATATAAAAACAGGAAGCACAGATTTGTAGACTCCACCTGCACAGCCACCGCCACACGTCAAAACATTGCCCGTTCGTGCAGCAGCTGAAGCGTTTTGATGGCAGATAAGCCCGGCTGTCATGAGAAGGAGTCAGTGGATCAGAGGGCAGGGTGCAGAGTCCAGTCTTGTGACTGCTGAGCAGACTCCACATCATTTGCATTTGGCTGTTTGAATGTCCTCTGGTTCTGTTGCAGGCTACTGCACATCACTCAGCAGCAGCAGCTCCCCGGACAATAGCAGATGTCCCAGTCAAATGGAGCCACGTCCGACATGGAGAGAGATCTCTGAGCTACAGTGATCCAGAGCTCAAACAAAAGTGCTGCTGCAACTCTCAAACTTTGGGCCATAAATGTGCCGGTTTTAGTTATCTCTGCAAAAGAGGACAAGCTGAACTACCTTGAACATCTTGTGTAAGTTCAGGTCAAATAATTAAGCAGCTTAAATGCTCAACAAAAGAGAGGCTAAAAGGCAGACCCCCAGACACAGACAGTATTTAGCAAGCTTTAGAAAAGTTTGACTTTTCAACACATTACTTTTTAGTTCGAGTAACAGAGATTCTGTGAAAGGTAGCACATTAACTGAACACATTTTTTCAGCCTAATCCGTCTATTATGAAACCCAAACAGGCTGCAGCTGGGCAGCTTTGTAAACTGCCCTTTTGGAAGCTGAACTGAAGATGTACTCTGCCCTTGTTCCTGTAACTCGCAGCAAACTTCAGCCCCTGACCTTTTGCCTCCTCATCGGAACAAAGTCCAGTTAAGCAACAGGACATTTCAGGAGAAGATACACCTACGCAAAGGCCGCTCGGAAAAAAAAAAGAGAAAGACTGGCTGAAAAACATCCAAGTCTTTGAACTCTATCAAAACACATCGGACATGATGACACAGTGATGTGACAGGCTGCAACTGACCAACTCCACCCTCTGCACACTGGAGTCTGAGTAAAGCTATGAAACAGGCACAGACATGGAGATATGTTTATAGAATGTTGTATTGGTAGGACTGCTTAAAAAGACAGGTAAGAAAAAGACGTGTACTAATCTGAAATTTCTTTTAACTTTATATTGATTTAAAAAAAATGGAAATAATACAATTAGACAGTATTTTGCAATGTCTTTGGCTTCTACCTGGGATGAGCAATGATTTACAAATATTCAAACAGCCACTAATTTAAATATAGAATATCAAAATGTTTCGTGAGACAAATATCTCAATTAGTTTTTTTTATTATTGTTACTGATGCCCGGCTTTTACAACCACCAGGTAGTGGCTAATGGCCATCAATTGAAAGAAAAAGAAGAAAGAACATGACATTCAGTCACATGATTGAGGGGCAGAGGTAAACCTGCTGTTTGTCCTCACGTTTGCATCAATTTACATCCTAAGTGCGCAAATCTGAGAGCTCAGGCTGTATACAGCTACATGGTGTGTAACGTAAACTGCAGTAGACGTACATACAGAGCAAACAGCAAACACTCTGAAGGTAAAACTAACTAAATCAACTGCAGTAGTCAATGTCATTATCAAATATATGAAGGGAACTGAAGACAGCAGTCTCATCACAGCATCAGCGTTGTCTACCCTCCATATCTACATTTTCTGTTGTGCAGCTCATAACTGATTCACTGCAATGGCTTAAGAAAAGACCATGCTATCTAGGCCTCGCTGATACATCAGTTAAATCAATTAATTTAATCACCAACCTTCTTGCTGTGAGGAATATTCACTGTCTGCTGTGCCACCATGTCACTTTGATTAGATGATTGATTTGGAAAGTATATTCAGCTTGAGAAACTTAGCAAAGCAGATGAAATCAACTAAAAGTGACCAGTTTACAGAGTCACTACATCAACCATAACACCAAACTCATATCTGTTAATGGTACCCTACCTCTCAAACATAAATTTTCTGTCATCAGGTCATTTCACAGACATGTTTGTCTGTCTGTACAGTCTTTTTAAAACAGTTTTTAAAGGTGGCAAACTGTAAACTTGATTTATTAATTGTATTCAAAATTTTGTCATATTTTTCCTTGTGCTCACTCTACCAAATCCCCTTGGCTTCTACAATGATTCTACCTATCTGTGAACATCCCTCTCACATCCACATCATGTTTATGATGAACTCTTACAGTCGATGTGCTGAATTGACACAAGGGACACATGGGCGCCATCACACATCCACCTAATTGACAGAAAATTTGAACCGAGGGACTTTTCTTTTTCAGTGCTAAAAACAATCTGTTTTAGTTCAATATTTATTTCTTTTAAATGATTAAAAAAACATTTAACTTTGTGGAGATAGATTTTTTTCTCAGTTAAAATAATAAATATTTGCTCAACGCAATACTACATTTGTCGGTGACAGCAATTCCTGTCATACGTTAGCATTAAGCTAACAAAGTCACACTTTTGTCCGAGGACTTACTCTCAGGCTTTCACTCATCCACATGAAGGACATATAAGCTGATATGGTCACAAACTCGCAAAAAGACAGTCATCATGCTACTTGGGCAAGACACTGACATAACAAAGATGTACATTTAAATCTATAATACTATCCCTATATTTTTCTGCAAATAATTATCAGTGACTTTCAAAGAGTTATTTCCCTCAAGTTTTACATTCCTATTGCCTACACTGTATTTACTGTACATGCTAAGGGGCTGGTGCCATTGCTAGGTTACTATGTTTGCAACAAAATTGTTGTTTTTGCAAAAAAGCACAAAAAAATACAAGAACAAAACCTCTTCAGACTTGTAGCATCAAATCAAAGGAGCAAAAAGTTCACAGTGCTGTAAGTAACAGGAAAATTTCTCATCTGTTATCCCAGATAACACCATTTATGACTCATGTTCGACATGTATCTATGCTATTAGGTCATATTCAAGGCCTTTACGGTTCAGTCAAAACCCCCTCAAGGTCTTTTAAAGGAGCCAGCAGTATGTACAGATAGCATAACTGTGAAGTGCTGCCCATCAGTGGAGCTGTAAGTGCTTCAAAATAGGAGTCTGTCTACTGTTTTTGACCCTGTGATGAAATGAGTTTACAGGTCACATTAAAACACAAACACAGACAGTCGTACAGTCTGTTTATGGTCAAATGAGCTCATATGGTGACATTATTCCTGCAATATCTGTATGTGAAAATAGTCTAAATTTCCCACACTGCAGCCAATAACAATATACAGACATGGATGACTTTACCAAAAGACAAAGGTCGACAAAAGCTAAAAGCTTCGTGCATTGAAGGCACTGAGAAGAGACGGATATAGATTTGCTTTACACTTAATATTGTGTGATTTTTAATGATCAAAATTTGTTTGTGCAGCAGTTTTTAGGAGTTTGAATTAACAAGGAGTTCCTAAACAAATTTACCTACTTTCCAAAATGTTGCCAACTTCCTTTTTCAACTACAAATGTGCTCTCTTTCCATTCATGTAATTCATGAAGTCCTGCACATGATACAAACTGCACATATTCACTGTAGGTCAGCAACATTTGATAGAGTGGAACCCGCAAGGAGTGAGAGTTTCTCTCACTTTGCCAACTTACTCACGAAAACAAATCATCCCTAAATTATCCATGATGCTTTATCCTTCTCTGGGGCTGCAGGGGCTGGAGCCTTTCCCAACTGACAGTGGGCGGGAGGCTGGTTACACCCTGAGCTGCTTGCCAATCAATCACTGGTCTGACATGTGGAGACAACCTTTCATGCACACAACCACACCTGAGTAGGGCTGGGTGTTTTCAAGTAATTTCACAGCATAACAAGTATCACAATGCATGTAAACTGTGGACATTATAAACATTTCTGACAAATTCTGCTTTTTCTTTTTTGCAAGTGCAAAAGAGCAAAGGCCATGTTTAAAGGATTCGACAACTCAAGACATACACTTCAGGTCCTCAAAGATCTTAAAAGTAAATTAATCTGTAATGTGTGTTAGATCATGTAGTTTGCTTTCCACTGTCATCATTTAAGCTGCATTATTGATAAAACTTTATTTAAGACCTCCACCGTGGAGGATAGGTTTTTTCATTGTTTGTCCATTTGATGGTTTGTTTGTCTGTCTGTCCATCTGTGAGGAAATAATTCAAAAGTTCAGCATTGATTCTGATGAAATTTCCAGGGTTTGTTGGCCATGGCACAAGAACAAAGTGATTAGATATTGGTGAAGATCCAAATGAGGATACAGATCCTGGAGTCTTTGAAGGATTTGTTGACATGGTGAGATAAGGCAGTTTTCTACATTTCAGCTCATGACTCAACAAGTTCTGAACAGATTTTAATGCATTTTTTTTATCAAGTTGATCATGGCACAAGGGACTGAAGACTTGATTTTGGTGGTAATCTGAATCTGGATGCTGATCCAGTTTTTTTTTATTTAATTAATTTTCTGTTAATATTGTGAGATAAGGGTAGTTTCCATAATTTTTCTAGTAACTTAGCTAACAATGTCAGAAATGTCTTGGCAGAGGTTTGTGCTCTCTGAGCAACTCTAGTTTTATATGTGGTGCTGCCTGTATTAGCCAGGACAATCTTGTAAATAAAATTCTTAATTTCATTAAGACTTCATGGTAAAATAAAGTTAAAAAATTAACACATTTCATTCATAAGATAGAATCAAGTCCCTTGAAAATGCCACCAAACTCTTGAGACCATTTCAATTTCACTGTTTCAATTTTACACAAGTCAACATATATTCAACTATATTTTGAAATATTATGCTCTCTCGCTCTCTCCAAGGTTTAAATTTGGCAGGCATAACCCCATCGCTGTCTTAATTTTACAAATACTCCATTAATACTTGGATATTAAAAAGTAAAGTCTAAATTTGAGTAATAGTAGAGCTGAACCACTGTTCATATCATGGATATCAACTTCAAGCCTGAACGGCTTTCCATTCGGGCAACATTTTCAGTCAAACTTCCTGTCTGATCATCCACTTTTCCAAGCATTGCCAACATTTTTGCACGTTTCATCACTATATTCACAAATTGTGTCAATTATCTGAACTCTATCAGCCTAAAAAAGTATTTCATATTAAGTAGATCATACAAATATGTGACCTGAATCCCTATGGCATGTGGAGGTTTCTTGTGTTGCTCTTTGCCTCTGGCCCCAAAATTGCTATCATCGGCCCTGCATCAGCTTCAGATAGTGTAACTGTGAAGTGTTTCCCATTGGTGGTGCTAAAACTGCTTAAAAATAGGAGCCTGTCTACTGTTTTGACCCAGTGTGATGAACTAGATTAACAGAGCTATGGTTCCATTGCCTCACAGTGTGTGCTGTGATTAAATAAGATCATGAGGCGTTGTTGTCCATTCAGGTTTCACATGGTAGGGATGTGACAGCAGCCGAAATTACACTCAGGTTCACTTAATATTGATGCGCTCGGCTTACGTTCGGATAAATGATGATTTTGACATGTAAATGCCTATGTTCGTGGTCCAGTTTACAAGTCTTGTAGCTTCATTCAAAACCTCTGAATGGCTTTGATGGTGTTGATAGTAATGTACGGACAGTGTGACTGAACACGGCGGCTGTCTCCTGTTTGTGACCCAATATGATGAGCCACATAAACACCGCTCCGGTTACATTTCAACACGCCAACATGGGCAGCTCTGCTGTGTGTTTTGTTAACATACCAGTCCGTAAGGTGTCATTCTTCATTCAGGTTTTACATGGTGGATGTGTGACAGTAGCCTAAAATACAATCTGGTTACATTAAATATCGTTGCGCGCGGTTTACATTAAGACAAATGATGGTTTTGGCGCATGGATACCTCAATTGAAGGCCCTATGTGGCAGTCATGTAACAGTCTGAGATAGTGTTTGGTGTAAATGGACGCTTTATTGGTGGTAACAGAGGGTATAGCTCCGCACACAGGTCTATTCGCTTCTTTATGCAGCGTTTTCATCGCTATATCCATACGCGCCTCTGCTCTCCTTACGGCGCACAAACAGCCCTCCCTATCCTCGGTAAAACACGCTATCTAGTACCTGAAAACTCCGTCCTATGAGGGGGGATATTAACCCCCAAGTGACAGAAATAAGCCTCCCAAAATGACAGTGCGTTACTGAGGAGCACGTCGAGCCTCTTACCTGCGTTGTCCAGCCCTCATTCAGCCGAAAAGGCGCATCGTTATTCTTCGACAGGAGGAGACAAATCCACTGAAAACGCTCCTGACCGTCTCTCTGCTTCTTGTGACACTGTCGGCGCGGCGAGGCGGGGTTCACAAATCACAATTTTAGTCCGATAAAAAAAAGCCTCGTCTGCTGAGTGTAGCGCTGTTCAGAGGTGAGTGTGTGTCTCAGTCTGGGGGATTGTTTATTCTCTGAGTCTCCTCACTGTGGAGAAGTGAGGGAAGACAGACACACGGCTCTGACTCCGCCCGCCCCGCCGCCCCGCGCTGCTGCTGACTACACCCTTAAAGAAACAAGCGTCCACTATGATAATGGAGCACATTCCACAAATTATGATGGAATAATATAATATTGAATTAAAAAATACATAAACGATACAAATCAAATGGGTGATTCCCATACAACAAAGAGTGCAATTCAAAGACTCTAATATTATATTATATTATATATTATTATTTCTTCAAAGGATCTAACTTCCTTTTTTGGAATTCATGTTCACATTTTAACTTAGCCTATTCATAGAGACACTTTGATAAATATATATTGAAATGCTGTGAGGCATTTCAATATTCATATAAAAAACACAAAAAGTGCTATTTTTTTTTTTAAGTGCGTACAAGTGAACCTTACCTTTTGTCTCAGCTCAATTATATTTATTGAGAAACTTCGACGAAATTCATTAAATACTGCAAAGCATTTCAAGATGAATATGAAACACAACCCCTTTCTTCCCAGGAGAACGCTTTAAAGAACTAATTTTAACTTACCTTGATGTTCCTTTTTTTTTAAACTCAAGTTAAACCTTTAAGGTGGTGCTTTCTTGGTGCATCCTGGGTACCTAAGTGTTCCACTACTGTCTTTTATTCATGAAGCTTTTTGCCAATGCAGCGTTTGGATTGGGTGGGTTAGGCGGTTGGGCGGTTGGGCTGAGTGGGTTTGGGTCATACTTCCTGTAATCTTCTTTAAAATTATCTGTGTGTTTGTAAGACACTTTTCTTGTATGAAAAGAGTTATATAAATAAAGTCTGATTAATTGATTGATTTTTAATGACTGCGAGAGCGTCATCACTGTCACTAATGTTCTAAAAACCTTTCAATGTTCATATACCCCTGATCCACCTCTATGCTCACTCTGTCTGAGATGCTCTGTAAGAGCTCCTGCCCCTTAAATAAGATATTTCAGTATTTCTGAAGTACTTGACAATAGTCAGCGAAGTGTTTCCCAACAGCACTGTATCTTTAAGGAGGTTGAGTTGAGAATACCAGTAATAGGACTGCTGTTGGCATGGACAGTGATTTTACTTAATTGTGCAAGTTTTCATAAAAACAAGCCATGAAACTATGCTGGGTCAATTGTACAACTGGGAAATTTTAAGAGTGCTTTGTGGACTCTGAAGTCCTATTCATTAGAATTTCTTTTTCTATGCACTCCAGTTCATCCACAGTAAGAGGAACAAAATCAATACTCAAGTCAAAGTCACTCACATTTGATTCTGCAAAGGTTTCTTCTGATGTTGTGTCTTCCTGAGCCTCTATGAGTCAAGTCAAGTAAAAGTTCTTTATTTAAAAACTATAACAGCTTGAGTGTGAGGAGTCAACCAGCTACTTGATATTCCATGCACCCTTTTTTATTGGCTCATCTGATGGAATAATGTTTAAAGCTTTTGTTGAACATACGAGCTTATTCAAATGTGAAGCTGGACTCCCTCATATGTCTAACTTGCAAGAAATTCACTTATTTGCAACATTTCAGTCTCAGACCCTCATCGGGCAAAATATCTGAGACCAAACTGTTGCAAATAAATACATTTCTTGCAAGTTAGACTGTTTTCGCAAGTCTATCTTTACAATCAAACTAACTTTTTCCTCCTTGGATTCCCTGGTTTGTTTGTTCACACTTGGCCCTTTAAACAGGATTATTACCTGCAGTTGGCACATTGGTCAATTTCGGGTTAGGAGATGAAAAATTCACTCGACGGCCCACATTGTTAACCTGACACACTAGAAAGACAGTTTGGTCTACACTATACAGACTGTGCTTCACCAGTGCATGTGAGCAGAACATAACCTTTCCAAAAAAAAACTTGGAATACAACTGGAAAAAGGTAAAGACCAAACCTCAAACTACTTGGGAAAGAGATTAGTTTTTATTGAGAAATGTATTCATTACTGTTCTTTGGTCTTCATTTAAGATATTTTAAATATTTGGTGAATACTTGTAGAGATTTGTGATGGAGGATACCAGACTCTTGAATCAATATGATAAAAATACTTTGTGCTGTGTGTTTTCTAATTACATTTATGATTTTTTGGACATTATTTATGAACCAAAAGATCATTTTTAGCTATGTTATTTGAATCTGTAATAGTTTTTGGAGTAACAATCCATAAAATTGTGTTTTCTTTCTGTCATTCATGCTTTGGTTTGTAACTAGACTGTATTCAGTTTCTGTGTGTGTGCTTTTGGGGGCTTGCTGAGTGCTTGTTGAAACGTCTGATTGATTACATGACAGACAGTAGCACTGTCTTGGTGGGAAGAAACAGAGGAAGACTGAAAACAGTCCATAGAACTTCACATGTAGACATTTTGTAGGAGTGATTATTTGGTAGAAATGTGTGCTCCCCTAAAGATATTTTAGAGAAGTAACAATACCAGAAGAAAGTATTCATACTACCATATCAATACTCCCATCCCTTGTAGAAGTACTACTAAAGCAGGCAGGATCCATGCTAATATTTGCATGAGCAGCCATAGTTTACAGGCTTGCAGTTTCTGCTGGCTGTCATTAGGATTGTGGCCCCCGTCTCTTTCTCCTCAAAGGAGTCTGATTGGTCAGTGCCTCCTCAGACCAAGCTCAGTGGCTCGAGGCTTGGAGATTTGCAAGATGGATCTGCCTGGGGAAAGACATTGCATCCAATGGATCCAGCAGCACTGCAAGGGGATTGCAGAGTAATTTCAAGGCTGGCTTCTGGGGAATATTCTATTGATTGTGTTCGGACAATTTCTGCATTTTTGTATGTATGAATTGGGTTTAGATGTCATAGCAGGCTTTGCAGTAAAGTGACAGCCACAATGAACTTTTAGGATACTGTCAGAGTTTTTCTGGATGTGTAAATTGGGTTTAACAGGGAAAATGCAAGGAAACTTCCTGTTCTGCAGGACAGGTGGGAACCTGCAAGTGTGGAAATCCCAGGGGTAAGTCACCCAGAAGTTTTGTGAAAAACTTATAAGAATAAGCTTTGTATCAGCAACCCTTAAAATCTAAATAAAGTTAAGGTTCTGGACGAGGTAAGCAAATAGATTAACAAAATACTGCTTTGTCCTAACAGGGCGGGGTCTCCTCATAAAAGTTCCATACTGACACTTCAGTGGAGGGAGAGTCAAACTTAGTTTTCATGCAAGGATCAAACCTGTTCTTCTTTTTTGGAGCAAAAATGTGTAATGATGGAAATACTACACACTCCATTCATCATGAAATAATTCATTTAGATTTTATTTATTTATTCCTTAATTTTACCAAGAATATTTTAAATAATATAACATATTTTGTGATACAGTCCAGAATGAAACACTCATTTGCCTGGATAGAATTGTAGCTACTCGACAATTTATTAACTGACCTCTTGATAACATGAGGAAGAGACTGAAAAAGGCCTTAAATTAATAGAAGAATATAGTAAGAGGTGCCCCCACCAACCTTTAGTCAGCATCTCCAAACTCATCACGAGGCCTCTCTTCTTGGAAGAGGCCCAAACTATGAGAGTTTAAAGAATATATCTGCCTCAGTCCTTGAGATTTACTACCTGCCTCAGCACACGGCGGGCAGGAGGAGAAAATGAACAACGTGCACGGCGTCATCAAGGTGCCCTTGAACAAGTAGGCGAGGCAGCTCCCAGGTGTGAACGTGTGTCACTAAAGTGTGAAGCAGGGTGTCATTCACACACAGCAGATGTGCCACTGATGAAAAGTTTCTTTTACACAGAATATCACCTCATGTTTAACAGTCATTAGTGTTGAAGTTCCTTTAAAACTTAGCTTGAATAAGTCAGAATCAATGTCAGAGTCAGAGTCAGAGTCAAAGGAGAAAGCAGAGACCCTGACATCTAAAAATAGAGATATGAATGCTCAAATGCTATGCTATTCATTTTATAGTTAGCAGATAGCAAACACATGCAAGGTTAGCTGAGGTTTCGCTTTGTCGCCAGAGCTGCTACCTTAGTTTCATAAGCTGCCTCTGTTGTTTTGTTTATGTCAAGCTCACAAAAATAACCTTTGTCAGACATACATGTCTGCTTAACTCCACCAACAAGAAAAAAAAGCAGCCTTACCCCCAAAATTACTTAAAGACAACATAAATGTGTTAATGTCCCAATAACTCCCATGTGGTTATGATGTCTTTAACTTGAGAAAATTGTCTCATTTCATTAACAACACAAAAACTAAACCATCTTAATTTTAATACTACTGTATGTATGAAAAGTCCACAGGAACATATGACCAAATGAGGATTTAAAATCAAATAAACAAAAAAATTAATTGGATATAAGATGGAATAAGTCTCTATAAAAAAGAAAAAAAAAAGTGACACCAACAGAGTGGTGACATTTTTGTAGACCAACTCATTAGTTAGCATCTCGCTGGTCTCCCTGACTTCAACCATAATGAAAGCCTACAGGAATTTTTACTGCATTTGGATCATTGCTGATAATGATATCTGTGGAAAACCAAAAAAATAATCCCAACAAATAAACCTTATTTTTACAATATTTCAAGCTTAGATGTAATCGGTGAGTGTGAAATGCTATAAGCTACCATGGAACTAAAACATCATCTTTGCTTCCTTAATATCAGACAACCTGAACGAGGTGGTCCTCATGACTGTGGCAACACTGTTCAAATAATTGATTGCTAAAATGCACTCTGAAAGGTTTGCTGTCAGGTTTGGAGTCCTTGTTAGAAGCTAATTAGCAACCATCATTTTAAGCACAGATTCAAAGGGATGGCAACATCAGATGCAATTTATCACTTCCAATTGCACACTAAAATCTCTTGTGCGTGTGTTCATCCCAAATTTTATTTCAAGCATTTATCATACACAAGTATTTGAAATCCTTTATAGTTTTGGGCTTGAGAAGTGCTAAATGCTAACTCACGTATTCCTGCACCACTCAGTGTAAATGCACCATAATCCTTATTGCTTTCTCTATCTCCAGCTTGAGGCAGTGTGTGATAGTTACAAAGACGGCTAATTAGTCTGATATAAGAATAAATTAAACCATGACCCCTTTTGTTTTAATTTTTCTGTTTAAGACCTCATATTTTGTACAAATTTCCATACATGTGTTTACATCACTAATGGTCAAAAATCCTTTCAGTTTGAGATGTCTTGTCAGAGCTTTGGTTCCTACATACTGGAGGCGAATCTTTTCTAATTAAGGGGTGGGAGTAGGCTAGTGCTGTGCTTCACAGCAACCTTCTTGTTTGATCACTGTGTTGACAAGTTTGCATGCTCTAGCTGTGCCTGTGTGGTTTTCTCATGGCAATCTGGTTTCCTCCCATTGACCAAAAAAATGCACATTAGGTTAACTGGTGACTCTTCATTGTCCATTGGTGTTGTCTGCCTCTCTATGTGGCCCTGTGATTGGCTGGAAACCAATGACAGCTGGAATAGGCTCCAGCCACCCATGACCTGGAAAGGGATAAGTGGTGCAGATGATGAATGGATGTTCTTGTTGATTGACCAGTCTGCTCTGTACAGGTTGGTCATTTAGCCCAATGCCATCTTTTTAACAACTCTGCACTCTGTTCACTGTAAAGGATACTAAAAAGGCATAAAATGGGATCTTTAACCCTTTCACCATTTTGTGATTAGTTTATGGCCTTTATACTGTATGTTTTTGGAAGCTCAGCAATAGTTTTCTTACAGATGTCCTCATGTCACCTTTGAGAACCTCAAACCAGGGTCAGGAAGTGATATCTGCAGAGAAAGAAAGTTCATTCACCAACTTTTTGTTCTGTTTGTGGCTGAGCACCCAGTCATTTAAAAAAAAAAAAACCAACATGAGTCATAGTCCTAACTCTAATGGCAAATGAGGTCAATGTATTTTCATAGTTCACAGAGAAACGGCAGCAGACTTGGATTAAAAACCTCTGTAAAGACTGTAAAGAGCTCAGTGCTCCTGTATGTAATGATTACTGCATAAAAGGTGCAATCATTTGTTTACTTAACTTTAAATACCTGGTTATACCTTAAGTAACACAGACAAAATACGATCACATCTATTACTGCTTATAATTCAAGGACACCGATCACAAGGAAAACAAAAGTTTTAAGATGCAAAACTTTGTTAAGCCCTCATTTGGTGGTTTGACTTATAGTCCTAGTTCTGCAGGACTGAGTAATCTGTGATATTGATCGTCTCAAGACATATAAACCTGTCACCCTATGTGAAGAAGAACATTTTTTCTAAAAAGTGCAGGATTCAGACCAAGAGTATATCACATTTTCTGGTAAAACCTGGGTCTTTTTGGACTTTTTTTGTGGTTTGTGCAAAATGTTGGGCAGGTAGTTTTAAGTAATTAACATCATGGAGATCAGACCAGCTGGACTTTTCTGATTTGAATAGTTTTTCAACTGAAGCAAAGCTGTCTTAAAGCGACAGTAAACCCCTCAAGCAATGTTAAAAGGTTTGTTGTGAAGTACTTTTGGCCCAGTGAAGCAATGCACTAATCTGCCAATACTGATACTGCTCCCATAATGTAGCACAGCCCTACAATCAATCAATTTTAAAACTCACCAAATATCACTGTGCAGAGCTGGTGCAGGACAGGGAAGAATGTTTGATCTTTTCATTGATCTAACAATTTCTGGCAGTGCCCCCCAGGTAAAATGTACAGTTTAACTGGCAGCTTGGTTTTCTCCTTAGTGTCAGAGCTGACCAGTAGCGCTGGGGACTAAGTTATTTACTCCTTGGGCAGCCATGAGGGAAAAGTGTAAAACTTTCTTGACCCAGAGTAATAAAGGAGTCCATAGAGGTTAGAAAAGACTATTCTGTATTTAAGCAACAATTACCTTTTTTAATTTAAAACTCTCATCATTAGTTATTCGAAAAGACTGTTATTACCATTTATTTTTTACATTTTTGACTTTTTATAACTTTATTTGTGTAATGCAATAGTAGACAGAGATGGAAATTGGAGGCACAGGTGAGATTTGAACCCAGCCAACAACTACAGCCTACATATCCTCAAGGCCACTCTCATTACAGTAAGTAACATCTGAGGATGGCCCATGTACCAGGCCTTTCAGGGGCTCTGTCATCCCTGTGGGCTGCCTCATGTACCTCATCTTACCTTAAAAAATACTGAACTATGCCTTTAAAGGGACTGTGAGGAGAAACTGTTTCCGCCAACATTGAGACTCTGCGACCCATGAGCATGGGCGGCGACTGTCGTAATGCTGCGTTCCAGTAACCTCGGAACTGGGAGTGACATCATCTCCGACTTATCGGCGTTCCAATTGAAGTCGGAAAAACACATGCCGAGCTACCAGGCTATTGTTAGCTGTTGTTAGCACACCCTGTGTTGTATGAAGAATGTGATTATCACTATGGCAGCATTTTTGTAAATATAAGTCTAACAATACTATGTATACAGCTGATCTAGAGCGACACACCCCAGTCAGAAGTACAAATAAATTGATTATTACAGGAGCTAAATAACTGTTCACACTGGGGGCATTCATCTTGGATTGTCAACTTGGGGCTGGCGAGGTTTCACCGAGTTCCCAGTAGGAAATTCAGACTTTGGGGGATGTTCCAGTTTTAGTTTCCTACTCGGAACTCAGAAATTCCTACTTCAGGCTACAACTGGAACGCACCACAAGCCAAAGCGTGTGTTTGTTGATGCTAATAAAAATGCAACTTGGACCTTCCTCAGAACTCTGAATTGCTGTACAACTTCTTTTTTCAACAACTTACAGGATGCAAAGCGACGAGGTAATGTATCTCTTTCTAGTTATGTAGCGGTACTTTTTGATGTGTGACAACAAGCAGTTTGTGGAAAACTTAGTATTGTAGTTTTGTAGCCGGCTATATATCGCTACTTAGAGCCCGGTGCTCTAAGACGTGTCTAAATAATATAAATTTGCTCTAGTTTTAGTTGTCTTGTTCCCGAAGTTGAGTATCCAGGCCAGTCCAGCCCTGTCCGACCTGACCAGATGGCTAAGGAATAGCATTTGTAGATAACTTATTTTGATGCTATAAAACTCATCTTAAAGTGTGTATTTCAATCAGGTATATATCTAAAAGTGAGACTTTTTTGTAATTACTTAGAAACTCCTCACAGTCCCTTTAAAGTTGTACACTTACAATAGAATTGTCTAAGTGACCTTAAAGTTATAGCATTTTAGTCTAAAGTTGTGATTGTGCTCTGAAATAATTTCCCCTTCTCATTTCAAATTGTGTTTTTATCCGTCCTATCAGTTCCTCTGGCCAGCAGCCTGTCACTTTGACACGGCCTTGAACAAACTGTCTCTGAGGAGCAGGGAAACATCAGCGTTCCCATGAATAAGAACACAAAACATAACCTACTTCCACTCATCCCTGTCTCTGTTTCTCTTTTCAGGCTCATGATGGAGGGGGGAGAGGGTGTCGCTCTCTCTCTCTCGCTCTCTCTTTGCTCTGCCATCACGTCGGCCAATCGGATCCTGTGCCTCCTAACCTGCAGTGCCCCTGCCGTGGTGTTTAAACAGTAATTCAGTTCATTGCCAGCAGTATAAACAGAGCCGGCACTCAACATGTCACTCGGCTAAATTGGATAGTTTTCTTTTACAAGGCTGTTGTTCACAATAGATGTTACCTGCTATTTGCATTTTGACTACAACAGCAGTTAAAAGTCCGATCAAAGTCCTCACCAAAGTGCTATTCATAAAAAGTTGATGTAGCTGTGTTTATTGTTGCTGTACGATGATGGCACCACAGGCCTTCACAGGGCAGTTTTTTCCAACACCAGGAGGATCAGATCAGCTCAGAATCTCACCTTGTAACCTTTCACCTGGAGTGACCTTTCATCTTTAAACTCTGACCCCAAGTGCCACATAAATGGAGATACAATATCCCCCCCTTCAAACCCCCTTCCCAGCCAGAGGAGACTGAACTTTGGCCTCAAAGCTTTTCACAGAAATGTAGTTCAGGACACGTTGTCCTTTGACCCGGAGCTAAGGGACAGATTGTGACTGACAGAGAGAGTCCAAGGCCTTTTTCCAAACATTCTGTCATCATTTTATATGTTTTAGAGAGAGAAGGAGAGCTGCTCCACAAAGGAGCTGTGATGGTGAAAAAACAGGCAAGAAAAGTGAAAAAGTGGGTCCCATTATAAAACACAAGGTTAACAAGCATTTTAACATCATTAGAAGGAGGACTGTTATTTTACAAGAGAGACTTTTACAATGGTGTTAACACAGTGTCGTATTAAGTGTGTAAAATGAGGCAGAAGAGGGTTTTTTTCTCAATTGGAGAAAAACAAAACAACCAGCAGCTGCAGTGAATTGACAAATTCACATTAACAGACAGTTCGGCTCTTACAGCAGAGAAAGAGAATGATGTGATAAGAAGAATAGAAATCAAGATTGTCTTCATGGCCGATGCTGAAAAGGATGAGTCTCGTAAGTTTGTTAGATGATCTGAAGGATGAGCAACTGGCCATCTAATCACTCAGCGCAGCCTGCCTGTTAATTTGAAACACACAAAAAAGCAAATAAAAAGAAAAGAGAGGAAATCTGCCTTAAAAGATGACTAGACATGCCCCATAAACACAAACCTCAGCCATGACATTTATTATAAAAATGGCAAAAAATATATATATATCCTAATCTTCAATGTTAATTACTTTAAACAATCACTGGACCCACATCCAGTTTCTTCTGTGTGCCAAGATAGAGATTCCCTGAAATTGAATCCAAATTAAATGGTAACTTTTTGAGATATCTTGCTCACAGTTGGACGGATGAACAAAACAGTTTTAACAAAAATGTAAGAAAAGCTTATTTTCCATATCATTTAAGTCGTTTCCAAGTACTTTACACAATGCATCAGAACACAATGACAAAAAACAAAAACATTTCAGACAAAAACATTTTCAGAGGAATCAATAAAACCACAAAGGTATAAATTGAAGAAATTAGAACTAATAAAAAACAAGTAGAAAAAATGAGCGTAGACAAAATCTGAAATTATTAAGGAACGTTTTTTTCTTAGAATTTGAAACTCAAAATGAAATTATTTTAAACTTTAAAATAAGAATGAAACTATAGAGTTACATTTTCTTTTTCAATTCTTTTTAAAGATATTTTTAAAAACTAAAGGATGCGTCTTTTGTCGATATCCCTCGATAATCGTTAAATTCTCTAATGTGGTCATTTTAAATCCATATGCAAAGGTTAAATCATAAGAAGTCAATACATTTACTACAGGTTTATGAGTATCTTCTGTTGAATATAAAATAATCAAGTACTGGTGGAGACCTTGTGGCTGATCAACTAGTCAAATTTGAAGAAAAAAAAACAGTTAAAACCTGCAATGATGGATTTTATTTGAGTTTCCACATGGACAAAATGCATTACAAAAATACATCTTTAATTGTCTGTATCAGTGTCTGAACCATTATTTAATCAATATTAGCCTTTGCATTACTAACGTCAAATTTTGACCCTTTAACTGGAAAGTACTTCTGGAAGTCAGAAAGCGACGCTGCAATATGTAATGTATGCAATATGAATTAGAAAAATGGATAAACAAAGTTTTATAATAGCAGGATCATATTTAGAGTTTTACCAGATGTCTGTCTCCACAATACTAAAGTTTTCTGTATTTACTATCTGTGCGCTTTGAGCTATGACTGAAATTTATGTTTCCTATACTGCTAACTGACTGAGCAGAGAGCTCCCACTTCACCCAAAGGAATTTGCAAACACCCAACAGCCTCTTAAAGTGCATTTCATGGTTAAAAAAACTCACAGACAACTCGTCGAAATGAATCTGCACCTTGTTCAAGGAATGTTTTTTTTTTTACTATTTTTCTGCTTCTTGCTGCTGTTGTCATTCACCATTGGATGCATTTTTCTCAAAGGGTAAGTTAATGTCATTGACTACCCAAAAGTTCCTTATTTTCTCATTTAATATAAAAGCAGGAGGCAGGAAGCTTTGGATCTTCTGTGAGATTTATAGCCAGTATCTGCCTCAGACTGTGTGCAGGGGTTTGTTCAATCAAACCAACATGTGCTTTACAGACATGCATCAATAACTGCTGATTTTAATATGAGCCTCTAAGAGTTCACATTTTAGAATTGTTACAACCTTTTAACTACATGATAATGTTTATATGCCTCAGGCTGGGGGCACTATATTTTAGGTTGCCAGGTCAAAGGTTAAAGGTGAAAGGTTAAGGTCACTGGGCCTTTAGTTTGTTCTGAGCTCAAACCACAAAAACTAAAAAATGTCCAGAAAGATTTTCATTACAATTTCACAACTGCCACTTCAGATTCAAGGATGACTTGAGGGTAACCTAGTTAGATTTTGGAGGTTAAAGGTCAAAGGTTAAGGTCAATGAGCCTCATGTTTGTTCTATACTTGCTAAATAATGCTTTGAAGGATTTTTCCTGATATGCAGGCTTCTACTTATATAACTCAGCACTTTTTACTCCCTTCCCTGTTTCACTTCTGCATCTTTTATGCATCAGTCTGACCCCCACACTCAGCTAGCTCTGTAGTTCAAAATATATTTAAGGCATGGACCTACACTAGGGGTGGGAAACTGGCGGCCCGGGGGCCACATATGGCCCTCCACCTCACTAAATGTGGCCCGCCAGTCATTTTCAAAAATCAGCAATTGTAACTATGAAGAAAACTAAAATATCTAATCAAAATAAATCTATAATCTTGACTGATATTTTGATTGGCTTTTGTAAGCTATTTATGACCTTACTTTGCTATTATAGCAACTCTCAATCTCTTTCATGATGCATTGAAACATTACATCAAGTATTACTCGATACTATATTTGAAATATGGCAGCAGTAAAATCTTTAAGCTTTAAAAATTTGGGAACACTCATCATTTCATTGATTTGATTCCATGTATTTTGGCTAAATTGCTTGAATTCTGTGTCAAGTTCATTTAATTATGCATAATAACTGTTACTTGTGATGTAATATATGAATATTGGTATGCTGGTATGCTAATTTTAGGATTAATTAATATTCTCTAATGGTATTATCCAACATCCTTTTCCCTGGAGAATTTCCGAAAATTTGTAACAATGCGGCCCCCAGGCTGGGAAAAATGGTTTTGTGTGGCCCTCTTGGTAATGAAAGTTGGCCACCCCTGACCTTCACCATTAAAGAAATCAGACTTCTACCAATCACACCACCACAAAGTCACCCCATCCTCCTTCACAACCCACCTCTGCAATAGAACTGCCTGACAACTCACGTTTATACCAACACAGCATCAGATCAGCACCAGGCCATGGCTCGGTGTTAATCTGCACTCATATATGACAGCAGCACAATCATGAACACTTGAAGACAGAATCAGAGTCTTGAAAGGGAGAGCAGAGGGTGCAAATGAAGCTGAAATAAACATGTTGTTAGAGGTTACGTAACAAGCTGTTATAAATCTGGGGTGGGCAACTGGAGGCCGAGGAATCCCCTCCTTACTGACTGCGGCCTGCATGTTAGTTTCAGATATCAATAGGTTATAAACAAGCTGCTGGGTTTGAGGACAGGTTTCATTCTTTATGTGTCGGCAGGCACAGAATGGCTGTAGATTAAACTTAACCCTTAAAGCTATGGTCTACGATTTGGAAGCTTTGTACATATTAATAACACCGTTTATAAGGCTGTTATGGTCCTATGGTCCTATCTACACAGTATAAAGACCAAAAATAACGAAAAAAATCCATTCAGTATATCCGCTGCAAAGCTGCATACTAGCTGACCAATCAAACCTTGACGGCAGTAAGGTTCAATTGGTCCGTGAGTTGGTCCGTGAGTCCATCCAATCCCCCGTCTCCCTCACTACGCAGCGTCATGCCCATGGTCCCGCCTCCTCCCCTCTACCTCCGGTGAGCAGCTAGCAGCGTTAGCTACTGAACTATCATGGAGCCGGAAAAGCCTCGCGCCGAAACCGGGAAGCCGCTTCCCTCTCCCGCGGGGCCCAACGGAGCTCTGCCCGCGGGTTGAGGCCTGTTAGCGGGCTAACGGCTAACGAATGGCCTCAGTCGGCCGTCAGACCTTCAGCATCGGCCGTTTCGCCCCTGGTTGATCAGGTAATGGCTTTGTTTACTACAGTGTGAGATGTCTGCTGAATAACTCTGGTTAGTCTGTGCCTGGCCTGGCTAATGACTTGTAGTGGAGCGGGTTAGCCTGTTAGCCGCTAATCGTTAGCACTGTAAGCTGAGCTGGGGAGGACAGGCTGAGAAAGATAAATCCTCCCCCACAATCGGCTCCGCTCTGGCGGCGCCAGACCCGCATTGCCGCCGATCCAATTGAAATGGCTACTGCTGTGTGTTACAAGGGGGATGTCTGTCGTGTTTGATACTTTCAGTTGAGCTGAGCTGTTTTTGATCGAGTTTGCTGCTGATATATTATGCTAGTCGCTCGTAGCTCTGTCCGAGGGGGCTTGTTGGTATATGAGGCGACACGAGCTGGGGGCGGGATCTTGGAACACGGAGGGGAGAGGTGAGGGAAGGGGGGGCAGGCTGCGGTTTCAAATCGTAGACCACAGCTTTAAGCTGACCTTGAATGCTTCTGTTAAACTCCTTTATGAACCTGTTCAGACAATGATGATTTCGTAATGTGATGTTTTTGTCATGTGATTGCTTGAAAATAAAGACTGATTTAGCTTTGCCTCCAGTGTGTGTCGAAGGTGCAACACCCAAGTCGATATCCACAATTTCAGTCGATTATGGAGACATATTAGTGTTAGAGGGCCATATCACAATCTGCACAATACTCATTATTAAACAATTTTACTCAATTTAATAAACGTTGAACAGAAACAATGTACCTTTTCTAAAATTGAACAACACAAACATCCACATTCTAACTTATACAAACAGCAGGACTTTACTAAATGAGCTAAAAGGAGCATTTAAGCCACTAGAAACCACATTTTAGTGCAGTATCTGTAATATTTATTTATTTATTTACCTCTATCAAGGATGTTTTCCCCTGCTTTAGTCAGTTTGTTTGCTAATGGGACAGTTCTAGAATTTATCATCAGAACTTTTAGAAAAGTCGGAAAAGGGCAAAGGACCAATCGATCTGATCTGGATCCAGCTGCACATCCAAGATTTTTTAAAGGATTTGTTGAGACAGTGAGGTAGGGCAACTTTCCTCTTTTTTCTCAACAACTACAAAAGGTCATCTCATTTTTTTGATAACATTTTAGAGAATGTTGGTCATGGGACAAGTGATTCGATTTTGGTGTTGATCAGCATCCAGATGAGGATCCAGGATTTTTTTTAGTGTATATTCGCAGTGTGAGATAAGGCAGTTTTACAGTGCCTTGACAAATTTTATGTTCAGTACTTGCTGTTTCTTATATATTTTATAGACAAATAGTTATTCATTTCTACAAATACATATGGAAATGGACAAGGACAACAGGTACAAATGAGCTAAAACTAACTTTAGTGCAATTACGTATAATTGTTTTCTCCCTCTGTTAAAAACAAATTAAAAAAGGAATATTCAAGATTTTTAAATGGCAGATACACCACAAATTTCCTATTGAAAAACTAATAATATTTTATACTAATTATATTTATATTTTTAAATATTATGGAATTATTTGGATTTTTTTATATTTCTATGGAAGGTTTAGTATTTTTATTCTTCATATTTACAACCTATTGGTATTTGAAATTAACTTTTGAGCCACAGTGAGTGAGAGGAAGGACTGCATTATGACCCCCCGGGCTGCAGCTTTACCATTCCAGCCCTACAATAACAGGACACTTTAATCATTTACATTTGATTATAGATTTTTTTATGTGTATATACACTGAAAATAAACAATAAAGAAACTGAAAGAAACAAGTCAAATTTTGTTAAGTACGTAGCTTGTGCTCTTGACAAGAAATATCAACATCGGTATTGGCGATAAAGAATTTGAAATATCGACATCCAATATAATGAATCCCCAGAACTATGAAGTTGGAAACAAATGCCGAGATACTCAAGAAAAATCTTTCTTTTGTCATGCCGAAGCAATTTAGTCAATAAATTATCATTCATCAAAACACATCATCATCAAAAGACTGTCCAGCTGTGTTCAGAGAAAAAATACATGTAAATACATCCCTGTGAAAATGCAATCATTCTTTATTCAGAATATTTCAATTTATCTGCACCAACCAGCATGTCTGTTCAGAGAGCAGATTATTACTCAGCTTTGGATGAAATATGGAGATATGATGTGTGATTAGGATATCAGACCAAAAGTCCTCGTGCAAACCGTATTACAGTTAACTTGTGCTTTGCTCCATTGAATCATACCCTGACAACAATCTCAGGATTGATAGTAAACATATGAATGTGAGAGTAAAGGTCAGCAGCAGCAGCAACGTCTTCTCGGAGCAGCAGAGCAAACAGAGGAGACTTTGGTTTCAGACGCCTGATTGTCTCAGAGGGACGGAGCCCGAGTGTCAGCAGACATTAACCCTCAACCTCTAACCTCCACTCCCCAATTTCAGCTGCAGAGTCTCCCAGAGGTTTGAAATGCAGGAGGGTCCTCTCTGGGAGGAGGAGGCAGGTGCGAGGTGCAGTGGGAGGGCCCTCTGAAAGTCACACCACACTGTAACCTTTGAACCTGGGACGGTTGTGACATTCCTCACGTATACAGCTGCAGGGAGGCTCCTTATTCAAACATGTGACACAGCAAAAACCTCGCTGTGACCTCCAGGGCGGAAAAATAAAGCAGAAGAGGAAAGTGCTGAAGACTGCAGTTCCTAAAATGTCCACTTGTCAGTCCTGAACAAGTGGTTCTGTGGTGGTCTCATCTCAGGACCCACCACCAACTTCTTAGTGAGGAATCAGGACCATTTAGAAAACTTTAACCATTCATTTTAAATGACAAATAAAAACAGTATACTTATAGAACAAAACATATGATTAAAGAAGAGACAAAACAAAACAAAACATTTAGAGCACATCATAGCAGTGACCCAAAATCGAGCTTTCTAAACAGAACAAAACAACAAATTATTGAACAAAAAGATCAATAAATTCAACATCTAAATGAACACAACTTAAGTAAAACAGAAACATGACTAAAAGCACACATCACTAATAAAAACATCAAGAAATAAAGAAAAACAAGATAAAAATATAAATACTATGAAACAAAACCAAAATGTTAGTAATATAAGAGAAACACAAGAACAATTCGGAAATTAAAACAGTTCAGGAAACACAAGGGCAAATCAAGAGCAAGAAATATAATGTAACAAATAGAAAAATAATTAATTTAAGCAAAACTAAACAGAAATAGCTACAGGCAACATATATGCAACAACAACATAAAAAACACAATAGAAATTAAGAAAATAGAACAAAACAAGCAACAACAAATTTTTTTTTAGAATAGAATAGAACAGAATTTTATTGTATCAAAACATTCACAAACATGCACGCATGAACAAAGTTTTATTACAAAATGGCTGAGATAGGAGCACTGAGGGTATAAGTGTTTAGAATCAAGTAAATGTATAAAAACAAAAAAGTATTTTAAAAAATCAGAAGGCACAAAACAGTCAGTAAACATATTAAAGTGATGAGAGTATCGAACTGAAAATGTAACCAGAGAAAAGTGCTGGGGTGCTTTGAACAGGGATGAGAACAACTGGATTATTGCACTGAACTTTCTGAAATTATTGCAAAAATATCACTGGATTATTGAATTCAATTAACAAATTTGTATTGAGTTATTGTACAGTTGCATTCAATTATTGCACAGCTGCATTAAATTATTGCACAGTTATTTCACTGAATCATTACACCAGGATTTCATCATCCACAGACCGAACAGACTGCAAACCATCTACTGTTGAGAAGTCTTATGGCCTGAGGTACGATGCTATTGCATAGTCTGGTTGTTCTGCTTCTCACACTATGGTACCTCCTACCAGAGGGCAGCACTGAGAACTGTCCGTGGTATAACTTGGGTATTTCCACATACCCAAATTACATAAATACAGAGCAAGATACCTTCAATATCATATTCACATTATATAGTATGTGCTGCTTCTCATTACCTCACTGTTCACCTGAAAAGCAAAGTCTCCCATTATTAGGCTCTTATTTGATAAAGGCAAAACAGGAAGATTTCAAGGTCGGCTTGTATCAGATGTATGAGCTTTCAGACCTGAATGTGTCCAAATGTTGCTGAAGTGGAAGTGAAGGAGACGGATGAGGCATTTTTGATTTCTCTCTCAATCTTGCTTGTAAAAGACGACATGAAGGCCGCACATTTTATACAATAATAAACAAAGTGATGAGCTGTTAAATCCCGACCCATCCTTCAAAGTGCATCTCTCAAGGTCAGAGCTTGAACTGGAGTAGCACCACAATGAGACTGACATCTTTTACAGACAAACAGTGTCCCTGATGAGTGGATTATTCATTAACCGCTGAAACTGTCTTTATTGGTGCCACAAAGTGTGGACCATGGAGAAGAAAATGCCTGACCTCTGCTCAAAATAAACAGACAAGAGTGATTATGAGTGGATTATGGCCGACATGCTAAACAGCCATCTCTGCCGTCTCAGTAAATATTCCACTTTTGTCCTTGAAGTGTGTCAGGGGGATGAAACTGTGTCTGATAGACGAGTTAGATAATTCCTGTACAACGCTGAGAGAGGAGATACATGAAAGTCACGGCTGCCACGCTGAGAAAAAGGTGTGCCAAAGCGATGATTCAATATGATGACCCCCATCTCTCCTTTTCCACATTATTTTTTCATCAGGCGCACAATCAGTACGTTCTGGGGGCTATTTCAGACGCGCTGCCAGGAAGGGAGCTCGGGGACGGCAACGTTATATTTGACTGAGGTCACCATGGGACACAGAGAAATGTCTTGTGGGGTATTTTGATCAGACAGTTGATACTACGCTCCTGGTCCAGGTATGTCAGTGTTATTTAGTGCAGTGACTTCGTGTTGAGTTTCTCTGGAGAGCAATGATCGCTCTGAAAAGATCCACAGTCAGAGCAGGAGCAGCTCAGGGATATCAGGATGTTTGGTGCACAATAGAGATGGTGTCTGCTTTCCCATTCAACAGTTCCCTTTAGTCTGCGACCTGCGAGGAGAAGAATAGGCCTTATAAACACCTCTGGTTTCAAAAAACAACAATAAAATCTACAAGGCCATCCAGCCCAGAGCTGTTTGGTTCAGATGATACTGCAGGGATGTCATTTGATCGTCTTCTTCACCTTCACAGGTTCTAAAGAAAACTAAATTTATCAATAGAGCACACTGGGGGAAGATTAAGAGATAGTTCTTAGTGTTACAGACTTACAACCAACGTCACTATGACATCGTCACTCTGGAGGTAAAACAAAGCAAAACTAGAGGCAATCACAAAGGCCAAAGGCACAGGCTTGAGACCAGCACGGGACTCTAAAAATAATGAGCCATGTTGTGCTTTTGAGTGCCAGAACAGAGGGTCTCAATGCTGAAATCTGACCTGTCTACTCTCATTCATGAGTGTTAACCTTTAAACACCCTAAGTCGCGATGTCAGAGTGATCTCACACTTTGAGAAACCCCTGCTATCTTCAGTAGTTATAATTGTAGTTGTAGCCGGCTATATATCGCTACTTACAGCCCGGTGCTCTAAGACGTGTAATATAAATAATAAGATAATATAAATTTGCTCTAGTTTTAATTGTCTTGTTCCCAAAGTTGAGTATCCAGGCCAGTCCAGCCTTGTCCGACCCGACCGCGAAGCTAAGGAATAGCATTTATAGATAACCTATTTTGATGCAATAAAACTCATCTTAAAGTGTGTATTTCGATCAGGCATATATCTAAAAGTGAGACTTTTTTGTAATTACTTATTACACTTATTAAACTCCTCACAGTCTCTTCAAGTTAAAGTACTGGAGTACCTGCTTTTGAAGATACTTTAGTTTTAAAGTACATTTAAAGTACATTTTGCATTATTACATTACAGTACATTATTGTATTGTTGCCACAATGAATTGACAGTCTCTAATGACTAAAACATGCATTTACCTGCAAATAGAACCTGTACAATAAAAAGCTTGAAAAATATGCTACAAAGTCGATAGAGAGGCCTATTGAAACACGACTGAATCAGACTTCAGATGGTGGGAAATCACCAACTGTACCTGCCATAGCCATCATTATTGCCAAGATAAACCGTTATGTGAGCTCAACAATTACCTGCCTGATCTGAGTAGCACATGTGCAAGGTACAGGTATGGTATCACCACATAAACAAATCACACACAGATCGCGTTTTAGAATAGAGAAGAAATCAAAGCTATACTTAAAAGTAACAATTAATGAGACTCTTCATAGAAATGTGGAGTTAAAAGTACATTTGTCTTTCAAGTGTAGAGGAGTAAAAGTCACAAATTAAAAAAAAAATAATAATACTCAAGTAAAGTACTGATACTCAAAAAATGTTCTCAGGTACAGTACTCAAGTAAATCTGCTTTGTTTCTGTCCACCCACCCCTGGATGCCTCACGGCAAGACAGTTGCAGGACTGACTCCAGGTTGTATTGGACCTCTCTGTGTGGAGTCTGTTTGTAGCCTGGGTTCTTGCTTCAACACCAATGACTGAAAGAATATGACCACAATCACTATTGTTTGAAAACCACTCTGGTTTTTACATACTGAGTACCCTGATCATTCTGTATTCTCACTCAGTCTGAGGAACTCTGGAAGGAGCCCCAGTGCTTTCATACATGCATTGCTGTCAGGAACAAACAGACTCTGGTTTGAATTTTTCAAAGTTTGGTTGATTTGGGCTTATGCAAAAGCACATATAAACCCTGGTTTGGTCCATTTAACCAGACTTTGGTCTGCCCAAAATGGGGGCACATTCAGCAATTAGAACCAAACAAGGACCAAACAATCCACCAGAACCAAAATGCAGACATAGAGTCAGCCCTTATCCGCTTTGATTCTCGGTGTGCAGAGCAGTTGGAGCAGCAAAATAACTTATCTTGGTGATATATCAGGCATTTCAATGTGAGCCTAAAAGGGAAATGTTATTAATTATTCAAATCTCTGGTTACAGACAAAATCAGATGTCTATGACAGACCTGTTTACTGAAAATAAAATTCCAGTTGTCTTTGAGTATTTTTTACCATTTTTCCTGCAGGGTCCTCAGCCCTGTTGACAATATACCGAACAGCCTGCCTTATTATCTGTGAGCACAATTTTCAGAGAGATTTACTAGTATGTCAACAAAAAGGAAGTGTAGCTCCTTGTTGTGAAAAAATCTATTATCCTGTGTGTTTTCTTGGAGATGCTCAAAAAATCCTGTTATAAACTTTAAATTGAAATTGTCAGCAACCACTCAGATATCTGACTGTGTAGGTGGGCTTCTGTGCAGCTCAAGTGAGTTAAAACAATTTCAGTAAAGGGCGTGTTTTGATCTGCAGGTGAAGGGTCAAAATAGCAGAAACGTCCTGACCACAGACTTTAGACTTTGGAGTAGGTACAGTATAAGGAGGTTTATAGTGCAGTCATTTTTCATCAAGTTAGCAAAACACCAGCTTTAACCACTCCCAATTTTGTGACACCCCTGACTGGAAGCACATGATCATTTACAATTGTAACTGTGTAAGCGCAGGTAGTAAAATGACATCTGCATCAGGCGGGAATTAGACACCTGCTCTTCACAACAAAAAACTTTCTGCCTGACATTTGATAGGGCCCTTTGTGTTAGAGCCAAAGTATATATGTTGACACATTCGCCAGTTTTGGTCATTAACTTCATCATGGATGTTATGTCTTTTTCCATAATTTGTTCATTTGTTTGCTAGATTGTGAACAGAATAACTCCAAAACTAAAGATTGGATTTGGATGCAATTTTCAGGGATTGTTGACCATGGCAAAATAAAGAAGTGATTAGATTTTTGTGTTGATCTGAATCCAGGTGTGGATCCAGGATTTTTTTTAACAAGATTTCTAAACAACTTTTCAAATTTTTTAAATAACTCAGCAAGCTCTCTACAGATTTCAATGTAATTTATGGGAATGTTGTGATGGCAAAAAGAAAAGGTGCTAAGATTCTTTTGGTGATTCAAATTCTGGTATTGGTGAAATTTTAAGGGGTTTCCAAACAGGGTAATTTTCTACAATTTGGACAAATGTGCACTCACAATGCTGGAAATAGCTTGTCAAATATCTGTGCTCTTGAGGCTCTTCTAGTTTGTTTATTTTTCACATTGTGGATGAACAAAAATGTGTAACAGTGTGGTCCTCAGGCTCTGAAAAAAGATTTTCTGTGACCCTCTTTGTGTTGTAAGTTTCCCATCCTTAATCTAAGGCTTTGATTTTCTCAAGTTTGTCTCAATCAATCGATCAATCAATCAATCAATCAATCAATCAATCAATCAATCAATCAATCAATCAATCAATCAATCAACCAATCAATCAATCAATCAATCAAACAATCAATCAATCAGTCAATCAGTCAATCAATCAATCAATCAATCAATCAATCAATCAATCAGTCAACTTTAAAGTGTAAAGTGCCAATTCATATTCAAGTGTTATCTCAAGACACTTTACAAGAGAGCAGGCTGAAGACATACTCTTAATTTTATAGATAAACATATACATATAAAACATGCATATATGCATACATATACATACACTTAGAGATATATCCATTAAGGCAGATCCAAATGGACTTAAAGTCAGAATTTATGATAGTGACAAACTTATGGATGCCCAAACCATAAATCTGTCTTAATCAGATTTGCCTCTGCTGAACAAAGGTTTATTCAAGTTGAGCCCCTTGAGACGTGGCATCTTGTTTTCAAGATGGTCCTCCTGTCTGTATGGTATTTATTATGGAGGTATAAACAATAATAACCATGGTCAGAGGTCATTCTAATATTAGCACTTGTAATATGTAGTTTTTTATGATCACATAAAACTACTATGAAAACTAACAGAGCCTTACACTGGTCTTAAGATAGGATGTTATCTACTAACTAAGAACAGACTTTTCATAAAGTACTGTTTAAAATTATTGTTGCTGCAGTATTATGTTGTTTTTCACAGGTGCATGCTTGTAAACACAAAGTGGGAGAGTGAGTCAGAAAAAGTCATAAACCACGAGGAGGAAGAGAAACTGGATCACCCAAACATAGGTCATAAAAGCTCAAACAGGCAGACAGCGTGTCAGCTGTGTGTCACAGAGAAAACTCCTGTTACATGGGTAATCTGAGAGAGCAGAGCTGAGAGCCAGACTGCTACTAGGCCTCTGATCACACAAACACACTCACAGGTACCCTCTGACACACAAACAGAGCAAAAGTATCAGTGTCGCCGGTCAATATGTGCAGAAAACTATGGCTGTGTTTGAGATCAGACAAGACATTGAAAGAACACCACTGATAGCACAAGAGAGAGAGAGAGAGAAAGAGAGAGGAGAAGAGGGTGTTTAATGCCCATTTAAAAAAAATCTTACCAGAAAACGTTGAAAATCTGAATGAAATTGATGTTTCACCCAAAATATTTTTACACTTTGAAGTGGTGGAAAAGCTGACATGCTGGTAAATGGAAGACACTTCTTTCTGCTGTGGAAAGTTTGAGCAAATAAATGATGACTTACAGGAAGCTGTTTGAATCTAGTGCCACTTTCACTTCGCACTTGGAAAAAGAAGAAATGGTCACAGAAGAAAACAGGTTCAGAAAAAGATGTTAAAACCTCAAGTGGCTTTCCAATGGTTTGGCAAAGCAACTCTTGGGAATTTTTTTTTACCATTTTATCAGTTATCTGATGCACTGATTTAGACATACAGCAGACTATTTTGTTCAGAAATTATGTTGTGGTTAATAGAATTGTAGCAGGTGGGATGAGTTACTACCTCAGTCAAGAAGCTAATGTTTTTGCTGGCTTTTTTCAATCTGTTTGTAATATAGCTAAAGTAATGAACTGATACTGATGACATTTCAGGGTGCTGCTGGCAATAAATGTGAGTGAAACAAGCTCAGGTTAGAGTTTCTTGATCTTACAGATGTGTCAGTCTCTCTAATGCATCCTCAAAATAGCAGAATCACCAGGTATGAGCATGTTTATAGTGCAGTCATTTTCTACATCCTTAGTTAAGAAGACATCAGCCTTGCACCTGACCACTCCTCATTTTCAGACAAACACACCCTTCGGCACAAATTGTGGCTAACAACCATTTGCCATTTGAGCAGCACAAGCAAGTGCTTGACCTATAAATAACATGTGCCTTAGGTGAAAATTAGAGAAGACACCTGCGCTTCATACCACAACACTTTACACCAGGCACCACTTTTTGTGTATATATGTCAAACATGTTATTTAAAGGGCCAAATATATACTCATGAAATAGCTAATTTCCACAGCATAGGATCCTTAAACATTACCCTTGCTATTGTTGAAAATTCTGTAAAGGACATTATTGAAGCCTCCAGTCCTCAGATCGTAGTGCATATCTTTTTGTGGTCTTTGTTTCAGAATACATATTTTGTTGTAAGGTTGCTAGAAAATAGTCATCCCTACTTTGAACAGTTCATGTAGCTGCCCTAAAATACCATTATTCCATTGTTTCATTAGAAGCATAAAACCCATTGGCCCAGATTAACTAACCTGACACACCAGATGGACTATGATATATTTCCCTCATCAATCAGAGCAACAGCCCATAGACAGTATTTGGGAATAGGCAGAACCTTTCAGAAGCATGTCTGAAAGGTAATTAGATGATCATTACAGCAAAAACATTTATTATGGGCCAATTAGATTGCATAGTAGGAAGGCACTACTGTTGCAGAATTGAGCTACTTCTTAAATGTCAGAAGTGGAGCAAAAAAACATCCTTACTATAGGGCAGTTTGTAGTGCTCATATCTGTTTTTCATTTATTAAACAAATCTTATAAAAATGGTACCAAAGTTGTTAGCATCAATGCTAAGCCCTGTCCGTGCACCCACTTCCTGCTGGCATCTTGCTTGTAGCTCCCACTCAATCCTGCTGTAAAGGACTTGTTAAATACTTGTATTCATACTCTCAGGAAACAATATTCTAGCCCCATTTCTTGATCCACTAACTGTCTGGGGATTGTATTCCTTATAGACGATAACAATCACTTGTAGATAGATCTAATTTTATGAATATTCAACTTTTGTGATTTTGTGACTGTATCTAATTTTAGAGTATTATTTGCACATTCAATGTAAATATATGTTCTCTGTTCCAGTAATGCTCTTTGAATTGAACAGAGAGAGACAGAGAAAGAGAAAGAAAGAGGGAGGGGAGGTGTAGAGAGCACTAAAAAAACATTGCGTGTTGTGTTGGCAGGCGTTCCAGTCAAATCCCTTGGCAGTTTGGGGTTGTTTTTTTTTTTTCTCTTTCTCTCTGGTAGAGCAGGCCCCGCCCTCTGCCATCTGATATTCAAATGCAGAGGAAACCGGAGGAGAGCTCCTCCCAGACCACCCGCGGAACCGTCAGGGATTAGTCAAAGAGCACCAACTAGGTCAACAAGATGCAGGGCCGGAGCATGCACTGAGGGGACGTGAGGCGGCTCACCCACACCGGAGTCGACCTAGTGCAGCCTGAGCTCCCATTCACACGCGTCAAACTGAGCCTCTCTCACACACACACCCACCCACACATACACACATACACACACACACACACACACACACACACACACACACAGATATAGTCACGCTTTCACAGTGACCTGTTTTCTCAGCCTTTGACAGTCATCCAAAAACAACTCCGAAATTCCTCTTGATTTTTCTCGTTCAGAGCGAGCGAGTATACGGGTTAAGCATTCGATATGAGGACAGGAGGAAGGAGATGTAAACATCCACTCTTCTGTCACTGCTCACAATGATTCACACACGCCACATTTACTCTGAGTGGAAAAAAAAAACTGTGATGAAATGATGAAACAATCAGTCATCTATTTGTGACACCCTAAGGAAGCAAATACAACAAAAACAAACAGAGATGCTTAACTGGAGATAGTCTGAGTTTAAAACCCTGATAAAACTAAAGCTGCAATTTGTAAGATGTTCAAACGTAATTTTTTTTCTGTAGTACTTACCTATCCTCCATCTTGTATTGATTTTCATAGCTGTATGCTAACAGGAATCAACACACACAACAGCACATCATCCCTAATTTTGCCTCTTTACCGTGAATGTATTAGTTTTATAATTGATTTCAGGATTTCATTCATCACTTTAAAGTCACATATGGCTGTGACTTCCATCACAGAATTGTTGACCCCTGATGGTCCACAGTCTCAGACCCATGGGCATGGGCTTTCTGGTTATTTTGAATTCTGGGACTGAATGTAAAGGTGAATGAGCATTTTTCTTCACAGCCTATTGACTTTGGAGCAATCTACCCAAGGAGATATGGCTTGCAGAATAAGTAACATCTTTAATATCTCTGCCCCACCCACCCAACTGCAGGCCAGTACCGATCCAAGAAAAACAGTTACACATGCAGTACTATATATATGTAATTAAAATAAAACAACTTTACTGTCATTTGAAGTACAGTAATGAAGCTGTATAATGAAATTCAGCAATGATACTGTAATGAAAATGCAGAATGGACAAATGAGTCAATAAAACTGTGAGTGGATAAAAGCAGTTACACTACAGTAATAGTACCTTAATAGCACCCTGTTGCCAGTAAGTTACTACATAATTAAGAGCTACTTTTACACAGTCTAGGATATTGCAATTTGACACATGTGCTCAGCTATGACTGAATGGGATTGATATCATTGTAAAGATATATAGAATTTAAAAAAACAAAGTTAAATAGATCAACAGGTTTTTAGTTAACCTTATTTGAAATCCAAGTCCTGTAGCAAATGTCAAGAAAAAACTGTCCCTTGTACAAAATAGCTGATGATCTTTGGAATAGCCTAGCATCCATAATGTCTCTCCTTTGGCTCATTTAATGCATGTCATTACCCCGTCTCTCTCTCTTTCCAGGTTATAATTCTTTCTGTTGTATAATATCTGAAGTAAAGGCACACCTCCATAAGAGATTAAGTAACTTGCATCTTGAACAGGCAATTTAGTTTTTTGTCAATATGAAACTCAAACATTGATCTAATAATTTGTAAACACAATTCATGCAAAGCTGTGATGGTATGCAGTGGGGCTGACCAATATGAATACAAACTGTGTATATTTGATTTTATATGAATAACTTTACTTATATTAGAATACAGTTTTAGGCCCTTTTAGGACTTGTTTGTCTTCAGTTGCTTGTATGTCACTGTAGTTTGTTTCTGTTTTTATGTACAACCAAACAAATTGCCCTATGACGGATTGTTGTTTGAACTGAATTGAAGTAAATATGTTTTGACATCATAACATTACAGGATGGGCAATGTCAATCATGCAACACAAACCAGTCCCTGATTTCAGTTGTGTTGTTTGATGAAACCCTAAATCACCAATTTTCTTTCTCTTTAGGTTTCCTTGAATGTCTCTACATTTGCATGTCTTATTTGCCACAGAGTTTATTACTGGGAGTGATCCAAGAGCACAGTTAAAATCCCAAAGGCTTTTAGTCGTGGGTATCCGGGAGATGCCAACTTCAGGGTTCACCTGCAAAAATATGTCAACTCTGAACCACTTCACTGTGGTGCCATTTCTGAAGGATCCGTCTTGAAGTTTAGTGAATGAAGGACACACTTTTCTTGTTTTAGCACTGAATATGTGGCCTTGTTTTGGACCATTTAATATATACTATATATAATGTATTCAACTCATCAGTCTGGGTAACAGCCCATAGAAAGCTTTTTGGATGGGCAAAACCTTTCCAAAAAACATGGGCAGGTGATTGGATAATCACTCTGTCAATCACATTCATTACAGGCAAATCAGATGTTGCTTAGGTGTTAGGTACAATGCATGAGCCATTTAATAAAACAAATTCTTGCCAAATCACGTCCTAAGTGGGTTAAAAATATTCTTTCTATTGAGAAATGCTTTCAGTTTTGTTATTTTTTTTATTTAAAAAAAAGAAATGAAGTTCATACCTGACAAATCTTCTACTTAAGCTGTTAGTATCAATGCTAATCTCTGTAGGAACAGTTGTTTCCTGTTCACTCGTAGCTCTTCCTGCTCTAAAAGACGCTGATATAGCAGATCAGGGTCCTTAAATGAGCTTGGCAAGAAGGATCCACCTGATTACAGACCTTAAATTAGGCGGATCCAGCTGCACTGCAAGGTTGAGGTTTTTGTGATACTTTTGATCAAATATAAAGATTGGATATTTTGGGATCATCACACTCTAAGTTAAGTTTCCATTTTACATGACAGCCACACTTTTAGGAAAACCATGCTGCGTAACAACAAGCTAAATGCCATATTATTGGTCATTCAGATTTTTTACCTTAATTTCTCATTTATAATGCATCCTCACTCATAACACGTACCCCATTTTTTTCATGCTTTTTTTCCCAGAAAAAACGATGTATTCATATGTAACTCGCACTCACAATTTGTCCAAACTTTACTCTCTTGAACAACTCAAAAAGACCTTTTTTCAAAGTTTTAATCAATGTTTTTCAGTATTTTCACAACAAATACCGTACACAATTTTCTCCTTTAACCAGATGTGGAAGTACCTTGTGCTCCACTCATGTGCACCAACTTGATTTTTACCAGAGTATGTGCAATCGTAGTGTACCAGCCAATCAGAAAGCAGATATCTTCGACCAATCACAGCGCAGCAATTTTAGTTCCCTTGTTCACCACAGGATGGCAGCGCCCTTTGCGTTTACACATGAGTGATACTGTTACACTTGAAAATTACATGATCATTACACAATAGTAAACAATTAAGACCCAGAGTTTTGGATTAGAACAGTTTAACAGTCAGTTTTACAAGAACTACAAAAGTTTGCAGAGAAAGAGAATATTTTTGACCTTTTGTATCAGATATGATGTAAACACAATGTTGGCTTCTGCCTGTGTATAACACGCACCCAACAATTAGACCTTATTTGAGTGAAAAAAAAATGTGTCTTATATACGAGTAATTATGGTATCTATTTATCATTTGATGTTACAAAAGGAGCCTATATTCCTTTAAACTCGGACAGTGGGTCATGCTTGTTTTATCATGCATGTTTGTTTTACATGTGTGTGACAGATGAAGCAGTAGTGCAGAGACTAATCCGTAGTCAAAGCTGCTGTGTTGATGTTGGTTTTACTCCGGACGAGCTGCTTTGTTTGACTGAGACTTATGTGGGAGGACACAGCGGGGGTTGAGCTAAAGAGTCAAATATCAGGGACAGAGGCACCTTACTGTCCCTGCTGCACACACACACACACACACACACACACACACACACACACACACACACACAAACACAGATGGTGGAGAGCGAGGACAGTGAAAACACAGGCCGGTGTCCCTGGGCCCTCGTCCTTCCTCCACCCATCCACCATCAGCCGTTCCCACGGGGCCGTTAACATCCTATTGACCCTGCTCTCTCATTATCAGATCAGCATGGAGCACACTGGGGCACTTTAACCCACAATGCACAAACACACACATACTCTGGTTGCAGATTACTCTCCTCTCAGAGCTGTATTTTGGACCTGCTGCTTCAGAGCAACCCTACCCTCAAACCCACAGTGGGGTACTAAGCTATCTTCAGCATTCGCTCCTCACCGGCGAGTGCTCCACCAACGCCCACTGCTACGTCTCCTCCACAGATGTTAGCGGGTCCCTGGGGACGGACAAGGCTTCCCAACATCCCCCCCTGCTGATTGTCAGTAAATGTGTTGACATAAATGTAGTGCGGCTACTAATGAGCTGCCAACCAACAACCACTGTCAGTTCCTTAAGACCCGTCAATATCAGACAAGGTGGCTGATTTTAGCTCATTACTTCAACTGAGCAGTCTAAGAATAGATTAAAAGCATAACAGCAACATATTTTTAAATTCATCTGAGCTGAGGAGATGTCCGTCAAAGTCTGAATGCAGTGTGGGCATGTGGGCCATTCCTGCCATTGATCAGGACTGGGTATATGACTGCAATCACAGTAGAGAAGACATGAGTTTTGATATGATTCTCATGAAAATAAACCATGCAGGTACATTAATGTGATTATGGTAGCTAATATAGAGGTCCTGAATACTCTGTATTTGACAATGTCCTGTTTTTGTGACCAATACATCCTTATGGCTTCCAATGTAATGTTGAAATTGTCAAAACATTTTGACATCATACCTGCACATTAAAGGGATAGTTCAGTTTTTTAATGTGTTGTTAGTAGCCTATGGCACTGTTAAGTATAATTGTCACTGCAGCACTAACTTTGTCTCTGGATGGGGATACCTGGCTAGCAATGCTAGACAATATGCAGCAGTGAATGTGTAATTAACACACTTTTGGTTAATACTACACAAAAAACAACATTTTTTTGCAGTATTCTCTTTTCCTCTACAAAGTTATACCTTGTGAAAAAAACAAGACCTGCCTGATGCCAAGCCCTGCCTGAGATGGAGCTTATGGTGCCAGCAAAGGAGCACTGTGTTGTGTTTCTGCTTTTGTGTCAATGGGGAAAATGCACTGTGCCACACTCCTCCATTCCATTTTGACACCATTATTTAATTCAAGAATTCCTGTACATGTCTCAAAGAATAACAACAGTGGACCTTTATTGTTGTTTTTGATTAAATACTCTAAAACGTGTTGAAGGGAAGAAAACCCTCCAGTGTTAAGAGTGATAGCAACTGGTATAAAAAAAACCTAAAACTTTATTGAAAGACAGTTTTTTCTCAATAAATTTGGAAATTGTCTTTCATTTATCTTAAAGCAGCACAACGGAAGATCCCCGCTTGACCGCAATGAGAACTCAGCTACCCATGAGCTCTAGCGCACGCCTACTGTCGTAAGACAGATCTGCCGGTCGCGTGCATTTGTTTTGTAGGCGAATCACAGAAGCCAGGACTTCGTTCAAAAGTATTCTTATGTCTTCAGCGGCTGTTTGGTGGATGGATAGCGATGAGGTAATGTATTTATTTTTGACTAAAAGACGATGTTAAAAATCGTTAAGTTCAACTTGGTTTTATTACCGTGAAGTCGCCCCCGTCCTGTTGAAGCGATAAAGTGAATAAAAGTAAAGACAACGACGAACTGGTGATATCACACACTTGAAATAGGTCTAAACAAAACTACAAACTGGTACGTTCTGGATTTGTTGTGCTGTACTTTTTTCCTGTCAAGTTTTTTTGAGGAACTTCATCATAAATTAGTCGCTAACATACCTGATAGTAGTTGGACATCCCTCCTCGTCTTTTATTTCACGCCAGCGAGTGAACGCTGAACCGATGTTTATTCTGGTCCGAGCATTCAGCTTGTTTTTCTCTCGCTTTCTTTGTTTTGTATCCTCCAACAAAACTTTTCTCTTCCTTATGTTCTTTGTTGCCTCCGCCATGGTTACAGCTCCGCGATTGGCTTTCGCCGAGACTTCCGTGTTTTAAACGAATCGGGAATTGGGGGAAGTGACGTATGCCGTAAAGCAGTCCAAATGTGTAGTTTTTAGTGTGGCAGGGTTCCCACCGTCCACCTCGAAGTTACATAGAGCCAGTGAAAGGGATACAGACCACGGCAGAGGTGTCATTCAACTCATTGTAAAGTGGTGGACCATCTCAATGACTATCCAAGGATTATATTATGTTTGAAAAACTACATAGTGTTTGTTTAAATGTGGCAATGGTGGCCTGTTGACACAGGCAGTGACTTTTTCAATTCAGAACCAGAATTGTCCAGCATTTTCAGCACTAAGCACCCTGAGTAGAAATTCCCCTTGACATATAGTGCTTTTTGTTACACTCCATTATCTTTCTTTGAAAACAATTCTACTTTTGAACACAGCAGCACTTGTTAATTGTTTTATTTTTGCTTGTGTTTTGCTGTTTTGGAAGATTTAAAAAATAAAAATAGGATTTTTTTTCCCCTCAACATCTCATTTAGCATCCTCTGTGCTCTGGCAGGTAACACTCATCCAGTCCTGTCCTTTCAATGAAGACACAACAACATCGACTTAAAGGTTGCTGCACTGTTTCAAGAAAAAATACGGAAAGTTTTCACTGTTTATATAAAAGTAGGGTCTGAAAATTTTGCTTGGGCACATTTCTAGCCTTGTATAGTTAAAAAAAATTGAATCATTTTACCTGATCACCTTTACATAACAGAACTAGAAGTGTTCCAAAAGCCCAAACCTTTACCTATTTGTCCTTAAAATTTTGAATGTTTATAATATTACTGTTAATGGTTCTTTTAAGGAACAGTCTTTAAAAGATGTACTGAAACATATAAACATGATCCATTGCTCCACCCTGATTGAAATTCATGACAGGTCCAGGAGAGTGTGATACTGATGTAGGCACAAAGCCTGCACGTCTCATGTTTATTGATAGCAAAGCCTACATAGGCTGTTATTATTTCAAGGCAGTATGGGGAAGGCTTAGTTTCAGTGTTTGCATGTGTGTGTCTGTATGTGCATGTGCTGCCATGTGTGTATGCGTCCACAGCCTCAGTGTTTGTTTGTGTCACACAAAAAACAGATTAGTGAAAACACTGAGGTAAAATAAGCAGCCTGACCTTGCTCTGAAACTGAAAGGCAATCCTCTGAATGATCCGCGGGTCAGTAGCTTTGTCCTTCAGACAGTTAAAGTCTATCCTTCTCATCCCCTCCATCCCTCCCTCCCTGCCTGTCTCACTCTTTCCTCACCCCTCCCTCTCTCTCTTTGCCTTTTTTCTTCTACAGTACTTACATTCATGTTAATTCCCTCATTTTCTGTTCCTTATGTAAAACTTTCTCTCCTCTATTCTCTGTTCCTGTGAACTGTCGGTCTTAATGTAGCACACACACCTTCATGCACACTCAGAACTCTTGATGTGCATGTCATCTTTTCATGTTTGCTCTTTGAACATGGCTGTTTGTGTTATTTCAAGATGTGATTGTTCCTCATGACAAGCCGTGATGGCTCTGATGCTTCTGATACACCGCCGCACCTCAAAGGCAGACAAGCGAGACACACATGCACACTGCTGCGGCAGATACTACCCCACCGCCATATTAAAGACATCCCCCCCGCAAACTCTTTGAGCCATGAAATGTTTGACGCTTTCAGAGACGAGAGAAGTGGGTTGCCAGGTGAGGACTGGTACCCTCCCTTCACAAACCCAACCCCCAACTCCCAGGCCTTCATGTATGGGATGCGAATGTGTCGGCGTGATCCAGATGTCAGTTACGCAATGTCTAATTACAGTGAGATGGTTGGTTTGTTACTCAGGAAGTGTGTGTTCCCGTGTGTATACATGTTCCTGTTCAGGTGTTCAGCTCCATGTAGATGATCCTTCAAAGGAAATGTATGAAAACCTTTTTTGGGGGGGGGATTTTGATCATTAGTTGCCAATCCAGGAAGTCTGCCCAACCAAAAAATGCAATCTTCACAAACCTTTTGTGTAAGGTTGATTTTAGTCTCTATCATAAATCTGATGGTCAGTTCAGAATTTGGTCTCATTGTGGTATCTTTGTGGGTCATTATGGTTATACCCAGGATCTCCATTCATATGCTCCCACCTCTACTTTAGGTGCAAATGGAGCCACCTACATTCTCCCCACTTACTTTGACTGAGTCTTAACTGGTCCATGAAATTAACATGTGGTTGTGACAAGATTATGGAGGGGGGTTTGGGCAACAATTTGATATTGGTGATATCAACTTTAGTTCAGCAAAACCAGTGCTCAAATTTGGAGTACATGTATTCCATTTTGGACAAGTAGTGCATGAGTAGACTTCACTAGTGAAGAAAAAGTGCTAGTAAACAAAAATTTAGTTTTACTAGTAAAGGTTTTTGGCACACTCGTGTGAGAATGGACCTTACTAGTATTGCAAAATTGTCTACTTTGAAACAATTTTGCAATACTAGTCATACTAGTACACTTAAAAATGTTACAAGTAAAAAAAAACAAAGCTTTCCTAGTCCTACAAGTAACACGTGACTGTCTGTAGGTGAGTTTGTTTTACGAGCAAAGTCTACTCACACACAAGTGCACCAAAAAACATTAGTAGTAAAACAAATACAGCACCCTGATTGGTTGTAATATTTTCGAAAGCCAATGGGAAAGCTGAATTTGCTCTTAAGTCCACTTGTGGTACGAGTAGACTCAAAATAGTGTAGTACTAATGATATATTTTTTTCTGTCTACAAATAACACAAGTAACACTAGAAAAGTCTATTCTCACACGAGTTGGCCAAAATTTTGTACATACACTAAATTTGAGTACAAGTAGAACTGAACGACAGTTGATATCAGCAATATCAATTTTATGTTCAAATGACATTCTTTTTGAGATCCCAGCAATGACATACATGTGGGGACTGATGAACACTAATGGCAGTCTAAGGGGGGCTAAGGCTGGAGCAGACTGGATGTGTAGTCATGAGGACACCCTTCCATGGGATGTAAGGGCATATTAATGATGTAATTCAGGCACACCCTCTGGTGGAGAGGTGGGGGGACACCTCATGGCTGGAAGAAGGCTGGAAGTTCACAGATCAGAGTTTTGCCTGGAAGGGGAAGACTGATGTCAGTGGCGCAGTTGGATAGTGCGCTTGGTCAGTGGGAGGTTGCAGGTTCAAGCCCAGCTCCGGGTGTCACATGGAGATGTGTCCTTGGGCAAGACACTTGACCCCAAGTTGCGATAGAGATACTGATGAATAACTAACATAGAAACTCAGAACCATAAGTGAGTGAATGTGAGAGCGAATGGGAAATGGATTGGCCAGACAAAATTGGAAAACAGAAAGTGTAAAAATGTAAACATGTTTCTAGGTCAAATGATTCTCAATTCCTGCTGTGACATTTAAATGGTAGGGTCAGAATTTGGCATTAAAAACATGAATGCATGGATTATTGGCTCCCAAAGTTGAGCCTATAGCTTGCAGGGGGCGCCCAAAACTTAGTCGAGGAGGTGTGACAAGGCTTAATTAAAGTTTTTAACCATTTTGAATTGCTCCTGGAGGATGGCGAATTTTGTGAAATTAAATGAATGTTGTCCAACAGTGATGCCGGGGTTGCTATTCTTTATGTTTTTCTCTCAAATGTCAGAGATATTTTTTAAAATCTTAGAAAAGTTCATAACTGATGTGTGGATTGCTATACAATTATTTGTTGATGCATATCGTGAAGGGGAGGTGGGGGGTTTCGGAGTGGAGAGCATATTATTTAGTCAAAAGGGGCCCCAGTAGACAAACTTTAGGCACCAAAAGCCTAGATCCATTGGGACTTGTATCAACAGTTAATGATGGTGATGTGATGGTGTAATGGACATTGTCTTGGGACTCTTTGCATTCCTTCATACCAATTAAGCATCAGTTAAACACCAAAGCCTACCTGAGTCATGTTGCTGACCATATCCATCCCTTTAAGACCACAGTCTCCTCACAGCTGCTTTGGCAGGGTAGCACTCCATGTCACAAAGCTCAAATAATCTCAAACCAGTTTATTGGACATGAGAATGAATTTGCTTTACTTCAGTTTCTGCCAGGTCTCCAGATCTCAGTCTAATAAAGTACCTCTGTGATGTAGTGAATAAGAGATTTGCATCATAAACATGCAGCCAACAAGTCTGACAACTGTGTGATGCACTCATGTCAATATGGACCAAGTCTTTGAGGAAAATGTCCATCCATTTTGTTAAATCTGGGAATTAAGACCGTTCTGGAGGGTACGCCTCTGTTCCAGCCAGGTGTACTTAATTAAGTGGCCAGTTAGTGTAAATGTCATATGTTATGGTGTTCTAGTTTTAGGGCTTTTGGAAACGCTGACACCAATTGTGTTTTTCAAACTGATCACCTTTTACCACCCTGACAAAAGCACAGGAAATAAAGTCCCAGTTAGAAAGTGTTCACACATACATACAGATGATAATCATCAGCATATGGCTGATTTACTGGTATATCAGCAGATTATCTTAAACTGAGAGATAGAGATTTCCATCTTTGTGTTCATCTCTGGCGCATTTTTATCACACGACACAGATAAGCTAAAGGAAGGTATGCTAATGCGTCATCATGATCTGGAGATTAAAGTTGCTTCACCCGAGTTCACCCCACACGATGTGGTTACTCCTCTTGCATGTTATTTCCTGTCAGTTTGGCCCCATTTGGAAACTTGTGCTCTCTGGGTTTTACAGTCCTGGTTTCATTTCCATGTCTGCGTTAACTGTGACTTAGACCTAGAATAAGTAATTGTCTACTGTAAGTCTACTAGGTCAATTTATTGGCACAAGCCATTGCCTTTTTTTTTTTTTAATTCTGTGCTTCCTTAATCCACAGATTTGGTCTCATCATTGGGTCAAATTTAAAAATAAGTCCCACTTGTAATTGCCAATGGACCTAGGTCCTCATTTATAAAGCAGTGTGTAGGGAGGACCACTACAAGTGGTGTATGGCGGATATACAGGAAATGTGTGTACACAAAAACTTTCAGATTCATAACAGAGAGTGCATGCTTGTCCTATACTGGTTTCTGTTTATAAATCACAATCAATTCTAAAATTGTTACAGCCAGCACATGAGGCCAGCAGGTGAGGAAATGCTTGTCCTACCCATATGGTGCCCAAAGAAAGTGAAGTGAATGCCTTTGCTGAATATTCAGTAATATAAATTCACGTGGACCAAGAGGGAAAACCAGCAAAAATCCGAAATTCACTCAATATGGGGTTAACATAGAAATAGGTGGGCATCACTAATGCCGGAAAAGCAAAAGAGTGGAAGCATGTGGCTGATGCTTTAAATAAGGCTCTGACTGTGACTGAAGTAAAACGAAATGGTTCAACAAAAAAGTGGAGGTGAAAAGGTCGCTCTTCATAGAAAGATTGTCACAGCGACAGGTGGGTGAAAGGGCTCACCCCACAGACGGAGAGCTGTCAGGGATAATCGGAGAATCCCTCATGAACATTGTGGTGACAGAGGGGGACACATATGCACCAAGTATTCTGGAGTCTCCTGTGCTCCAGCAGTGCCAGGTAAGCCACTGTGTGTCTTTAAGCATTGTGAGTGCGTGCTTTTTCTTATCCAGTCATCACCTAATTTCCTGAGCAGGTGTTGTAGCCTAATGATCAGGTGTTATTTTTGCAACTATAATTACAAAATAATTATTCATATATAACTTTATTTGTATTTTTGGGAACATGGTTACTTGTTTACATCATAAAAAAAAGTAAATTTGTTTCACAATGACAAACAATTGATTCAGAAATGTAGGCTACATCTGTGGACAGTTGCATGCATGCATTGGTGCACTCCCTGGGGCATCAAAATACATTTTCCTTTTTGTTTGTGTTCGCAAATATATCCTGCATATTTGGTATGTGTTGTGAAATATGAAATGTTCAAATATTTCATGCAAATATATCAATTTCACATAGTTTTCTTTAATTTCATCTTTCTACTGTGGGGCTGCAGTTTCCTGTTTCTCCAGATCTAATGCGTATGGCAGGGTCAGAATTGTCGTGGATGTGTGCACATTTCCCTGACAAGTTTGTTTTTATTGTTCCAAACAGTAGCTTAGAAATGTATGGAACCCCTAAAGGGACATCGGCAAAAAAACAAAACAAATAATTTCTTGAGCATATGAAACACTTTCGCTTGACTATGAAAAACCAACTCATTAAATAATAATAATAATGACGATACATTTCATTTCAGGGTGCCTTTCACAACACTCAAGGTCACCTTACATGAGTCACAAACAAAGAACACATGAAGTATAACTAAAAAGTGCATTAAAAGCAGGCATATAAACAAGTATAAAAAGAAACACAATACAAAGACAGTGCAAATTATCAGAGGTAGTACGAGAGTCTCAACAGATGAGTTTTAAGTCTTGTTTTAAAGAGCGGTAAGGAGTCAGTGTTGCAGAGGTCAGGGGGGAGTGAGTTCCACAACTGGGGAGCCAAGCGGCTGAATGCTCATTTGCACAAGAAATTATCTCGTGCTCACAAAAAGTTCTCATTATCCTGATGGAGACGCCACCCCATACCATAATAATAATCATCAAAACACATATTTACTTTTTGTGCTCAGTTAGGTGATAATAAGATGTTTCATTCAAATAATTTCCTGTTACCATAACCAGTGTTGGGGTAATGGGTTACTTACTAATCTGTTGGAACTGCAGTTCTAAAACTTTGTCAACAGCCAAATTTTGAAACAATATTTTTTTTTTGTCTAAGTATAATCTGAAGGGTAAAATGCCAAACTGATGTTGTAAACAAGCTTAATATTAGCATATAACTATAGTTCAGTTATAAGTTAATAGATTAAAAGAGTGACCTTTGCTCCCTTGTGTCCAAGCTTGGCTGTGATGAACAAATGTACTGTTTGTTTGTTTTTGGAGCCATAGCCTTTAACTGTGCTAAGTCTGCTTCCTGATGGAACAAACAACCCAGACCACAAACCTAAAACAAATGAAAGGAAACAGTACTGTATGATTTGTTAAAACAAAATGCGAAAAATAATGTTATAAGTGAATGGCCATTGACAAAGAGATATCCCAGAAGTTAGAAATTTGATTTGGCTTTAGTGAAAAATAAAACATGGAGATATCTGTTTGACGGCACAGCAGAAAAGTAGAAACTTTATGAACTTGAAATTTGGTCATCTTTTGTGTGACAAAATTTGATGTGACCACCTATTGCCCTCAAACTCGTCTTAATTCTTGTAGTTAACCCTACACAAAGTCAGAGACATTGTACGTGTATGGTTAACCAGTTATGCCAAACAGGTATGAATTATCATCAATTTGTTATGTAGGTTAAAACACAGTTATTATGGGAAGCTGAATCAGCTGCTTAAAACTGGGTGAGGAGCAGCCAAACTCTCCAATCACTGAGAGGTTGTGGATAACAACTTCATGTCACAGGTCATACACCACGGCAAGACTGAGCATAGCAATGAGACACAAGGTAGTAACACATCATCAGGACCCCTTCCCAGCAAAATCTTTAAAGCAGATCTAGGTTTCAAGATGTGCTGTTCAAGCCTTTTGAAGAAACACAAAGAAACAGACATCATTGAAGAAGTAGTCATAATTGTCAGCTAAGGTTACTTAGATAAAGGACACATCATACTTACTGTCTTACAAAAGGACATACAGAAGTGTCATCAGCTCAGAAGTGGCATCAGTGGAACTCAGGTACATCTGTCTACTGTCGAAAGGAGTCTGAAGTCAGAAGTGGTCAGAAATGGTACCAGATTTTTCTGTGGTAGGATAATGACTGAAAACACAAGGCCAGTGTTATTAGGAGATATCTTCAGCATAGAGAGGAACAAGGAGTACTGGAGGAGATGGTTGACCCCCACAGAGCCCTAATCTGTTCATCGTGGAGTGTGTCATGAGTGTAACATGAAGAGGCAGAAGGCTTTGAGCCAGAGTACATCCACATGTGATCTGTGGTTCATTCTTAAAAATGTTTTTACAACGTTTGTGTAAAAGAGTATCTTGATGCTGCTTTGAAAGCAAAGGCTGGATGTACCAAAAATCGACTTGATTTAGATTTTTCTTCTTAAATTTTAAGCACTTCTTTTCATTATACAAAATGATGATATTTGTATAATGATAAAATAAATAAATATATATTTATATATGTGTATTTATTTATATTTTATACACACACACACACACACACACACACATACATATCTATCTATATATATATATATATATGTATATATATATATATATATATATATATATATATATATATATATATATATATATATATCTATCTATATATATATATATACACACATACACACACCACCTCTTAACCTGGACATGTTTCACAGCCCTATGAGATGGAGCTGTTTGATTTCTTTACACATGAGTAAAGCAGTATGGGTATCAACTACAGGTTGTCAGAGTGGTTATAAATACAGCTGTGTGTGCAGTTATGTTAAAAAAGGCTGTAGTATTAATAGAGCACACTGACCCCCACCTTCCTCCAGTCCCACCCCCACTGCCTCCACCGAATGACGGATCGATTGAAGAGTGACAGCAGTGAGGAAATAGAGAGAGATTCAGGATTTACATCGTCCTCTGACACGCTCATATAAACGCCCCCCAATGATAAAGAGACTACACTCTGACAAGGACACCAGTCCTCGTTTAGCTGCTCACAACTTAAAAAGATTTGCCATCTCCCTCTCTTCGTCTCTCTCCTGTTCCTCTCCCTCGCTCTATCTCTCTCTCTTTTAGCAGATTTCAGCGCAAAGCATATAACCTTTGTGAATTATTTAGTTTATTGACCTCTGCGGGGATTTAATATGAAGGTCGTTTCCTGCTGGCAGAGCGAGCGCCGGCGGGGTCCTCAGGTGACACGGCCAAGGTCGCCCGTCTCCCTCCACTTAATAATATATTTGTCACACGCAGTGCGTTAGCCCCCGACACAGCGCTACTGCCTTCCACTTGATTAGTGCAACCAATAAGGACTGCCAAAGATAATAAAGTAGACATTGGCTTAAGGAGATGTGTCAAATGTCCACAGCATCTCTCTCTATCTCCCCTCACACAGATACTCAGAGCACGAACACACACATTCACACCCTCACTCCCCCCCTCTTCCCCCTCCCTTCCTCCTCTGTTCTTGTTTTATTGTTTCCTAGATGAAGGTTAAAGGGAGATGCTGAACAGACAGAACAGCCGGAGGGATGTGGAGAGCCTGGCTGCAGCAGGCAGTGCTTTGGGTAACAGCAGAGTACAACCTCCGCAGCCCCCTCCGCCTCTCCACAAGGCCGCTCAGAGCCCCGGTGTGTCAGGGTGAGCCAACCAGAGGGGCAAGGGGGGCAAGTGGGTTGCAGCTCCTAATGTAGAGAGGGGGCAGTAGAGAGCTGCTGGTCCCTGACCGCACCTGTCACTGATAATAATCACGCAGAGCTATGGAGCCTTATTAGCACCGAGACAAAATGGCGCCCCATAGGTGAAACCCAGGTGAATTATGGGAAGGGTAAGGAAAGCATTACGGCCGAGGCAGCAAATATACTGTGTCAGGATGCTGTAATGAAGTTGGTGGAGTCTGCGAGGATGTAGAGCGGAGGGCTTAAATCTTTACGGGGTGAACGAGCCTTAAGTGCAACATTATTGATCAGATTGTATGAGAACGGGTGATAATGGAGGCGGCTGTGAGGGCAGGCAGATGGTGGTGGTGGGAAAGGTGTGGCAGTCAGGGCTGAGCTGCAGTCTGTCTCCTGTTTGTCCTCTACCTGGAGGAGTTTGCATCAGTAGGTCACAGCAAGGTGAGTCTGATAAACATACAGAGCCGACACCTGTGAGGCACAACAGCAGACAATGTTCGACCTCAATGACACCAGAGCTGGTGCCTGAACTGACTTGGATCTTATGAAGGCAAAGCAAACAAAAGTCACTGCTCAAGACAATAAACCAATACAACACCACAAACTACAACCTTTGAAACAATATGATCGTTACTAATACAAAAATGTTGATAAAGACTGAACAGTGACTAAATGTTTAGGGGTACTCCACAGTGATGCATTTTGAAAAAAATAATCACTGTTTTTTCTGTTTTGTGTAAGATAGTACATCCCATACTAAAGCTGGAAACTTGTAAATGTTGTTTCTTATAAAAAGTAAATGTTCTTGATTTGTAGAGCTCACAGCCTGTCATTTGATCTCCTATTAGGGCATTATAGGGAAAAACATTATTTTGATCACTGTCTGAAATCACTCAGATCCCTCTTGCCAAGCTCCAACCCCCTACAACTTCACAGCCAAAAGCTGGACAACGCAATCATGGAAGAGAGGTGGAACAAGATGTGACAACAGCGAGAAGTGACTGCATGCTTGAAACAGTGGTGGCTTCTGAGTCTCCATGGATGCAGCAATATCTGCAGTTTTATAACCCCCAAATTCCACATATAGCCAATGCCCTGCTAACCGGCAGCAAATCTTACTGCGGAGCACTTCGCTCTTTATGATGTCTTTCAGAACATTTCCACAGCTGGCGCTTCAGGGTGCCGGGAAAGGCAGTGCTCTCCACTTTGTTCAAGATGCACTGCAGGTTTATTTGTCAAATCTTGTAAATTCCCTGTCGTTCAGAAAGCACCAGAAAAGGAAGTCAAATGTGTGGAATGTCCAGTTCTTTCAAAATAAAACACATGGACTTAACTTCTTTAAAAGAGGGCCAAAGAACGTCACTTAAAGCTTTTCTTACTGAAAATCATGTTTTCATGTTGCTCTTTTCCGGACTGAGATCACTGCTGAGAAGTTGGGTACTCGGAAATCCTCCACCAATCATGGTTACTACCTGACGGAATATGTTCTCCTCAGAATTACTGAGAGAATTTGGTTAGGGTTGTCTCTGGCAAGGTTCAAGTCAAATATAAGTGGTAAATGAAACATCTTTGTGGTATAATTTAATGTAAGCTGGCCCACACGGTGACGTGCTCCGTGGCCTCCCATGCACGTCCTGATGTACCTTCCGCTGTCTAAGTTGCTGTAACAGTGACAGCAGCTCTGACCGTTTCCGCAACCGGGAATTTTCAGCACACTGTGCAGTGGCAGGGATCATTCAGACCAATCAGTCTCTGCGCCTCACCCGCAGCGCATTTAAAGGCAAGGAGAGGCGTTCATTTGATTGGTGAAGACAACACTCAGCAGTGTTAAACCCACTCACACCTTTTCTCCTCCCTCTTGCGCGGGCAGGGGCAGGGGCAGGGGCAGGGGCGCGAAGGGGCAGGGGCGGAGGCATGGATGCGCCTCTCTGCGCCCTGCAAGAAACTCGCAAAGTGTGCTGGACACACCCTGTCGACGTGGCGCAGACGTGGCGCAGGGTGTCTGATTACTTCCCAGCGCTCTCTATGCTGCCCTTTGTCTTTGTGGGTTCATTGTTCATCCTCCTCATCTTCACCATCCTCAGTGTTCCTTTGTGTTCATAGATATTTTGTCTGTTTTTGGTCGACTTTTGTGTCAGATGTCACTTTTAATTTGAACTATGTTTTCCCCGTTTGAATTGATACTTGTTTGGTACTTTGACTTTTGTAAAAATTTAGTTCTTGGACTTTTTGATCCTTGATTTTTGTTAGTTAAATGAAGTCTTTTTGATGTATCTGCATTTCGGGTTTCGCGTTTATTTGGGTATCACAACATGACAGCAGCTGGAGTCAATATCTGTAATCAGGCAGCTCCATCTTGCCAAGCTCCAATCTAGAAAGTTTTTGAGCAGCCCAATCAATCAATCAATCAATCAAACTCTATTTATATAGCACCTTTGAAGGAGGAGCAGGATGGAGATGCAAGTTAGATCATAGCAGTAACTTTCTGTTTGTAAGGAGATAAGGGTAGATACTTACAGCTTCAGTCACAGTTCTACCGGCTCTGGACAGAATTTCTTTATTAACTGTAGAATAAACAACAACACTGAAAGCACTTGACATGTTTGGGTGAAAGTGGATTATTTTTCAAATGTACACTACAATAATAGTGCTTGCCTACTACATTATGTGATTGGCCCATTATAAATGAATCACCTTGCAGATTTACTTTTGGAAGTTCTGCTGATTCCAAAACTCTTTCTATGGCCTTTTGGCCCAAGTGGACTAGTGAAATATGCTGCCTGGACAAAAAAAAAAAATCCCCTGGAGTTAACTAAGGAAAAAGTCTTATTGGATAATTATGGAATGAGCAATTACCTTTCAGGTGGCGACAAGTTATTTGACCCCAACTGATGCAATGAGTCGTTTCTCATTTGTTAGACAACCATGTGAAAAGACACATCCTGTGGTTGTGGAAATGATGTAAGTCTGTTTAAGATGAGTGAAATCATTGGCATGCATCAAGCAGAGAAAACATCTAAGATTGCAGAAACTACTTAATTTAGGTTAAGAACTGTTCAATGCATTATTAGAAATGGAAGAATAGATGGAAACCATCGAGGAAGAAATGTGGTCAGAAAAAGTCCTGAATGATTGTGATTGTCGAATCACTTAAACGTTTGGCCAAATCAAATCAAAGAAAAACAGCGGTTGAAGTTAGGGGTATGTTTCTTAGTGAAATAAGGGCATTTACACATGCACAATGAGAAGGGAACTCAACGGATTGGGACTGAACAGCAGTGCAGCCTTGAGAAAACCACTAATCAGTAAGGTTAACCGGAAAAAAGGTTTCAGTTTGCTAGGGAACATAAATACTGGACTCTGGAGGACTGGAAGAAGGTCATGTGTTCTGAAGAGTCCAGATTTACTCTGTTCCAGAGTGATTGGGGCATCAGGGTAAGTAAGGAGGCAGGTAAAGTGATGTACCCATCATGCCCAGTGCCGACTGTACAAGCCTGTGGGGGCAGTACTATGATCTTGGGTTGCTGCAAATGGTCAGGTCAAGGTTCAGCAACATTATGGCCCAAAGAATGAGGTCAGCCTGAAAATACTGAAGAAACACTGATTGATCAGGTTATTTTATCAATGGATTTTTTGTTTTCTAATGGCACGGGATGGCAACACCCAGAATTCATCGGGCTCAAACTGTGAAAGAGAGATCCAGGGAGCATGAGACATCACACATGCATTGGCCACCACAGAGTCCAGACCTCAACCCCATTGAGAATCTTGAAGGCTTTACGAAAAGGCTTTATGGTCGCCATTTTTGTCATTTTTTAATGTGTTATATCTTTGCTGATCATAAGCTCTTTGGTTCAAAAGTAAATTGGACTTATACATTTTATGCAACACCTGCTTTCAATCACAATCTTCAGCCTCAGTCAATCTCAGGCACTTATATTTTGATCATCTGCATCTGAGTTCTTCAGCCAATCATCTTCCATTTTTTGGATCAGCTCTGAACCTTCAACAGCAACTCTTGAAATAATCTGCCTACTTTCATCATCAAACACCTTAATTTTGGGATGGCAACACCCAGAATTCATCGGGCTCATCACACGAAGAGATCCAGGGAGCAGAGAGATCCACCACATGAGAGACATCACATCTTGAAGACCTCAGCAGTACCAGAGAATCTTAGAGCTTCTGAGGCTTTAATGTCGCGCCTCCGGCATTTTTTAATGTGTTATATCTTTGCTGATCATAAGCTCTTTGGTTTTTGTACAACACCTGCTTTCAAATCCACAATCTTAGCATCAGTCACAATCTTCAGCCACTCATGTCAATCTCAGGCACTTATATTTTGATCATCTGCATCTGAGTTCTTCAGCCAATCATCTTCCATTTTTTGGATCAGCTCTGAACCTTCAACAGCAACTCTTGAAATAATCTGCCTACTTTCATCATCAAACACCTTAAACTGATACTTAAGTTTGAGTTTCTCGTTTTGGGTTCAGATAAATATTCGTATTTCCTACAACACTTTCACTCTTGAGAAGAAGATCCCTGTGGCCTGAAGGATGCAGAATGGCTACGACTACAGCTACTTCTTTAACTCTGCCTTTATGTCCAACCAGATGAAGCATTGCATCAAAAACCTCAATGCCTAAACATACTCGTTAACCTGGTTATTGCACCTTATGACATGGGCTTGAATGTAATTGGGGAGTGAAAAAAAGCTTCAAGCTACACTGGAATCACAAAATGGTGGTTAGCTACGACACTTCCATTATATTGTGCCATGTTGTAACCTCCTGTTGGAGAATTTCCCCCTAACCTCATGACCTGATCAAACTGGTGCACACAGCTGACTCTCGTGTATAGTCATTAATCAAAAAATAATCAGAAATGACAACATTTGGGTTCACAGCCATTTTTGTAGTTCTTGTAAACAGTTTGTCAGTATCCATTCTTCTTAAAAAACAATAAAGCAACAACTCAAGTTTGAATTCAAGATTGAATCACATGCTTTTAAATTGCAAAATGAACTATTCAACATTTGTATCAATCCATCAATCCTTTAGTCTTTATTTGTGTAGTGCCAGATCATAACAAGTCTTATCTCAAGACCCTTCACAATAGAGCAGGCTGAAAACATACCCATTCATTATTTTAGAGATACACATGCATATTTACAATACATATAATAAATTGTGAATAAACAGACAAACGTACATCCAGAAATGCATCCATCCAGGCAGAGACAAATGGACTACAGCTAAGAATGGATGTATAATCAATACAACCATGGATACAGAGAGCAATCTAATACTAAAATGAATATCTATGATGAATGAGAGGAATGATGTTGATTAATAAAGCAGCATCTAGCTGAACTGCCAATTAAAATGGGTTTAACTTGTCTAAAAGCGTGAATTTATGTTGTATGCATCAAGGACATTGTTTTTTGGTATTTATCAGGAGAGCTTTTTTAAATTCCATTACATTTAGGCAACTTGGTGCAATCTTCATTATGCCACTGTAGCAGCAGTGTAACTTAGTCCACCAGCCTAAGATGGTGGCTGGTTCAAATCTGGATTAAAACATATTTGGAAGTTGATTTGGTAAATGGTAATGGACTATGATAGTTATCCATTTGCAACTTGGGGTTAAGTGTCTTGCTCAAGGACACATCGCCATGTGTCGCCTGAAGCTGTGCTTAAACCTGCAACCTCCTGATCACTGACCAAGTGCACTATCCTACTTCACCACCGACGTAGCTGAGGAGACGCATTTACGTCCCTTTCCTTTGAAGCTTTGGGGTGTAGAGTTTGCATCCTTGCACCAATATAATTAATCACACATAAACACCTACAAATTAAGTCAGGTTAACGTAGTGTATGGTGCAGATGGGCCATCAGGAATGATGAATAGCGATGTGTGACCCTAGCATATGCTCTCAAACCTGACTTAACATACAGTATATGAAACAGGGCACATGTCTCCTAAAAATTGGTTCCCAGGCCATTATTTGGACATCCCTGAACACAAAAATGAAGATGTAAATAAGGTAAGGTTTAGAACGATGGAGAAATCGAACAGAATTCACATGTTCTTGTGTCACTACAGTGTTGGCCAGGCCATGCTGCTTCAGTAAAACCCCTCAGGTCATGTTGGCAGGAACAGTTTGTCTTCTTAAAATCAAAAACAAAAAACAAAGCCCCGTCTGAAATGATCATATATAAAGGAACGAGTCGGCTCCGATGAAGCTGAGACCGTCCTAAATTAAACATTGGAGAGAGACTTCAGGATGGGAGCTGAAATGTGCCTGAGCATTAGCATGATGTATGATTGTTCTGGTGGAAGGACGCAGTACATTTTCTCAGAATGAATAGATTTGTTGAGTCTATTAATGACCTTCTATTCTAGACCTTTTTCTCTATTATCTGAACTGGTCAGCACCATCCATAACTCTGAGATCTCCATCTTATAAATCATTGTTCCCATCCCATCTTTGCTCTATCATGACAATTAGGCTCAATGCTGGGAGTCGTGTTTGCTAAATCCAGATTAACTCATCCACCTCTGTATCTATAGAACATATGAGGAGGATTAATGGATACAATGCACTCCATTATATTTCAGACTGTCTTGTGTCAGAGGGAATTAACATTACAGGGACCTTAATCACTGCAGTGTGTCCTAATGCTGGAAGGTGACACATTTTACAACCTTAAAGGGACAGTTTGGATTTTTTGAAGCTTGTAGAAGATGGCAGCTTCTACTACAATGTTTGGAGATTGAACCAGATTCTGAGGTTGCAAGCTATGTACAAAAAAATGCCCTCCATCACCCCAAACAGGAGGACTAGTTTAAATAATAAAGGTGGACATTTAATTCTTTACAAAGTGTTTAAGTTGTTAACTTTGGTACTCTTCTTTAAAATTTGATTTGGATATGAAGATTTGCCACTCTAGCTATGATCATTGATTGGAACTTGCCATGTTTGAGGTGTGGTTTATATGGAAGTACTCTGCATATCTAATTCAAGACACAGGTGAGTAAGTGAAAAAAGTCCTATTTAATTAGAAGATAGACTCTAGCACACTGTCTATCTTGCAAGAGATTCATTTATTTGCAGCAGTTCGGTCTCGTAACTTCATCAGGTAAACATTTTGTTAAAAAAAGGCAGGATGTTTGTTTTTTTCTCTGTTAGCAGCATTTTGATGACATTTTCAAGAAATGTTCAGATTGGGACAAGAAATAAATGGTTAGATTTTGGGGGTGATCTGGATCAGCATAAAACCGCCATGATGAAAAATGTGATTTTCGTGAATAACTACTGATCTAAAACAGATGTCATTATGAATCCAATTGCTAATAGTATGTTTTCATGGTCAAGGAATCTAAATATTTAGATCAAGTAAAGTTAGGACTAATATTTATATTTAAAATCACTATTGGTGAGGACTGCACTCTCTGAGTGCTTTTCTAGTTAGTTACTTATCTTGTCATGCCTCTCAGAATGGGGTGTAGAATGTGACTTTGTAGCCAGAGCCACAAAGTCACATTCTACACCCCATTCTGAGAGGTAAATTCAGCTTAGTTGAGTGAAATATTCTGATGAAAGTAAGGCAAAACTTGATTCATGTAAATTCTCTGTCATTTACCTTTCCTTCTTTGAGACAGAAGAAATCAAATGAAATCACTTGAGTTTTTGAGTAAGTAAGTTTTATGTGGAATTTGAATCTGCTTCATGTGCATGTGTGGGCAATCTAGCTTCCTACCACATACCAGAAACATGCTCATGAAGGTTGATTGGTGAATCCAAAGTACCCTAAGGCATAAGTTTGTGTGTGAATCGTTGCTGTATGTGGCCCTGCAATTATCTGGTGGTTCAGGATGTACCCCATATCTTGCTCAATGTCAGCTGGAATATACTCCAGCCCCCTGACCCAAAAAGTTACAAGTGGTATAAATCATGGATAGATGGCTTACAAGGGCTAAGAAATACTGAGTTCTATGTTTGCACACTACTAACCAATGAAGAAATTATTTTTTACTTTTTTTTCTTTGGGGGGCAAGATATACATTTTGCATGACAGAGAGTAACTATGAACAACTGGGTTAGTGGGAGTGAGCTGTGTCTTTCAACTCTTCAGTACTTGATCTAACTTTTAAGTTGTTTACATTATGGAATTTATCATCTTTGACATCAGTAAGGGTTAATTTGGACATTTGCATCCATAAATTCTTTATAAAATCTGTGAAAGACATAACAGTGAACAATAAAAGCAGGACAGTGAATCTTGAGCTTTGGCTATTGTGTGCTGTTTTAATATGGTGTGCCTTGTGACTTTGGCTGGTTTAAGGTGTGCCTTGGTCCAAAACACTTTAGGAAATCACAGGAAAAACAGGATGGGTAAGTAGACATTAAATAAAAAGCAAACAGAGCTAGCATAGACACACTTTGTCATGTGTGTCCTTTATCAATTATTACTCCAGTCATGCCATTAGATTTCTAAACACATCCTTAATAGACTCACTCACTGGATAAAATGCTCAAATTGAGCATGCTGAATGCACATTTGTCCCTCTGTCGATGGATGTAAAGATAATGTCCCCTCCTGCGGGGCCCTCTGGGCTCCCTGAGGCTGATGGCTGCAGAGGTCACCAGTTCACACATGTATTGGTCTTTTCATTAAGGCGACTGGGGGCAGGAGTCTGGGCTGAGGTCTCCACTTCCAAAGTAACTGAGTGTGGCTCAGACCTCATTTGCAACCAGACAAGCCTATTGTAACAGCAAATAAAACAATATTGATTTTGCAAGTGGCAACGGGGCTGTGCATCTTATTGATCAGGATCAAGCACTTATCACTCTGCAGACCCAGAGTGTGCCAGTGTTAAGCGCAGGTCTCAGGTCTTAATTACGACGGTGGCCTTTACATGGTTCCTCGCCTAATGATGCTCCAATAACACCGCTGAGTTTGACCTTCCACATCAGCCCCGCCGACAAAGGAGCTGCTTGTATGGTACAATGTATGACTTCACATTTAATCCATTTACGAGCAGAACTGACCAGTATTCTTTGTTTGACACGCAGATGCTGTTCTTATTTTTAGCTTTTTATGAACATCTTTATTAGTTTGTCTTCCTGCGAGCTCCACTGTGCCATCAGTGGAGCTGTCAAGATCCCCTTAAATATAAAGAGACAGGTCTGTTAATAAAGATCACATAAGTAAATACCATGTTTGATGCTCCTGAAGCATTAATGGAAGGTGACAAAGTACCCATGCTGTAAAACATGCAATTCATACCTTCCCATTATTTTGTGGACTGATTCATTTAATTGGACAGTGCCTATTACTCAACATATCAGCTCTATGCATCACTGTGAATATGCAGGGATCAGCACACTAGCTACATTTCATCTACTTTCCAAATGCAAAAAAAAAGAAACAAAAACCCATAAAAATCTGGCTTTTTTAAAAGGCACTTTCACTTTCCACTGTGGAAAACCTGTTAACTTTGAGTTTCTCCTACTCTACTGTTAATGCTGAATTTCAAAACAGGTCAAGTGTGTTTGAGTTGTTTGAGTTATTATGCAGCCTCAGAGGAAGGTTTCTACCTCATTGTGCTTACAGGGTTAGATACACTGTTGTACATTAAAAAATATGGAGATGTGCATGTACAAAATGAAAGGCCAATATAGGTGTGACAGCATTTACAATCTTTTGTACCCGTATATCATCATAAAAGTGTGTTTCTTGTTTAAACTTTCTTTATTCTAAAAGCTTAATAATGCTCATAAAACAGCCTCCACAGTAGTTGTTAGCCTCTATCTCTCCTAAGTGCAGAGATAAAATGTAAATGTCAGGTTGAAAATGTCAGACAGGCCTTTGGAGCTGATTGCAGATAATCTTTGGCCCTTTATAAAGAGCTGCTGCTGTGTCAACTCAGACGGTGAATATTTATGAATTTCTAGACAAGTCGAGTTGTTTGCATGCTCTTATCAACTTGTTGTGTTTCTCTCTCTCTGTCTCCCTCCTTTTGTGACTCATCTCCTTCAAACGCTCACCTCCACCTCTCAGTCTGTTGGCTGAAGCCTTCACGTCCTTTCCTCGCCCCCAGTCTGTACCAGTCATAATCATAAAAATAAACGCAATTATCCTTTAACAGACACTAAGCCATTAAAGCCGGGGCAGCTTACAATAATGACGTGCACCTGTTGCATATGTGTTTGCATTATCTGCCTGTGAGGTTAGAAAGTATAGGTCTGATCTGTAGAAGTGGCATGCTGTCTGAGAGATACACTGCATTATGAAAATAGAATAAAGCATTAAAAAACTCATGAATATATTTACTCCGCCTGACGGGTCAACACAAACTTTGATAAGAGCATGAAAGAAACAAACACGGGGCGTTCACAGACGGTTATAATGTGCAGTAAGGAGAATGGACTCATAATAAACTGAAGTATTAGACATGGTGGAGATGTTCCTGACAGCATATTCAGTGTGACAGCAAGTGCAGCTTTGATTTGACTCCTGAATGTCACAACACATTTAGAGTAGGGCTGGAAGATACAGACAAAAAATGATATCTAATATTTTGGTTTTGGGGTGATAAATAATGTTTTTTTCTCTAATAACAAGCTCAAATTTGGTCATAAATCAGGTTCATGTTGTTAATTTTAATGCTGTGTTCACACCACAAGCGACCCAGCTACCAAAGTCGCGTCGCCCACTGATGTAGCGTTGTGCGTCCATAAATACCTCAGTTTGGTAACTGCTGCCGTCGGCCGTCGCTCGGTGACGTCACGTCCGCTCGAGTTTCACCGCGATCATTTCATATATCATATAATAGGATGTATAAGCGGACATTATTCCAGCTGTATCCTTTTCACTCACTTATCAACCACAAAACACTGCAGCTGATGCCCTGCAGCAGCATTATCAGTGAGTTTACCGCGGTCCGTCTAGGCGGAACTAATGTCCTCACTGACAATAGTTCCGCCCAGACGGAACTCATCCGCCCAGTAGTCCGGATGAATAACTGTCTGTCTCGGGTACCGTCACACATACACACACCGCTGATTGGCTGTTGCCACACAGCCACACACGACATCGCCTGAATAGATCAACTTTTTTTAACTTTGACTTTGCGCGATGAATGAAGTGATTGTCTTGTACGCAGCTGTCGCATCGCGGGAGGGTTAGCCCCGCCCCATCGCGGCTGTACATTGACCTTGCATGGAGAGTGATTGCCCAGGTAGTACAAGTAACGTCCGGTGTGAACGCATCTTAAAAGTGTTCCTTGAAAAGTGGAGTGTGAGCCAAAAAGTGGGGCATGGCGACACTAAAGGAGGCACAATTTGCCTGGGCAAGGGCATTGCCATTTTGTGAATGGCCAACCCCGGCAAAATTTGACACTGTGATTATCAGAAGCATCAGAGGTGGGATTTATGTAAAATAAATTGTGGGATGTGAAACAACAGGCTTGTGTTAGCTTTTTAGCAAAGAGATGTTTAATGTAGAAAAAAAATGTTTTCAAAATTTGAAATTGTGACTCGAGTTTTTCTTTAGTTATCAATGAAATAGTTATTAGAGGTGCCCCTAAGTTTTTTTTTTAATTTATTTATTTTTAAATAAAATGGGGTAGGGCGGGGGAATATATTAAATCAGTTAATTTATTCAAATTTATGCTGCAGGCGACTGGAAAAAACAATAATAAGATTTCCATGACTTTATCCAACACTCATTTGGTCACCCCTGTTGATGCTTTGTGAAACTGATTTTACTTTCAGTCTGAATGTAGATCAGCCAGCCTACGTCCAAACTAAATAATCTATCATTGATTACACAGTTACACCCTCCACTCTAATTACAGGAGGAAAATTCAGTCGTGTTTTCTGAGATATCTTATTAAAATTAAGGCAAACTTGTTTTAGTAATTTTTGTGTCATTTGCAGTTTTTCTTATTTGAAGTGAAAAATCTTTTAGGATCAGAAATCAAGATTTGTGATTAAAAATTTGTGATTTACCATATTGTAAAGCCCTAGAAATAAGGTTAGAATATTAACTATGTTTATATGTGGATTTAACAGGGGCAAATACATTCTATTTATTTCAGGATTTACCTGTTTAGATGCATTTATATGGATTTGAACTTTGCCCTTTTATTTACTTTGTGGGGTGTTGGGGGGCCAAAAAAATGTGAAGGGGGTGCACAACTGAGAATCCCTGCCTTAGACAGAATGGATCAGGTTGCTGAGTTTATGAAAACACGAGGTGATTTTAATAAAATAGTGATTATTTATTTTTTCCCATTATTTATTTTTCTTTTTCTTTCTCTTTTTCTCATTCTGATATAATGTCTGGTGAAATTATACATTGGCCTTTGATTAAAGTAGAAACTCTCCCACGACATTTGTTAAATAGTTTTGCTAGAGCACAACAAAGAGTATAGTTCTCTATCTAGATTTAATTTGGTATAATTTTCAACAGTTTTTATCATTTTAGATCAGGGATATAGAAAAATATGAAAATATGGGGTGTTAAAGTTAAATTTTCAGCTTGATTTATGATCCAGAAGAGTTTTGTTTATGTTTATTGGTGGATATATTTGATCCACTTTGACGATATCAAGATTTATTCTAACTTAAAATGATAACACAGAGCCATTTAAAGGTCTTTTCACATGGGAGTGTCAGCCAATTTGACCTTGACTTTGCTCATGAAAAAATGTAAAATTTGTACAGTCATCTAACAGATTTATTCTCTACAGTCCTCAGATGTCTGGGACCACTGCTTCTCTGTATGCAAAACTTAAGAAAAAATAAACCTATCTGACTGATAATCTTGTGGTAAATAAACTAATGTTTTCACAGAGCAATAGAGTTTTAATCTTATTATATTAAAAATATAACTTGTACACAAATGAAGGATATTGTCAAACCCTGATCTTGTGTAAAAAGACATCAAAACATCCCAAAACTGTTCATGTTTCCAGTTCTTGTTTGTAAAGAGAGAAGCTTTGGCCTCCCTGTAAGGATTTATAAAACAGAACTCCCTGAATGTAGGAGGATCTCTCCCGTAGATTAGCAGGCTAAGAGGGAGCACTGCCACTCAAGGCTCTGCTGTCAATCGTTGAATCTCAGTACTAGGTCAATCAATGGTTCCCCTGCCCTCTCTCGCTCTCTCCCCTCTCCCTCTGTGTCTCTCTCTCCTCGCAGTGATCTTCTCAGATCAGTGGAGGAGGGAGAAAAATCAATGGAGTAAAGTAATCACTTGGCGGAAGATACAGCGAAGGCCCGAGGCCCGCCCAGCTACCTGAGTTCCATTTCACGCATCAGCAGCTGCAACACAAACACACAGCGCTCGCCTGTACTCCCATCTTAAACAACATGAGCAGCGCGATGCTTCGTACCCCCGCTGACCTATTCCTCCCCAGAGGAAACTCCCAGATTGCACTGCAGCACACTGCCGCTGTCTACCCAATAGCTGGCTATTGATCTGCAGTCCCACACACTCGGGCCCTGACAGCCACGGCCGAGCCACATTTCCAAAATGCCAAGTGGCAAAAATATGCCTCCCTGCCTCTGACATCATTGGCTAATGCGCACAGGGACGATGTCATGTCGGGGCCCTGTTCGATAAAGCAATAGTTTTACAGCTTCGCGTCCACAACACGGTGCACTGAGCCATTTAATAAATTACACAAAATGGCTCCATTTGAATTGACAGGTTCAGCATCAGGCAGAGAAGACTCTGAACCGGCTGGAGGGACGAGGTGGTGGGTCAAATACACTGAAGACTCTCAAAGTTTTCACTGACTGAATCATCATCATTTCTCTTGCATTATTTACATTGAATATATCAAATAATTAAATGCTGAATACTGACTGGTCAGTCAGGCTTCTGTGTTTTTTTTATACTTTATGCATGAAACAATAAAAGAATGCAAGACAGTACATGTACACACAATGGTGAACGATGTAAACCTGTGTGTAATGGCACTTTTTCTGATTAGTCTTTAAATCAGCACTATCACTTGTGGCTTACATTTTATTTTAGCCCTATTCATTCTTACAGAAAAGAAAATGGCATCACCTGGACTCTACCCAGTTGAGAATGTTTGAGCACAAACAACCACGTTTTTCATGTGACATTATCCAAGTAATTTCCTGCTACCCTAATTTTTTCCACTTTAAGTCAGAATGAGCTGAAGTGGGAATGCAAATAATAAGAGAAATTCACTAAGGGGTGGGGGTGGGGGGTGGGGGGTTGATGACGTCATCCTGTGCGATTGGTTCAAAATCTGAAAAGAAGACAGGATGGACACATTTTTGGATTGTAAAGAGTGACACAAACTCAAATGTGTGTCTGACCATTGGAAAGCTTTGTTCCCACTGCACAAGTTCTGTACTACAGCTACTCAACATGGATCCCCATCCGGTTCCTCGCACATCCAAAGAGCTGGATACAGAGCTAATACTCCAAAACTGTCTTAAATCTTTGGTCAGTGCTGTTGATGAGTGTTTAAACATCTATCACTGAAATAAGGATATAAAATGTCATAATGTAAAACTCTGCTGCTTTGCTCCCTATTTTATGAACACTAACCTTCACAACCTGGTTTGACATCATGTCCTGCCTACCAGCGTACTCCCTGCCCCCCTCCACAGCTTCTTCCCTGTCCAGCAGGGCATACTTCATGCTGAGAGGAGCAACTGTGAATGATGTTAGTAAATTAGCCGGGTAAATTACTGCAAACAAAAAATAACTGTGTGAAAAATCAAATGGAAAGAAATGCCAGGCTTATCAAAGTTTTCTATCAGCCAGTGTTGCTGTCATAGGTGAATTAAGCACCCCTTATATAACTACAAGAAGCCTAATCACAGTGTCCACAGGGAGACCTCTGTCATAATTTTTATTTATTCATCAAAAAATAGCATAAAGATATTGCTTTTCAGTACAATCAGCCTCTCTGTGTTTGGGGTCTTGCTCAAACTATGTAATATTTGCTCAATGCTGTGATTTTGGGCATTCTGCAGATGCCTTTAGGCGCACATTTTCATGAGACAGTGGTGATTTTGTGTTCTTTAAAACAGCCTTGAAACAAAACGAGGAAATACAGCTTTTGTATCAAGATTGATTTTACCAATAAAAATGTATCTAAACTTACAGCTAGATATAAATTTGGTTCTAAACAAGCACTGTATTCACGATATTTGAAACTACCTTTTAGCATAACAATGCCCTTATTAACATGTTGTGCATGCATCGGGGGGGGGGGGGGGGGGGGGGAACCATGCCAGGTTGTCTGTGCCTACTTTTTTTTGTTTTTCTCTTCACTCTCCTTAAGACGTCAGTTATCAGCACCATTGGGCTGAGATTCAGTACTGTAGAAGTTCTGCGCTCTCTCGCCTATAGCTTCTTATTGTGCTTGTTTTACTGCTGTTTGTGCTTGTTTGTCTTAAATTGTGCTTTTTCTTGATTAGCTGCTGTGCTGTCTGTTTATTCAAGTCTGCTTGGTTAACCCATAAGCGCTATACAAATAAAGTTTTATAGACCCAGTGTGTTTAAATATTCATGTAACAGTGATACTATTAAATGCATTAAAAAATTATCATCTACAAAGCTATTAGCCTCACTGGTCTTTAAGTTTGTGGGGGATACTGATGCTGCAGACCCTCTTCTACTTCCCATTTTTTAGTGCATCTTTCACTCAGTCATACAAATCATTCAACCTTTGACCCCCCCCAGCCTTCACCGTACGCTTGCGATTACCTTTGGCTGGCTTGAGAAGAGAGTGGGTGGAGGGTCACAGTGGGTGGCAGGCAGAAGGAGCCATGGGTGGGTATTTGTTTAACAATTCTACACATGCAAATGATAGTATACTCCGCAGAGCGTCTGTGCTAACAAAGGACCTAAGGGAGAGGTCAGCGGAGTTTCACAGAGGTCATGCAAAGGAGGGATTGATGCCGCATGAAATCCTAACAAGACAGATTTCAGCATGTCCCCAGGTCTAAGCAGCCATGTTGTTTATGTATGGGGTCAACACGGGCCGCTCTCTTCTGCCGGGGTTATCCGTTTTAAGCTGACCTCGCTCGGCTTAAGTAGCTTTATTAGTTTGCACTGAGGCAGAGGGGAAGCAGCTGTGAACTGTGAAGTATATGAGGTTATGTTTTGGAAGAAAGTCGACTCTTAATAAACTTATCAGACATGCTAAAATATTGCTTTGAGCAGAAGAATAAATATGCAGCAGTCTAAGGAGAGAGCTGAAGAGGCTATTTGATATAATAAAATGCAAATTTAACTTGTGAATTTTAATGACATTTTTAGTAAAAAAAAAATCTAACTGAAGAGAAGGTAAAGAATATATTTTTTAGCTCTTGTCTTCAGATTTAAAGGGACAACTTGTCAATTTATTGAGCAGAGCAGCATGTGAGGACTCGGATAAAGAAGGACCACTCACACTGTATGATATATTGACTTTTGATTGGTGTTTACATTCTCACTCGTCTCTCTGATCACATTTAAATAGAGAAGGATGAATGAATGGATTTAAGCTGATGTAATTTTTCTTAAAAACCAAATACACTAACAAGCCAATTGGCACAACTGTTCCAAGTGCTCATTCAAGCAAATAGCTAATGTGGCAACAACTCAATGCACTTTGACACAGTCAAGATGTCCTTTTTGCCTTAACATTCCAAAAAGCTGAGAAGGAGGCAACTCAAACAACACCTGTTAGGACCATTCAACGGGTTAATTGGAGCAGGTGAGAGTCATGATTGGATATAAATAGAGCTTTTCAACAAACAAGGATGAAGTGAGGTCCACCACTTTGTGAGCAACTGTGAACCCAACATGATAAAAAAAAAAAAAAAATTGAGAAATCCTTGCATGTAAGTGGCAAGACTGAAATCTAACTCTGGATGCCTATAACCTTTGATCCCTCAGACAGCCCTGCATTAAAAACCAACATCATTCTGTTAAGATTATTGACACCAGGGCTCAGAAACACTTTGGAAAATCATTGTTCACTAGAGAATTTGCATTTCCATGCAGGAAATGCCTTGAAATGCTTAGTGTGACTGCTGAAACTGTGAAATGAAATTGCTAAAAGTAATGCAAAGAAAGTAGAAAATGTGACATGAATAGTTTTAATCAGTAAATCAGGGCTGCAAATGTGTGAAATTTGCAATAAAAATGTTTGCAGAAAATTATAGATACTGGAGCTCAGGTGTGCAGGTCACGTGGCCATGCTCTAACTTCAAAGAAATGTGCAAAAGTTGATGCAGCTTCAACAGTCATATCTCAGAAACTGTAGCAGATAGTGAAAAGTGCACTAAAAACTGTTTGCAGTTGTGAAAAAAGCAGAAAATGAATGACTGTTTTGTAACATGGTTAAATGTGTTGATATTTATAGATGTACCTAATAAAGTGGCCGGTCAGTGTAATACGTCCAAAGTAAGGTTGAGAGTGTAAAGGCAAGCATGATTACACCATTGTAATGAAGAATCTGTACTAGATGAAAGAAAAGTACCTCTGCCTCAGCCTGGATTTGAACCTGTGTCTCTCGTTTCACAGCCTGCTGCTCTAATCTTTCAACCACAGGAATAAATTGCTGAGCTATAGTAAGCACGGTATTTCTCCTGTCTCATAGAGCACTCTAATTACGCTCGGTACTTCCGGGTAAACGAACACTCGCTGTGTCTAAACCGGAATAGATATCAGGAAAAGGATTTCACCGTGAGCATCCCAAGAACCTGCTAAAACGTGTAATATAATTCTCATATCTGTACTGGTCAAAATGTTAACACAGTGACAAGTTAAAAACGCGCTTCAAACTGCAGCACTCGGCTGTCCAGGTCTTCGGTCTGAAGTCACGTGACACGTTGAACATACAGATTTCCTCGAAAGTTGGTGTTGCTTAAAAAATCATATTCAAAAAACTGTAGAAGCCAACAGAAAGCTGAAGATTTGTAAAAATAGCTGAGAAGCTATTACTGTAAAAAGTATAACTGTTAAACCTGTGAAAAATACAAGCACACTTCTTCTGAACATGCTGCATATGTCAATTTTTTTCTGTGAAAATCTGTGCAAATTTGAAGCCTGTGAAAGGTGCCAAAATCTGAAGGAATAAAAAGAAGAAGAAAAAGAAAAAGAAGAATAAATTTTAGGAAGAACAATATGTTGAAATGCTGACTCAGCATTTCAACATAATTAACACAATTTGGTGCTGCTTTTGCAAGTGCAAGCTTAAGCTCAAAGGGAAAGCCATAAACCTAAAACAATGCTGCGGGCTTCTCTAGACCTTTGCTCATTTGTGATGATTGAAGCAAAGTGGAATAGTCTGCTGTGGTCTGATGAGTTCACATTTTAGGCTGTTTTTGGAAATCATGAATGTCGTTCCCTCTAAAACAAGAAGGCAAATCACCATGCAGATTAATAGCAGAGCAATGTTCAAAAGCCAGAATCTGTGATTGTATGGTGGTGTGTCAGTGCCTTTGACATGGGTGAATTGTACATCTGTGAATACACCATTAATTCTGAGAGGTATACACGGGTTGGAGAAACATATGCTGGCATCCAAGAGATGTCTTTTGTAGCAAGACAATGTCATGACACATTCTGCATGTTACAACAGTGTGGCTTCATTATGAATGAGTGAAGGTACTAATTCCCAAATCTGCAGTCCAGACCTATCTGAGTGATGCATTATGAAGCATAAAACACATCAATGTAGACCCGATGTTGTTGAGCAACTGAAGTACTCCATCAAGCAAGAATGAGAAAGAACTCTACCTACAAAGCTTCAACAATTACTGTCCTCAGTTAACAAATCTTTAGTGAGTGTTGTTAAAAGAAAAGCTGATGTAACACAGTGATAATCGTGCCCTTGTCCAAGCTTCTTCGTAATGTTTTGTAGGCCTCACATTGAAAATGAGTGAAGATTTGAAAAAATATACTGAAGTTTATCAGTTGGAACATTAGATGTGTTCAATTTGTAGAGTATCCAGTTGTCTTTTTTCAAACTGCATCTATTTTTTATAATTTAATTGACAGACATGTACAGTTGTTTGGTCTACATGTTTTGTTTTGTTGTTTTTTAAGTTTGAGAAAAATAAAGAATGAAAGAATACAAGCTGTAAAGGATTTTCAAACCATTGCATTCTGTTTAATTTACATTTTTGTCCCAACTTCATATGTTTATTTGATACATCAGTCTTACCTACTCTCATTATGTCTGTAATCCAAAGGTTGTAACAAATCAAGGACCCAGAGCTGGGGATATGGCCTTAAAATAAAACCCCTGATTTTTTTTCCCCACAAGACTCGATTTAAGATTTTAATCAAGTATTCCTCTTGAAAAAGAAATCTCAAAACGAAACAGAACTTCCCTCTTAAAGTAAAAGTGTGTCATATAAAATGTTGATTATTTAGTTCAATGTAGGCAGGTTTGTCTACATAAACACTGAGGTATTTCCACATTAAATTAACATGAAACTCTGATCAAAACATAATCACATTAAATAACACATAAAAGCCTATAAAAGTGCTTGTGCAAATGTGACAGGGCCTACCATCATGAAAACTGCAAATTTTCAGTATTTATATTTCAAAACATTGGTACAATTGGAGCTAGTCAAGAAAAAAAAAGTTAATTTTTATTTTTCAAATCTTCTGCATAAATTATTCATATTAATGGATTAAAGCTCTACATGGACCTACTGCACGAACAAAAAGAATCGTCTCCATTTACACCATCACAAAAACCATGTACAACTGGACCCCTGACTCATGACAGCTCTGGAGTCTAATGTCAAAATAATGAAAACTCACTAGGCTTAAAACAACTTCTAACATCGACAGGCCCCATCGAAACAAACTTACACCAAACCGAAACCTCCACAAGTCAAAAACAAACATTTCTCCCAAGAGACTTACAGAAGTCTGGACTTGGTTGTCTTTACTCTGTACTGTAAATGATATCAGAACATGTTATATTTACTCTCTGCTGCTCTCTCTAAGAAACTCGGCTGAGCACCTCGCCTAGACATGTTTCAGTCATGTCAGACAGCATTCAGGGAGCACAGTGGCCCCGCGCTGCAGGAACGTGGTCACAGTCAAGGCCGAGTCTGCAGGATGTTGACAGCAGAGAGATTAGTCAGTGGCAAACTTTCAGCTCCTGTGTTAGCTTATAGGCAGAACATGTTCCTGAGTGGCGCAGGGTCACCCTGATCTCTGATGACTCTCCTCCTCCTCCTCCTCCTCCTCCTCCTCCTCTCTCTCCCTCGTTCTCCCTCTCCTTGTCTGTTTTTTTTTTTTTTTTGTGATGTTATCTTTTCTCTCTCCTCCCACTCGCTGCCGTTCCCTGAAGCTGTCTCGGGGATGAACGCCTCATTGTTTTTGTCCTTGCTCTGCTTTCCAGAAGTGCGTTGTTGGATGTTGATGTGGAGGATTTCACACTCAGTTTGACCTTTTGTTTTTTGAAGGGGGGGGTCATGTCGAGGGCAATTATAGTTTATCTAATTATACATTTCACTTTAAACAAGTCCAACTACAGCTTGGATCTTGAAGTTTACTGATAAATAGTTGTTAGTTCTCAGTGTAACAGCTTTAAGCTTGTTTTCTTCTTTAGTCTTGTGTCTCTGTGACATTAGCCATGGCTGCTTACATTCGGGGGGGACAGTAGTAAAGTAGGTTTACTTCAGTGCTCTACTCAAGTACGTTTTTTGAGTATCTGTACTTGGGTATTGTTTTTTGGGAAACTTATGACTTTCACTACATTTGAAAGACAAATATTGTAATTTTAACTCCACTACATTTCTATGAAAAATCTTGTCACTCATTACTTTTAAGTATAGCTCTGAAGTCATTAGATTAGATTTATTTTCTCTTCTAAAATGCGATCTGCGTGTAATTTGTTTAAGTGGTGCTACCGTACCTGTTTCTCGCACATGCGTCACTCAGATGGTGAAGGTAATTGTTGAGCTCACGTTACTCAGATAACAGTCTGTGGCAGTAATGGTGGCTACGGTGGATACAGACGACAATTCCACACCAGAGCACCCATGGTCATATCTGAAGTCTGATTCGATTATGTTTTAATCGGCTTCGTAGAATATTTATCAAGCTTTTTACTAGGTGTGGGAGAAAAAATCGATTCACATAAGTATCGCGATTTTTTTCTGCCGATTTTTAAATAATTTTTTTGTTCAAAAATCAACCCCCTCCCCCCCAAGTCTTTAGGCGCTAAAGTCGCAAGCTACATTGCTGAATAAAACAGGCCATAGCTGTTAAGTAGTGTTACTACTTTTCACCAGCAGACAGTGGACAGGTGACAGGTTTCTATTCAAAGTTTTGGCGTATATTTATTCTGAAATACACACACCGGACTGAGGGACGTGAGTATGGCTGTAGAGCGGAGCAGAAAGACAGAGAGAGAGAGAGAGACATGCACAGAGTTATAGAGTAAGAGTACTCATGATGCTAAGAGCACTTTGTCAAGTACTGGCTGACTGAATCTGAGGAATATTTACTCTCTGAGGATGACGGTCAGTTGTCCAGTGAGGACCAAAATTTGCAGGGTCATTTACTTGGGTATAGGGATGTAACGGTTTGAAAATTTCATATCATGGTCGTTGTGACCAAAACTATCACGGTTATCATTATTATCGCGGTATTGTTGCAGTGTGCTCAAAAATGTTCAAGAAGTACTTTAACACAGTCTTGAAATCATTTAACCCCTTTAATATTATAATTTTAACAGTTCTTTTGTCTTATTTATCAATAACTATGTCAGGAAATGTCCTATAAGTAAATTTGTTTAAACTTTTTCATGAGAAATAAAAGTTAGCAATTCTGCCAAGTATTTGTCATTATTATGTTATAAATGCTTAAACTGTTTGTAATTACAAGAATAGAAAACAATGGATTTGAACTTTAAACAGGATTCTCTTTATAAACAATTGTACATGAACATGTTCAAAGTCCTGAGATGACCAAATATAAATTGAACATATTTTACATACACTCATACATTTTAGTTTGCCTGCAGCATTAGTGTCCATGTTACAGCTCATTATATTAGACCATGTCCAGGCCTATCTTTAATTTTAGGTTTTACTAATGATAGTCCCTGAGGCAGTTAGCCCCCTTCATGCCTCTCACCTGGTCTCCCCTCTCCCTGGCTGATCTCCTCAACAGCTCCTCCTTTAATATTTCCAAATTACAATTGACTAAATCCATAAAACATGATGGAAAAAGACGATCTATTATGACAAAATACGACAAAATACAGCAAATAAACGTCAAAAGAACGGCAAGAACACACTCCAGGATGATACTAATGCTGTTTTTTACAACCTTTATACATCATTTACACAGAAAATACCAACCCGTCTATAATTCATTCATGGCTTGGCTCTCTGCTCGTTTACTCAAGGAGTTTGTTTTAATCACAGACATTTTTGTCTTTCACCGCAGCTTGGTATTTTAGACGGGGTGAATGTTTCCCCTTGGCATCCTTGCAAAATCCAAACTTTGACCAGACTTTAGACCTAGTCCATTTCAAGTGGGAAAACCTGTAAGAGTCTGAGCGAGGCCCCAACTGCTACACTTTCAGAGGCCAAACAATGCAAACTGTGCGTGCATGCCTTCGTTTCTGTGAGAAATGGCTGCTCCAAGGAGGAAAAAAACACACATAGTTCAGGGTTTCCAGGCAAGAGCAGCATCACTGTGTGTCATTGACGCAGTGTGGTGATCAAATACGGTTTAACAGTAATTCTAATAGGACATCATAATGATTACCATAGGAAATCACCAGGTAACTGTTACATTCCTACTTGGGCAATATATTTAAACCAAAATCTCAGGAATGCTTTGTGAGATTATATTTAAAACTTGGAAAAAAATGTTAACTATCGTTCATTAGTGGTATAATATAATTTTGGAGGTCAAGGGTTCAGGCCTCAGTCCTCAGATTTATTGTTGTGATACTTGCAAAACACTTAAGGATCCTTTGCACACAAAAAGTTACTATGTAATTCTTTCTTTTTCATGAATGTAAGTTCACTCATCTGCAACATAATATCTTTGAGCTTTTATTTTTTTGCCTTTTTAAAAGTTTTGCATCCAAAATCCAACATCTGACTAATGAAAGCACTCCTTGTTGGTCAATGTGTCACAGTCAAAACACTGAACATGGTGGCCACCTAAATGTATTTGTTTCATAGACCAAAGTCATAAAAACTCCAAGGATCATGAATATAAAGATGATGCATGAATGAAGATAGAGTTGGAGCTACAGTTTGAACATGATTAGTACATACTCCAGCTCCTACTGTTGTGAGCAGTTGATCCCGAACCAGCTGTGGTTCAGTTTCAGCTCCCAGATCAACCCTTGCAGCTCCAAGCTCTTTTTTTCCGATACTTTCAGTCAATCCATCATCTTTACCATGTGACCATTTCAGGGTTGTGAAGGGCTGAAGATAATCCCAGCTGTAACAGGGCAAGAAGCAGGATACACCCTGTTAGAGAGACAGGCGACCATTCATGCACACTGGAACACCTAACAAGGATTTAACCTACATGGGGATCGAACCAGCAACCTTCTTTCTGTGAGGCATGTGCACTACCTGCTTTGCACATGCAGCCCTACTTTTAGTCTGCTTTTTAATTATACCTCAAACTTAACCATTCACTGATTCCTCAGGACACTTTAGAGTCACTATTTGACCATGTTTTTGTCAGTTGGAGAAATCTGGAGTGCTTGGAGAGAAGCCATGCATGTTCTCCCCATTCACTCACTGAGAGATCATGCAAACTAGGCTCAAAAAGTCCCTGCCACGAATTGAATCAGAAGCATTCTCAAGGTGAGGCACTTGCTCTACCTGCTGCCACCAACCTGCCATCCCAAAGTAGATCTTATCAGTCTCATTTTTTTGTAAATAAATTGGTTAGTTTGATGATAAACTACAGATATAATGTATCTAGATTCAGCCAGATACCAAAAAAATACCCTGAGGGAGTTTTGACCTTCTAAAGTTCTTATATATAAAGATCAGATTGGTGTTTGGTTTCGAGGAAAAATGTGTCACCAGCTGTTAAACTCTACATTTTTGGTAAGGCCCCTTCAAAGTCATAAAAAAGCAGCATTACAGAAACTAAGTGTGACTAACAGAGCACCATATTGCTTTTGACAAGTGCCGAGCTCTGATCAGTTGTCTTCCAGTTGTTGTGTGCTCTGCGAAGCCGTCTCACGCCACATGTTGAGGCGCCATCCATCTGTTTACGCAGGTTGTGTCTGTTTATTTTTTATTCTGCTCATGCACAGCAGCGGGTTTTCACACAAATCAAGTGCACCTTCAGATGTCGTTTCTCCACAGGGGGCTGAGTGATCGAGGAGGAGACGCTGCGCCTCCTCATGAGGGCTCTAAAATTGATGTGCCCTTTTGGTGCTAGTGAGGGTGACCTTAAAAAATCAGAAACACTCAGCGAGAGGCACAGTCACCGTCTCAGCGCTGATCAATCTCAATCGTGCTCTGGGCTCTCCTCAGACTGTGGAGCAGTCAAACGCGGAGTGCTCATGTGCTTAAATTCTTGTTATGTGCGGGCAGGTTGAAAGAACGCAGCGCAGCCTCGCAGCCAGATAGTGTGCGCTTTGTTGAATATTGAGTGACTGCCTTGTGCATAACTACATTATGTCAGATAGTGAGACAGCCTTGATGGAAAAAGAAAGCTATTAGGGAGGGCGTATGAAGAAGCAGATGGTCTCAGAATAAAAATGTGTCAGGCCTCCATGACGACTGACAAGCCACCACAATCTGACGTCCTATCAGACTGGGGGAGGATTTTAAGAGAAAAGTCTCTTTGAAGCGTTAGGTAAGGAAGCAGTGAGAGCTTTTATCAGTGAGCTTAGAAATACTCAGCACACTTTATCTGACTTTGAAGTAAGGCTGGGAAATATGGACCAAAAATAATATCTTGATTTGTTGTAGCTTAGTTGCTGATCAAAATGTTTTCCTCCCTTTTATTCTGTAAAGAAATGGAACCTCAAATAGAGCTATAAACTTACATAGCATACATCCATCCATTATCAATATTGCTTGTCCTTTAAAGAGCCAGTTGAAGGGTCACATAGAGAGACAGATAATTCTTTCACAAACTCACCCACACCTGAGGACTACTGTATCTAGAGTCATCAAGCCTTACAAGCATTTTGGACTATGGCAGGAAGCCACAGTGCCTGGAGAGAACTTGTGCATGCATGGGGAGAACATGCAAACTCCACATACTCTATAAAGACCCTGACCAACATGGGGATTAAACCAGCAACCTTCTTCCTGTGAGGCATACAGGCTACCTGCTGTACCATCATACTGCCCTGTCTTTGTGATACCCTTATAGCCAGACATATGATTGATATTCTAACCCTAATTCTAGGGTTCGATTATATGGCTTTCAAGTTGGATCACAGATTTTTTTTCTTACAAAAATAATTTTTTGATGTTAAATCAATCACAATTAATGTTTTCCCTAATAAAAGAGGAAGGCAAATGACACAGAAATTGTATTTATCAAGTTTTGCCTTGCATAACTTGCTGTGCCATCAAATTGAGATAGTGCAAAGTACAAATGAAATAATAATGACACCTCGTTAATACAACAGCAACAAATAAAAAAAATGTCTAAAGGCATTTGCACACAAGGGTGACGTAAGTAAACCAAACTGGTAATATTTCAGAGACAGTTTTTGACACACTTCTCTATTCTCATCTAAAGCTTTTTATATGTAGCATACATACTAAAAATTATTATTACACCTCCATAAGTCATGACATGTTATGAGCATTGGACGTCTAAAAGACGTCTCGTCTAAGTTTAGACAGAAATTCGCCCGTCTATAATCGGTCTATATTTCGCCAGTATCTAGACGAAAGAATGTAATCTTTTAATTATTTAATATTAAATAAAAAAACAAATGTAAGTTGCATAAATTGTGCCGAAATGCCTGATTAAAACAGTTTCATCAGTCACTGATCATTGTACGCAGTAGTTTAGATTTAGACTCGATTTGGACGTCTAAATCAAGACCACATATCAATGTCTCTTTTTAGACCAAATCTAGACAATTAATTTGTACGTTAAATAATTAATATTGACCAACTCTCAGTTGCACAACTGGTGTCCATATACTGGACTTAAATAATTTTAATAGCCATTGATCAATATACTCTAAAGTTTAGATTTAGCCCAGATTTAGACATTGAATCAACGTTTAAATTTAGAGCAGTTTGATTTAGGTTACTATAGCTAAGTTATTTATATTTTTAGGTATAACATTATGCCAAACATGCGTAGAAATAATAATATGTCTGTACCCACTGAGCAATAGATGGATATCTACTTATTTTTTAGACCTAACTTCAACCGTCTCTATTCTGTCTATTTTTAGACGAAATTATGACGTTGCATTTTAATCCATTAGGCTATTCGATAACTATTTCTTTAAAAAACAACTGTCAGGTGCATAACCGATACCAAATAGCCTACTTAACTAAAATAATTATGTCAGTCGTTGAGCGATATACAGTATAGTATAAACATAGCTGAGATTTAGATGTCTAAATCTCTACTTCATTTCAACGTCTAGATACAGACCAAATCTACACAACTGCATTTAACCCATCATTCAGTAGTTGCGTATTTAAAACAATAACTGCATGTTGCAAAACTGATCTCTAAATATTGGACTGAGATCATTTTAATAGCCATAATCATTATAAGGTATAGTCCAGATGAAGACGTCTAATATCCCACATTTCAGCGTCAATAATTACACCATTCTATTTATTTTAAATCTGCAGAAAACAAAACAAACAATAATCTGAATAGCCAGCTCTTTCCATGTGCAGTGCCCAACTACAGCTGTGGGAGCTGCCTCCCCTGCTTTACATTCGTATGGAGATTGTACGACCATGACATGAAAACGGCTTAACTCTGCGCCTGTGGACTACGCAACTTCCGGCTGGGGATTCCTTATAAGAACAGTTGAGGAAGTGGCGCGAAAAAGAAGAAGAAGAACAACAAAGTTGAAGAAGTGGGATTTTGGTGATAAAGAGGTGGGTGTTGAAGCAAATGTTTACGAAAAATGTTAAATTTTGCAATGTTTGGTCCTCTAACCGTCATGCATCAGTTTAGCATTTGTTTGCATGTAGGTGTGTGTTGGTTGCTAGCAGGACAGCTTCCGTATTATTAGCTAAACCGGTGTGGGCCGTAAACGCCTCATGAGGTGCATGAGCTGTTGCAGCGTCACCGCCATATTGGATGGGTCTCTTCACTGCTGTTCAGCACCAGAGTCAATTGGGGTGAACGCATTTATACCAGAGTTTTGAGCAGCCCAGGGTTACAGTAAGCGGCGCTGTATTGAAAGCAGATGGCATGTTTTAGTTTTATTCTAAAACAACTGAGTAAAAAGTTATTCAAAGTTTAATAGGCATGTCAACATGATTCCTATGGGATGTCTGGTTTGTCTATGTGAGCGCACGTGTATGTGCGTGTGCCCCGAAATAGTAACATTGAATTTATTCATACAAAAACAAAAATATGACGAAGTTCTTGTGTTATTATTGTGTACAGAAGGGTCATGATTGTGTGTGAGTGAGAGCGAGAAATTCAAATGAACTGTTTCTTTATTGAAATATAAAAGTAATTCATGTATACATTTATTAATATGCCAAAATAGTAATACAATAAAAAATAATATGCCAGACCACCTGTTATTGTTAATCCGCATATTGTTCCTGAATTCAACTTTGAAAAGGACTTCCTTGAGTAATTCCACACTTTTGACACTGTTGATAATTACTATTAAAATACAGATTGCACAGCTGTCTCATGTTGGGGGGAAGGATTTAAGGACATGCACAAACAGGATCATGGACAGGTATGACTACACATATAAGTTTAATATCTATACTATAGAACAGACAAAATAAGTGGTTGGTTACAATGTTTATTGTAATAAATGTTTGTTTAATGTTACAATTGTTAAATTGTTACAACTGTTTAGTTTAATGTAAGTTTAATGTTACAGTTGTCTTCTTTTTTTATCTATTGCAGACTCTTCACAAATGAGGTGATGACACACTTCAACATGCAAGGTGGTGGGCCACATGGGAAGAGGGCATTCACAACGACTCCTTTCTACTGTGTTGTCACTGGTAAATAGAAATAAAAAGTCTGCTAGGTCTTTGGTGATTTCTTATCAATTATTTTCCAAAAGGATAATCACCGTAATAACCTCACATTACATCTCACATAATCTAACAATATTGCAGAAAAAAATGAGAAACACGCGAGTCTCACTTGATTAAAAAATTTCTGCATAAAATTAGGAAAATACAACCAAAACAAAGACATGTCATGTTACATATGGGACGTCCGACCCGACCTCCTAAGTTTGTGCATTCTGCATTCTTTGCAACTTCCTAGCAATGTCACCACATAAAATGATATAAAAACCCTGCATATTTATTTGAATGTTAAAGGATTTTAGCCCGCAGAACCAGCATTTTTACCTGCAGAATTAAGGATTTTCCTCGCATTTCTCTGGAGGGTCTTAATATCTATTGATTCATGTCCTTTGAAACCTTGTACCTTTTCTTATTGTATAATATCTCTGACATCATGTATAACAATAGGCAGCAACATTTGCAGTTTTTCTTCATTTGTTCTATTGCTTTGTTTGCAGAGGCAGTAAGGAACAATTTCAGGGAGGCGACAAATGACAAAATCAACTTGGCCATGGCACAACATTTCAAACAGGCCCCAGCTAGGACTGGTAGAGGAAGGTACAAGAGGCCCAGGACACCAGTAGTTTATTTTTATTTATTTATTTATTTATTTATTTATTTATTTTTGCTACAGGATATGGGCTAATGTTGTTGTTGTTATTTTGTATTCAAGAATTTGTTCTATTTTTGTTAACACAATGTTTAAAATATATATATATATATATATATATATATATATATATATATATATATATATATATATATATATATATATATATATATATATATATATATATATATGTATATATATATATATATATATATATATATATATATATTATTTAAGTTATTTTATATTTGAGTGTATTCTCTGGTTTTGAGATGCTTAAAGACATTTAAATATTTTTTGCACATTCAAATTTTTGATGGTTGGATGATTTATTAAAAATGTATTGATTTTGATTACAGTACTAATGTTACAAAGAAGATAACAAGATTGAACATTTGATTAAACTTTTTCTTTTTATATAGTTTTTTTGTGAATAATTTAAGTAATTGTAATGGCTGCATTTTTATTAGAATATCCTAATAATAGGGGTGCTGGTTTGGCATAGTGGTTAGCACCCCATGTACTTGCTTCTGCCGGTCCAGATTCGAATCCCGCCTGTGACCAGTTTGCAGAGTGTCTTCCCCTGCTCTCTCTCCCCCTTTCACAAGCCTATCCACTGTCTCTCTCCTATCAATAAAGGCACAAAATGCCCAAAAATATACATTTAAAAAAAAAAAAGAATAATCTAATAATATGTTTAATAGATGTCTATAAGACAAGTTATTTCTGTAAAGGGGTTAATTTGGCACAAAAGTAAACGTCTAACTAACGTCTAGGTTTAGACGTCTACAAACAGATATTCATTCGCGGTTATTTAAACGTCCAAGATGAGACGAGGCGTAAAACGGCGAAAAATGTCTTGTAGACGTTTATAAGACATCTTGTCTAAGCTTAGAGACTAAAAAACTTTCATTGTTAGACAGCTGGTAGACCGATTTTAGCCTAGACGTCTAAGGACCATTAGATGTCTTTTAGACCGGAAAATGCTGACTGGCTATCAGCCAGTCAGTATAAGGCATGGTAAAAAAAAATGGTGAGCCATGAGCAAACAGCCCATAGGAAGTATTTGGGAAAGGGCAGAACTTTTCATTGGCTTCTCCGACATTACAGGCCTATCTGGTGATGTATCAGGTAAGTGGTGGGAAGTCTCTGCTGCTTTTGCCCAATCACAACTGTTGTTGACTAGAGCTTGGCAAAATGGATCTGTCTGATGACAGACTTTGAATCAGGTGGATCCAGCAGCACTGCAAAATTATCAAGATTGTTAGATTTTAATGGCATATGGAACATGACACAAGGGAGACTTTTTCCACTAAAACGTGACACAAAAATCACGATGATGAGAACTATTGTAAGACTTGATTTTCCTCGACTTACATAAATCATTCAGAGTCAGGTACATTTACAGTTATGTGCACATGCGGAACAACGCATCAGCGCAAGACCCACAGGATTATCTTGAGTTGTAATTATTTGTTCACAGCTGTGACAAAGACACAAAACCTTGGTATAAAGTCTGCACAGTCTAGCTGGGGCATGATAAATAGATCTTTTAACAAATTTTTTAGGTCAATTGAACATCAATTGCTAATTTTGAGCTTTGAAGTCATTTTTCAAGTTGAGGTTATTTTTGTTCATACTCTTTTTTTGCTGTGGGTTTGAAGTTGACTCGGCGCTATTGTACTACTTCAGCCTACTAAAACCTATTTTCTTTTCTAACACTGCAGGTGAATATGCAAGGATCTAGTCATCCTTTCAAATAATCATAAAAATAAAACTCTAAGGCTTAGTGGTTGTGGACCTCTGCTTTAGAATGCTAACATGTCTCCACCATCCGACATGGCACGTCTTTGAAGGAAAGTCGTGTTTTTATTTTCATGTTTGCCACCCTCCTGAGCCCATGCATGATCAGCAGACAGACTCCATTCTTTTGACTGTGCATGCAGTAACATGAAAGACACATGTAGAGCTTGCCCACTACTACGTAGCTTAGCTCAAACACTGGGAGTCAATGGGTAGTGTTAGCCTGCCTCAACAAATAGTCATCAGATAAACTCTTCAGCAACTGTAAATGACCTGTGTATTTGTTAGGACTTGTTTTTTTTTTACTACATTATGCTATATTACTATATGCTGTATGCTAATATGCTATTTTTAGATTACAATTAGCACTCTATATAATTTTCGAAAGTAAAACATACAAAATGTATGTATTTCATTAAAAAAAGAAAAAAATAAACTGCTAATTCTAGTCTAAAAAATAGATAACTCAAATATGGTGAATAGAATGAGTCACAATAAGCACATAGGATCATTTAGAATTGCTGGAGTTTATCTGATAACTGTAGGCAGAGGCAGGCTAACACTACCCACTGACTCCCAGTGTTTGACCAAAGCTAATTAGTGGTGGGAGAGCTCTGCCTGTCTCTTCCTTTTTACTGCACGCACAGTTAAAAGAATGGTATTTATCTGCTTTTCATGGACTCAGGAGGGAGACAAGACATAATAAAAAAAATATTGGAGTATCCCTTTAATCAAAACAAAAATTCAGAATCAGGACTTCTCTCTCCCCTCTAGACCTAGCAATATGATGTCCTACCATTGTTTCACCAACCGTTTAAGCCCATTGAACTCAAAGTGGCAAGCCTACTGCTGTGCATAGACCATAGATTCAATGAAGAGTAGTTGACAACTTGGTTCTGAGTCATGCTGGATAACCAAACTGAGCAGACTGAGTTCACAATGTTAGAAGCAGCCTTAAAGTGATATGAGCTCTTAAAGCGCTTTTCAAGAAGACCTGGAATACAGGTAGATCAGGTATACTTAGTATGAAAACTAGACTGTTTCTTCAAAATTAGTGACAGTAAACATACTTCACAGTCATTAAAAATAAGTACATGAACAAGAGTGAAGGCAAAATTTGACTTAGGAATATGAAACTGCTTTGGCACGGATAAGACTTTATTATAACTATTTCTGCAATTTAAATTTGTTTTAAAATGATAAATGTTTCAATATTTCAGTTATATGCTTGAATCTTTGTTGCTGTGGGTTCAAACAGGTTTCAGTGTTCTCTGACTCTTTCTAACAATATGTACCTTTGAATGAAATGAAACATGGCAAATTATGTTTTGATTTACCATTAGGCCAGACATAGTGTTTTTAAAATAAACATCAACATAAACAATGCCATCATGAGTTAGGTTGTTTTACTCATGTCTCATTTAAAAACACATCTGTACATATTCATATCTCAAATCATGCCCGACTCAGTTTGCATGTAGCTCTTTGATAATTGGTGTAGTCCCTGCAGATCTCTCATTAGGACGTTGACCTTGGCTAGGTGCACGCACCATTGACATCTTAACTACAGAGCGGAACATGCTTGCATAATGCACATGGAGGGACACTCTGATCGCATTGTCCGCTGAGGGCCAACTGGAGCGGAAAAGGCAGTGGAAGTTCAGGAAGCGTGGATAAAAAACTGAATGTGATGAAGTGCTGCAAGGGCAAGACGTCTTCAGTGACCCCCCCTCCCGCCTCCTCAGACACACACAGTGGGATTTCAAACGCCAGGACACACATACACGCTCCCTATAGCCCATTACCTCAACCTGCCTCTCCACCTCCCCCTGACCCTGTCATCCCGTCCTCCCCCCTCCGACTCATTACTCCCTCTCCGCCTATCTGCCGCCGCTCCCCGGCCCTCCACCTGTTCCCGCTCCCTCTCCTCCCCGCAGCTCGCCTCTCCGTCGATGTCAAGGTAGGCAGCACGGTGAGTAATTCTCCCAGTGATACCGGCTCCTGACCTTTTGTTGCACCTTAAGGAGAAAGGGATTTTGCTCTCCTTCCTCAGCGGCGTCACTCCTCATCCGCCTTGACGGCTCCCGGTGCATTCTGGGGGCTCTGGCCCTGGACTGTGAGCAGAGGAGGTGGTAGAGGGGGTAGCTGTCAAAGCGCAGAGTGTCATGGCTGACCCCCCAGGTGGCCTGCCGGCTGACAGCGGACAGACCTGCTATTTGTTGCCTGAAACACCTCTGAGGAAGATGTCAGGTGGCATCACAGGCACATATCACCTGCCCTCGAGGCCTCTCAATGCACTCCGCCTTCACTTTTATGAACAGCCTCCATCCACACATCCCACATGTGACATACAGCTCATCCATACAGCTGCCACCAGCCTCAGAGCCATGTCCTTGCAGGGACAATCAAAGACCTTTTTCCATTTATGAGAACAAAGTATGTAAATTCACCCACCAGGGGCTCTTAATCATGGGCTAAAGTCACTTGTTCAAAGTCTAGTGTCAAGTCTCTGATTGGCACCTGCACTAAAAAAACAGATGTAAGTGAGAGTATTTGTGAAATTTCTAGTCTAGAACCCCCCCCCCCACACACACACACAAAACTGTGGCTTATATCCTTTTGTATATAGTAAGCCCACATCTGACCAATGAAAGTGCTCCTTGTGGGCACTTACATCTCAGTCCTTGCAGACATTCAGCACGGTGACCTCCTTTAATGTCTATATTCTTAACAGAGCTCCCTGTTTTTTCATTGACAAAAGTCAAGAAAATGGCAGGGATAATGAATTTAAAGTTAATGTATACAAGGAGTTACTGTTAAAGCTGCTGTATGATGATGGTGTGTATATATCATTGTGTCTAGTTGGTCCTGAAGCGACTGTGGCACAGTTTTGACCCCTGAATCCTGAATCAGTTGAACAGCAGCCCATAGAAAGTGTTTGGAAATTGACAGAACATATTAAAAACATAATGGTAGGTGATTGGATGAACACTCCATCAATCAAATTCAATCAACCTCATTGTCAGATTATGCAGTAGGCACTGCAGTAGTGTACAAAACACTCCACTTCATAGAACAAACTCTCACTAAAACATGTCGGCAATGATATCCGTTCTATCAGGAAGTGCTTTCAGTGTTGTTATTTCTCTTTTTTATTTAATAAAGAAATGTGGTCTGGATCTGTCAAACTCTCACTGGTGCTGCTAATCTCAGTACCAGCAGTCACTTCTTGCTGTCATCTCGCTCCTTGCCTCCACCTCTTCCTGCTCTAAAGGATGCTGATTTGGCCATGCTGCTTTGTGCTGAGCACTATCTCTGTAGATTGGGACTTGACAGGATGGATCTAGCTGCACTGTGATGTTTTTAACACCAGAAAGGTTGTACCTTCATGCAAAACAAATTCTAAGTTTAAATCTCTGTTTAGCAGCTTTATTTCTCAAGTTGGGTGACCCATAGGGCAAGAGGAGTATACAGAGTATTGTGACAACCAGAGGTTACATAAATAACACAAAACTGGTTTAAATATAACAATGTGACCCAGAGAAGCAGGAAAATAATGGTAGCATTATTAGACTTATTACACTAACTGTATGAGTTTCAGTACAGTAGTTATCACACTGGGTCCTACAAATGATCTGTAAACGAAAAAACCTTCTAGCCTTTCGGACAGAGCAGTGATCAGGAATTAGATCAGGGAGTAAAAACATGTTGCATGGTCTTCATTTAGTCTTTCATAATCATCATCCTGTGCTCTGATTGTGTCAATATGAAAAAAACTAAACCCTTCTTTGTGTAGTTCTGTTTGCAAATTCATGTATATGTGTTCAATACAGTGTCTTATGACCCTTATGTTTTTTTGGGTTGTTTTTACCTTAAACTTTAAATCACACAGAGTGGTGGTGGCCCCATCTACAGTAATGCATTCCCCTGCCCTTTGTGCTGGCACAGAGGGAGAGCTGATCTCTATCTCTCAATGACTTTTGCCTCAGTCAACCCCACTCCAAAAGTCCCTAACCATCCCCTTTAAAATTCTAACATGGATGTCTGTAAATACTCAGAACAAAGATACTAGCAGAAATTATCCATCCCGTTAAATTTAGATATTTTAGTCCCCCCTTCAAATCTACATACTTTGCCTTTGACTGCAGCCTCATCAGAGTAAAGATGAAGTCTCTTTGAAACCCCAAATGTTGAAATAATCCCCCACACCACTTTTCTCTGTAGTCATAATCCTCTGTTTCGTCTGAGCGCTTCTGACTGTCAGCACCGGGGTTCAGAGCGAGGGGGGGATGGGGGTGGGCTGGGGAGAGGGGTCTTTGCTGTCCTGTGGTTTGCCATGAAAGCAAGGTGTTTGATTTCCTCACTGCCAGCAGCATAACCGCTGCAGAAAAAACAAAGGAAGCAAACATATTTGATAGCATGTCATCACATGGAGAGAGCGGGAGAGAAAACATGAGTGTGGACTGTATGAGGGACACCGAGGGGGTCGCAGTCACTTCACTGAGAGGTTGTTTGGAAGCTTGACTTTGGTAATGGAGCTGCCTTAAGGTACAGTTAGATTAAAAATAAAAATGCTTTTGAATTGTTAGTTGTCCAGAACTGTTTCTTTTCATTTTATTCAACTAGAACTAGCAACTGGGGGATTTTTACCACTACCTGGTAAAATGTGATTAATCTTCCAGTGGTTGAGATAAACTTTATATTTCCAAAAAGTGAATGCACTCAAAACATTTATAGGTAGCGTACTCTCAAACTGTGAGATTTTTTTAAATTGGAATTCTTGTAGATGGAGAAAGTACTCTTTGTAATTGGTAATTGGTTCTGCTTAGCAGCCTCTTACAGACTGTGGCTAACTGAGGGAGAGGAGAGAACTATCTCCTGCATCTAATGTATTTAGTGGCCATATGGAGCTCATATAACCCTACGTCAAAAATACTGAACTGTCCCTTTAAATACTCTTGAGATATAACATCCACAAACAAGTGATGAATATGAGACTCCACAACCTTGAATCTTATGTTCCTTAAAGTTTTCTTGTCACATCACTTTCACAAGCAGTTACAGATAAAGACACACAATGATCTCTGACATTTTACCTCTAAGGCCATGTCCACACAGAGACGAAAACTATTTTGTATTGAGTTCTCTGTAAGGATGGTGTTGTTTCAGTTAGCGTGTCTGTCCACATGAAAACACTGTATGCCAGGGCTCTAAGTGGCACTGTTATGCTGCTGCAGACATCCATCAAAACCAGAGAAGAAGACACGGAGCATGTACATATGTCATGAAATGTCAACAAACACTGGCGTACCCTGTTCTCCATGTCCTCTTGTTGCTCACTGTGGACATGGAGGAGCATTTTCCTGTTAAAGCCAAAAAAAAAAGCTCAGTAGCTTCTGCAGCACCAACACAACCCAACACTGTGTTCCTCCATTGTTTCTGTTGATGTTGGAGTTTGCACATGTGGTTTACGGGAGAGGTGGGGCTATGGCACCATAGTTTCTGAAAATATCTACATTTGTTGTTACACACAGACACACAAACACACAAACTCATAAAATGCCCAATCTGTGTGGACAAAATACCTGTAGGCCTACAAGTAAAAACCTTTGCTGATATGCATGAATTCCTGTGGACAACCCCTACATCTAAAGTCGCAATCAAACACTGATGTTTTTGCCAACTTTGGTGACAAATAGGGAAACACAAGGCCCAGCCACTTAAGTCAGGCCATGCTAAAAAAAAAGTTAATATCAGTTAGGTCACACTGATGCTTATAGGATATGTCAGAAAATGTTGCACTAATGAAGCGAAGCCTGCGAGCTAGTTCAGGCAGACAACTCGAGCGGCGCTGCTATTCACATGTCACATTCACATATCATACGTCACACTCCTTACATCAATCCTCCAATCACACTCTCCACCTCTCAATTTGGCGGTGTATTTAAACTGGGAGTTTACCCATCTCTCCCTCTGCTCGGAAAACGTCTATGCTGCCAGACGCTGATTGCTGCGTGTTCTTTCACCCCCACCTCCACCCCAGCATCCACCTGCAGGCTCCAGGGGGTGTTCTCATATGTTTTGCTCATCACTCCTCCATGCCTTCATGTAAACATTTCTGCAAGGAGTGATAAGACTGGAGCCTGGACGCCAAACCTGTAACATGTATTTGCAGCAACAATAAAACAATTGAACGTGAGATGACTGACTGAACTTTAAATGTCCAGTGTTTGATTCAACATACTTTAAAACACCAGCAAGAGTCGACCTCTGCTTACCTTTGCTACCCACAGTTACAGCTCGTTCATCTCTGTTGGGTCCAGCTGCTTCCTCCTCAGAAATGAACTCCTGTTGTATGACTTGAGGTGCCCTTTTAGGAATAGCCGTCTTTCATCCTTCAGGCATGACGTCAGAATATTGAGACCATGGTGCAGCTGCATGTGGTGAAACTGTATATACCTATGCCCATTTTATAGGGTGATCATTGAGTGATGTCACAACACATTTGCACAATATTCAGCAGCGACAAGCTATGTTAGATGTGGAGTCATTTCTGTGACTCCACATCTGATTCCACCACCTTGTAGCAGTACTCTGACACTTTGGAGGCCAGCTGTGACTCGCAAACGCAAGCAAGTTCAGGGCTACCAAACTGAACCAAACCATACTTCTTCATGGAAAAGCAGCACTACACAAAATGTTTGTTAGTTCCAAACCTCGAAGTCAAAACCTGTTATTAAAACCAAAAAGAAAAACACGGTTGATACCAACAGGTTGTTCTCAGGTCAAATCAGAGTATATCATGAGCTGAGCAAAGGCTGCGATCACACCAGCGTTCCACCAGTGCTGAGGAGAAAAAAAAAAGCTTCAGAGCTGTTTGGCCTGGCAGGTTGTCATAGTCTTTTGCCAGTGCTTCTCTCAGATTCTCTGTGTAGTTCCTGGAAAACTGAAACGACTAGTCGAGTCGTACTGCGTTGCCTGCGTACTGGGTTGCCACAAATGGCAGAAAAAGCCTTTAGACTTTAGACTTCAGACCAGTTTTTTACCTTGTAGTTGGTTTAAGTTGCATACATTTTCTGCATCCTCAAGTTACTGGAGGAACATCAGCTTCGGACCTGACCACTCCTCATTTTTAGACAAGCACATCCCAGGGTGCAAACGGGAGCTCATGATCATCATCCATTTGAATGCTGTGACTGGGCGTACCTGCATTAGATGGAAATTAGAGAAGACACTTATGCTGACCACCAAAAAGCTGTGTATTGGGCATAAAACAGGGCCCTATAAAATCTGAGCATTGATTGAGGTGCATGTGGACATTTCAATCCCCCTGTGGTAAGGAGGCAGACTGACATAAATTGCACACTGAGAGGCTCCCAAAACAAGGGCTTTGTAAAATATCAGACTCATTTCAACACATGGACTAAAGAGGGTATTTGTTGGATTTTTTAAGGTCAAAGGTCATTATAGTCTCACACTACAAAAACCACCTCACACCTTCTCCTTGACCCACATCTGAACTTCCACTGTTTGGTATTTGTGTACATATCAGAGGAGTTTGACCCTCAGGTCCTGGTTTTGTTGAATCCTTTCATGTTGACTTTGTTTGGATGGCCTTGGTTTTGAGATCCTAAAGGCGAGTGTGTCGGAAATTATCTGTACACATTATCTGATACACTCCATTCACACAATGGCTGAGGCAGCTCCTGTGTGAGCCACAATAACAAGAACTAAACCAGGTCTTCATTTAAGATCATGTCACTGCAGTCACATCTGGCCTCTAAAGCTCCTTCTCTGCAGCTTTTTTCTCATATATATCGAGCCAGAATGTTTAATGCTGATCAGAAAACAGGTTTATTTTGCTCCTCTGTTAAATTACCCCACCCCACCCCTCTTCCTGTGCGGCGCTGTGACCTCACAGGCAGCACTAATGCTCCATGCCTCACACTCTGATGCTCGTGTAGGGGTGGGATTCTCAAAATTAGAAGTGGGATCACACCGACTGTATTACAAGCGTCAGTTCCTGTCTCTATTTTTTTAAAGGAGGGTGTTGGTTGTCGAACAAGCTCCTCGCTCAGGAGTCCTAATTTCCTCACAGTCCCACAGCGGCGGTGCCTTTTGTCAGTGACGAGAGCTTTGTAGATATTTACGTGCCTGGGGAGAGATTTTTTTATTATTATTATTCTAAACAATGGAGCTCACACTGGGACAGAAATGGGTCACAAATGGATTATCTTTTTTGTGTTTGTTTGTTTTTGACAACACTTTCATTGCTGGCTATATTTAGACATTGTAAGGAAGCATTTCATCGGTGAGCCTTTGATAAAAGTGGGGACAGAGTTTTGCAGCAGGAGGACTCTGCAGAATTAAACATTCTGAGTAGTTTGATGTGCAGCTGAGATTTACAGTTAAGTACAGTCACAAAAATCCACAACTGATGACAGCCTGCTCCAGGACGAGTGATTGACAGATGGAAAGACAGCTGCATAAACCCTTTATACAGTCTTGTCTAACAGGACTATAAGACTTTCTGACAATTTGTCCAAGCTAATGTGTACAATTCTTGTCTGAGGCTAAAAATGCATTGCTACATGAATACTAAATAAACAGTTCATAGTAATTATAATGCTATATTTATTTTACTTTTTACCATTGTATTTATTGAATGTATACAAGTTTTTATTTTCAAATATGGGCATAGAAAGGGAAAAAATGCATTGCTACATGAATACTAAAACAGTTCATAATAATTATTATGCTATATCTATTTTACTGTTCACCACCCTGTTTATTGAATTTATAAAAGATTTTTTGAAATATGGGCATAGAAAGTAAAAAGATGCATTGCTACATGAATACTTAATAAACAGTTCACAGTAATTATTATGCTATATTTGTTTCACTTTTTTACCATTGTATTTATTTAATTTATAAAACATTTATTATGATTTCCACCCATAGATTTGGATTTCCACCTAACGTCATTGTCCTATTATTTTATATGCAAATTGCTGAATGAAGATTATCAATCTGCAAGAAGTGTGACTATTGTTACATATAATTCAATAGAGTAAAATATTTAATAACGTGTCTTGTAACTCAGAGGTAATAAAAGCTACTTTCTAAAGTAAAGGAATAGTTGAGGATTTTTGAAGAGGGCTTGTATGAGGTCTAAGCCATTAGCCTGAAAGTTAGCGCTAGTAGCATGGTTTATAAAGTCACGCTGCTAAAAATCACCATCAAAGGTTTTAACAGTGAATTTCCACAGTGAATTATTGTATTCTTTGTGGTGCAAGAGTGGGTAAATATTTGTTAATTAAAAGTGTTTCTTCGAGAGGTGCAGGAATGATGCATTTGATGATATTTATCACTGTGTTTTGGATCATTCCTGGAAATAAACTCTATAACAAACAAAACATAAAATCAGCAACAGTGAAAACCTTAAAGTAAGCCTCTATGAACCTCTATGAACCATCCATAATGGTTTAAAATGTAGAACATCTATTAATGATTTTTTTGTTTGAGAGTTTCCTATATAACTGACCTGATTAAGTTGACCTGAATGACTGCTTATTAAAAAACATTCAGAAATGCTCGCTGTCCAGTCAATGGTCATTTTTGAAGTCCTTGTTAGCAGCTAGTCAACAACTATCATTTTTAGCACACAACGAGGATTAAAGATTCAAAAGCAGGCTAACCCAGATTATTTTGTTTTTATTTAAATTTAACCTTAAAAATCTCAAGAAGGTGTACTAAATGCTAACTCGCTTCTGCCTTTTTGGACTCATTTCTTCACCACTCTATTGTCACAGGCGTTGACTGGCAGCTGGGTTGTTGGGATTTTACAGGCTTTTGTTAGCATGAGGCAGCATCATGATCAGTTTCACAGTAACACACTGTGATTTTACAGTCAAGCATGTTCAAACTTCTGTGAAATCACAGGAAAGTGTAGTAAATGACAGTTTTCAATTCACAGGACTGTTATTTTACAACACTTGACTGTAATTTTATACTAATATATCTGGCTTTCTGTAGAATAACAGCAAAGTGTTTTAAATTCATACTGCACTGTAGATGTTTCTCTATTATTGTGTATTCACAGTCACTTACTAATTTTTCAAAATGTATGTGAAAGTTTGGCTGTGAAAACACAACATATTTACGTTTGTTGCTTTGAAAACTTACATTACTTTACTGTGAAATTACAGTGATATTTTGATAGTCTATATTGCTGCACATAGTGCCACTGACTGAGTGATTAAAACAGCAGGTAAAAACAAGCTGCAAAAACAGTGTTGGGTGATTGAACCCCACAAACAGAGTATTTACAACAACTTACTTCTCCACTTACAAGCTTCTTTGTTTAGGCACAACTCCACAACACAGTAAAATCAACGTGATGACTAGTTGTATTCTGCCGGCTTCATGAGAGGAAACAACCGCTTCCAAACTGGACAACTGGACAAAAACTTCTGTTGATGTAGAGTCAACAGGTTTGACAAAAGGATGCAGAAAACTGTGATGTTATCTGGAAGACTCATGTCACTGTACCTTTGTATACAGGAGTCTAAACCTCTAGCATCTGTCGTCACACTGGATAAAATAACGTAGTGACTTTCTTTTGTGTTTGTGCTGTGACTGTTGATCTATGTGTAGCTGTGGACAGTTTCACAGAGCAACAGAAGGCTTCATGTTATTATATATGTAATTTTTTTTACGTTACTTGTCTGTGCATTTGCCCTCTGATTGTATTTAACTGATGAGAAACACATTTAGCCTACTTTTAATATATAATTTTTAAAAATTCAGTACCCTCATGTCTTGGTTATAGTGTGTTTTCACAAATGATGAATGAAAAAAACATTGGAACAAACTGTGACGGATGATTGTAAACAGTGACCAATTAACATTCATGTTATTCAAAGACTGAATTCAGTGACTGGCTGCCTTTTTGAGCATTTCTCTTATTTCCGGATCTTACTGTAGCAGCCAGATGTAGCTTCAAAAGACTGCTGATTTATTATCCTCTTGTTCAGCTCTTTGAACACCATGAGCATCATAAGCACTGTGAAAACTACAGAATGAACAGAAAAATGCAAAAATCACTGTAGTTTCACATATAAATCTTCCAAATATGGATCATACATAAATGAAATTGGCTCTAAAACAATTCCAACAAATAAATTACATATTATACATTACATGGTTCCTTGAGTTACTTTATCTGCCATCTACATGTATGTTCACTTATCTCTGCTCTCACTTTCCTCTGATGACTATAACTCGGGTGACCACATGTCCTTTTTTTGCCCAGACATGTCCTCCTTTTTGGTCGTAAAATTATGTCCACAGGGATTTCATGAAATTTCCAAAAATGTCTGAGTTTTGCTCAGCTTGCTCTACAGATGAAGCTGTTGCCTGTGACAGAAAAGGACACGCATGATTCAAACTACCATAACTTTTTGATTTTCTACTATATCCAAATAATTCCAATGGATTCTAAAAGCTAAGAAGCGGGGTGTTCAGTGACAATTGGTATATTACAGTAAAGGCTGGATTGTCTGAGGGGTATGGGAAGTGCGGAGAGCAGTGAGAACAGTGAGAGGATTCAGAAACAAACATGATTCTTTTATCCGTGGCTAATATTATTTTTTTTTTAATGTAAACATGTTGTAAATACTGAAATTAGTATAAATCAGGAGTGTTTTTTCGTATAGTTCATCTTTTTTGCTATCTTCTTTTTTATCATAGTTTTTGTTTTATAGATTTCACAAATAGTTAAATAATATAACTATAAATTCCAATAATATAATAATACAACAACAACAATAATAATAATATTAATAATAACTGCAAAACATAATACAAAGTAGGCTACGTTCCTGTTTTGTCTACTCAAACGTGTTTTTCATTTGGAATCATTCATAAAGGAGGAATCTGCTGAAAATTCAAATCTCTTTTTGCTTTTAATTAAATTAATGATAATAATAATAATAATACATTTTATTTAAAAGCGCCTTTCAAAACACCCAAGGACACTGTACAGGATAAAACAACAATAAAATCAAAAAACAATCCAACTATGAAAACAGCAAAATACAGCAGACAGCGATGGATTAGTGGATGAGAGTGGGATATTCATGATAAGGAGTACGCAGTTTGGAACAGGTGAGTTTTGAGTCTTGATTTAAAATGAGACAGGGAGGTTGGATTTCTGATGTCCGGTGGGAGAGAGTTCCAGAGCTGGGGAGCAGAGCGACACTCTTTTTTAATCATTTAAAGCCTAATAAAGACAATACCTCTTATTTTTATCTGAAAAAAGATGCAAATAATTTGCCCAAATTACAGAAAAGGCAAAAAAGACCAGGCAGACATTAATATTCATAGCAGGAAAGGGATTAATGTTTAGGACCAATGGCAATATTCTAATGTACCTCCCTGTCAAGATATTGAGTGTGCATGTGGCATGCCTCATGACACAACACATGCTACTGACAGTCCTCGTTTTGGTTTTTCAGAATATGGTCACCCTAACTATAATGTTTGCAATGATTATTCAAGAAAAAAACATCTGGAGCCCTGCAAAAACCCTCATTCAAACCCTCTTGACAAATAAATGAAATAACTTTACATAGAATAAATATTCTGTTGACGAGTTAAAACTCTGTTAGCAATTCTGGCACACGATGTACAATTTTTTGAGATTCACAACAGAGGTTTTTATTTATTCTTCTTTTTTTTCTTAACTTATGATAAACACTTTAAAGACAATATTACAGAAAGGACCCCTGTCGGCACATCAGTACCACAGAGAATCCTACAGATGTACAAATGGTCCTCAGGTTGCCCCACCTCTGCAGAGATCTGCAGGTGTAAAGGAAGTGTGAGTGTACCAACCCTCTCCAGGCGACACTTTTATTCTCAACACCGAGCCTTTCCCCTTATGATATACGGTGACACCCTGACTACCACCCACACCCCGTCCTCTAATGAATGCAAGAGACAACAGCGCTGAAACACCTCTGAATGATCCACAGCCTCACCGTGCTTTGTCATCCTGCAGCCGTTAACTCCATTTTACAGCCCTCACAGTCACACCATGTGGGTAATTAGCCCGGCTGTCACCACACCGCTGGGAATGAAAGGGCACCTCCTGACCTCAGGGTCACTCAGGATCAGAGGTCACTCCGGGGCCAGCGGTGAGAGCAGTGAGCGCACATGGAGGGAGCAGTGTGGGCTCACAGAGGGTCCGCTGAGGGTCCACTGAGCCTCATTATATCTCTGAGTGTATCTGAGAGACTGACGACCTCCACTGACACACTGGATTATGTAAAAGAGGAGTAAACAGAAGGTCTGGCTGCCCTCTCCTCTTTGGTGCATTACTGTAAGGTTGAAGGGTGAACGTAGCCCAAGGGTTACTGCACTGATGGACCGACTGAGACTGACATTTAAGATAGAAACGACATAAAGGGTGACACTGCCAAGCCCCGTGGCCCGACCACCACATACAGAGAATGTCAGCAGGATGTGACTTCTCCCCAAAACGCTGCAGATCCCCCAATGTCTATGATGACACACATTTACACACACACACACAGGCACACATTCTCTCTCATATCTCTTACACATGTCAGCCTCGTCTCATGTCAAATGACAGTGAACAGGATCTGCCACCTTCCAGATGTGGATGCACTGTTCTTGCCATAGGCTGGATTTAGCTGCATGAGATTTGGACCAAGCACACTATAAATGTTCCTCCATTTTTAGGTTCTTCATGTGCTATCACGGATTTTCACCATTTAACATTAAAGGTGCTATGAGGAGAATCTATTTGCGGCGACATAAAGCCTCTGCTACCCATGAGCACGTGCGGCGACTGTCGTAATGCTGAGTTCCAGTAACCTCGGAACTGGGAGTGACATCATCTCCGACTTATCGGCATTCCAGTTGAAGTCGGAAAAAAAAACATGCCGATCTACCGGGCTATTTTTAGCTGTTGTTAGCAAGCCCTGCGTTGTTGTTCACAAATTTCACATGAAGAATGTGATTATCACTATAGCAGCATTTTTGTAAATATAAGTCTAACAATACTATGTATACAGCTGATCTAGAGCGGCACACCCGTCAGAAGTGCAAATAAAGTGATTATTACAGGAGCTAAAAAACTGTTCACACTGGGGGCATCCATCTTCGATTGTCAACTCGGGGGTGGAAAGGTTTCATCGGGTTCCCAATAGGAAATTCCGACTTCAGGGAACGTTCCAGTTGCAGTTTCCTACTCGGAACCCGGAAATTCCTGCTTCTGACTACAACTGGAACGTGCCAAAAGACCTGAGCCAAAGCATGTGTTTGTTGCGATGCTTTATTAAATGCAGCTCAGACCTTCCTCTGAACTCTGCATTGCTTTACAACTTCTTTTTTCAACAACTTACAGGATGCAAAGCGAAGAGGTAATTTATCTCTTTCTAGCTACGTAGCGGTAGTTTTTGATGTATGACAAGAAGCAATTTTTGGAGAACTTAGTACCGTAGTTTTGTAGCCGGCTATATATCGCTACTTACAGCCCGGGGCTCTAAGACGTGTCTGAATAATATAAATTTGCTCTAGTTCTAATTGTCTTGCTCCCAAAGTTGAGTATTCAGGCCAGGCCAGCCCTGTCCGACCCGACCGGAAGGCTAAGGAATAGCATTTATAACCTATTTTGATGCTATAAAACTCATCTCAAAGTGTGTATTTCGATCAGGCATATATCTAAAAGAGAGACTTTTTTGTAATTACTTAGAAACTCCTCACAGTCCCTTTAAAGCTGAAACCAAGAATGTAAATGTGAATTCATTCATATTTAATGACATTTGAATCATAGGTCCAATCATTGATCTTAAAGGACTGAAGTGGAACACAGGGATTATTACTGCTTGAAGAATACCTGTTTTTGATTGGTTTCAAGCTCTGAACCAGATTGTTCTGCACATATAAAGCGCATGATTTACGACTAACTCTAAAAAATAGGAGGCTCGCCTATCTTTTCTGTGAGCTGTGATGTCTTGATCAAAACACACGAGATAATTACAGACCCCAATTCCACTGAAGATGGAAAAACAATGATTTTCAAATACTTGGACCTCTTTCAGTTGAATGCAATGAAGACAAGATACACATTTAACCTTCAAACTGATAACTTCAAAGTTATTTTCCAAATTCAATTTGAATTTAAGGTCTACAGCAAATTTCACATGAAGAATGTGATTATCACTATGGCAGCATTTTTGTAAATATAAGTCTAACACTACTACTCATACAGCTGATCTAGAGCGACACAACCCAGTCAGAAGTGCAAATAAATTGATTATTACAGGAGCTAAATAAGTGTTCACACTGGGGGCACCCATCTTTGATTGTCAACTCGGGGGTGGCGAATTTCCTACTCGTTACTGGGAAATTCTGACTTCCGACTACAACTGGAACGCACCAAAAGACTGTACTGTATATATCATATTGAATTTGTCTCAAATGATGCAACAACCAAAAAATCCAATTATATTTTGAGTTACAGCAGTGTGCATCAAACATGTCCAGTTGTATAATGAGCAAAAATAGGAGGAATAAAAATGTAGTAGTTGTCAAGAGAGTTGCTGCTTCACCTGATGGGCTTTCAGTATTATTCAGCATCAGAAAAAGGAGCAAAAATCCAGTTATCTTATTCATATATGGCACAGTGACCTTTGACCTCTCATTCAAATGCCCAATTCAGGCAGAGCCCAGAGGAGCACAGGAGGCAGGAGAAATTATTTCTCCTTATTTTGCTGAGAGCTTATCTTGGAGCAGGGCTGTATTTTATAAGAGATCTGTTTTTGTGTCCTACATAAGTCATCAGAACTACAACTCCCAAGGAGAGCGTGGATCAGATAGGGAGGTCCAGCATCAAGGACAGGGAAGCCATTTAAAGGTGACATTTCAGTCAACGCAGCAGATGCAGACAATCTATCTTCCCCGGTCCTATCGCTGCCCTCGTTTTTACATCACTATCTCATTCTCCCTGTCTCTCTTGCTCTCCCTCAGCTTTCTTCTTTCCCTCCTCCTTCTCTATCTTTGTCTCCTCATCCCTCGCTCCTCTGTGACGTGCTGACGAGGCAGCAGGGTGGAAAGGGTGCAATAAAAGAAGGAGTAATGAAAGGATGAGGAGGGTTAACATCAGATCTGGGAGACATTTCTTTTTAAAGCTGAGCTCCATTTCACTATGACCATCATTTACTTATGTTGTTTTCTGTCCTACACGTGTTATTACAATATGATGGATTTATTTTACATCACCACTATTAAAAAGTTTCTTAATCCATAAAGCACTGAGATCCGCTTTTGTTGCATCAGGTAATCTGACATGTATATTCTGTAATCAAATGTACGTAATTATAGGCATGGCTAGAGCAGAAATGATCACTTAGCTCAGAGATGCTAAAGCATCGAGCTCCAGACAGTGATAAACATCACAGCAAAAGAAATGATGACTCAAAATATAGAATTACTATTACAATTAATGTAATTCTAAAAATATGTATATTAACTTAGTTTTTTTCTGTTTTAGCATCCATTATATTTGTATTAAATACAATAATTCATAGTGTTTCTACACATTGTTTATTTAATTGATCAGCTCTATTTGTTTTTCCAATCATTATCTATTTGATGAAAATATTTATTTTGGTTTCATCTGTTTAATTTGCCTTTGTTTTCATCTTTTTTGTTGTTATGTATTAATTTGTCTTCTCTGATATATTTTCATTTTACCACCCTAAAAGCATCAAAAATTAGTTTCCTCTTTTCACAAATGCTTACTGAATGTTGTTCAAACCAGAGCTGATGCAACACAGTGACACACATGCTCCTGTCCAACATTTCTGAAATGTGTTGCAAGTGTGAAATTTAATATGAGTGAATATTTGGAACAAAACAATGAAGCTCCTTCGCTTGGTCATTAAATATCTCATCTGTGTAGTGAATTCAAGTGAATATAGGTGAAGAAGTTCTTCAAATCACTGTGTTCTGTTTTAATGTACATTTTACATAATGTCCTAACTTCATTGGAATTGGCATTTACACGTACATTTTGATGGAAAACCATTTTGGCTGTAATCTAAACACAAAACAAACTCATATTTTCTTAACCCTTACCCCCCTAATCTTAAATAAACTCTTCTGTTTCCTCATCTTGGGAAACTCTTCTGTTGTAGAAAGCATGTTTTTTATGTGAATCTTTGTGTGCATCTTCATTCTTGTGCTCAGCTGCAGTACAGACACTGAGCATATAAAGAATAATCAATCAATCCTGATGTGCATAGCACCAGTTCATAACAAGTGTTAATTTATAACACTTTAAAATAGAGCAGGCTTAAGCTATACTCTCCATTTTACAGATACACACACAGTATATTCATACATACATACATAGAATAAATATATTTGTATATACACATCCATCTGTCCAGAGATGCATCCATTCAGGCAGAGACAAAGGGACTAAAAATAAGAATTTATGATAGCCCATGGACACCCATATCATGAATCTGTCCTCATCATATTTGTTTGTGCTGAATTGACATCAATGTAATAATGATGTGAGCACATGCTGCATTCACAGCTTATCAATATGCTCCATATGGCCACTAAGTACATTACATACAGTAGATAGTTCTCCCCTCTCCTTTAGTAAGCCACAGTCTGTGATGAAGAAATAGATGCTAACAGGAAAGTACCATACCAAATACAAATGGTATTTTCTTCACCTACAAGAACTTAAATAAAAATGTAATACCACAGTTTATGAACATGCTACATATGAGTGTTTTTAAGTGCATTAACCTTTCGGAAATATAACGTTTATCCGGACCTAAGCCAACTGAAGTCTTGTACTCCTCCGCTAAATCACTCCGCCGTAGTTTGCTAGCGGCTTCAGATGCCTGTTGTAGGCTAATTAAAAGCACATTATATGACAAATATTTCTGAGATGGGGTTTTTGTGATGCTTCCCTTGATGCAGAAACAGATGTACATCATGGAGAACTCAGCTTTCACCGTATTCCTCTGCCTAACACTGGCATGCGGTTGCGTCGTATAGTGAATGCATATCTCGTTACCTGTTACCTGGCAGATTGTGTGTACAGATCTATACATCTACAAGAGGTTAATACACAGTAATCGTTGCGTGTGTGTGCATGTGTGTGTGAGAGCGAGACACATACACAAGTCGTCTGCACTGTTATGATAGACAAGCAGCCTCCTCTACTCTGATTATTTGTTTCTTACATATCATTATTACTTACTTTGAGGAGAAACTGTCATTTGGTCCTTCAGGTTTGGGACGTTTTTCCAGTTTATCTTCGGGAATTTGAAGAATGTCCACAAAACTCCAGGATTCAGAACAGCAGGAAAGTATATTTGACGAGTAATACCCCCGTCCATATCACCTATTTCCGCTGGCTACTCGCAGGTCAAAAATTTGCATCACTGCATTTCCAACTCTATCTTCTTTTTTTTAATGTATTTTTTGGCGATTTTGTGCCTTTATTGATAGGAGAGAGACAGTGGATAGGCTTGTGAAAGGGGGTAAGAGTGCAGAGGAGACACTGCAAACTGGTGACAGGCAGGATTCGACTCTATCTTTATGTCCAGTGTCCGTGGAGGTTTCCTCTGTATTCCCCTCGGTCTGTTTGCCTCCGTCTTCAGCAGCTCTTCTTCTGTGAACTCCGGTTCACAGGTATCCTCTTGACTCCAAAGTGAATGGGACTTCAGCGGCGCTGTCATAATCATCCTTTTTTTAAATTTCCTGCATTGTCTCTTCCTCACACCGCTAACAGTCAAAACAGAAGAATTATGATACTTGATAAAAGTTACACGAAGCTACAAATCGCATCTGAAGCGGCTAGCTTGAATATTTTGATCAGCTGAGAGGGTGGGGGGGGGGGAGTGATTTAGCGGAGGGATACACGACACGAGTTGACTTAGGTCCGGATAAACTTTATATTTCCAAAAGGTTAATGCACTTTAAAACACTCATATGTAGCGTACTCTTAAACTGTGGTAAAACTTTTTGATTTCAGTTCTTGCAGGCAGAGAAAATATCATTTGTATTTGGTACGGTACTTTCCTGTTAGCGTCTATTTCTTCGTCACAGACTCTTACAGACTGTGGCTTACTGAGGGAGAAGAGAGAACTTTCTACTGTATCTAATGTGCTTAGTGGCCATATGGAGCTCATACAACCCCACTTATAAAAAACTGAACTATCCCTTTAATAGTGTGGGGGAAGCAGAGTTGTGATCATGATCATGTAATTTCCCAGAAAATGTACAAACTAACTGGTATTACGCCTGCAAGTGATTCTCAACAAAGTAGCTTGTGGACACAACTGGACGTTAAATTGCTGTGGAAAATGTATAACTCAAAACACAGCTTCCTATGCACTGCTCATCTTCTACTCATCAATCAATCAATCAATCAATCAATCAATCAATCAATCAATCAAACAATCAATCAATCAATCATTCAGTCAATCTTTATTTGTATGGGCCCAGTTCATAACAAGTGTCATCTCAAGATACTTTACAATAGAGTAGGCTGAAGCCATACCCTTTATATAATACATACAATATATGTATTTATACAAATACATATAAATATATATTTGTAGATACACATCCATCCATCCAGAGATGTATCCATCTGGGTGGAGACAAAGGGAGTAAAATTAGGAATTATCTTTATTTTTATTCATCTTTATTTGTATAGCACCATAATTGTCTCTGTTGAATATAACTTTAAATAAGGTAAGCCCCTTGTGATGTGGGATCTCATTTTCAAGAGGCTCCTCGTGTACATGTGGATGAAAAGATGCTTATCATAGAAGAATAATTCACAGAGAGAGAGAGCTCAATCTAATATTAAAATCAATATGAATATAATCTGGAAAGGAATGTTGTTGATTAATATCACAGCATATAGCTGAACTGCCATTAAATTGGGTTTAACTATATTGGGCTCTAATTTCGTGGCGCAGCGCAGGGGGCGCAAGCCTGGCGCACCCTGCACAGTGTTAATTTCGTCCGGCGCACCGCCGTGCGCTGCCAATTTGACAATTTGGCAGACCGTCTGCACCAAGGGGAGGTGTCGGCAGATTCATGTTGGCGCAGTGACAATTTCGTGCCAAAAACAGTGCAGAAAGTGCGCTGAAAGCTCGCCAGCTGCAACCTGGTCTAACCTCGGCGCAGGGCGAAGCGCACCCTCCGCAGCTGTAATTTGGTGACAAGCGCACATGTGCGCACGCCTCAGAGGCAGGTTTCCAAAGTGTCAGGCACATTTTAATGCACTAAACAATCACTATTTAATGTAACAGTCTGAACCAGCATATACATTTGTATCTATATTAACCTTCCCGTTACATCTGATGTCAGATTAAAGCCGTTTGTCATAATGGAAACTTAACCTGATGACAGCTGGAGGTTTGATGCACATCTTACAAGTCAACAATAAACAGCCTTAACATCTGATACTGAGTAAATATCTGGCTTCTCTCATTTCATTAAATTCAAAGAAAAAAAGGGGAAAAAAGACGAAGATAAAGGAGAGAAAATAAATATATGTCACTCAGGATTTACCTGTGATTTCCCATCTATTTTAGTCTTTATTTTTAACGTGCTCTAAAAAGATGGAGAGCATTATTGCAAGGAGGATGAGGCGGAGACACCGGGAGAGTATACAGTTTATCACTAAAGGCTCTGCTATTTGGCGATGACAAACCAGGAGTTCAGGTGGATCACAAGCATTATGAATGGATAAGCCAGCTGTGGTGTAACTGTCTCTTATTTTTTTTACTATTAATGACAAAGGAACAGGTTACATCTGTCCCGGGAGCTGGCCCACACGGTGACGCGCCCTGCTGTCCATTCTCCTGCTGAAGGGACAGCGTGTCCGTGCTGGGTCTTTCCAGCACACTGTTTCCGCGGTGGCGGGGATAATTCAGACCAATCAGACACTGCGCCTCAGCCGCAGTGCATTTAAAGGCGAGGAGAGGCGCTCATTTGATTGGCGAAGACAGTGATGCTGTGTTAATCCCACTCACGTCTATTCTCCTCCTATTCTGACATTTGCGCGTAGAGGCAGAGACGTGGGCGTGGACGCGCAACCTCTGCGCCCCTGTGCGCCATGAGTGTGCCTCTCTTGGCACTGCAGGAAACTTGCAAAGTGCGCAGGTCACAGGCCGGCGCAGGCAGGTGCGCCTGGTCTACGAAATTAGAGCCCATTGTGTTTTTTCACCAAAAACATTAGTCCTACCTTAATTTCATCTCAATATTTAGATTCCTTGACCATGAAAACATACCATTAGCAATTGAATTCATAATGATATATATTTTAGTTAAGTAGTTTTTCACAAAAATTTCATTTTTCATCATGGTGGTTTTACGCTGATCCAGATCACTCCCAAAATCGATATGTTCTTTGTCCCAATCCAGACATTTCCTGAAAATTTCATCGAAATCCATCCAGAACTTTTTGAGTTATGTTGCTAACAGAGAAACAAACAGATGCCGGCAATAACATAACCTCCTTAGCTGAGGTAATGATGTTTTTTCTGTTGATACACAGGGACAGAGGGGGCTGCTTAAGTTGCTGCTTGCAGTGATGATACTGTCTATCAATATAAGTTATACCCTTTGAACTTTCAACAAATCGTGCATCTTAAGTTTGAATTCAAACAGATTAGATTTTCTGCAGTGCTGTGCCAGGCTAATTTCTGCAGAACCCTGGAGGGAATATAGGGGAGAAACATAAAAAGTGACAGGAAAAAAAGCACACACTATTTTAAGCTCTTGCAAAGTGTCCCAAGATCTTGCAACGTTTCTCCCATATTTCTTTTCCAGGATCTGCTGATACAGACATGTCTAGTGTTTAAAACTGATCTAATGTCTTTAAATTTGAGGCCAATATTAAAGCAATATTCAACAAACATCGCTCATGTATCGTTTGCTTTATTGTTTTGTTTACTCTGACCTAGTACAGAATTTTTGGGGTATGAAGCCAAGGCAAGAAAATTTCTGCAAACTGTTTTAGAAAGTCAGTCTCTTTTTTAAATTCACGATGAACTACTTATTTTCCCCTTCATGTCCTCTGCAGGGCTCCATAAAAGGAATCTTATTTCTTTATGTATTTACAAAACCCAAAACCAGTGAAGTTGGCACGTTGTGTAATTCGTATTAAAAACAGAATACAATGATTTGCAAATACCTTTTAACCTATATTCAATTGAATACACAGCAAAGACAAGATACTTAACGTTCAAACTGGTAAACTTCAAAAAAGCTGGCACAAGTGGCAAAAAAGACTGAGAAAGTTGAGGAATGGTCATTATACACTTATTTGGGGCATCCCACATGTGAACAGGCTAATTGGGAACAGGTGGGTGCCATGATTGGGTATAAAAGCAGCTTCCCTGAAATGCTCAGTCATTCACAAACAAGGATGGGGCGAGGGTCACCACTTTGTGAACAAATGTATGAGCAAATTGTCAAACAGTTTAAGAACAACATTTCTCAACGAGCTATTGCAAGGAATTTAGGCATTTCATCATCTCCGGTCCGTAATACCATCAAAAGGTTCAGAGAATCTGGAGAAATTACTGCACGTAAGCGGCAAGGCCGAAAACCAACATTGAATGCCCGTGATCTTCGATCCCTCAGGCGGTACTGCATCAAAAACTGGCATCACTGTGTGAAGGATATCACCACATGGGCTCAGGAACACTTCAGAAAACCACTGTCAGTAACTACAGTTCGTCGCTCCATCTGTAAGTGCAAGTTAGAACTCTACTATGCAAAGCCAAAGCCATTTATCAACAACACCCAGAAATGCCGCCGGCTTCGCTGGGCCTGAGCTCATCTAAGATGGACTGATGCAAAGTGGAAAAGTGTTCTGTGGTCTGACCAGTCCACATTTCAAATTGTTTTTGGAAACTGTGGTCGTCGTGTCCTCCGGACCAAAGAGGAAAAGAACCAGCCGGACTGTTATAGGCGCAAAGTTCAAAAGTCAGCATCTGTGATGGTATGGGGGTGTATTAGTGCCCAAGGCATGGGTAACTTACACATCTGTGAAGGCACCATTAATGCTGAAAGGTACATACAGGTTTTGGAGCAACATATGCAACCATCCAAGCAACGTCTTTTTCATGGACGCCCCTGTTTATTTCAGCAAGACAATGCCAAGCCACATTCTGCACGTGTTACAACAGCGTGGCTTCGTAGTAAAAGAGTGCGGGTACTAGACTGGCCTGCCTGTAGTCCAGACCTGTCCCCCATTGAAAATGTGTGGCGCATTATGAAGCATAAAATACAACGGAGACCCCGGACTGTTGAACAACTTAAGCTGTACATCAAGCAAGAATGGGAAATAATTCCACCTGAAAAGCTTCAAAAATTGGTCTCCTCAGTTCCCAAACGTTTACTGAGTGTTGTTAAAAGCAGTGGCGGCTCCTGAAAAATTTTTCAGGGGGGGCAACAGATGTGGTCCTGGCTACGATCACTCCTTCAATAGCTAATAATAATTTAAGTCAGATAGCTTACTTTACAGTGTTATAGTTACATTGTTTGATTTATTTTCCCTGTTGATGGCAACACCAGACATAACATGCGCATTACTGTACAGTATTTTTGTAAAGCTAAATCAAGTCAATGTCTAAAATGCTTTACATTTGGTTCCACAGTACACACTTACTTATTAGGTGGTCCCAAATAACTCTTTGAATACTGTAATTATAACAGGCAGCCTGGTCTTTCTTTGTCAAAAAATGTCTTAAATGTCCATGGAAATGCCCTTTCGACAAATTTTATTCATCCTATGTTCATAAGAAATAAATGTCAACAAGTCTGGCAAGTATTCGGCATAATTATCTAATAAATGCTAAGTGTGTAATTACAAGAAAAGAAAACTGATATGAATTTTCAACAGGTTTCTCTTTATAAAAATTGTAAATGAACATGTAAATGTTTTTGAGATGATAAAAACATATTAGCATGCACTCAAACATTCTGTTGGCCTACTGTATTTAGTGTCCATGTTACAGTTTGTTATATTAGACCATGTCCAGGTGTTTTTTATTGACAATAAGTTCCTGAAGCAGTTCCTGTCCAGATGAAGACAGAGTCTAAGTTTGCTGTCCTCGCATCCATGAAGAGATTTATCTGCACAGTTCGCTTCTCCCCTTTCCTCCCTCTGTCATTTCTCAATATGCTCTCTTCTATTGTTCTTTTAGGGAGTTTTTATCTATCCTCAACTGGAATTTGCTTTTATACCCGTCCTTGGTTTTAGTGTGTATGTTAACATGTGCACGTAACAGTGAATATACGGCAAAACACGGTAAAAATAAGGCGAATACACGGCAAAAACGGCAAATAAACGGCAAAACACGGCAAAAATTAGCCAAAAGAACAACAAGGAAACACCCCAGAGTTAAACTCATGCTATTATTTGCAATACTTGTACACTATTTACTCCTAAAATACTGATAATCCACCGATAAATCACTCACGTTAACTTTGAATCATCTCTCTCGCATGGGCGCGCTGTGCGTCTCTCGTCCGAACAGGTGTCAGTGCGTATGACGTTATCACATTGGGGCAAGCCCTCCCTGAGCCCATAGAAATGCATTGTGAGGTCCAAAATTTGAAAAAAAGAGTCTCTCCATGTAAGTCTATGAGAGCGCCTGGGGCGATTTCGAGTCTGACTGAAATCGCCCCAAGGGGGCGGGGCCGCTGGTCGGACAGTGACATTGCAGCGATAGTCGGGCTGCTGATTAAACAATAATATGAAGACTTAGACAGGAACAATCAAGGCACTATAAACTCTTTTCTCTTCATTTTTTTTCACGTGGATTAAGGAGGGCGATGCACTATCGCCCACTATGGGCCAGCCGCCCCTGGTTAAAAGGAAAGGCGAGTTGATGATTATTTGCAAAAGAAAATACAGTTTCTCAGTTCGAACATTAAGTATCTTGTCTTTGCAGTGTATTCAATTGAATATAAGTTGAAAAGGATTTGCAAATCATTGTATTCTGTTTTAATTTACAATTTACACAACGTGCCAACTTCACTGGTTTTGGGTTTGTATATTTCAGGCCAATTTCTAAGAGAAATATAATGAACGTTACCCACAAGCGTGTTTGCTCAATGATACTGGTTACCAAGACCCAGAAGTAAAAAGTATTTTGACAACTCATGAGAACTGCAATTTTCGTTTTTATGCCTCGATTTATTTTAGCCTTTGAAAGTTTTGTGGGGTCATGCAAAAGATTTCATGTTGCAAGATTAAACTCTACCCCCCACCCCCACCCAAAACTGTTTTTCTTGCTTTTGTTCCCTCCAAGGCTCAAAAATGTCCTTGCAGCGGACGTTGTATCCTTTTACTGCTTGAAATATGAATCGGCTGAATTGTGAATTAAGCGGCAAATAATCAGAGTAATTCACTGTGGGTAGGTAGGGCTGATAAAATCATCCTGTGCGATCAGCAAAAGCAGAAAAAGGAGAGTCCACAGGATAGATCAAAACATAGGCTGAAAGTTTGTCTGACTGTAAGAAGGGTAAAACAAACTTAAATGTGTGTCTGGACATTTTTAAGTGTTGTTTCTGCTGCAAATTATCAAAGTTCTGTAAAACATCTGCTCTAAAATGATCACCACCAGGTCTCTTTGGCAAACAAAGAATTGTTTCACGCTGCTGTGGGATAGGGAGATAAAACACTGCACCTGTCTTTCGCTGGTGCAATCAATCATCAATCATGTACATAACAAAGCTGCTTTATATTCATTTCATTCATTTTTGCAAGCTATAGGGCTCTCCTTAACTCTTTTCTTTATGCTTTTTAACATGTATCACGGATGTAAGGGTGAAAATTGAGATCATGGCATAAAGCTCTGCTTCCTCATCCGCTGTATTATGGACACTGACTTCTGGTGCATTTTTTTTACATTTGTGTCCTGCCTACCGGCGACCCCCCTACCCTCCTCCACCGCTCCCCCCTCCAGCAGGTCATAGTCCCTGCTGAGAGGAGCAAGTGTGAACAATCATGTCAGAGAATCACCAGGGCGGACTTTATCCTGATAGCATTAGGGCTGCATGAATGTAAAGGGCTTTGTAGAAGTTGTTGGTTACACATCAGTGAGAAAGCATCAAAGTGACCTTGACTCAATGACCTTTAACCTACAAAATCTAATTAATTCATGCCATTCATTCATGGTTTACCGTTTGCATTTCTGCAAAACTAGAAAAAAAACCTTCATTGGACTTTTGAGATGTTGTGTCCACAAGAACAGCCCAAAAAGCTGCTGTCAGGTGTGCATGTTCAACACCTCCCCTTTCATTGGCTTTTTGGATCCTTCCCACTTCTACCTCCCCTCATCCCTCTCTCCCCTCTGTGACGTGCTGACAAGGCAGCAGGAGAAAGTGGTGTAATAAAAGGAAGCGCTAATGAAAGGTCATGCGGGGTCAACATGCACGCATACCTTCAACGGAGGAGTGGAGGGAGAGAGGTCGTTTATTCCACGGGGGATGAACTGTTTCACTTTTTGACTGAGGGGGTGTCCAAAGGTCGGGAAGTTGGCAGTAAAGGACACCGGGCAGCGACCTCTGAGCTGAAATTCTCTTCGTCCAGGGGGCCAAAGTTTAGGGCAGGAATGCAGTTCGAGCTGGAGGTTGGGAGTGAGGTCAAAGGTGTGGTCTCCATCCCCCGATTGGACAGGCATGTCGGAGTGATTGTGAGCAGCGCACGGTGCCTGGAGGCGGGATTCTTCTTACAGGAGGTGTGATTTAATATTATAATCACACTCAGAGGAGGCAGTATAATAAGAGCTGATGGATCATATTATATTCACTCTGTCAGAAGAAGAATTACAGCCTTTAATTACAGTCCTCAAATATAACTGTTGCTGCACCGGAGCAAATTTATGTAACTAATATCAGATCCCAGGACAGATCCGAGTCCCGCTCGCTGTGATTTAAAACTACACTGAGAGATTTTGAATAATTTAGACAAACATGGAGAATATTTAACATAATAGGAGATAAAACCTTTAGAATGTTTTCATACATTTCAATACTAACAAGAGTCTGGTGCTGGTGTTGGAGGGGAGACTTCAGCTCGACTGATGATATGAGCAGATCAGGAGGTGGGACACTGCCATCTAGAGGACAAGTATGGAACAACAGTGGCAGAGTGTTAAATCACAAAAAGTTAAACACTGTAGTTTGTGAAGTCTAACGGGCATTTAACCTTTCTCTTGTCTTGAGTAACTTCCAACAGAGGAAGATACCTTTATGGGGTCTTTTTTTTTTTTTTTTTTTTTTACATTTCCATGGATGCAATACCATGACATTTTTGACCTGCGGTTTAAAACTACAGACATACTTCAAGTGACATTATTGACTCAATAACCTTGTGCAGCAGCAAGATTTAATTTCTATACTCAGGCAGGGATCTGCCTGTCTAATCTACAATGACTGTGGTAAGCCCATAATGAGCAGGAAGAGGTTGGAGTCACAAGCAAGACAACAGCAGGAGGTGACAAGCTTGGTACAGATGGTAACAGCTACAGTAGCAGTTTTATCAGATCTGGATCATCCATCATTTATACCGCTCATCCCTTTCAGGGTCACAATGGGCTGGAACCTACCCCTGCTGACACTGGTACACTCTGAACCAATCGCCAGCCGATCGTAGGGTCTTATAGAGAGACAAACAACCATTCACTCCCACACTCACACATAAGGGAGATTGGAGTCAGCAATCAATCTAAAGGGAACTTTTTTGGTCTGTGTGAGGAAGCCAGAGTGCCTGGAGAGAACCTATACATGCACAGGGAGAACATACCAGCTCTACATTGATAGGCCCACTGACATGGGGATCAAATCAGCAACCTTCTTGCTGTGAGGCACATGTGCGACCTGCTGTGCCACCACACCAACCTATATCATATTTCTTTATAAAATAGAAAACATTTAACAACACTACAAACTTCTCTATGGAAAGGATATTTTCAATCCAAGAGATTATTACGAAGTGGCTCATTTTCTGAAGTGCAGCAGTGCCCACTAAATAATCTGATGTTGTGTAATAAATGTACATTGATAGAATGATTGTCTAATCACCTGCCAGATACGCTTCTGAAAGGTTCTGCCCTCCTCCAACTCTTCTAATCTTTCCCAAATGGACTAGTGAAATATATTCAACAGTGAATCCGGTGTGCCCAGTTATTGACTCACACCTTCACACACACAGAACTGTGCTTACAGGTTTGCCCAGTTTCTGCTTTTATTCTGTGAATATGTCCAAGTCTCTGTGGCACTGATCTGAAGACAGATGCTCTTCAGATCAACATCTCAGTCTGATGCTTCTGCTTCAACCAAACACAATTTATTTTGTTGGGTGCATTGCATGTTTTGAAACAACGATTACTATTGTTCTATACAGTCAGAGATTGAAGCAGTCCCTTCCCTCGACCACACCCTCTACAGAGCCTTCACAAACTTGTTCAGGGTCTAGATTTGGTTCTTCCACTAAAGGTTAAGGCAGAGGCAGGCTAAAGCGTTACTCATGTTCTCCTAGCATTTGAGTTAAGCTAACAAGCAGTGGGCGAGCTTTGTCTGTCTCTCACTATTACTGGATGCACAGTCAAAAGAAAAGTGTCTATCTCATTGTCACGGACTCAGGAGTGAGGTAAGACACAGAAACAACTAAAATGTTGTAGTGTTACTTTAAGGGAATTTTGGTCGTGCCCAGAAAGTCAGCTGCTACAAGTCAACTTCAAGACCTGTTTTGAATCTAAGGCTTTAGTCTGAAAAAAATGTTAATAATGTCAAATTTACTCACAATATCAAAGACCTCTATGGAAACCACAACAGCCAATATATATATAAAGAACAAACATAAACCAGTCATTACCGATTCTGATAGAAATACTTGCCCACGCCTGATTTAAACTATTAAATATAATTCAGTAATAAATAGGCAAGTAGAGATGTTGAGACCAGTAATACCAGTGCAGTTTGATATGCAAAGTTCGATCTTGATAAACGGTTTAATAATTTGTCCATATTTATTTAAAATGCCTTAAACTTAAGTGTATTTGTTTATGCTTATTTTAAGGACCGTGAGTCCAAGAAAATGACCAAGCATTGGGTATGTCCTGCTTCTGATCTGTTAGGTATGAAATATTAAACCAGATTTATGTTTAGTCTTTAGTTATGTTTCAGATTGTAATTCAGTGATTCTGAACTTGGTCGCAGCGTTAAAGTTCAACCTTTGAAATTTTTAACAGAGTAAAAGGTTAACATATTGATATTGTGATAATACTCATTTAAAGAATGCGTTGGTTGATCAAGCTTCTAATTTATATATTTTTTATTCAGTTCTCATGTGCTGTGACCAATGAAAATAAATAAAATATGTTCTTGAATTTTATACCTCAAGTAACAGTTTAGTTTTAAAATAACAAAGTACAATAGACAAAATAATGAACTTTACTACAGCAACCTAAATGAATGTGATTACTTTTCACCCCTGGAGTTATAGTTAAGTTAAGCAGAAAAAGGCTTCATAGAAATTTAAAGGATAAGTTCGGTTTCTACAGCTTTCACATTGTTTATAGAATGAAGTAGAACAATATACTCACCCAGAAGGCTTTCCTGATCCAAACAGTGCTTCGGGAGATATTTAGATCCAAAATCGAGTGGCGGCGGACATCCGTATAATGGTAGTACACGGGGCATTTATAGCGCCGCTTCTAAAACTGCATTAATCATCCAAAAAATCATTAGTTTCACCAATATTTCATCATGGTCCGCTTGCGCTACTCATCCACGACAGTCCAGAGTTGCTCCACCCATGTTTTCGTGACTGTGCTGACCTCTGAACGGAAAACTTTCCATACTGCTGCCGCGCATGCGCAGTGCGGCTTCCTCCTTTCGATGAGCTTCTCATCTGTAAATTCTGGCTTGAGACTGTAAGGACACCCATCATATTTAAAGTTCTTGTCCACAACATCTTCATCTGATAGATATGCGTCCATTTTGCACAAAACTGGATTTAGGATCTAAATATCTCCTCGAAGCACTGTTTGGATCAGGAAAGCCTTCTGGGTGAGTATGTTGTTCTACTTCATTCTATAAACAATGTGAAAGCTGCAGAAACTGAACTTATCCTTGAAGATGTGGGATAAAGTGAAGCAGCACTAAATATATATGTATATATATATATATATATATATATATATATATATATATATATATATATATATATATACATACATACACAAAGCTGCTCAGAAAAGCAAGGAATAACAGCTAGCCTTTTATGTGACATTTAGTTGAAGTTCACTGATTTCCTGTCTTATTTTGAAAAAATCTCCTGTTGTGTCAGGTCCTGTTCAGTGAATTTGATCATCTGCTCCTTGTTTTTCAAAGCCTGCCCTTATTACTCCCTTGTTCCTGATCAGTTCAGTAGCCATCAGTCTATAAATACTTTTAGTGTGCCTCCTCTGATGCTTGTTTGTCTCTGCTTCACCAAGACAGCGCTCAGATTTTAAGTCTTTTATTTGCCCTTAGTCCAAGTCAAATGTTGCATTCCTCAGTGGATTTGTTTGTTTTTGGACTGCTTTTGACTTGATTTTTGTCCTTAGTAAAGACTCTTTATTTTTTGATAGCTCAGTTGATTCTTTTTGATTCTTGGAAACATAACTTTTTTTTTCGTTTTCTTTTTCTCACTGAACAGCAGTTTACAACTCATATATATATAACATGCATCTTTATGATCAAAACAGTGTCTAATTAATATTTGGGAACTGAAGGTCCACTGTCTAAATGACAAACCATGCAGTTCAGGCCCCCAACAGTAGATGGCAGCACACAGGAGTTTAATGCTGATGACTGTGGCTTTAGATGTGTTTTTACAAGAGCTGTGAAGTTGATTTATGATCTCTTCATGATGGTTTTCCTTACCCAAAGGCTGACTAAATTTTTACAGCCTCACTTGCATTTCAGATTGTGTAACACATAGAAAGTGGTTCCCTCTGGTCGAAAAGCTACATATATTTAGGAGCTCTTTATTTCCATGATCATGCTTCTCTTTCTGATTAAAGCTTAATGTTGAAATATGTTTAAGTGTTTATTAGGTCAACATGGCTGTGATGTCAAATTAATTCAGAAATGATCTCTCGTATACTTTGGTTGTAACAAGTGTATTTTTTTAATGACTGTTGCCTTGCTATCATCTCAAACTACTCCAGTTCTTCTCCTCTAACCATTGGCATCAAATCAGGCATCTTCCCACTGATAACTGCCACACTCGATATTACATTCTTGGATTGTTCAGTGAAAAATCTGGAGACAGTTATATCTGAAAATCTTAGCAGATCAGATCAGTCCATATGGCACCAACAACCATGTCACATTCAAAGTCACTGAAATCACATTCTGGTTCCTTTCTTATTCGCAGTTTGAACCAGGGATGCACAGTAACATCAGTATTATATCAGCATTGTTCGTTATGGACTTAAAACAGTGAGATGTTATGTTTTGAACCCTTTGTACTTGACACAAGTAGCAGAGGTCCAGTTCAGTGTTAATTTTGACAGCACTTCTTCAGCCCCCCTATGGACCCTGAAAGGGATAAGGGGTAAAAAAATGACTGAATGTGTTTTTAACACAAATTGCTGAATTGCCATCACATACACTGACATTTAAATTTAACTCAATTTGACAAATTGAGTTAACATTTAACTCAATTTGTGACAGTTTGATCAGGACGAAAGTGGATTAAAAATGTATGAAGAAAAAAGTTGAAAATCTTAAACATATGCCATTGTTGGGAAGTTTAAGAAGGGGACAAAAATGCCCCCTTTTTGATGAGTTTCTGGTATCAGGAGTGAGTGTAAATAATCCTCCTAACTTTTCATTTTGATCAGCATTGCATCTACATGGAGCAGTTCTGCTTGTAATGCAAGTGCATTCACACTGTGCCAAAACACGTTTTTTATCCATGATGGATAAAAAGCTTAATGAACTTTCAGGGCAAAATGAAATATTTAGTTGCTGCACCTAAAAAACCCTCATTTGTGCCCAACATATTAGTGATTCATGCTGGGTTAAATACCTGTAATATCCTGACTCTAAACTTGCCAAAAAGAGTGTGACAGGCATGAATCCAGAGCAGGATGTTCACACCGGCTCGGCAGTTGTTTGTACCTCTGAGTGTGACAGATGTTCTGCAGCAGCAGCCACAACATATCAAACATGCAGCCATAACGTTTTAATAAGCCGCAGTATTATTAGCTACTTAGAGGATTGTGACTGAAACCAGATGAGCGGTGGTGAAAGGTTGTTCAGAGGTTACACAAACAAACATTAACACAGCCGGGTTCATTAGTGACAAGCCAGGAAAAGTCCTGACCTACTCCGAGGACCAAAGATTAGATTTGGTTCGGTTGGGAAGTTTCCAGGTGAAGAGATGGATAAATGTAAAAAAAGAGAAACAAAAATTAAAATGCCTTGCTGGAATAAAAACATCACAGTGTTTTATTTTACTTGCTGACAAAAGTGCATAATTTTGCAAAATCATTAGACACATTTGCCCAGAAAGTTTTGACAGAACAAATGCTCAGATTTGTTTAACATAAATGTTTGTTTTAATGAGTATTGTTGGCATCAATAACTGCTGCTTCGTGAAGCTGGGTCATTAACTAGGAAAGGTATATAAGCACTGTATCTGCCTAGAGCTTGCATGTACTGAGCCTGAATCTGTTGAAGGTGATGAAGCTGTCTGAACTGTGACAGCCACAGAATTAAGTTGGTAAGATAAGGAAAAGATGGGGTGCTGGTTTCGTGGAGTGGTTAGCAACCAGGTACATCCCATATACACACTTCTGCCAGCTCAGGTCCCAATCCAACCTGTGGCCAGTTTACAGAGTCTTCCCCTGCTCTCTCACCCTCTTTCACAAGCCTATCCAGTGCTACCACAGACTAACATGTTGCATGATCTGCAGAGGATTTGGCCAGTTTTGCTGCAGTAATTACCTGGGTTAGGTCCGGGTAAAAAACTCGACTGGTTGCGTTCACACAGACACCTTTTTTCTTTTCTTTTTTTTTTTTAAATAAATGGGCTTTAAGGAGTGTGTTCTCATTTCATTTCATCATGGTACAAAACATTCACTGGAGCAGTGAGAGATACACACACCTCTGCCTCATCAGGGTTGGCAAACCTGTGGCTCGGGGGCTACTCTGTGGCCCCTGGGAGGTCTTTGTTTTACCTGAGGGCAAATTATACGAGAGCCCATTGAAGATTTTTATGCATTTTTGCAGTTTGATTTCAAGGCCAAAGCTTGACACAGTAAATTTGGATCGTGCACAAAATGCTTGAGTGTTTGGGTGTAACTGGGCATTACATTAAATCAATCCATCGACATTATCAAGGCACCAAAGCCAACATAGAGGGATTTGATTTCATAAGATTCAATAAATTGAACAAATAGATACCAGCTGGTCATTCCCAGAGTTTGCTTTATAGGAAAAGCCTTCATGATCTGGTAAACCTTTACAACATTCGTGAACACATTAACGTTCATTTTATGAGGCCAAAACTACCTCCACTGGTATTATATCATTTGCATGTCTGAGAGAGATGAACATGTGAGGAACTCTGCAGGATAAATGACAGGATGGCTCTGGAGTAGAAGAACCATCTTTGCTCTTCATAACCACAGAAATGCTGATTGCATTCCCTTACCTGGATCTGCTGCAGAGCTCTGATCACAACAACATGAAACATCTTCTTCATCCAAGGATTAGAAACGAGACAACAGAGGGGCTGCAGAAGGAGATACTTCACTGTGGGGAAGGGGCACTCGGGAGGGGATTAACACCGAGCCTGACATTAATACTAATTCTCATAGTATCATTTTCAGGAGCATGTTAACCGAGATCAGCCAATGACAGAAGAGGACCATAAGCTTAAGTCTGGACTGATGTTTGTCCATGGAGAGAATACCAAAATAAAAAAATAAGAGGTTTGTATGCAGAAATTAATGAGATTTGTGTAAATAAAAAACATTTGTTATTGTGAGACTCAAGGGAAACACTGATGCTTTCTGTTATTACAGCTGTTGTCACACTCTCAGGACCAACCACCGTCTCCTTAATGAAGAACTGAGCAACCACATTTGACAATTTTAACCACTCAAATTATTTTACCAAAAAATGTTGTGGTTTCGGATTCCAGACTGAACAAAAGAGCATCATTTCAGTTGTTTTCTAAGATCTAAGATTTTGTTTTTATGATCGCAAAATGGAGAAAGTAAATTGATTGACAGATGGCCACATTGGGCTTCAGTGGATAATACAACCCACAATCCCAATGAAGATGGGATGTGTAAAACGCAAATGAAAATAATACAATAATTTGGAAACACCATTTCTGTCATGTGGGGCACGTTCCTCTTTCATTTTTTTTCTGGGAGAAAACAAACGTTAAAGCTGTGGTCTACGATTTGAAAGCGTAGCCTGCCCCCCCTTCCCTCACCTCTCCCCCTCCCGTGTTCCAAGATCCCGCCCCCAGCTCGTGTCGCCTCATAAAGCCCCCTCGGACTGAGCTACGAGCGACTAGCACAATATATCAGCAGCAAACTCAATCAAAAACAGCTCAGCTCAACTGAAAGTATCAAACACGACAGACATCCCCCTTGTAACACACAGCAGTAGCCATTTCAACTGGACCGGCGGGTCTGGCGCCGCCAGAGCGGAGCCGAGTGTGGGGGAGGATTTATCTTTCTCAGCCTGTCCTCCCCAGCTCAGCTTACAGTGCAAACGATTAGCGGCTAACAGGCTAACCCGCTCCCCTACAAGTTATTAGCCCGTGCAGGCACAAACTAACCAGAGTTATTCAGCAGACATCTCCCACTGTAGTAAACAAAGCCATTACCTGATCAACCAGGGGCGAAACGGCCGATGCTGAAGGTCTGACAGCCGGCTGAGGCTATTCGTTAGCCGTTAGCCGTTAGCCCGCTAACAGGCCTCAACCCGCGGGCAGAGCTCCGTTGGGCCCCGCGGGAAAGGGAGGCGGCTTCGGTCTCGGCGCTAGGCTTTTCCGGCTCCATGATAGTTCAGTAGCTAACGCTGCTAGCTGGTTACCGGAGGTAGAGGGGAGGAGACGGGACCATGACGCACTACGCATGACGCTGCGTAGTGAGAGAGACAGGGGATTGGATGGACTCACGGACCAACTCATGGACCAATTAATAGTCGCAGGTTCTTAGGTTTGATTGGTCAGCTAGTATGCAGCTTTTCAGCGGATATACTGAATGGATTTTTTTCGTTCTTTTTGGTCTTTATACTGTGTAGATAGGACCATAGGACCATAACAGCCTTATAAACGGTGTTATTAATATGTACAAAGCTTCCAAATCGTAGACCATAGCTTTAAGCCAAAAGGTTGTCATAATGTTTAGCCAATTCTCTATGACTGGAGCACAGGGACACCAATTGCTGTGACCCTGTGCTTTGAGAACTTGACAAACCAGTTCAGTGTCTGCTGTGTCCATCCTGGCTTAATATAAAACAGGGAAGACAAGACATGAGACATGAAATTTATAAAAAAATAGATTTTTGGCGACATGACGTTTTTGACATATATTCAATTGAATGTTCCATCATGACAAGATATTCAAAGTTCAAATGATAACATTTAGTGTTTTAATGCAAATATTTACCCACTTTAAATGTTAAGCCCCAGTATGAAAGATTCCAGCTTTCTGCTCTCTAGTGGCCATTATTGACGTTGAGTGTTACTGCACTGTTGTAAAACAGAGCACCTCACATTGACGTGCATTTGTTGACATACAGTGGGAATGGGAGAAGCTGACTGAACACACTTAGAGACAAATTAACCATGGTGACTGATAAGGTATAGTACTATCATGTTTCTTTTTGAATATATTGTTTATCTAACATCAGCTGTTAGGTGTTATTTTGTATTTTGTAACTTTTAACTTGACCATAGCTTGGGCTGTGCCTGAGGGCTTCTCTGGAGGGACTCATTTGTTACTAGCTAGGAGAGATAACATTGTTACAAACATTCTTAGTTGAGGACCCTCTTAGACACGACTGCCGTAGGATTACTTTATGCGCTTTACTTTAAAGCTGCCAAATGTTAGAAAAAGGAGATGCTAATAATGACGGAGCAGAGCAACATTCTCAGCAGTTATAGACCATAATCTGTAGAGAAACATGTAAGGTAACGCTGTGAAAACTTAAAACACCTACATGGTCGACAGTGATGGCATTTGGTAAAAAGTTACATTGTAAGGTTACGTCTGTTCAGTTGTGTTATTTCCTCTCTCTTTCTGAATGTAGGTTAGATACAGGGCTGAGCCTCTACTTCAGATTAGAGCAGGGGTGGCCAAGCAGCCAGGGACAGAGCCAAATTTTTACTGTCGTATTGCCACATTAGAGCCACATTATGTACAAACACACCAACACATACCCTCTCTCTTCCTATATGTACAACATACACACAGAGAATTAAATGTTAACAATTTACCATGTCACAAATCACTATGAAACAGGAGATTGACAAGAATGGGACTAAACTCACGGCAAGACTACAGGCCAGACTGCTCAGCCAGATTCTCATCATACTGCAAGTCCTGCTTACCAAGACCAGTGAGAAGTCAGTTCACTTTCTCATTTAATCACTCACTGACAGATATATCATCAGTTCATTAATGAATCATCAGCAAGGCAAATGTAGTGTGCAGCAGGTTGTTCTCTCCACACCACCCCAAGATAATTGGTTCTATGGCATTTTTGCAGTTTGTGGCTCTTTAAAGCAGTTATAGCTCGGAACACAGAAGCATAACAATAATTTAAAGGAGATGGAAAACACACTAAAAGGATTGGCTTTTTTTTCTTTCTTTTCTTTAAGTGAGCTGCATTCTTATTGTCCAAGAGCCACATGCGGCTCCCAAGCTGCGGTTTGGCCACCACTGAGTTAGAGGATCATGAGAGTCTTGGAGGTCTAAGGAGAAGAATCAGAGGAGGACGTGTGATCTCTGAAGGAGCAGAGTGATCCATCTGACGAGAGGAAACTTCATTTAATTCTGTAATTATGTACAATACTCACAGATTTAGTGTTGTGCAATGAATTTGTATTTATATTATTATAGTTACTTTCAAATAGATAGATAGATAGATAGATAGATAGATAGATAGATAGATAGATAGATAGATAGATAGATAGATAGATAGATAGATAGATAGATAGATAGATAGATACTTTATTTATCCCCATAGGGAAATTGTTGTATCCAGCAGCTCATATGAGACATATAAAAACACATAAAAACAACAACGCACACATAAAAACATCATCCCATTAAAAAAAAAAAAAAGACACAGAAAGTAGTTCAAGGTTTCAGTGTCTCTTATTGTGAAGTATAACAAACCATTGCAATTCAATAAAACAACTGTAATAATCCACAAGAGGATGAACACACTGCAAGCAAATACAAAAAAAAACACACAAAGGATTTCTGATGTCAGATCAAAGATGTTTGCAATAATTTTTTCATGTTTGAATTTCCACACCACTCATCTTTATTATTGTGGGGTTTAGATGGAAGTTACTAAATGTGAGTGTCTTCATAAGTAGAAAAATATTTTTGCCCAACCAGTAATCCCCACCTCAGTCCCACCAAAGCCCTCAATGCTTATCATGGAGAGGGTGGAGGATGCGATGTCCTCCACTGAGCTCATTGTGAGGCTGGTGGAGGGGCCGCCCCAGGTGGCCACCATGTGCCTTCTTTGATCTGACTGCTTTCTTTTGGCTTTTCTCCTTAAATCATTAAGCCAGTTTTTAGATTGGGCAGCAGTTCTCAGAATATCTGGGCAAACTTGATTGTCAATATCAGTAACTTCCTCCCAGGCTGTTTTTGCATCATCAGTCCGTGGAGGTCTGCATTATCATATATTCTGGTAATGTGAGCATAGACCCCTCTGAACAGCACATCACTTTCCTCCTGAGAGATGTTTGGCCACCTGAAGCTGCTGCTGCTGTCTTTATCCATGATAAGGTGAAATTGGCACTGCGCCTCAAACATCTGAAGACAAGGAGAGGCGTTTGTTTAATTGGTGAAGTTTAAACTCTGCTGTGTTAAACCCACTCACGCCTCCTCCCTCTATGCCACTTGCACTGGTAGAAGGGATGGAGGCATGGGTGCGCCCCACTGTGCTGGACTGTGCCATGCACGAAAATTGCAAAATGGCCAGGACACACCCCGTTGGAGCTGCGCAGGCACAATACAGGGCAGGTGCACTGGACAACGGCCAGCGCATGGTCTACAAAAATAGAGCCCTTAGATTTACTACTGTGTTTAAACTAGTGAGGAGGCAAATCCAATGAAGTTAGCAAGAAAAATAGATAAATGATTAAATGAATAAATATAGCTAGGTCACTGCCAGAGTGTCTCTTTCAAGTCACGCTTGGAGGCTGAGCAACTCTGACATCATTAACCCCAGGAACCTAAAAACGGTGTTTGAAGAGGCATTTTTTGTAGCACATTATGAGTACAAGGTGTCATGTTTTCTGCTCCTCAAGCCCCTTCTGATGACGTTAAAGGCAAATACACTTGGTTTTGCAGGACATGGGACCTTTAAAGGCTTCATTTCAGGGTCTACAGCAGTATCTTGAGAGTGCCAACTCCACAGACAAACTCTGATTTCAGACTAACCACTGTTCCACCGTACAACTCACTTATAAAGCAGGAAGATTTAAACTCTTAGGGAAGCACTTGCATATCCAAAATTTAACTTTTTTTTTACTTTTTCAGTCAGTCAAATCCTGGATTATTTCAGTGCACTTACTCTGAAACAATAGAGGATTAAAAGTATTCTCGGGCTGATTACAAACTGTGTTATGCAAACGCTGGCTCCAACATGTGCTCAGAGGTACACATTTAACAGCATGTGACAAACCCCCTGTGATACCCTGCATGTATTAAGACAAACCTCATCAGTGAAGCAGTCTGTATGTCAGGAAACACCCAGCAGCAGTTTAACCTCTCTCAGTGATGAGTTAATCTCTACCAGGTCATTATAATCATCATTTAGACTAAAGCAAAGCCTGTGCGTGTGTTTTTGTTGTTGATTGTCTCTTTGTCACGGCGGCCTTGGCCTCTCCTCTCTCTCTGTGCTGTGTGTGATGGCTCACTGCACTCTATTGGATTATGTGGTGAGGGATTTGACTCCAGGATTAGGCCAATGGGCTGTGGGCAGCGTGGGGGCTGCGTGAGCTCCAGCAAACACTCCATGTATGAGTGTTTGTGTGTGAGAGTGTTCCCAGAGGCCGAGGTGAGCAGCTTGTTCTCCCATTTTGGCTCCGCAGACCTTCAAACATGAACCTGTTCTGCTTCACGCTGGTAAGATCCATCTGCTGTCAGTTTGTGGGTTTGTGTATCAGCAGCTTTTGTTTGTTTGTTTGTTTTGTCCCTGTTGGCCGTTAAGAGCAGGTAGTCAGAGGAGAGGCAGGGCTCACTGAGGGGAGCTCAGCTGCTGCTGTTGTTATTGTTGTAGACAAGGAGCTGAAAGAGTCTCGTCGGAGAACTAAACTGCAGACGAGTTTACCTCTTTGCTACTTTCATTGAGTGTGTAGAGGCAGGGTTTGCTCACATGGAGTGGATTTAAAGCGTCTCCCTGCTGAGCTGTTTGTGTGCCACTTACAGCTGTACATGTAGTTCACGTTGATGTAAGTATGCCTGTTAGAATGGCATACTTATTCTGGTGGTATGAGCTGTTCTTCTTAGAAAAACTGATTTAAACTGAGCTGTTTGATTTCTTATGAGAGCATGCAGTCAAAGTATACAAAAGTGACATGCTGCATTATTGGAAACTAGAACAGATTTAACATCACAAGTGGACAACTTTGATGCTGAAAAAATGTTTAAAAATTATACCAGGATTCATAGATAACACAGCATTGAATGAGAAAAATTAAACAATAAAGAGCAAATTAAGATGAAAAGAGTTAAACCCAACTCATCTCAGCTTCATTACCTCCACCAAGGGCACAAAACACCTATCTCAAATTCTTTACTCATAAAATCAGTGCTACTAGTCACCCTCAATGTTGCTAAGTAGGTTTTTACAAACTTTCACCAGAGTACAAGAAATTGATTTGCAATCGGGACAATACAGTCTTCATCCATTAGGCAATGGAGAGCTTTTTAAATATCCTAAGATGTAGTCATTTTGAGGATTGGAGGTTGGTGCCTGACAGCAACAGTATGTTTTATCTGCATAGTTTGTCTGTTCTTCTGTGAATGGGATAACTCAGAAATAAATGAACGGATTTTGTTCACGTATTCAGGGAATGTTGGTCATGACACAAGGAAGACATAATGAGGTTGAGAAGTGGTGATATGAATTTCGATCTGGATTCATGATTTTCTGGAGAGGTTTGTGCCAGACTGAGACGTTTTTGCCAGCGAGTTTGTCTGTCATCTGTCAGGGAAATAACTCAAAAGTTATGAATGGAGTTTGTTCACACTTTAAGGGAATGTTGACCATGACACAAGAAAGATGTGGTGCAGTTAGAGTGGTGATCGGAATCTGGATGTGGATCCAGGAACTTATGGGAGGATGCTTGCATCACAAGAGAGGAAAGTTTTACAAATGTTCATTAATAACTTTACTAAGAGTGTCAGAGATACCTTGGCATGGTTTTGCTCTTTGAGCACTTCTAGGTCATGGAGAAACTTTTATGGAAATGAGCAAAGCCAGTTTTTATCATTATGCATTATACCTCAAGAAATGTGTCTAAAATTTTGTAAATAAATTTAAAAGAAACTTTTTATCTTAAAAGACATAAGCCAGAGGTAAAGAAATACAAAACAATGAAGACTGGGGTATCTAACATGCATTAATCACTGATTAGTTTTGATCACTTATAGCACGTGCATGTACTCAACAGTCAGTTAATTAATCACAAGATTTTATTATACCTTTGCCTGATATTTTTTTTTTTCATTTTTATAAAGTTTTTTAAACATATTTTTCTTTTCTCATAAAGCGGCATTTAAAACTATCTTATATATAACATAGCATTACTGAGGGCCAGGATAGTAAAATAGGGCTCTGGCACCAGACAGATCACTAAATTTCTCATTAAAAAATAAAAAATAAACGTTTACAGGGTGTAGGTCTAGTGCTCATTGAAATCACATTAAAAAAGAAACTTTAAACAAAGTTTATCAGACATCATTTAATAATTCAATCCATAAGCAAAATGCAGTTAGAGAAACTGAGGGGAAAAAACAATCCAATAAGAGTTTCAACAAGTTAAGTAAACAAGTCTAAAAAGATAAAGTTTGTCAAGAATAAATGTTCAAGCTAGTAATCAGTACATTAAAGAAAAAAATAACGTTGCAAGCATTTCATTAAATAAAAAATGTCCAAGTTATTTAGTACCAAACTTCAAAATGTCATTAATTCAAAACACAAAAGTCACAGAACAGTGACCCAATATTTCAATTCTGTCCTTTTGTACCCCAAAAGAAAAACACAAAATTTAATTGTTTGTGAAAATCAGGATAATTTATGTGAGTTTGTGCGTGTGAGAGAGAGCGGCAATAACTTGGAGTATGTATATCAGAGAAACATGGGATGAAGATGGGTTTGGTCCAAGTTACTGATTGGAGAAAACAAGGGCCTCAGGCAGTGTTGCCAAACACCGGGCGGCTCTCAGGAAGCAAAGAAAAATATTCTTCACAAAAAAGGCAAAAAACACTTTACTTTCCCTTCTCTCCTTGGTCCAGTAATCACAGGGACCCCTAAATCCCCTAAACTTTGGTTCTGTAATAGTATCACACATGTTTCATGTTTTTTTCTTGTAACTTACTTTTTTATCAAAACGTTTTAACAGCGGAAGTCAAAAAAAGAGTTTGAAGTGAAGCTCTTCTTGTAAATTCTGCATTTACAGTAAACCCTCTATATCCCGAAAAGGGTCCACCTGCGCAAAGGTTTATAGGAAAGACTTGGTTTTCAGGAAAGCAGCAAAAAGTAATGCCATATTTGGGGCTAACAAAGACAGCAGTCATTTTGCACACGTCAGCATCATAAATGATTTAGGTACTGCCATATTGTGCATATTAGCATTATAATAAAGAAACTTAAGACACCCTTAGGATTGTATAAAAGCCTAGGGATGGGAAATACTGCACAATTACATTCAAGAATGAACAAAAGTGATTATTAACCAAACGGGAGGGAATCTTCTAAAAAGGAGAGGAAGGAACCTTTTCACTGTTAAAAAGAAATTAAAAACAAGACTAGGAAAGCACACAAAGAGCGCAGACCTCCGTCAGCGCCACAGTCCTCACCCATGTGATTTTCCGCATAAATATTAATCCTACCTTTATTTAATCTAAATATTAAAATTCCTTGACCATGAAAACATACCATTAGCAGATGGAATCATAATGATATCTATTTTAGTTCAGTAGTTATTCAGGAAAATCCCATTTTTCGTCATTGCGGTTTTTGTGATCTGAATCACTCCCAAATCGAATCATTTGTTCCCATTCCGGACATTTCCTGAAAATGTCATCAAAATCCATCGATTAGTTTTTGAGCTATGATGCTAACAGAGAAACAAACAAACAGATGCCAGCAATAACATAACCTCCTTTGCAGAGGTAATAAAGCATACAATGGAAGTAGAATACTAAATCAACCATGCTGCCAAAAAATATTGCACAGTTAATGAACACTGAAATGTATCTCAACTTTTTTAACTGTCTTTTATGCATGGACATTATGGCTTTACCATGTTAGAGTAATTGCTATAAATAATGATGAATATTCATCATTTCTTACAGTTATATGCAGCCTATTACACACTATAAATCTGCTTATACTTGATTTTACACAATAGTACTATAATGATTGCTATTATAAAAACATTATTAACAACAAGTGCTTAAAGCAGTAATTACAAAGCATTATAAACATGTTTAATACCTTATACAGATGCTCACATTGTGTAAACATTTCACACATTGTACTATTTAGAGGGGCTGTACAGAACCCCTTACTCATGCTGCCCCATCAAACAATTTCACCAACGTTATATGACTTTATTATTATTATTTTGCAAAAACTTTCACAAACCATTGACCAGAACAAAGAGATTTTTGCTCTAAGGAGGACATGTGGACACTTTTTGAGAGAATTTCTATATAATAACAAAGAAAAAAACAAGATATTTTACTTTCAATTTTTTTTATCCTTAAATGTTTAAAAAGTGAGAATGCTCTATTTTGTGTTCACCTAAAATAACTGAATGTGAATTAGTGAAGGGTATGATCTAAAAGATGCAAAATTTGTGACAACCTACCTGTTAACCATTGACCTTAAAAGTAGTAACATTTCTTTATTTAGTATGCTGCATTAGAAGCAGGCAGGCCCACAGAAGTGGTTTTCTCCTAAAAAACATCTGTTGAGGAGCTAAACATAACCCAATGCTTTATCCTCAACTTATTTATTAGATGTATTTTTTGACTGACATTGAGAAAACCTTTTTATTTTGAGTGAAACAATCTATTTGCATGCTTTCTGGGGAAATCTTTTCTCTGACTGCAGTAATCTTCTGATATTGTTTTGTTGTTTAACATCAACTATATTTGATATATCTGATTGAAATAATAATAAAAAAATAGTAAAACGTTATTTTATTTAGCCACCAAAGCCACATAAATTTACTGAAGCACTGGAGCATACACGGATTAAAATTTATTTTCTTACAGTAATTACAATGTTCATTGTACTTGAACATGTACGCTCAGTGACCTTAACCTTGACATTTACAAGTACTTTACAGAAAACAAGAATGGCCATGACACTTCAGGATGATGATATTATTTTTTTGCGTCATTTTTAAAAGTAAAAATGTTATTTGTGGGAGTTTGATCCTGAGTTAGTCTGTTGTCACAAAAATATTCAAAACTAACATAAAAAACTCACAAACATGTACATGTGGACTTTTTATGCATCTGTGCAAATGTTTGTGTATTTATGGATCTGTTTACACATTTGTGTTTTTTGTTGTCCATTTGTGACGTTTTTTTAAGAACTTGTGGATATTTTTTGCACATTTATGGATCTGTGAACATGTTCATTGATAGTTGTCCAATTTTTATTTTATTTTATTTATATTTTTTTAAGGATTGGTGTTTTTATTCATTTGTAAACATGGCACACTTTTGGATTTTTTTTGGTCATTTGTGGATCCGTGTATGCATTTGTGGATTTTATTTGTTCATTTTTGTGTTTTCAAAGCATTGATGTTTTCTTTTTTTTCACTTGTGGCTTTGTGCTTGCACCCATGCCTCTGTGTACACAGCCATGGATTTATTGTCCATTTTGTCTTTTCTGTAAGCATTTGTGGATTTGTTTTTGCTCACCTTTGGAACCATGTATGCATTTGTGGACTGAGAGAGAAATAGACTGATAGCGAGGCAGGCAGAGACAAATGGAATTAAATTGAGGACAAATCATGTCAGCCCAGACATTAAGTTTGTCCCAGTCATTTTTCTTATTATGATAATTTTATCAAAAACTGGCATAGATTAAGAGGTGATTCAATAAATACCATTAAAGCTTACAGTGGTCCTAAGATAAAGGCATCTGTTGCTGGTTAATCTAGCAGCTACATGTTAAATTGCTCATAAATACATTTTTATTGTAATAACAATAATAGAAAGAATATTTTATGTTAAATTATGCTGTTGCTGCTATAGGTACGAGGGGAAGGTTTTTTTATTGACATCCCCCATGGGGGCTGGATGTTTAAACAAATGAAAATATCTAAAACTTTTTCTATTTATTACGTTATTGTTTTTAATTTATTTTACCGTTATCATTATACTGCTGCCTGCCACATGAGGCAGTTGCAGTTTCCAAGCTACTCCTTTCTGATGATGTCATGTTTCCATCACTTGGTTTGGCTGCAGTCTATTTGTACTCCTTTTTAAATGTTGGAATCATGGTGTTAGTTGTCGTGGAGATTTAATGACAAACGATGAACAAAAGCAACAAAACACTTTAAAAATAACAAAACACTTCTCTCAATTTTGTGAATTCAACAATATGTTAGAGTCCAGAGGCTGTCAGGGACAGGATGAAGCAGTTGGAGTTAGGGGGGTCCACAGCAGCAGGTCGTTCATGTTGGTCATTATCCTCACAGTCAGTGGATACACAGACATTTTTAGGGTGGGGGCAAAAACAAAATAATGGGCACATATAGTGTGTTCTCACCACTGAAGAGGGCACTAAGATTTGTGTGTTTTCTAGGGCACTTTAGACGTGTTTCTATATAATACAAGAGGCACATTATATAGCCTTAAAACAGACTCATGATACAGACTAGTAGTTAGTTTGAAGTTAGGATCAGCATCTACAAGAACTGTGAAGATTCATTCAGGGGCACTAAAGTGCACGTTTTTCAACAACTGGGGTTGACCCCACACCACTGTGCACACCACTGCTCACAGTAACATGTGTATCAGTATGGGTGAGTATCACCCATATAGTTCCTGCTGATGAGTATCAGCAGGAACTATCATGTAATTTAATATACGTTTGATTCTGAAGTTATTATTAGCAGCTGTAATGATAATGGGAAATGAATGAGTAAATAATGGCAATGCTAGTATTCAAAGCTATGCAGGTCCACAGCAGCAGCAGGCTGTACACATCAATATATTCATGTAATGTATATTAAAGCAATGTCCTCCTGCATAACTCCTGCGTCAAACAGTGGACTAAAATTTTAGTCTTAAGGTAGCCTCACACAAAGGAACAAAAAGTCAGTGACCTCCTGAACTCAGAGGAACAAAACAGTTTAAGGTGCTCACCTGGACCGCCCATGGTGAACTGTGTCAGCGGTTACATAACATGATCTTCCACTTGAACCTTAATAACTGCATCTGTGTGTTGATTTATCAGGAAAATGTGAAAAAGTGGAAATGTCCAATCATCATGAGAATTTCAGTGATAGGTGCCTGACAATAGATATAAGAGTATGAATAAAATAAAATAACCTGGGCCTAAAACACAGATCAGATGGGAACACAGTGTCAGTAAGGAGCTTAGATCTGTGTCAGAGTTTACGTGTCAGGTCTTCTAACGATCAATCCCACCTCGCTGTGTACTCAAACACACGTTATCCCCTTACTAGTTACTGATCCTGCAGAACACAACCTGAGTAACTCTTCTCAGATGATGAGCCGCTCAAACACTTGTTTACGTGTTCAAATGTCAGAAAATGAAGGTTTTTTTCTAATTATTCTTCATTTGAATATTACAAATAAGTATAACATGGAATTGACATTTTCATTGGCATCAAAATAAATAAATAAATAAATAAATAGAACAAAATTTAACAAGCTGAAGATATTGACATGAAATTAGTTTACACAATAACAGTTATAATAAAAAGGTGGAAACAAAAAATAAAGAATGAAAAAAAAGAATAAAATAAATAAATAACAGAGTAAAATAATGGTGATGATTTTATTTTTTTAAACTTGTGTTTCATTTGAACATTATATAACACATGTAACATTGACTTGGCAATTTCATATATTTTCTCTTTAGATAATTATTTTTTACACGTATTCATTCTTTGTTGTCTTACACTCCTCTGCAACAGTTCCAGATCTCTCTCATACACACAGAATGCACATACAAGTCATCATAAACCAATACAACTATTTAAAATCATCAAACATAATATATAGTCATCAAAAATAATCAAGATAAAGACAAAATAAACAAATAAATAAAAAATAAACAAACTGTGATTATACACATGAACGTAGTTTAAACAATAACATTTAGAATAATATTAAAAAGAAAAAAGAAAAATGGAGAGAAAAAAACTAACTAAATAAATAAAAAGAATAAATTATCAAACTGTGAATTTAGACAGAAATAACCTTAACAATAACAGTTATAATAATATAATATAAAGATATTCAAAGAAAGATGAAGAGAAACAAATAAATAAAATTAAAATAAATAAATAACAGAGTACAAAAAAGTGTCAGGATTTTTAAATGTAAGGAACACCTTGCAGGTTCAGGTCCCCTGTGAATTGATCGGTGGTAAAAATAAATAAATAAATAATAAGAGAAAATTAAGAGAAAATGTTCATATGAGATTTAAAAAAATAAAACTTCCTTTCTAAAGACAGACAATTAGCTGTAACTAGAAGGAGCATATTTGAGTTAGCCTATGTTTAACATTAATTAATTAAGATCCCAATAATGGTCTTGCTAACAGTGATGGGTAATGATGGCACTATCAATAGTGTTGTTAGTACCATGCTTGTACAAGACTTTGCACTCTTGTGACTGGTTATGTTTTTATTATTAATGTTTTTATTTGTTTTTCAGGAAGGCTCAACAGAAAGCATCTATGAACCGGCATACAGTCAAACACTGAAAGAAGTTTTACCGAGGTACCAGAGCAGTCCGGCTCTGCTGAGACACAAACCTGAATGGACCGGCTCAGATCCAGCCATCAGTTCAGTGAGTGCACCATGTTTGTGTTTTGTGTTACAAATAAAAACCTTGCTGCGCACAACCAGAATAGAGGCTTTTCGTATAAACATTTTCTTTCTCTACATTCTGAATAACTGATGGATACGCATAAAACTGCATTCACAGTTTTAGGCACAATGTTAACATATGTCATGCAAACAAACAATGCTTAGGCTAACCTGGTATCATAATAACCATAGCCCATATATTAGCCTTTAAGAGTTTTTCTAAATCATTTTAAAAAAGCAAGACAATCAGAAAGACAAGCGTAGAGTTTTTAAGAAAGATACTAGACTGATGGAAAGCAAGATGTTGGCAGAAAGAGCAATTAGCTAAATGAATGACGACATTTTACTCAAAGGATAACCTGCAGTTTTTCAAGGCAGTCCTTAGCAGAGTAATTGACAGTCAATTCAGAAATCAGGAAAAAGTGCAACCCTAAAGGGCTAATCTTTTGAAGATTAGTTATTCAAGGCCCATGGTACGAGTAGATATGAGGGCCTCGAAAGCACCCGCAAGCTTTCTCCATGATCAGAAATCACTGGCAAGTGATATTGCGAGGCTTTTGATGGCACTAGTATCACCTAGTGCCATAATAGGTCCTGCTTTGGGGCCAACCATCACCCCGTAATCACAAGCTGTGACCCAAATCCAGGAACACTTACAACTGCTCAAATGTATTTAATGAAAGATGCTATACTTTGAACCTGAGATGGTACAAGATATTACTGTATGCTAACACAACAAAAAGTTTATTGAGAAATCGAAATGACCGGCACCATGTAAGCCATTGATCATATTTTTTTTTTTTAGCCTGGCAAAGGATCACTACCCACTGATAAAGGCCCAAAACCCACTTTTGGGTCTAGTGAACTCGTGTCACTAGCCAGCTGTCTTATATAAGAGATGAAGCTGTCCAGGTTCACTAGTGGCAATCATATAGTGCCATAGACCTCAAGAAAGAAATGTATCCTTTATTAGTCCCTCATGGGTAAATTTAATTCTTCACACTCTGTTGAACACACTAACCAAACACGGGCTGAAAGACACATGCAAACAGAACCTACAATCATGCATTAGATGTCAGAGGGATGGCTTGCTTCTCCTTACAGAGCAGTTTTTTGGAGGGAGATTCAGTGCCTTGCTCAAGGGCACATTGGCAGTACCCAGGAAGTCGGCTAACATCTGTCCAGCTATCAAACCAACTTCCAAACATGGTCTGGGGGGTCTTGAACCAGCCACCCTTAGGTCACCAGCCCAAGCCCTAACAAACTGAGCCACTGTCGCAACCTCACTTGAGAAATTCAAACTATCCCTTTGAGATGCATCTGGAGGGAAATCTGAGAGGACTTTGGTGTTTATTTACCTTCATGAGTAAACTTTGATACCAATCACCAACTGTTTGGTGGATATTGAACTCTTTAACAGCATCTGTACCACCTCTGATCTGTTGGTATCACAGCAACTCTTCATCAGAGAATATCTATTTAGTTTTAAAAACTCCAAGGATCAAATTTCATGGCAAGTCAGGCAGCCATTCTTTAGATTTTCTACCTGAAAAGACTAACAGGCAGGCATTCATAAAATCCAGCCGTTCCTAAAGCATTTCTTTAAAATTTTTCAGATTTACGTTCACTGACTGGCCACTTATCAAGGTCCACCAGCTCAGCTGCTTGCTAATGCAAAATAGCTGAGCAACCAATCATATCAACTCAATGCCTTTAGGCCTTCAGAATGGGAAAGAAATTCATCTACTGGGATTTTCGCATGCAGCTAACTTCAGGGTTTACAAAGAATATGCTGCAAACAGAAAAAAATATATGTGAGAAGCAGTTTTGTCGGTGAACATACTGTGTCTTGTTAATTCCCGAGGTCAGAGAAGAATGGGCGAAGTGGTTTGAGATGATGGAAAAGCAGCAGTAAATGAGATAATCTCTTGTTATCACCAAGTAATAAGAAGACAATTTCTGAAACATGTCAAATCATGATGCAGATTGGCTCCAGTGAAAAGTGTTTCCTGGTCTGATGAGTCTGAATTTCTACTGTAATGTTCAGATTGCAGGGTCAGAGTTTGGCATCGACAACATGAAAGTGTGGATCCATCCTTTCTTTGCCTCAACAGCTCAGGCTGGTGGTGTAACAGTGTGTAACAGTTTTTTTTTTTTTGTTAAACAGACTGAGCTTTTATCTTTTTATTTTGAGAAGGTCGTCAGGATATTCTTTTTCTCATTGACTTCCAAAGATTTTTATATTTTTATATTATATTTTTAATATTGTTATTAAAATTTTAGGATTTTATATTTTCCTTATATTTTTGGGTTATGTGGTGGTAAGAAATTAGAGAACAAGAGCTTCATTGCACATTAATGACAGCTGTGTTTTAATGTGTATAATGACAATAAACATCTTGAATCTTGAATTTTCTTTCATTTGTGTTCTCTTGTTTGACCTCAGGATCGACCTAAGAGCACAGTGAAAGTGAAAAGAGTCAACAGGAGGTAAATCTTTCTCAACATCTTACACATAAGTTGGCTCACACATTTGTTCATCTACCAATGTTCTACAGTACTGAAATCTTTATACATTTTTCATCAGAAAATGAAAATATTTGTCTTAATTTCTTGTTATTTCAGCTCATTTGTGCCAACGTCACATCAGGAAAATGAAGTATTAGGTCAGTAAAAAAATCACTGATTATGCTGTTATGTTAACATTTTTATAATCATTTTTTCAGATGTTTTGGGACTTTGAATGCTTAAGCTACTGATTAACACTCTGGTTTTAATTTCTCAGTTCATTAAAACATTTACATCATGTGATATAGTTATCAGCTCGTCCCCTTTGTGTCTTGCAGTCGGTGACAGATTTGCAGGTTGAGTTTAATGTCGGAAATAAATGTCAGAAATCTGTTTACTTTTGTAATTGCAAAGCTTTCTGATTGATCTGCAACTTAAAGCAAATTAACAGGATAAAATATTATCTTTCAAGGCTAGACAACATTTGAATAGCCCATTAAGTACTGGTGGGAGACAGGTTCTTACATTACCCACCAGTTGCCAGCTAATCAGTGGTCATCTCTTATATGCTATAAGAGATAATAATAAAAATAAATTATCAGTATGTTACTTGGATCAGCCATATGTGTGAATGCAAGCAGCCAAGCTTTTCACACAGAGATTGCATAGGTGATTCTGTAAAATCTGGGTGAGCCAAAGCATGAATGGAACAGTAAATCATCTGGGAAATTCACTAAAATCTTTTTATTATTGCAAGGAGAGAAACACGGATTCAAATGTGCATCTGGACTTAGTAAGTGTTGTTCTTACTGTACACCATAAGAGCTCTGTCAATCATGTGCTCTAAAATGATTATCGCCAGCCAAAGAGCATTGCAGTTGGAAATGAAGCTAAAATTCTACAGCTTTCTTTCTCCAGTTCAGTTGTCCACATAGTGATACTGCCTTATATTCACCTGTGTGTGCTACAATGCTCCTCTCAACTCTTTGGTTGATTGATACACTTTTTAATATGTAACACTGAAGGATGGAAATAAATTCTGATCATATTTATATATGATTCTGATATATATATATATATATACACACATATATATATATGTATATATATATATATATATATATATATATATATATATATATATATATATATATATATATATACACACATATATATATATGTATATATATATGTATAGGGGGCTGCTCTACCAACTGGCTGAAGCTGCTGCTCCTTATGTTTTTTGCATGGTGATGAATTTTAAGGATGATGACATCTTTGACTGTGATGTGAATTGATCCTGCAGAAAAGTGCAAAACCCAGAGTCAGAGCAGCACGCTGACAAGAAATGGCAGCATGAAGGACCTGAAAGCAGAGAGGAACCAGAACCATCTTCACACTCAGGTAAAATTGCACAGGGCTCACCTCAGAGCAGGTTTGATGTTAAGTAGGGCAGGGCCTTATAGTTTGGAGCCTCTCTCTGATTTTACAGCAAAACAGTTGATTAAATTTGTTTTTATACTTCTAACCTCGTCAAAGGAATGATGGGTTACTGAAGGCCAAACTTCTATTAGCATCATGGATTGCACTGTGTGTACAAATGCATATGACTTTATCACATTTGGTTTGGTATATCTGCAAAAATTAACTTTTTTTGGAGAGAATTGGTTCAGAACATTTCAAGCAAAGTAAAGTACAGACAAAGTCAGGCGTTTATGTCAGTTTTTTGTTGATCCTCTCCAGCATTATAATGGGGAAAACAGTAAGAGCTACGTAAGAAATCAAATAATTCTGGCTATAAGGATGTCTTTTTGGAGGAAGCATGATTCTTGACCCTCTTTGACAGTCCAATTTACATTTGTGTTTGGAGTGGGACAAAATAGTTTGAGTAACTTCTGAACTGATATTATATTTGTAGTAATATATGCATCAGATCTCTCCTGGGTTTGAGGGCACAACAAGCTCAAAAGAGTAACTAAACTTTTAGAACAAGCCCAAAACAAAATGCAACCCACAACTGCCAATATTTACAAGCAACTTTTCAAAGCATAAAAGAAAGGTGCTTATAATAAGCAGACCTGGCAACTATGGCTAAGAGGGAGGAAACGGCTGACATTTGATAATGTTTTTCAGGTGATAAAATGCTGTTTTAGTGACACCCCAAACATGATTGTAAAAATAAAAATTCAGAATCTAATATATTATTGAATTGGTTCCAGTTTGTCGCTGGAGTCAAGTCATTCTTTGGTCTGATGTGGTGCCTGAAAAATGACAAAAAGCAGTCTGACCAGCCCATTTTAGAACTCATTCATCCCACAGACTTTGAAGCAGTGCTAACTGTGTCTCTGCTGTAGCCCGTATGGACACGTGAACACAATCACTGCACTGAAACAAACGCTGATGATTGAGTGAAGCTGTGCAGATCAGTTTAGTCTTTAGTAATCCTGAATCCACATGACAGCCACACACACACACACCTGACATTTACCTGCTGACCATGCACATGCTGATGCACGTGAGGAATGATTGTTTTACCTCCTATTATCTCACACTCTGATGATATAACTATGAATGAAAGAGGTCATAGTTCAAAACAATCACTTAATTATAAACAAAGAGGCTTGATCTGGAAATTTAATTTGATGGCTGATTGAAGCATTAATTTTCTCAGTGGGTAAATGTCTAACAGTGAAAAGCAGCTTTTTATTCAAGAGAAGTCAGTTAACATATTGATTTTGTTCATGTTTGAGGTATCAGAGAGTGAAAGTGATCATGAAATCGCCCTGAGACAGTCAGTGTTAAGTCAGATAAATCAGATCCACAGTTATCTGTAATCTGCTTCCTAATCTTTAATCGTCTCTCTACGGATGGCTTGTGTCTCCTCAGTTTAACTTTAAACTGCAGTAGTCCATTGAGATCTGAGTAACAACTGAGAGTAAAGAAATGATTCAACAGCAATTGCACCATAAAAAAATGCATTGTACTGGTTTTATACAATGTTGACGGAATAAAGAGTGTTTTGAAAAATAAATCACAGTCATTAGTCGACTTACAAACCTCTGGAAGGCAGGAAGTGACGTTTGCCACTTTTGTTCCATATTTCTCCATCACCAGATGTACACAATTAGCCTTTACATCCTAATGTGCTGTTACATGATCATAAAATAAAAACAAAGGGAACACGATGACAGTGACGGTGCAGGATTCAGAGGTAAAAAAAAATATTGCCAGGATTCAACAGTTCATGGATTTACTCCTTAAAATCTGTGTTTCAAGGGAAGGCTACGGTGTGAAAACATTGGATCTCCTTGTCATGTCACTAATGTTGGACACCATCAGCAACGTCAAGGTTAATTTTTTTCTCATCAGAGAACAAAACTTTCTTCCACCATTCAGTGTCCCGTTTTCATGCTCCTAGAATCATGTTTTTGGCAAGTGATTGGATAATGGTTCTGTCAACACATTTATTACGGACATAACTGACAATGTCTTAGGTGCATGCTTTTGTGCTACAGAATGTGAGCCACTTTGTAAAACAGACTCTCATCAACATATGTCAGGACAAGTTTGTCGTGCTGGTTTTTCCTCTAGCAAAGCAATGCAGGCCAGTTCGGATACACCTTTAACTGAAGCCCTTAACATCTTTTTTTAATCTCTGTATAGCAACCATGTTGTAGGTTGGAGCTCGGCAAGATAGATCTGCCTAATTACTGACATTAAATCAGGCAGATCCAGCTGCTGCAAACGGTTAGCATAGCACAAGTTGAGGGAGATCAATGGACCAGTTACTAGCCTCATAGGCACTAACTAGCGCTCACTCTGTCTTAGCTGCCCAGTTGCTTCTTTAACAACACAATGGTTTAATATTCAAAAGGCTGGGATGTTGCAAAAATTTTGCTTTAAGATCTTGTATGCACATGTTCATCATGGGCCTCAATTTACACAATCATATAAAAGTCATATTAAAATGCTGTCGTTATTTTGACCACAGGAAATGCTGAAGTGCTAGCTCACTCCCACGGTCTTGGACTAATTTCCGCTCTATCTTTCTCTGTTATCTTGTCAAAGAACAGCTTATCAAGTTATTGCAATAACCATTTGTTTGCAGTTGGTACGTACTATAACTGCACTGATCTTTACATTTCCAACACTTTCTGCCCTTTTTTTTTACAGAGTGTTGGAACTCCGGCTGACTCAGCAGAGCCAGTGAGCACCACAGGCAGGATAAAGAAGCTGCAGAATCTGGTTCATACAAAGAAAGGACAGCAGAGTTCAGCTGGGAAAGGAAAGAGCTTCACAGACAGTCATGGTGAGTTATTGCAGATGAAAAAGTGTCAAGTACTGAGGATCCTGGGGGCAGTATTTATTCTGAACCACATCTCTGTGCCCCCTCAGATCATCTGGATGTCTTCAGCAACAACAACCCGGTGCTGACCTGTATCGGTCTGGGGAGGAGAACAGAGAAAACTCAATCTAAAACTTTGTCCTCATCTCAGCATCAGCAGCAAAAATCAAGAGATGCTCCTGCTGATCTGAAGGAGGAAGGAGTGTGGTGGAGCCCCTTTGAGTGTCCTCAGCCCTGGTCTCCTTTTTATCACACCTGCCAACAACGTCAGCATGAACTGTGGGTCTGTGGGGGGGCACTGTCTCTGCCCTGGGCCTCAGAGTGGGATCGGTTTGAGAGTCTGATACAAGAGCTGGATAGGAAACAGCCCGACCTGTGTCCTCCTCCAGTGACTGTCCCTTCCATCACTGAGCTGCAGTTCTCACAAAACACAGTAAGAGACATTCGTATTACCTCCGCCAAATAAAGTATATACTGGTATGTTAAAATGTCAAGTGTCCCTTCAGGGAACCCATAATGACGGCAGAGTCATCGGTGAAGAGCAGTTATGTACGGCCCAGTCAGTGTCATAATATCCAGGAATCATCATATCAGCATCACATGATGTAAACGTGTTTTGTCTGACTTTTTGAGTTAATGTTCACACTGTTACAGACCACTGGGCCTGACACAGTAACCCAATAAATAATGATATTATTACAGCACATTAGTAGGGGTTGAAAAGCCTACTAATGTGTATTGGTAGGCTTTTCAACTCTCTATGACAGAGTTACATATTTAGATATCCTTTTTTTTTTCATTTTAGTTATCCATGAACCACCCAGTACCCAGGTGTCAAGCCCTCAGCCCTCAGGCAACTATTCAGTTCGTTCTGGGTCTGGTTGACTGCATATTTGAATTAAGTGGTGAATACAACATATATATATATATGAAGGGCAAGGAGATAGAGCTATTATAACTATTTTTATTATTATTATTTTTATTATTACTAGTGGGGTTGCGGGGGGTTGGAGCCCATCTCAGCTGGCATTGGGCGAGAGGCAGGGTGCCACACCCCTTAAATGGTTTGGAAATGTTTTTCTAGTTGATTATTTTTCTTATTTAATAATGCAGTTGGCAGTGTATTGCATTTTATATTATTGGAAGGCCTGATTTCTCACCATTATAACAAAGTACTTGTAAGGATTGTGTATTCATGGAAAGAGCAACAGAGCTAAAGGTTTGGGTATTGCCCACAAAAAAATATGCCAAATGAAAGGCTATGGCTCTTTAGTGAAGCAAGGGTGAGGTACTGGTCTTCTTAGGGTGTTGTCCTTCCTTGTGGTCCACCAGTCTCATGGTACTTGGTCCAAAGTTTGGAAATGGTACAATAGTTGACACCAAATAATACTGTAGCTCTGAGAGCAAGAACACCAACTTCCAGTTGCATGAGATTTTGATACATTTTATTTGGGCAGACCCACATGTTTGTGTTGTGTTGCTCATTCCACTTATGCATCATCTGTTTAAGTTGTACAGGCTATTCAACAAAACAATATACAAAATAAATTGTTTTTGATAAAGGCGAGAAATTAAAAGAAATAGGTTGAAAGATTCCTGGGAATTAGGAGCAAGTTCAAGTACAGCTCTTTCAACAAGTAAAACAACTTAACACAGCACAGTTTAACATTTGAAGAATTGCTCAAAAATTAACCCATGCTTGTTTTAGTTTCCAGTGTGAAGGACAACGCTTGCTGCTCATTTAACCATTTAGTATTTGACACAGGGTCTAATTCATTGATCGTCAATGTTGGAAAAGGAACCAAAAACTATATAACAGATGTCTTGAAAATGTAATGACTGCTTCATTGGTACTAATGTCAAACCAGGACAAAATAGATAGATATCCTTTTTTTTTTTCATTTTAGTTATCCCTGTTTCCTCTTTTCTGACTCTTTTTATGGTGCTTATTAAAAAGAAAAAAGACCAAAGATGTGCTGATTAGAAAATATAAAGGAACAACAGTGAAGATATGAGCAGAGGTACTGACAACCTTCCCTAACCTTACTGATTAAACAGTATCAGTGAAATATTATCTCCTAATAGTCATAATATTTTGCTTCAGGATGAGACAAATAAACCATATTTATAAGATTTATGTGTCTTCCAGGGTTTAACCTAAATCATAACACAGATCATAAACAGGGAACAAAGAGGCAGCTGTTTATGTTGAGGGTCACCCACACAAGGACAGATAATAAATCCATCTGTCACCAGAAAAATACTCTAATCTCTGATTCCTGAACAGTTGGACAGATTTGGCAGATGTGAAGCCTCTGAGCCCCCACCTTCAACAAAACCTCAGGATGAAGTCAACAGGGTAAGAGAACAGACCTCCTAAAGCTGAGATTTGTCATCTAAGAATTTAACCCGTGCCATATGTTTTCAGGGACAAGGGAGGCTTTAATGACAATATGCTTTGTTTTTACGGCAGGAGCAGGAAAAAGGAACAGAAAAAGTCTGGCTGGAGAGGAAGGAGATGCAGACTTCATCACAAAATGAGAGGGGACATGCTCAGGTCTCACCCATCAAAGTATGTAAAGTAAAACTACATTAACTTCTTTAAAGGTCATGGCATCCTGCTTTCAATGTGATCAAACCTAACAAGGGCTGCATGCTAGTGCAGGGGTTAGTGCCTTTGAGCAAGATGGTTGTTGGTTTGAAATCCAGTCAACTTTCTCTGTGTGAAGATTTGATATTCTCTCTGTGCATGCATAGGTTTTCCAGCTTCCTTCAGACCAAAATCATGCTACCAAAGTAACATAAACCATGTTCCTACCTCATGGCTACAATATCACTACGGTTTAATGTATTGTAGAAGGGTATGCCGAAAATGTTTTGTTTTCCTGTCTTGCCTTTATCCAGTCCATGATAAGCAGATAGACAGCATTTTTTCTGAAACAAGGAAGAGACAGGAAGAGCTCATCCACTGCTTATTAGCTTAGCGCAAACCCTGGGAGTCAGTCCTCTGCCTACAGTCATCATCTAAACTCTTCATCAACTCTTAACAGTCCTGTGTGCTTGTGGTGAATAATTTTTACCACTTTATGTTAAGTTATCTACATATTTTTCAGAACAAATATATTGGTAACTAAACCGCAGGGCACAGGCGATTGTAAGTAGGTCAACAAGCACTTCCACGGTGGTTTGTGCATGCGCCCTGTGATTTAGTTTCGTATGTTTTTTTTTTTTTTTTTTTTTCGAAAAATTACATTAAGTGCTAACTGAAGTCTAAAAATAAGTAATTTCATGTAACGTAGAAAAAAAGAACTTATCACAACAAGCACACAGGACAGTTTGGAGATGACGAAGGATTTATCTGATGACTGTATGCAGAGATAGGCTACCCATTGACTCCCAATGTTTAAGATAAACTAACTAGCAATGGAAAGCTTTGCCTGTCTTTTTCTTGTTATTGCATGCACAGTCAAAAGAATGGTTTCTGTCTGCTTTCATGTACTCAGGAGGGAGGCAAGATATGATAACATATGAAAAGCATATCCCTTGTCTTAAAGATTCAGGTTTTTTTATGAATACATTTTGACTGGGGCAACTTGACAGAGTTGAGATAGACTGATATAAATTCAGCTGTCTCAGTGGTTTCAGTTATTCTCAGTTGTTTCCCATGGCGCTGTAGGGTTACATAACCATTGGCTTAAAATGACGTCTTATTGACACCTTGGGCTCTAATTTCGTGGCGCAGCGTAGGGGGCGCAAGCCTGGCGCACCCCACGCAGTGTTAATTTCGTGCGGCGCACCGCCATGCGCTGCCAATTTGACAATTTGGTAGACCGTCTGCGCAGAGATGGGTGTGACGGCGCACCAGGGGGGAGGTGCCGACAGATTCGAGTGGCGCAGTGACAATTTCGTGCCAAAAAACAGTGCAGAAAGTGCGCTGAAAGCACGCCAGCTCCAACCTGGTCTAACCTCGGCGCAGGGCGGAGCGCACACTCCGCAGCTGTAATTTGGTGACAAGCGCACATGTGGGCACGCCTCAGTGGCAGGTTTCCAGAGTGTCAGGCACATTTTAATGCAATAAACAATCACAGCAATCACTATTTAATGTAACCGTCTGAACCAGCATATACATTTTTATCTATATTAATTGTCCCGTCACATCTGATGTCGGATTAAAGCCGTTTGTCATAATAGAAACTTCACCTGGCAGCTGGAAGTTTGATGCACATTTTACAAGTCAACAATAAACAGCCTTAACATCTGATACTGAGTATATATCTGGCTTCTCTCATTTAATTAAATTCAAAGAAAAGAGGGAGAAAAAAGACGAAGAAAAAGGAGAGAAAATAAATGTCTGTCACTCAGGATTTACCCGTGATTTCCCATATTCCTCTATTTTAGTCTTTATTTTTAACGTGATCTAAAAAGATAGAGTAGGCTACATAATTGCAAGGAGAATGAGGAGGAGACACCGGGAGAGTATACAGTATTACTAAAGGCTCTGCTATTTGGCGATGACAAACCAGGAATGCAGGTGGATCACAAGTATTATGAATGGATAAGCCAGCTGTGGTGTAACTGTCTCTTATTTTTTTTACTCCTATTAATGACAAAGGAACAGATTACATCTGTCCCGGGAGCTGGCCCACACGGTGACGCGCCCCGCTGTCCATGCCTGCTGAATGACAGCAGCTCTGACCGTCTCCAGCAGCGGGGATCATTCAGACCAATCAGACGCTGCGCCTCGGCCGCAGCGCATTTAAAGGCGAGGAGAGGCGCTCATTTGATTGGTGAAGACAGCGATCGGCTGTGATAATCCCACTCACGTCTATTCTCCTCCTACTCTGACATTTGCGCGGAGAGGCAGAGACGTGGGCGTGGACGGGCAAGCTCTGCGCCCCTGTGCGCCATGAGTGCGCCTGTCTTGGCACTGCAGGAAACTTGCAAAGTGCGCTGGTCACACCCAGTGCGCACGGCGAAGGCCGGCGCAGGCAGGTGCGCCTGCGCTTGCGCCTGGTCTACGAAATTAGAGCCCCTTGTCTCTGTGGTTCATACATCAGTGTGTGCGTGTGGACCTTTAAGATCCTCGAGTTTAAAGAACTAAAGCTACTTTAGGGAAAGTACTTACAATATGTTACGTACAAAGCTCACAGACTAAACTGTATTTTTCTTTATTATTATTGTTATTATTATTATTATTATTATTGTTATTATTATTATTATTATTACTGGTTTTGGCACCTCAAATTTACTTAATCTCACACACAATGATAGATAAACACAGGTTTGTCTTCGGTTTGAAATGCATATTTCAGGGGTAGTCAACATGGTGCCCGTGAGCACTTGGTAGCACCCTAGGAAGCCTCTGAGGTGCACCAGGACTTTCTAAAAGCAGCCAGTTACCACCAAAGAGCTTGAAATAAAGGACCTTTTTATTTTTATTTCTATGATTTGCAAATGAATAATACTCACATTAATACAAGAAACAGCAAATTTAATATGTGTGTTATATTTGTCTGTGTTCTTTTGAACTTTGACCTGCGAGGGATCAGAGTTTACGTTGATGCACCCAGTCTACATTGATGCAAGCTCGGGCCCTTATAATGCCACCTGTACAAAAAAGTCACAATGGTATGATTGTTGTACAAATCAGTTAAGATTAACGGATAGATATATTATATGGAAGCGTTTAATGTTTAAATAACTGATTGAGATGGGGTGGAACTTGATAAGTTTAACTTCCTCCCACTCGTTTTTGAATGTATTATATACAACAACTACACTATATATTTTTTCTATTTCTGTTTTTGTTCTCTTTTGAATAAATTAAAAATACATAAGGTTCAATTCAATTTGATTGATTGTTAAAGATGCATGAAAGTATAATGGTCTGGCACATTTCCATACTCACAATGTAAAGGGAACTCTAGGGATTGGGACTGAACAGCTGTGTAGCCTTAAGGGAACCACTAATCAGTATGGCTAACCGGAAAAAAAAGGCTTCAGTTTGCTAAGGAACATAAAGATTGGTATCTGGAGGACTGGAAGAAAGTCATGTGGTCTGATGAGTCTAGAGCTACCCTGTTCAAGAGTGATGGGCACATCAGGGTAAAAAGCGAGGCAGGTGAAGTGATGCACCCATCATGCCCAGTGCCTACTGTACAAGCCTGTGGGGGCAGTGCTGTGAACTGTGACAAATCTTATGACATTGCAGAAGCTTATCCAAACAATGCCACAGTGAACAAGTGCACCAATCAAAGTTATAGTCCAACAAATTATTAGAGTGTGTGACCTTTTATAAGTTGGTGACTTTTTTTTTTTTGACCAGGCAGTGTATTCCGCCTATTAAATTTATAATATTAATAATTTTGGAGTAAACTACATACATTCATATTTCTCAGAAACATTAAACAAACAAGTGGCCCTCCATAATACTCCTCCACTTCTGGGTAGCTTTCAGTCTTTAAAATGTTGGTGACATTAGCTTTGTAATATGCTAATCATGTTGGCTTATATATTTCAAATACATTGATCTTTTTCTACTTTAGGTTTTAGTACTACTCACCCAGTATCTAATGCTTTTTTGGGCTTGAACAAGTATGTTGCAAGGTGTGGGAGTCCCAGCACAGGAAGAGGAAGTTAAAAGCTGAGCACAGGTAGTTTGGGATTAAAGCTCCCAGCACACCTCCCACTGTGCAGCTCTCAGCTATAAAAAGCAAGGCAACCCCTGCAGGATTAAGAGTTTTGCTTGGCAGAAAAGCTGCATGTCCCAGCATAAACTGGAGAGTGAGCTGTTGTGTCACACGAGAGGTCAGGCGTAGCTGTTCAGAGGCCTGACTCAGCGCTCTGCTCCGGTAACTTCTCTCCTTTGTTTGCAGTCAAGTGGATGATAACACAAGCAGTGAACCAGAAACTTATGAGGCTGTTAAAAACTGTGGCTTTTTGTTTTGACTGTGCAGGATGGAAACACACTGAAGGATGAGGAGAAGAGGAAAGGTGGAGGTGAGGAAGCGTTTTTGAAGGCACATCGGCGCTCTGGTGACTCTCTGGAAAGTCTCTACAGCCTGAACAGTGGACAAAGCTCCTCGAGTAAGCATGTATATGGGCACAGAGCCATGATGAAATCCTCTTTTCAGTATCTCATACTCCCCTTAAGATGCCTTCATCTGTAAAGTTAATACCTGACAATCTAAACAGATCCTTGTCTCAGACTACGACTGTTTTATGACAATTGCCATCAGCATCAACACGTTGAACCTGCCAAGGTTAGAGATCAAAAGTAATGCATCACATTTTTATTTAATCTCTTGATATTTTGTCACTTTTGTGTTCCTTGATTAACAGCTGTTCACCGCAGAAACTGCCACAGTCATGTGGGATTAGGCTCCTTTTAAAGTGCCCATATTTTGCTTTTCTGGGTTTTAAATGTGATTTACATGTCTCTGTGCATGAAAGACTACTTCCATGCACTAGACAAAATGCCTTTAAGTGTCAGGACTTCTCTCTCAACTTCTCTAAATAGCCCTTCAGCTGCCTGAGACGGCTCGATTCCCCAGCCCCCTTAAATTAACCTACTAGTGTGATGTCTTACTATTGTTTCATGAGCAGTTGAAGCCCATTTACTCAGGGTAGCAGGCCCAGTGCAGAGCAGAGGCTAAAGAATGAATGGACTGCTGCTGATAACATAGATAGCAGGGCTGAACGGACAAAATCACAAAAATGGGTAAATCAGAGTGGACAAAGGGAAGGGGCCTTGCATCACAAACAGATTGAGAATAGGGGTAGATCAGGGGGCACAGTAAATGAAAAGTAGGATTTTAGTGATAGCAAACATACTGTTGGAGTCATCAAAACTGAATGTACGAACCTGTGCTAAGGCAAAATTTGGGCTCCATTTTGCCTTTAAGAATTTAATATACAGCTCAGTGGATCAGTCAAGAATAATTTGCACATTGTGGTATAAAAAAGTCAATTTCAACTGTTCCTCTTGCCCAATGTTGTTTTCTCATTAAACCATTGTTATTTTTACCATAGTAAAATCAATGGCAAGGTCAGAAAAGAAAACCTGTCTCTGATTTCATTTGATTCACAAATCAAAGCAGAGGCAAATCAAAACCCATTTAAACATTTAAACTTTTAACATATTATGAACTTAAGTTCAACAATCCGTCATAATAAAAAATCACTTGTTAGTTGGTACTAAAACAAAAAATCTTACTTTCTTTAATTGTTAAACTAAATGCAACATATTACTGTGTATTATTTAATCCTCTTGTTTGTTTCCTCTTCATCAGGTGGAGTGATCAGTGGCTCTGGCTGGTCCAGTAATAGAGACAGTCTACGTCTGGATGATGATCTGTTGTCCACACGACAGCTCTGTGGCAGAGCGAGAGTTCACACCGACTTCATGCCAAGTCCATATGACACAGAATCCCTCAAACTCAAGGTGAACAATTTAAGGAAGTGCTGTTCATGTCACAAGGAAGAAATTATAAGATTTTGGTGGTGATCCAGGATTTTTGTCAAGGATTTGTCAACATTGTGTGATAGGGCAACTTTCCACATTTTGTGACCTCAGAACACTTCTGGTTAGGGTTTAAAATGGGACAGGGAGCTGAAAGACAGCCCAAGTTATTCTAAAGCTCTCCGTAGTGTGCTTTCCTCACGCACACACTCACATGCTCCCTAAAACAACAAAAGCACATTTACCGCTAATTTCACGATGGTTAACGAACACGATTCTACTTTTCTATATTTGTGTACAAACTAATGAATCCCACTGTTAATTATGGTCATTGATTTTAATACAGGCTTTCCGGTGTGTATTACAGATACAATGGAGAATAGAGCTAAGGACTCCAGAAAAAATGAGACAATCCATGTTTGAAGCCAAAACTTTTTTTGTCTAATGTAAACAAATATAACACCAAAGATCAGTGGGATCCTGAAAGGCACGTGCGTTCCCTGGTGCGCCACTGTGTGGGCCATGTTTGTTTGTTTGTTTGTTTTCTTTCTTTTTTTCCTTCAAAATACAAATTTTAAACCATTAAACACAAGGACATGGGACTTTAGCCTGACTCAATTTATGATTATTTATTGTATCATTATTTATCTATAAACCCTCCTCCCCACTCCCATCGGATGTCATTTGGGCAGCAAAAGAGCATGAATTCATTATCACAGCCTCCTTAGACTTATTTTTCCATCGTGTCTTATGCTCAGGAATGCTATAATGTACAGACCCACTGTAAAAAGACCCAACAGCTAAACCTACCAGGCTGCATGGTGCACACTGAATTAAAGAGAACAAGAACTGGAAACAGGATTAAATCCAGTGCAACCCCACTTTCCCTTTAAATTATTTTGTACTATCATGAAAAATCAATTATTTAACTGTCTTATTTTTCAGGTGGGAGATGTGATAGACATCTTTTCCAAGCCCCCCATGGGAATCTGGACCGGCATGCTGAATGGCAAGATTGGAAATTTCAAGTTCATTTATGTGGACGTGCTTAATGAGGAGAGTCCTGACTTGCATGAGGAGACACAGAACCATAAAATGACTCAGAAATCCCCCGTCAAGGAAGTGTTAAGGCGTCTCAGCTTAGAGGTAAATTTTAATTATTTGTAGTTTTGACTGATAGTTCATCAGTGTTGTAGCATTGATTTTTCTACACCAGGGTATTTTATCTTCTATTGTTTCCAGGAGTATGCCTCCTCTCTGCAGCTAAATGGGTACCAAACAGTGGACGACTTGATGAGGCTGAAGGAGCACGACCTGATGGAGCTGAATGTGACTGATCCAGAGCACCGCCATCGTTTGCTCACCGCCGTCGACTCCCTGCAGCAAATGCACTGTGAGTAATGGAAAACCCTCTAAAGGTTGTCCAAGGACAACGCACATTTTCAGACATGATAAAAGCACAGAGAGATTCAGTGAGACATTTGGGGTTCAGAAAGTAAAGAAGAAGAGTGACACTGCACCTGAAGTAGATAAGACTGGGAGGGTATCGGGGCCACGGCTAAAGAGGTTAAGGATAACGGGATAACCTCAGACAGTGTTTCTGAGAATAGAGTGGGACACACAAGGACAGCAGCAGCAGACAGATTGGCTGTTGAGCCTTAATGCACATGAATAATGGCTGTAAAGGATTACTGAGTGCTCATCCATTCTGCTCTGTGACAGTACATCCAACAGGCCCCTCTCCTCTGCTTCACAGCTGATTGGCAGACAAAGAGCGAGGCCAATCAGGAAGCCGAGACCCCCGGCGAGAGCATGAAGGCAGAAGTGAGCGGTGGCCCCAGAGACTCCGGCTGCCACATGTCACCTGACAGCTCGGACAACAGCGCAGAGGATGCACACCTTCACTTTTACCTTCAGCATAATCAGCCTGCTGAGACGGCAGCTTCATGAGAAAATCCTCACTGTACGAAACATACTTAACAGTCCTCGCTGTACTGGACAAAGGCTGTCCTTGACATGATAACGCCACAGCAGGACTGGATACAACAGTTGGTCCGAGGTTATTTTGCAGTATTCAACAGGTTTTTTTGTCCTGAGACATCAAATCCCAATATCACCTTGTCAAAGGAACCAGCACAGTGCTACATTTTGTGTTGGCCTACAAAAAATGTGCATGTCATCCCTGAACACCACGCTGTGTTAAGTAACAGGACAGTAGATTTTGTCATCATACCTAGGAATTAGCATGAGAGCCTACTTTCACAAAAGTCCTGAGCGTTTTAACCTTCAGTTTCATATCATTGCTGAAAATAAACACTCTAGCACATGAAAAAGAGAGTCCATGACTACTTTGCAGGAGCAGCTGGATCCACCTGACTGTTGTCTCTGATCAGGTAAATCCATCATGTCAAGTTGCAGTCTACAACTACTGTCCCAAAAGCAGCATTAAGGAAGAGGTGGGAAGTTAGAGAATATGGCAGAAAGTCACAGCTCACGCAGAGATTAGCATAGATGCTAAAACCTTCAGACACAGTGTTGTCAGATCTGGACCACATGTCTTTTTAAAATGAAAACAAACGACTCTAAATGCATTTCTCCATGGAAAAGATATTTTCGCTGCACTTTCAGCATGTTTTGATGAAAGTTTGTTCTATAGTACTTTACACTTGCAGCAGTAGCATGTGCTACTACATTATCTGATTGGCCCGTAATAATGTAATTGACAGAATGGTCATCCAGCTTTGTGATGGATATACTTTTGAGAGACTCCACCCATTCCAAAACACTTTCCCAGATGGATTAGTAAAATATATTGAACCGTCCATGTGATGTGTCAGGTTAGAGTTTAATTAAAGTTTAGAGTACAGTTAGCTATATGCAACTAACCCAAATAAAAAGCTTATGGTACACCAATGAAATGCACTAACATCAACACCACTAAACGTCTCTGTTAAATACTTTCTTCTTACTGTGCTCTGATTAAGTAAGCAATTAAGTAAGCAATCGGAGATGTTTCAATTATGAATCTGACATTCTCTGTAGTTCTAGTAAGCAGTTTATTGAAACTTCCCTTTGCAAGATGTGACAAAGACATCAAATTTCACTTCATTTTGGTAATATAATTGGAAGCTCATCCAAAAATCCTTAAGACTTTGAGACATTGGAAAAAGAAGTGCTAAAATGCTAACTCATGTCCATAATATGAACTTACTGCTGCACCTTTTTATTGGTCAATGTGCCAATGCTGGCAGGCCTGTGCTTTGCATCATAAAAAAAACAGTATAGAAGGGAGACAACATTTTGGCCAAATCAGCACATGTGGCGAGTTCAATAGGTAGTTTTGAAGACAGCTATACTTTACAACCCACTCTCCTAAAACTTCCAATGCTGTATCACCTGTTTTGAGGTGACATTCCAGACATAAGCTATTTTATATGAATTTTAACTGTCTAATATCTCATACTTTACAATAAAACATCCAAACTGAGCCTTCATCAACACTTATCCTCAACTTCAGCAGTGAACTTGTGTCTGTACAAAGTAAAATGTTAAAGCAAATGTAAGAAATTAACTTTATTGTGTTTGTTTACATTAAAAATAGGTGTGTATTTTACTATGGCCTTTAAAAGACTTCAGAATGATTAAATAAACTATATGATGAATTAAAATTTGACTCCTTTGGCTTGCTTTTGTAGTCGGACATTGGTCCTTCACGTGCTTCACTCATGAATAAATACTTTCCAAGAATTTCATCATCAACAACATCTTGGTATTTCATATCTACTTTCTGTGTCAGAAGTGAGTTGCCTTAACATGGAGGAATCAATCAATCTATCAAACTTAATTTGTATAGCACTTTACATACCGGGTCTTAAAGAAACTTGAAAAGAAAAGAAACAAGATAAAATAAAATAAATAAAAACAGAAAATGAAAGTAGAAGACCCTACCCACCTTGTGATCCACATACAACACATGCTCACACACAAAAACATTCGAAGGAGATTTTAAGAGGAGAGGAGGAATGTGGCATGTTGATGAACTTTGCACCCCAACATGAGTGCTGATTGGTTTTACTGCTGACAGCCAATGGTGGTAACAGTCTATGTTGTTCCTCACACCTCACATTTAAACTGCTTGTCTCTTTCTGGGTTCTGCAAGCAAGAGGCAGGGAACACCTTGGACCAGTCACCAGCTGATCCAGGACCATAGAGGGACCTACACACGTTTTTGGTGTTTGGGGAGAATATTAAAACTCCCCGGCCCTAGCTGACATAAGGGGTCAAACCAGCAACCTTTTCTCTGGAAGTCACACACAGTTAACATGATGTGCCACTGTGCTCCACTGGACAATAGATAAGCTAAAATTATATATGAGATGACTTTTAGGTGAAAGCAGGGTCATCCACAGAGGTAGCTGGCCCCCGATGGTCTCATAAATGGGCCCCCGGTGAAATATGAAAGTATCAATGCACCAACGCTGGACCTGTAACATTACTGCTAGTTTCCCTCACCTGGCTCCAATCAGTTCTTGTTAACAAGATACTATGGGCCAGATCCACAAAGAATGGATTGCTCCTGCTAATAGTGTCATCATTTGCGTAGAATAAGCTTATGCAGTCTGCCCTGTTTTAGTGCCTTATCCTCAAAAGAATTTGCTCTCATCATATGCAGGGGCTAACATGTCCACACAGGTTGGCAGTTGAGCGCACTTTGCACCTCTAATTCAAAAGAAACGCAGAAAATACTACTCAAATGACCAAAAAGTTGTCAAGGAGTTCATAGTTACTTTTTTTCAACAGACTGCATTCAGACAAAAAAACATTCATGTTTACTTAAAAATGGTGGAATGGTCGCAGAGAATAGCACAGTAGGCTGTATTACTGTCATCCTTGATGCATCTAGTAGCGCAAGGATCATGCAGCCTGGCAACCGCTATCTGCAAATGATTTGTCACTTAAATCAAAAAGTGATACTCCGGTAATCCTTACTTGTTCGCGCCTGCCATCTCGCCTGCCACTGTGCCTTCACCTGACTTCAATCACTGCTGCCATGATTTTCGGAGAGTGCTGGCATGACAGTCTTTCTATTGTCTCTGCTCCACAGTAACCAACAACTCAGTGCAAGAGGGATAGAGGGAGAAATTTAAAACACAAATCTCACTGGCGTTACAAAGCCTCGCTTTACTGTCTGTGGCAATTAGCACTGGACTTTGTGGATTATGTGACAATTGCAACGAGGCTCATTTGCATAGGAAGGAGGCAGTTTTGTGCTTAATGTATGAAATTTTTCTAATTTACATGCATGCAAATTGGACCGGCGCAGCAAAGAGTGGCAGTGCAGTTTGTGTTCAGTTTGCCTGCATTTCACCGTTTGCGTATGCTTTGTGGATCGCACGCAACTTTATTCTATCATTTGCACAGGTTTAGCAATCGCAAAAGCAGTGCAATCCTTTTGAGGATCTGGCCCAAAGAGTAAGAAATATGCTATCCTTAAAGCTAACTGCAGTAGGTCCAAACAAAACAAGGTTAACCTAACAAAATCAGAGGCTTGTACCAGCTTACTAAAAGCGGTCTTCCATTATGAAACATGAAGCAGTTACTCACAAAAATCAATTTTGTGAGTATTTATATAAAACTAAATACTAAAAACAGGCTGGAGCCTATTCCAACTGTCATTGGGCAAGAGGCATGGTACACCCTGAACCAGTTGCCAGACAATTGTAGGTCAACACAGAAAGACAGATAACCATTCGCGCTCATACTCATACCTATGGGTAATTTAGAGTCACCAACTAACCTTCTGAGCATGTTTTTGGTCTGTGGGAGGAAGCTGAAGTGCCCGAAGAGAACCCACGCATGCACAGAAAGAACATGTAAACTTCAAATAGAAAGGCACTGCCCGACCTGGGGATCAAACCAGAGGCCTTCTTGCTGTGAGGCATGTGCACTACCTGCTGCACCACTGTGCAGCCCCAAAAAGGTGAAATATGAATGTTCTTATATTATGGACTGTAGATGATGAAATCCCTAAAATCTCTGCAATTGTATGTGGCATGCTCTCCTAGTCATCAAAATTGATGAGCCCAAATGGAGGCAGAACATGGGATCTTTAAAGGTGACATACATACTTCAAGCATCTTACTATATTACTACTATAATACTATATACTATATTATATATACAGTTTTGTCATCATCATAAACCTGTGAATTACAGATTCAACCTCCTATTAGATGGGGGTCCTGTTCAATTACATGATGTCACACCAGTGCAGGGATTCCATTGTGTCTCTGTTGAGGAATATAAAAATAATAATTTTCATCCAGTGGGTAAGAAAAAACTCTTTACTTTAACTATACCATTAAACCCTTATGGTCAAGCTAGCCTGAATTAAACCTGTATCTAAAACAAAAGAGAGACAGAAAGCCCTTCAATTAATGAAAGAGAACATCACTTTTATTAAACATTTTACATGTCTGCAGATAAATCAATAAATGTTACATGAAATCTGAACCTCTGCTGTGGACTACAATAGGAAATACCTCTACTGGTATATTGTTCAAAGAAAAAGGCAGCAATGTGAGAGTTGTAACACCTTAATAACTACATAATAAATCAGTCATGGCATCACAAATAGAGGCAAAGAAAAAGATTAAATAATGACCTCATTCACTCCTTAATTCACCCTGACCCCTCACCCCATGCCCCCATCCAGGAAACAAGAGGGCAAGTTTTAACAATTGTGCCCCAACTGTCCCATCAACATGAAAACATTAATCATACAATTATAAATGCAAACACAAAGCAAAAAACATGTCCACATTATGTAAAACCCTCCACGAGGAATGTAAAATAAAAAACAGCTCATATATTTACAACAGTTTCTGATAAAGAACATCAAACATATTTATTGTAATGTACTGTAGGAATGAAATCCATAAACTTACATTTTACCCTTCAGTGTCTGAACTAAATCTTTTGAAAATTCTCATTTTAACTTCAGAAAACTGACTTTTATTTTAAGTGTTGTTTTTAAACTGTTATTCAATATACTTCATGTCGGACAAAAATGTTTGCCACATGAACAGATCAAATGTATGTATAAATGTTACCCAAGAAATAAAACTATATAAATATTTACCACATTTTCAAATCATTCACTGAGGAAATAAATGGGAAAAACAAGCACCCAGTGGGCGCTATTTCAAGAGGGTTGAAAAACAGCTGAAAACAATAATAACACAGCATTTTTATGAGTACAAGACTGGAAGACTTAAGGGAGAGCCAGGCATTAAAAACAGTGACAGATGGAATTTATACAGAGCTAAACAAATTTATTCAACCACCTGTTATATAAAAAGGAGAATAAATGTTTTAAAAATATTTCAAAAACTTGTTCAACACTAAAACTATATAGTCCCTTTTACACGTAATAGTTAGTATGACCTCCTTTGGGCTTAATAACAGCCTGCAAGCTTTCTGGGGACCAGCAGCTGAGGGGGGCTCATGGAGGATGGCAAAGAAATGGTCACTATCCTGGAGCAAACCAGAAAACCCCCAAATCTGAGCCACTCGCCGAGCTTCTCTGAGAAGTCAGAAATGAATCAAGCAGAATATTCAACCACTAAAACAAATTATTCTAATAAATAACTAGAATGTAACATATTAATTAAAAATAATAACATGCTTTACTATTTTACTAATAACAATGATAATCATATTTGAGCATTTAAAATGTCATTTTTTGTTACAAAGCTTTGACATGCTGGTGTTTTTTTGGCAATTATCAATGCTGTTCATTTAGGGCAGCTGTGGCATAAACCTTACACTGGGTGGTGATCTAATTAACCTGTTTAGCACTGTATATATACATTTCAAGAAATAGGCATTTTTATATAGTTTTGTTGCAGAAAATAAGACTTTCCATCGGCTATCAAATGTATGAATACATTTTTTTTGTATTTTTTAATGCTAAGTAAAGATGATCGACTGATTCTTCTATTCCAAGCACAATAAACATCTGATTACGTTTGATAGTTTTGAATATCAATTTTAAAATCCATCTCTCTATTTTTTGCATATGCCTGACAAATCCTCCTCTGTCCAGTCGTACACTCTTTAATGAGAAAAACACCCACAACATACTTGACATCAGACATTTTTCCCCTTGAAGAAACACAGAAATTGAAACATGTCTCTTCAACACCAACACGTCATTACAGCAAACTGAGGAGACAGTAACAGTCCGGGTGATGTCTGATGTCTATTCTTGTTTCACCCTGTGGACTCACAGGTCAGTGTTCTCTGATGTTCAGAGTCTTGGACAAAATCCTACACTCTTCAAACCATGGTATCATGCCGTGGTCATCGGCTGTGACCTCCTCGAGAATACCTGGCGTGACCATTTTCAGGAAAGAGTGAGAGCTCGTCTGCGCTGCCCAGCCCGTTATTGATATCTGAAAAACAAAACGGAAAAGAAATGAATGTAGACTCATTTTATTGTGAACAGTTATCAGTTTAAGTGCTGTCATGTTCAAACTCTGCCGAATTATGTAGTGATCACTGGCTTCCTCTAGTGGTGGGAACATGAACTGTTTGCTCAGTCTGCAGTGTATTTTAAATCCTGACAGCAGCTAAATGTTTTCATCTAAAGAGAGATCACGTCATCTTCTGACACCAGCAGAGAAAAGCTTGTTGAAGATGGACAGCTTTATGACAAATGCATTTTTGTTTAGGTTTTCATCAAAACTGTATCTGTTGTTGTAATATTAAGGACATATTAAGTTTTTAACATATCTATTACAATTAAAGCAGCAGACACACCCCACAAAAAGTTAGCAGACTCCTAAATCAAATCAAAGGGATCGCCGGCCCACCCAAGCTGCAACACTGACTTTGTTTACTTGTATTTTTGTAATGTTTTAGTGAATGATGCACAACTTTAAAAAGCAAGGTCAGTGCTGATATTTTCGTATTACCTTTTGTTGGCATAATTCTCCCACAATTGCAATATTTTCTCCACTGTCAACTCATGAAAATGGACCACAATTCGTCCAAAAAGTCAATTTGACAGCCCTGAGAACGAATCTTCCCTATAAGCACTGAACATGTTTCACGACTGGAAACAGAACGCGCTTCTCAGACTGGAAGTATGAGCAGCATGTCGTGGGTACAATCTCAACACCTATTTTTCTGCAGTTCATTAGCATAAGCCTTATTTACCTGAAACCAGCCAGTATGTATGTCCACTGTGTTATAGTAAGTCATCCTTCCAATCACTCTCCCCCCCCTGTTCGAGTGTTGTGGGAGGGCATCAAATATTGTCCCATGGATGACTGTCAGCTGGCCTTCCAATGTGCAGCCCTTCTTTCAATGGATCTTTATGGGGACAAGTGAGTTTGGAAGCTCAGTCTTTGTCATTTGATGGGAGGTTTCAGGTCAAACAGCCTTTTTAATCCAGAAGTACAGTGTTTTTTCAGAATATTTTTATTGGTGGCTCCACTGTGATAAATCTTTTAACTCATGACTACTCATATGACATCATTGCAGTGATGTTTTAAGACCTCCATTTTGACCCCTCAAGAAAGTGACAACTTTCTGTCAGTCTGCTGACCAATCTAATGCAGCCAATTTATATTTGTTTAGTGTCCAATCAGGAGCAGCCAAAAGTCTACAAGAGACAAAAGCTGTCTGTAATTTCCCAAAAGAATTGAAAAGGAGGTTTGATTAATGTTATGTTTCCCTTTTTTCACATTTGAGGAAAAAAATGCTTCCAAATATGTCACAAATCACTAATCAGAGCTAAAATTATGTAGGAGAACAAGTGAAAAAAAAAATGTTTTAGCTTTTGCACTGAGTTTCTTTGCATACTAAAATTTAATTTCTCTAATAGCCAAGGCTTGACAGATCTATATGCAGATGTGAAAAAGCTTGTTCATCATTAATCTGTGTGTGATTTCTTATTAGGTTCTGCATGAGTTTTTATTTTTTGATTTGACTCTATGCCCCACCCTTCATAAAACACCAGTGTGATATCATTTCATTCTAAATCTTCTAATTGCCCATGTCGTTCTGAATAAATAATGTCTTTAACTTGACTTTGCTTGAAAGATGTGAGGTTTCACATGCATTCTAACAAAAAAACAAAAGAACAATAAAATCTCAGGTGGATTCAAAGTTGCAACAAAAGTGGTCTGGAGCTACAAGGGTTAATGTCCTGCACATGTCAGCAAAGTACATTAATAAGCTTTAACAAGTGTCTGGAAATTGAAATTCCCTCTGTTATCATTGTTGGGGTTCAGTAACTACAAACTACATGAGTATGTCTGTCTGTTTTAATTCTGTTCAAAAAAATCCCCAAGTCTTTCCATATTGCTAAGAATTAGATTGTCACTGTAAGATAACTTAACTTCTGCTGACAAATAAACAAAGATGGTGTGTTGTGCATTTACTTTGAGCTTTCGCTGGGGAAAGTTATGCCACTAAGGCCCTGCCCACAAAATACATCACCACAGTGTATAAACAAGGTAACAATGTTTTGGCACATGCAGGAGTGCCAAAAACTCTAGTACTCATTAGAGTTCACTTGAGGATGGTTGCAGAAGTAACTGTATGTGAGGAAAAGACATGAGGCCTTCAAATACATCAGCCTGGTTAAAAAAATGACCTTAAACTATAACTCGTCTTTGTGCTACCACTGTGTGTGTGACTGTGTGTGTGTGTGTGTGTGTGTGTGTGTGTGTAGGTGTGTGTGTGTGTGTGTGGATATAATTCTTTAATGACAACTTATTGAGGATTTCTGCTTTTGAAAATATTGTATCTATTGGTCAAATGGCTCTAGGTATCACCTGTTTGTATGTGAATACATTGATCTAAATGTCAGTAGATATGACGAGCAGTATGGCAGCGTCCATGAGAGGACATCAACACTGTTCAAACAGGCTCCTGTGATAATCCAATCACAGCTGTCGTGGATTCATCCAGTTCTTTCAAAGCTTATGGTCTAACTATGAAAATGGTCTCTCAAGGGGGAAAGGCTTCACCTGAGAAGATGAGCTTCTCCTTCATGACATTCACTTCCCGATTGGTCCGATGTGACACGGCACTCAGCATGATCTGTTCAGGGTTATAGTTCTGCATTCCACTCATCTTCCACCTGTGACAGCAAAACACACATGCACAATATTAATTATTAATACAAGAGAATTTAGGTTGACATCATATAGACTACATCAATGCTTCTGTGTCCTGTTCATAAAAAATGATGCATTTTACCCCTTCATCATTTGAAAGTTAGAAAAAAAGCATTGTATCAGTATTGTTCCCTGCATTGAAGGTCCCATGTCATGCTGTGTTTGACCGTTTACATTATGTCTTAGGTTTCCTCTTTGGAAATGCTAAGATCTGAGGAGGTGGGGGGCTATTGACGCTGCAATATCTGAGCTTGTTGGCTGATCAAACAATGCCTGATGGGAGGAGGGAGGAGGCATTACGGCTGCAGAGCAGACCTTCCAAACAGTGATGGCAATCCATTCGGATTTACTTCACGTGCTAATAAGCCATCCTCTGGAACACTGTAAGGAGTATTTTGTCCACTTTCGTCAGTCCGGCTACTACTTCCGGTCCGCGGAGCACTGCGAATGCGCAGATCTGTGTGTGTATCAAAACGTTATTTTAACGGATTGAAAAAGAGAACACGTCTTTTAAAATGTTTTATAACCATTCGGATTTACTTCACGTGCTAATAAGCCATCCCCTGGACCACTGTAAGGAGTATTTTGTCCACTTTCGTCAGTCCGGCTGCTACTTCCGGTCTGCGGAGCACTGCGCATGCGCAGGTATGTGTTTATCTAAACGTTATTTTAACGGATTTAAGAAAGAAAACACGTCTTTTAAAATGTTTTATAGCCATTCGGATTTACTTTAGGTGCTAATACGCCCTCCACAGGACCACTGCAAGGAGTATTTTGTCCACTTTTGTCAGTCCAGCTTTGACTCCTATTGACTTCCAGCGATTGAGCTAAGCTACCTACGGAGCTAACAGCTGGGAGCCAGCCACTGGACGCAGAGACACAAAAAAGGTATTTTTGAGCTTGTCTCACTCTGTCAATGATAGGGAAAGGGCGTGGGTCCAAAATAGTCGGAGTATTCCTTTAAGGGGCGTGTCACGAGAGCCCCCACCCAACTCTGTGCTGTTGAAATGGCTTTAATGATAACATTGTTTTCATGTCTAATGTAATGCATCTGTAAAGTCGAATCAATGTTGACAAAATGAAATATCCTTTCAATGTTAATCGTATCGTAGTTGAATTGATGTTAATTCATTATCACAATAGGTTAGAAATTAAATGTTGCAACGTTGATCACAGCAGACATACACATTTTTTTTTCAATATCTGACATCAATGTTGATTGCAATCTTCAGCCTGACTATGTTTCAATGTTGATTCAATCACTTTTTGCTAACTCATGGTATTTGATAAGCAGTTGGGTGTGAGGATAAACTGTGATGTACCATCTTTTTTGATTTGCATATCTTACCTGTGTATTGTGTAACATGTTCATGTTACTTGATGAAAGACTGGAGGATAAACATACAGTTGGCTGAATATAATCAATCCCACTGCAGTGACTAGGTTAGCATGCTTTAGCCTTTGATGTTTGGGGAAAATGAGATTGCTGTTATCTGTTATGCGGCAAACATTTTTGGTTTGTGTGTGTTCAGAAAGAGAAGCTCAACAGCTTGCTGAATATATAATCAGTGTTTTAACCTACCCCAGGCTCTCCATTTGTGCTAATGCTCGCCCAGAAGGTAGACTAAGCATTGACCATCCCATTGGGGTTAGCATATTGTGTGTTAGCCTGTGATTTTTAGGGGAAACAAGATTGCTGTTATCTGTTAAACAGCATGAATTAACAGTTTGTGTGTATTCAGGACTGTAATCGACTGGAGCAGCATTTCACTCAAAGTTACAATTAAAACCTATTGTAACTTCCTGTATGTACACTGCTTTGCTCTGGCTCATTAGCATATGAAGGCAATTGACCTCAAAACCAGCCATTTTGAACAGAGGGGTTAAGTGAGTGTTGAAAGAATGCAGCTGTTCTTTATTCATAGGCTTTTTGGACTGCAGAAAAGGAGCATAATATGGAACTTTCAGATGATTCTTTTCCATGATTGTAAAGGTAAAAAGAAAGTAAAGAACCTTCCTAGATCTTTGCTGTTACAATTATAGGAAAGAACCATAATAGGCTGGGATGTTCAGGGCACATCCTAACAGTAGGAGATCTTGGAAAGACCCAAGACACACTGGGGGGACTGTGTCTCTTATCTGGCCTGGGAATGCCTCGGGATCTCCAGGGAAGAGTTGGATAAGTGGCCAAGGAAACGGAAGTCTGAGCTTTTCTGTTTAGGTTGCCGCCCTTGTGACCCGACACAGGATAAGAAGACCGTACGGTACTATAACAGATGTGATAAAGCAGTACTGCTGTGCTCACCATGATGTTCAGTGAAACCTTTTGACTCTACAGCATAGCCTTCCTTTACACTTGACTGATCAATCTGCTGATGCTGCTTTTTAATGTTAGTCAAAATGACCAATATAATCATGCTAGGAGTAACACAAGCAAGTTAGTGTAAGTGTAGAACATTGCTGGTCTTAGTTTTCTTGCTGTGAATCCCTCCCTCCCCCACTAGCATCTCCTCCTTGAATTTTAGTCCGCCCCAGTAGAGATAAATGGGTGAGAGATGCAACGAAATAATTACATTACAATTCTTATGGTAATGCTCCAACAGCTGATTGTTATTGTAAAAATAAACAATGCAGTTATTGTAATAAAAAACATTTTTTGTGTTTTTGTCTCTGTAGAAATTTGACTAATTACGTGAATTTATGTTTGGTATAAATACAGTTTACAATTTAAGGGCAGTAGACATTTTGAAATAATGAGTGATTCAGTCAGAGTAAATGATGATATTAATAACATTTATGATTGTAATGTCTGTATTTTATAATCACAGATGCTGTTAGGATGTATTTAAAATCTTGGGTTTTACTTACTTGTTTTTAATTGTATTAAGCCCTTACAATTATTAATTATCAGCCTGATAAGCTGAGTTTAATGATAAATGTATGAAGTGTTTACAAATAGAAACAGACTCAACCTCAGTTAGACTTTGGATTTAACTTTGAATAATACTGTACAAACAAAAATACAAAAAAAGAAATAATCCTAATTAAATATTTCTTTATATTGTTCTTTGCCGATAAAGACTCGTATAAAGGATCAGGTCATTGATGATCATCTCTGTCAAGGAGGTCATATTTTTGCAGGCGTATATTTCCCTGTTCGTTTGTTTGTTAGCAAGATAATGCAAAACTGCTGAACGGATGTGCATACTAAAAATTTTCAGGAGATGTTGGTAATGGCCCAACTCAACATGATTAGATGTAGGTGGTGATCCAAATAATTTATTTTCGTGAAAGATGGTTTTTGTTCATTTACTGTCTATCTAATAATGATATTAACATGATTCTGAGTGGTGGGTGTGGGTTTTCAGGGTGAAGGAATCACATTATGACGGTAACCTCATCATAAAACTATTGCTTGTAGATCTAACAGCAATTAAGAAATCACATAAAATAAAAAAAACTCCAGACTGATTCACTGATTTTAAAATAATTTTGTGAGTTATTTTGTCATGGAAATTCTTGTCAAATACTTTTTAATCTGTTTTTTTTTTTTTTATCACAGATCAGCTCTTTATAAACGTGTGGTGTTTAACCATGTCAGTTGTCCATGGAGCATCTGTTATGAGGTCTGTTCCTTCCCTGTTATTAATCTCCCCTGATGCCCGATGTTTTGCTAAAGTCCACTCTGCTGCAGCATCTAATTGGAAAGTGATTGGAAGGGTCTATCAGTCAAACACTTCCATGGAGGAAGCTCTCAAATATCCTTGGTTATAGTTCCCTCCTCTGGCCTAGATGTGCAATTACAACCCCCGGGCGGTCTGCAACATGGCGTGTCAGGACCAACTTCTGGTTCGACCATGGAGAGAGACATGAAATTCACAAATCGTTACATAAATGATTGGATATTAATTTTGTCTTTAGTGATTTGTATCACATATAACCTCTTTCATTAAATATTTTAATTCATGTACTTTAACACGTGTTTTATACAAAATTTGTTGCGAATACACATCTTTGATTTTATTTTTATTGACAGATTTTTTGTTGATGATTTATTCGTAGCCTGCAAGGGGACAAAGGGTGCAGTTGAGCAGTAACGTTAACTCTGACTTTTTGCAATTGCACATACACTGATGTTCATGTAATGTGCAATGTCCCTTCAAAATAAAGAGTAAATAAATACAAAAGATAAACATAAAATAACACACATTATATGTCAAACACACATAAACACAGGAGGTAAACAGCACAGTGGCATAGAGGAGGTAAACAGCCTCTGGGAGATGTTGAGAAGAGCAGGGGGAGGACAGAGGAGGAGGAGGCAGAGACAAAGGGCAGCAGCAGCAGCAGCAGTTACCTGATCATATGATAGCTGACAGACGCCGCGGGCAGCAGAGGAAAAGATTCATGCAGATCAGACAGAGCAGAGGACAGAGTGAACAAGAGGGCAGAGAGAGAGAGGATACAGAGAGGTCACAGCACAGAGGAGGACAGATAAAAGACATGAAAAAACACCAAGAAAGAGAAAAGAGCAGGATGAGAATGTCAGAGTTAAAGCAGCAGAGTGAACAGACAGTGAGCTCAGACTTCAAGTTCAGCCCCTCCTTATGGAAGGCATGATTAAATCCAAAGACAAGCTCCTGTTGATGGTTATGACTGTTTTTGAATACAGAAGATAAATGAGAATCAACTATACTTGGACAATTAGCCTAACTGTGTGAAAACAATAAAAATACAAATAAGAATAATGCACATTTTAAAGCTAAAATTGTACAAAATATATTCATTTTGATACATGAAGAGATAACCAGCTTATAAATTAAAAGTTTTACTTATTATTTCTTGTTTTACTTCATCGTGCTGCCCATTAATGCTATGAATATACTTGAATATTCATTGATTGATGGGGCACCATGGCAGCGCAGGCGGTAGTATCCACGCCTCACAGCATGAAGGTTGCTGGCGGAGTTTGTGTGTTCTCCTTGTGCATGGACAGGTTCTCTTCAGGTTAAAAAAACGTCCTCCCATAGACCAAAATACAAGCACATTGGTTTAACTGGTGACCCTACGGTGTGGGTGAGTGCACGAATGGTTGTACTCTAACCTGACACACCAGATGGACTGTTCAATATATCTCACAAGTCCATCTGAGAAAGAGCCTATAGGGACGGTTTGGGGAGGCAGAACCTTTCAAAAGTATATCCACCAGGTGATTGGAGGATCATTCTGTCAATAAAAACGGGCCAATCAGAGAGCTACTGTAGTGCAGAATGTGAGCCACTCTGTAAAACAAACTTGTCAAAACATGTCAGAGGTGAAGCGAAAATATCCTTGTTATAAAGAAGTTTGTAGTGTTGGTATTAGTTTTTTGTTACATAAAGAAAGGTGGTCCAGATCTGATAAAACTGCTGCTGAATCTGTCAGCATCTATGCTCGTCCCTGTATGTGTAGTCACTTCCTGCTGTTGTCTGCCTTCTAACTCATTCCTCTTTTTGTTCTAAAGGACTCTGATTGGACTTCCCTGCTTTGAACCTCACACAGTCATTGCAGATTGGAGCTTGGCAAGATGGATCAAACATTTAATCAGGCAGATCCTGCTGCTGTGCAAGGTTAGTTTCACTCTGCCTCTTGCCCAATCCTTTGAAACTGGCCAACTTATAAATATACATTTTAAATTGTAAGGTACTTTGCATTGACTGTTTATGATTAAAAGTTGGTATGTAGATGGAGAATATGAAAGCTGATCGGTTTTCAAGTGGATAAGGATTTATAAAGAACACTGACTAATGATTTGCATCCAGTTTTTCTTTTATTAATCTGAGTTACTTTGTAAATTTTATGAAATTTGATTGAAATATAGTGATTGTCCGGATCAAATGCACTGTTTGTTCCTGTCTGTCAAAAAGGGGGCTTCATTGAAAGTTTTTCCATTATCATGATCACAATTATTTTATAAATGAAATCCTTGGTCTGGCTATCTTGTTCACTCGTCTTTGAATGTCAGATGTTTTTGTGGAAATGAAAAAGGAGCTGTCTGTGTTACTGTGATGGCTCTGACAGACAATGCACATTACAACTATCAAAATCAAGTGTTTCTCTGTCTTTGAAAATGTAAATAATATTTGAGGCAGCTTAGTTGATTAGCTTAAGAGTTGTAGTACATTAAGCTGGTCATTTTATGCTATTAGTCAAAGAGCTGAGTTAGTTCCCTTTTTTAAAAAAAAAAAAGTTCATTTTTACATTGAACAAGGAGATTGATGTTCATTTGTGAAGACATTAAGGGCTCTAATTTCGTGGCGCAGCGCAGGGGGCGCAAGCTTGGCGCACCCCACGCAGTGTTAATTTCGTCTGCCGCACCGCCGTGCGCTGCCAATTTGACAATTTGGTAGACCGTCTGCGCAGAGATGGGTGTGACAGCGCACCAGGGGGAGGTGTCGGCAGATTCATGTTGGCGCAGTGACAATTTCGTGCCAAAAACTGTGCAGAATGTGCGCTGAAAGCTCGCCTGCTCCAACCTGGTCTATTCTCGGCGAAAGGCGAAGCGCGCCCTCCGCAGCTGTAATTTGGTGACAGGCACACATGTGCGCACAAGTCAACAAAGCCTCAGAGGCAGGTTTCCAGAGTGTCAAGCACATTTTAATGCAATAAACAATCACAGCAATAACTATTTAATATAACCGTCTGAACCAGCATATACATTTGTATCTACATCAACCTTCCCGTCACATCTGATGTCGGATTAAAGCCGTTTGTCATAATGGAAAATTAACCTGACGGCATCTGGAAGTTTGATGCACATCTTACAAGTCAACAATAAACACCCTTAATATCTGATACTGAGTATATATCTGGCTTCTCTCATTTCATTAAATTCAAAGAAAAGAGGTAGAAAAAAGACGAAGAAAAAAGAGATAAAATAAATGTATGTCACTCAGGATTTAACTGTGATTTCCCGTATTCCTCTATTTTAGTCTTTATTTTTAACGTGATCTAAAAAGATGGAGTACATTGTAAGGAGGATGAGGCGGAGACACCGGGAGAGTATACAGTATATCACTAACGGCTCTGCTATTTGGCGATGACAAACCAGGAGTGCAGGTGGATCAAAAGTATTCTGAATGGATAAGCCAGCTGCTGTGTAACTGTCTCTTAACTTTGTACTCCTATAATGACAAAGGAACAGATTACATCTGTCCCGGGAGCTGGCCCACACGGTGACGCGCTTCATAGCCTCAGATGCACACCCCAATGGCCAGTCCATTCTCCCAGCCGCTGAAGTGAGAGCAGCTCTGACCGTCTCCGCAGGAGATCATTCCCCCACAGAGACGGGCAGGGCAGCAGGGATCATTCAGACCAATCAGACGCTGCGCCTCGCCCGCAGCGCATTTAAAGGCAAGGAGAGGCGGTCATTTGATTGGTGAAGACAGCGCTCGGCTGTGTTAAACCCACTCACGGCTTTTCTCCTCCTACTCTGGCATTTGCGCCGAGGGGCGGAGACGTGGACGTGGACGCCCTCCTCTGCGCCCCTCTGCGCCTTGAGTGCGCCTCTCTTGGCACTGCAGGAAACTTGCAAAGTGCGCCGGTCACACCCTGTGCGCACGGCGAAGGCCGACGCAGGGCAGGTGCGCTTGCACTTGCGCCTGGTCTACGAAATTAGAGCCCTAAGAAATCAATATCTGGTGGTAAAAACGGTTCAGTCTTCTTGTTAATGTACTGAATTATGGTCTTATCTTGCTCTGTACTGAACGTCCTCACATATAAATATTTAGAATCAAAACTTGAACAGATATGGCTTGTGCTGAAAACATTATTTGACAGGTTCTCGTGTGTGAAAGGTGAAGCATTGGTGTGTGGACTTACTTCTGGTAACAGAAGATCCCTATGACAACAGAGAGGGAAACCAGGTCTGAGGTGATCCAGATGAAGTTGTAAGCATGATGGCTCTAAAGGAAAACACGCAGACATGTGATTCACAGTTGAACCAGCAGAGGGTGCAGCTATCATTATCCCATAAATACAGAGCTTTTTCTGAGTATGCCTGCATCATCGTTCAGATAACTGCCATCATTCAGTAAATGTTTCACTCAGATTATTTCCTATGATCTTTTCTTCTGTAAACCCATGCTGAGTTAAGGTCTGCTGCTGAGCTCCCTCGTTTTTCTGCATCTTTGCCCTCCAGTCTGACTGAGTCCTCGTCAGTCTCTGTCCTCTCTCCTGCTGTCCTCGCCTCTCACTGCCTGACCTTGTCTGTCTTATTGTGTGTGCGTGCCTGGGTAGGTGTTTGTGTGGGCTGTCAGATTAGAGGAGAAAACTGTTTACCATGAGCCAGATGGGGTAAGGCACCTTTCGGAGGACTTGAGGGGCATCAGAGGACACAGAAGGCACCCCGCTGCACCACAGCAGAGAGTAGAGCCAGGGCTCGTTCACAGGGTACACCGTCACACTCACATTGTTGGCCAGATACTCCCTGAGGACAGAAATACAGGTCATTAACAGTCTGTAAACACATTAACACTGTCACCTCAGGGCAGTAGTTAAGGTTCATTAACACATCATAATGTCAGGAATGAGGAAATTAAACATCTAAAAGTTCATCTACAGGTTCAACAAAGCCTTGTTTACCATGCATGCAGCACTGCCATTACATCAGTGCAGGTAAACTTTAATGTTAACTTTAAAGGTATAACAGGTGGGTTTCAGAGTAGAAGTTTCCAGTAGGTAAATGAGACTTGTGTCAAAATGACACCTGTGCTGGCCACACGATGCATGACACGTCATAATAGGAAACATGTAAGCCCTGATAGATGACTTTTTACTGGAACAAAACAAAGTTTTATTTATTGTTTATTTTTTATTTATTATGTATTTATTGTTCAGAATTTCATTATTTGTTCAGTTCATGTCATTACCATACTTTAGCAGGTTTTACAACACATTTGGTGCTTGGCTATTTCATTTAACCATATTATAAATTGGGATTTTATTTCATTAATTTTCCCCTATAGTATTTTCGTCTTGGTTCCTATAATGATTTTTGTGGTTTATCTTTTATGTAATTGTAGTCATAGCTCCTTTGTTTTCTTAGTTTCAGTTACCTCCATCAAAGAGTTTATGTTTATGCCAGTGTTCATGAGTGTTTACGCAATAACAACTAGACGGATTTTGCTAAAATTTTCAGGTGATGTTGGTAATGCCCAACTTTAAAATGATTTGATTTTTGTGGTAATATGTATATTTGTCTGGATGCAAAAAATCCTGAATTGAAAAAAAATACCATAAGTAAACATGGGGCGGAGTTTTAAAAAGTATCTCTGCCATAGTTTAACAGATTCAATTCCAATTTCAAAGGATAATATGAGGTCCATGTCTCCATTATCAAGGTAAATTTCATCTGGATATGATCTTGATTGATGTCACAAAAACAATGAACTTATATCCCAATGAAGACATTCAATAATTCATATAAAATCAAAATAGTAAGAGATGTTCCCAAAACATGCTGTGTCCATACAGGACTGTGTGTTCACAATGTGGATGAAAATGAAGGGTGGATGGGGTCTTGTATTTTCATTGTATTCAATCATCTACATTTTTTATTTTTTTATTTTTATGTTTTTTTTCCATATCTTTGTACTACAAGATTTTGTATAAAAGGTGCTGTATAAATAAAATTTGATTTAATTGATGTTAAAGGGAATTTTTGGATTTACCAGTTAACTTAATGAGCATGTTTCTGGTCTGTGGGAAAAAACCAGGCTGCTCTGAGAGAACCCACACATGCAGAACCGGACTCATGTTGAACAGCCATCACCAAAGCAGTGTGACTATCCATTTGTTACTATTAAATTGTTCTCTAATAGATGTTTACCCCTTGAAATAGTAAATGATGTTTCCAAGAGGGTCCTCCTCTCAATATGACTGCAGAGGTCATAATTTATGGTGGTATAATCACTAATAACCATGAATAGAGAGATAGATCTCATATTTTCATCAACTGCTGTCATGGTTATAAGGTGAACAGGGCTGATGTTGATCAATATAGTCACATGTTGTTGAGCAGTAATTGTATTGGGTTAAATCGATCTAAAAAAAAGAATTAATGCAAAATTCTGTCTTTTCTAGTTACAAACGTAAGGAAGCCTGGACCGTAAATTTGACCTCATCACATTTGTCTGCGTTAAACTGAAGTCTATTAAAGGTCAAACGCACACATAGCACTTTTTGCTCCAGCAGGGTTCTGTGTATTTTGGGAGTCTTGTTCTTACTCTATATCCTGGTGGTTGGCCTTGCTGTAGTGCAGGTTCAGGCTGGTGATTCCTCTGTGTCTAATCTCTTCGATTGACAGCTTCTCATTTGCACCCTGCTGCAGCCCCCTCACCCTCCCCCTGTCCGAGTCAGGGGTCCACGTCACCTGGCACAAACACATGTGACAAAGAAAGACCCTGATCAAACAGAAAACAGTATGTGCCTCTGATTTGGAAATAATAAATGTCATGGTAGAAAGGTGCTGCTTGTTGAATTTAAAACATCAACATCATGAAAATGGAAGGTAAAGTTTTGTTTTAAGTAAATAAAGTGACGAACGAGGATAGTGGCACTTGGTGCCATCTGTTTTTGACTTCTTTTTTATTTCTCCAAGCAGCACCTTTAAAAATATCAAAGTATGATTATGGTCGACCTACAGTCCTCACCCTCTTCTGGGAGATCCCCGCTTTCTGCACAGCCCACAGCGTGTCCATGAACCAGCTCCGATGGCGGGGGTGATTAGGTGGAGGTCTGCGTATGTCGAGGAGGGCGGAGCTGTTGGCTCTGGACGCCAGGCGCAGCATCTCCACCAGGCTGCAGACCGACTGGTTGGCTATTCTCATCCTGTCCCTGCCTGTCAGGGTTTTTGCCGTCCAGTAGGGGTCGCTCTGGTCCAGGAGACGCAGAGAGGCAGACAGAGAAGTGAACTTGTTCAGTAGAATAATGACGACTTGTGGAATCACATTTAATCTTACTACACTTTACATCCAGTTTTTTCCTTTATTATATTACACAGAATAAAAAAATGCAACTTTACTAAAAATTTAGATCTTCAGACACGCAGAAAGGAAAATCAAGATACATGTTGATTTATTTTCTGAAAGTATAAATCAGACAGAGGTCAGCCATGAACATTTATTTATTTTTCTGTATTGGCTGTATTCTGTACAGTATATAATAAAGACTGAACAATTTGTAATATGGCGGTGGCGCAGCAAACAGTTCAGGTGTCTCACAGCAAGGGCGATAATAGGGAATGTGGGTTTTAATAAGCCTATGTGCAGGTATGTGTGTGTGTGTGTGTCTGTGGTGAGAGGAGGGACTTGCCTGGGTAGGGGTGTGGCCAAATTGGGGCATGGGCAGAGTGGGCAGGCTCTGCAGCCACAGCTCTGGCTGAGCAGCGGAGGCCGTTTCACGGCGCTATGAGAACTAGAGCCTTATTTAGCGGTGTTTTTGTGTGAAAGTAACGCACTGAAAATTCTCTAAACAAAGCGTGAATGCAGACCGATATCAGACTTTTTTGGTGGGAGTCCGTTTATTTGTGTTTTTGGTCAAGTAAAATATGGCCCCGTCTGACTGCAGCGGAATCAGCAGACGAGCAGAACCGAAGCAGGAAGAGGGAGTTCGGTCCTAAGCGCCCTGGACTTCTGCTCCACAGAAACACTGCTGTAGAGGTAATTTCTGCCCTAAACCTTGTGATAGGACCCAACTTGTTCAATCCCGGAATATCACTTTAATGTACTGATTATATATCTTTTTGTTTGGAGCTGGAACATCCTTTGCTTTATACAGAAGTGAACAGAGGGGCTACTCTGTCATGTATGATTCAGTTATCACCAAACTGCCTGTCCAACCTTGATTTTTGTAACCAAACAAAGGTTACAAAAATCAAGGTTGGACTTTTTGGTGGAAACATCATCTCTGCATCTCTTTTTATAGTAACATTTACATTTGAGCTTGGATTTTGAGAAAATTGCTTATGTACTTCTTCATAGAGTTTATATTGGTAGTAGAGTGTGCATCTGATCCCTCCTGGGTTTGGGGGCACAAGTCCACATGAGTGACTGCACTATTGGAATAAGCCCCCCCCCCCCCCCCCCCAAAAAAAAAAACTGACTGGAACTGACAATATTTACAAGCAACTTTAAAAAAAAAAAAAAAAGAAGCTCAAAGTACCTGACAATAACTAGATCCAGCAACTATGTCTGTCACTCATTTTACCATGCCTTTTATTTTTTGTGAATATAGTTCAGCTTTTTGTGTTGATATAGATAAGCCTGTCTTTGTCTGCACTACATAAATTTTCTCCCTGATTACAAAGTTACAGCCAGTACTCTAGTTATAGGAGGAACTCATTTTAGTTTAATGAACTGTTTTGATAAAATTTAGACAAAAAATGTTTCTTGTAACTTCATTTTTTTATGTAAGAGGGAAAAATGATTTAAATCCAAAACTGAGTTTTGTAAGAAAAATTTGGTGTTTTCATTTTAGGTTGCATCTCCCAGCCCGAGAATGAAGATTTGAATATTAGTTTTATTTTAAGGCATTGATATATTAGAGGTTAATAAGTTTGCATGCTAATACTAAATGGGGAATTTGTATATTTATTCACATGTTTGGAGGTATTTAGATACAACTTTGCCCTTTAATTCACTTTGTGGGCGGTGGAGGTGGGGAGGTGGGAGGGCAACAAAAATATAAACCACTGATTTACATGTATGTTAAAACTGTGGGAAAACCAGGAAAGAGCTAGTTTTAATTCTTGACTGCTTCTCATTTTGTTTTTAATTGGTGTTTCCAGAACGGCTTGGTTTTGAGGTGCTAATGCCGGAATGTATTTGCTGTTTTTATTGTGTCACTTTCTGCTGCTGCCATGCCAGGTCCCTCTAGAAAAAGAGACTTTGAATCTCAATGAGGCTTTTATCTGGTTAAATAAAGGATATAATAATAATAATTAAAGACACAAGAATATGTTCAAACATTTTGCATGTGACAGAATGCTTTGTTGTCTTATTTATTATTGTTGTTTTATTTATTTTTATTTATTTTATTTTTGAAATTATTCTGATTTTCACTTAAATATTCTGGGTATATTATTAATTTTTTCACAAAGGTTTGTTGCTTTTATAAAATGTTTTATTTAATGCTTTGTGTTACACACTTTTTTAAATAAAGTGTTTTTTTCACTAAACATTTTTAAGATTATTATCAGTATTATTATCAGTATTATTATCATTATCATGATCTGTATATATACATATATACATATATATATATATATACATATATATATATATATACATATATATATATATTTTTTAATAATTATAGTTGTTGGTGTTTCTAGTATTATTATTTGCATTATCTGTTTCAGAAATGTTTTTGGACATCTTTAATGCGTGTCATGCAATTTTTTCTAAGATTCAAAATATTGTAAGCTGATACAAATTGGCACATGTGAAGTATTTTTACACTATGGCAGAGGCGCCTGCTGCTACATTATCCAATTGGCCCCAATTGACAAAATTATCATCCATCACCTGCTGGATATGCTACTGAAAGGTTCTGCCCATCCACTCTGAGCTCTTTCGTAGAGGGACTAGTCCTGCCGGTCACATTTTTTATTCTTTTGTTTAAAAGAACAAAACAAAACAAAAGAAAACAAAAACGTTATTGGTCACCTTCCATGTTGATAAGTGGATTTTAGATGCTTTTAACCAAATTAAACAATATTCTTAGGTTTGTGCTGACAGTGCAGTATGTTTTAGTATTTTATAAAATGTTTGAGAGCACAAATTGTTCTTTTGCTTCACACAAGTACACACAAGTAAAAATCTAATTACATGAACCTACTCAATTAAAGTTAAAGAACTTTCAGAACCACTGAAACCAATTCAAATGACAGATTATGTTAGTGTTATCTACGGGGGAAAAAAAGGCAGCGGCAGAAAATCTGCATGAAAAACTTAAGTTCAGGTGTAGTTCAGTACCTCCAGAAACCACTGTCCTGCGTTCAGAGTGCGGATCTCCGTCCAGTTAAAAGAAGAAGCATCATCATACTGTCTGTCAGGAAAAACTTTACTGACATCTGTGGTCCTTCTCAGAGTGCTGTCACGCATCAGGAATGGGACGCCATCCACACTGTTGGAGAGAACATGATAAAAAACAGCCTTAAATGCCTGGCATAAATATACTTTCATGTAAGAAAATGCAAAAATCTAATAGATAAAAAATAAAAGCAGAACAGTAGTAGTGCTCATTTTGTCTGGTAGTCCCCAATATAGTTTACATGTTTCACCATCATCAGCAGTCTGCATGTCGGCTCAGTGGGTTATGGAGTACGATATAAGCTTATTAAACAGACACAGCCGGGATTAAGATGTTATGACTGCAAGTTTAATAACCTGATGCTGACATCTGCCTCCAAAGAGCTGGCTCCATGCTGCAGAGCTCGGTTAAAGGACACCATGGTGTTTTCTGGAGCGAGCTGAGGACACAAGACAGAGAGAGTTCGTCAGTACAAGAGAAAAATGTGATATATGGGCTTGAAAACAAATTATTGAATGCAAAAAAGTGATACTTGTCATTCATGTGGATCTATGGAATATTGATGTGTTCACCTTAACCCATTCATGCCCAAATTTTTTCTGAGTTGTAAGGCACATAATTTTATCAGTTGAGTCCCTCTGAATCATGTTATGTATTTCTTTATTCCATTTGTACATTGATTTACAGAAAATAGCCTTTTTATGACTGGCAACAATTTCAGAGTCCTGCAGTATGGCCAGGACCTCTGCTACAGGGTACCCAAGGAATGAACAACATACATAATAAATTTGTATTTGGCCTGTTATGTTATGAAACGTGTGTGTGTATGTGTGTGTGTGTGTGTGTGTGTGTGTGTGTGTGGGGGGGGGTTGTAGGTGTGGCCATTGGCTATGATAAGTACTTGTGTGTCAAGAAAGGTGCAACTACAAAACCTGCACATCAACATTTTTTTTTTACCTCAGTGAAACACAAGCTAATATATGGAAGCCCTTAAAAAAGGAATTTAGGGAACTTATAAAATAAAAAATAAATACTAAGTCATAATAATGAGAAATAAAATCATAATTATGAGAAAAAGAGTCATATTTTTGAGATAAAGTCATAATTGTGAGATAAAAAGTCATAGTTATGAGAAAAAAGTCAAAATTGTGAGATTAAAGGACATAATTATGAAAAAAAAGTCATATTAATGAGATAAAAGTCATAATTACGAGAAAAAAGTCAAATTATGGGATAAGGAAGTCATTATTATGTGAAAAAAAGTCATAATTATGAAATAAAACTCATTATTATCAGAAAAAAGTCAAATTTATGAGATAAAGTCATAATCATGAGGAAGGTGTGTTGCTATAGGATCGGCCATGGACGTGGGGCACATGCACAAATGGTATCTCAAAATGTCAACTTTTTATCAAATTATTCTGACTTAGTATTGATTTATTTATTTTTAGTTCCCTGATTTCTTTTTTTTTAAGTTGTGGAAATGGTTTTCCATACTGATGTTACTTCACAGTGAAAGATTGTTTAGCAAATAGCAAGAAAATGTATGGTAGCATATCAAAATCCTACAGACACAGGTCTTGAATAGCTGTGAATTTATTTAGCATGGAAGAGTACTCTAAGAGGAGCTAAATGCACCAGTGTGCCTCATTCTACAATTTGAAATAAGTAAATTATGAGAAATCCTGCAGACAGTGTTTTCCTTTAGTTACTTACAAGCTATGTGCCCACTGGCAACTTTTGTTGCCACTCACAGAAATAAGCCCATGAACAAATAAATATTTATCCCAGGTAAAAAAAATTGGCAGAGGGTTACTCAAGAGACTTGAATGGTTAAATAATCATAAATATGTTTTTGGGGAAATCATTAGAAATTTATGAAAATGACCTCTTTCCACAACAATTTGCATCCTCCATGTCTTCCACCACAAGGAGCAGGAAGCAGATGATGTCAAGTGACAGGGACCACTTGAAAACTATATTTTATAAACCGATATCTTTATCCAAGTTGTCTACTAACACATAAGTGCAAAAAGTTGCATTACTACCGCTGACATTTTTAGTTGTGAGTAGAAAATGACAGTGATACACTTCTGCAACAATTGATGCCGATGGGGCAAAATGGGTTAAACTCTAAAAATTACAATGAGCTGTCAATCTTGATATTAACCTACATTAATATGGGTGCAAGAGGATATCCTTACGAACTGGAGAACTTTTATAGATGGAGTCATAGCTAGAAAGAGGGATCAAGAACCAAGGAACAGCTTCTCTCCTTTTTGAGTAGTTTTTACCTGTAAGTGGTTTAATTAGAAGGTTTTTGGTGAGGGCATGCACTGCTATGTATTGGCCTTTCGACAAAGTTTGCAAGTTGCTTTATTTGTACTCATTTACTCGTGCCATCAGATTCCAGCAACCCCACTTCAAAAAACCTGAACTATCCCTTTAAATTTTTCAGAGGATTATCTTGTGGTTTTAAAAATAAAAATTTTCATAAACTACAACTAGAAAACACTCGCAGAGCGCAAATCTCTCGAACAGTTGCTCAAATATTGCCGTTACATCTATAAACAATAGTTTCATGATAAAATGACCATCATAATGTGATTCCTTGACTCTGAAACCCTACAACTAGAACTCAGGACCATGTTGATATCATTATTAGTTGTACAGTTATTGAGCAAAGACAATTGTTCCCTAAAGGTGGTCATCTGGATCACAACCAAAATTGAACCATTTTTAAACTAGGCCATTATCAACATCTCCTGAAAATTTCAGCAAAATCTGTTGGTTTTTCCGTAATCTTGTGTACAAACAGAAAAACAAACAGACATTCGCCGGGAAAAAACACAAGCTTCTTGGCAGAGGTAACAACATAAAACCCAAAATCTAATTGAAAAACTTTTTCTTTTGCCCAGCCCTTGTTTGTGGTATCTACAGAGGAATCCAGGAGTGTGTGTCCATGGCTGTGAGTGTGTTCAGAGCACAGTGGAACAGCTCTAAACATCTCAGTACATTTGTTTGTGGTCATTCATGTGGAACAGTATTTGTTCATCCGGCTGTGAAATGACAGTTCAGTCTGTAGTCGGGTCTCACGCTCACTGAGTCTGATGATAACAACAGAAGCATGCTGTGAGTCAAGGCAGCACTGCTGAATGAGATACAGCACAGGGAGGAACACAGGCTGTGAACACTGGTGTAAGATATTGAGGTGACTGTACTTGATAACCATGACAAAATGATCCAAAATTAAACTGAAAACATTAAATTCTCTCTGTACACATCATTTCACGCTTAAGTTCCATAATTGCCTGTTTGTTTTGATTTAATCTAATTCTAATTGTCTAGTTTCCTTTAATGAATACAAAGCACCGGGGGGGATTACCTCCTGTCAGGTCTTAGCGTGTTACTCAGCCCACAGAACAGATGATCCTTAGATTCATTATCTGATCAGACAGTGAAATCTGGTAAACAACAGACTCACCATGGGAGCTCCCCGTCGACCAATGACGTCTGGACGAGGTTTGAGGCTGTGGCGGTCCATGATGCACGGACAGGTAAAGGTGAGAGGAGCCAGGTACAGAGCCACGAGGACGAGGATGTAGGTCAGCAGCACTAACACTTGAAATGCTAACAGAAGATAAAAGCAGACTGGAGATATAACATTGGATTTGTGCAGATATCATATATGTCAGTATTTCTGTACTCAATATCACTGACAGGGGGACCAATTTTGATGGTGTGAATTGTGTTGTCTAAAAAAATCTGTGTATGCCAACACACTCACATTAATCATGCAGGTTATGTTGTGAATCAATTCATTTCAACACTTACTTGATCTTTCTCTGCGGACCACATACCCAGCCACCAACCAGCTGATCGCTGTTATTGTTGTCAGAGCGCCGATGTGCAGGAAGGGTGCTGTAGACTAATATCAAAACACAAAAGCACAACACTTATTAAGTTGGTTTATGTTTCCCTGCATGAACAAAACACCAGGAAAAATCAATCTAAAAATGAGAAAAAAACAAGACATTTTGCCTTAAATCAGGTCTAGTACAGTGTAGTCACATCTCTAATGTTGACAAAACCTTTCCCTTTTTAATTCTGAGGACCCCTGATCCAGCTGTATTCTCTCTGTGTCTAATACTCTCTGTCTGAGCTCCTGACACTTTTAGGCTCTCTTCCCCATGTGGGACCCAGTTTGTTCTGATTGGTTTGCAGGCCATCTCTGTGGTAACTGGTCAGTTCAGCACTGCACAGCACCATGTTGTTTATTCAGTCTGATGTCTCTGCTTTTTAATGAGCTTGTTACCCACAGCCAGTGGCCTTAAATGGAAAGGAAATGATAGTTAAGTTACACTGATAGGTCTCCTTGTGGGATCTGGGAATACAAGATGTTTCAAGCAGCTGCTGGACATAAACATCATAAACATGGTGAGCAGAAGAAGTCCTGATACCGCAGACTCCTTGTCTTGTTAATAGAGGTGCTATATCACACAGAGAAGATATGTGAAGCACACTACAGTCAAGTCAAATCAAGTTTATAAAGCATCTTTAAGAAGACAGCAATAAATCAAAGTGCTGTACACAGAATACATAAAAAGAAGTAAATAAATAATTATATTATGATAAAAAAATAAAATTAAAACAGTGAATTAAAAACTGTAAAAGTAGGAAAAAAAGCTACAGAGCATGTGATTTGCATGTGCTCATCAATGAAACACCATGGAGAAGAGAGGGGAATTTAGAGCATATAAAACTCCAAAAAGTGGCACTTAAAATATACTAGCTTGCTCTTAAAATGTACAAGCTTGATTAAACATGGTGTCTCTGACTGTTAACACATGCTTGTAAAAAATTGCCTTTGCCAACAAAATGTATACAACAAAGAGACATGTGTTAAATAAGAGGAGATTCTTGTTGCTAGTAGAAGGTTCTGGTTCATCTTTATGCTGGCTGATCTAACTTTGGTGTAAAGTGCTCTTAAGACAAAAATTCATCGATTCATTATCTATGTACCCTTTTTGGGGGCTGAAGCCTGTCGCAGCTGGAATTGGGCAAGAGCCAGGGTATACCCTGAACCAGTCGCCAGCCAATCACAGGACCAACATTCACCAACACACTCACACCTATGAGCAGTTTAGATAATCAAGAAGCTGAATGAGCATGCTTTTGGCCAGTGGGACAAGAGCTCCTGCATGAACTACAAGAACATGCAAACCCCACAAAATAATACAAGAGCCTGGGGAGTTGTACCAGCAACCTGCCTGCTAGAAGATAACAGAACTAACCGGCTGCACCACAGTGCCGCCCTCATATAACATTTAAGATCTAAATTTTAAAACAGCAAAAACAGAAGTGACTCCAACCTGCAGTGACACCAGCAGGATGTCCCATTCCTCTGCCCAGAGATCATCAACAGAGATGATGCCAGAGATGGTGGTGAGCAGTGTCGCCAGCACGCCGATCTGTGGAAGGAAACATACATCAGCTCAAGGTCTATGTATTTTTAAGTATGATATTGCTCAGAAAACCTGTCACAGATATTAAAGGTGGGATTCTCATCACCTTATGAACCCAATAGAGGTTCAACTGCTGGCCCAGAGAGATGTGGAAAAGAGCTAAAATCTGGAAAAGAAAACAAGACGCAAGAACCTGTGAGTGATGCTGTAACTGAACATATGTAAGATTAATAATGTAACAAGTTTTTGTTAACAACAGAACATTTGTTACCAGTAAGAACGTGATGTACGTGAACCCTATGGTGGTGGATGCCAGGAGCGGGATTGTCTCATCGCTCCAATGTCCAGAGAGGTTATACACCGACCTGCAGAGAGAACAACACAGTCTAAATGAAATAAAAAATATGATTCTGTTGTATGTTTCTGGGTCCTAAAACGGTTTATTTGTCCAATAGCTGTTCGACTATGACTAACTCACATGTTGAACTCGTTGATGTCATTTTGAGCCACCAGCCAGAAGTACGCCCAGAAGAGCAGCAAAAGGAAAGAACTGCACAGGATGAAGAACCATGTACACTCCCACTGTGGAGAACACAGAACATGTGTCAGAAGCTGATTTAATCCATCATGTTAAATGTGAAATAGAAGCACAGTTCTAAAGCTCACATGAAGAACTTTCAGTTTGTCATGAGCATTTGACAATGTATTTGATGTGTTTGTACGTCCCAGTATGACACAAAGACACAGATAAAACTTACAATCTCTTTGTCATATCTCTAATATTCTTGACTAGACACAGCCCAGTTACTGAGGACCAGTTTAACATGATTTTTTTTTCTTTTTGTCTTTTGACTTCTTTATTTCTGACTCCTTTCACCTGAAACTTTTATTTCAGACTCCATATTTCATTTTTAAAAAATGTACTTTAATAATTTTGTACATTGCCATTATTTCGATGAACTTTTCATCTGACATGTGACAGAGGTTTTCCTGAGACTTGATGCTTTTTTAACTGAGGTCTGATACCTTACTCTGAGACCTTAGGATGTTCAGGATGTCCTGGTATTGTATACTATACTGATGTCTCTTCCCCCACTTGACAAGTCTGCAAGACCTCCAGAGGCAACCTGATAAGATATCAAAACTGCCTCAGGTATTCGAGTTCACACCTTGTCTATAAGGCTGGGTGAGAATAACCAGTGGCCCCACTATATGACAGTACCATGATACTTGAGTCCCAGTTTGGGAACATAGCAATCCATCATTCCATAATCTGAAACGTTAACCCTACTTCATTCCTAAGTGTTTATGTGCAATGGAGTTAAAAGACAAAAGGGTGCAAAACTCACACTCTAAGGCTCTGGAGGCAAGGGGTCGTCCAGCTGCATTAACTACTGTCATAACGTATTTATTGCAATCAGTGTTTTACAATATGCAGAGTATTGCAATATTCAACATTGTGATATACTGTATTGCCATTTCTTGAATGAATGTAAATCCAACAGAAAGGAAGATGGCAGCATTGACATGCTCAGAATGTCAAGTGTTGGTATTCTGGTGGGGTTAGCTGAACATTAGCTTTGGTATTGTTGGCTTACACTTTCTCTGTGTGGTGATGAGTGAGTTTTATTTCCACAGTATTTTATTCTCATAAATCACACCTCACAAACCCCATGTTTCATGTCCATCTCTTATGTCCCCTTTAATCCTACCAAGATGGGTTTTAATGAAGGTACATTAATTTTTTCTGTCTCCTGCTTGCCATGTTTGATTACAAACTCTCACCTGCACAATAACTGCGACTATAGGAGCAAATGCTTTATTAAAGTGGAAAATAAATAAATTAAAAACTGCGATACCTGGCAACCATGAATCAATATATCTTTGCCACAGTAAATATTGCAATGCAACTGCTTCAGCCACCTGTATCGCCTTATCATTCTTCTGGTCACTACCAAAATCTCATCACAACATAGGCTGACCCATAGATTGATGGATATACCTTTGTCTTTTTGCTCTGCTCCCTCTTCATCACAACAGACTGGCAAAACACCTACAATACCGCTAATGCTCCACCTCGCCATCTGTCAACCTCACAATCAATTTTACCCTCACCTTAAAAAGTACCATTACATTTTCTAACACTTAAAGCAAACATAGATTCCCCCACCTGCAGAGAATATTCCCTTGTTTTCCAACAGAGATCCATAGTCTTAGCCTTGGGGGGTGCAGTCTTTGTTACCCCTGGATGCAAATCACCCAAAATCCAGCTGAATGTTACAAATGAGAGAAGCTCCTTCGTCAAAGTGCAACGTAAGATGAATTAGCTTCAGTCCAAACAACAGATTGCTTCTCATTGAGCAGGTATATTCTAAACCCATCAAGCTTAGTACTCGTCACCCCATGAACTTGGAGCTTAGTTAATAATATGCTGTGATCCACGAGGCCACAGCTTTAAATAAGTCAATAAATACTCCCATTGGACACTCTGAATCATCTAAAACTATATTTATCAGCCAACTGCAACAGAGCCTGCATGTTTGACTTTATTATTAACTATCGTAAGAAATATAACTATTTATTAATAACCACGATTAGCCGGGCGGAGGGTACAAAGTCTAGCAGTGGAAACAGTTGTTAAAAGATCTTCTGTATCATGAATTGAGCCTGAGAGTCCAAAAAACACGACACAAAGTCTGACTCACAGCTGGCTTACATTTGTATGGATGAAAAGGCTTGTAATTGATATATTTAGCCTGGTGCTGATTCCCTGGGGCTTTAATTCTGGCGCAGGATCCTCACTGGCACCAGCACAATGTCAAATAACAGGATTCTGTGAGAGCTGAGAGAAACTTCCAGTGATGGGTAAGAGTTCTGGAAACACCAGAAAATAAATCAAACCCTAATTTTACAGAAATGTCAAACATACAGGTATTTATGTGGATGTACAACACAGTGGATTGCTGTTCAAAGCTAGAGTGAAGTAAATTCACATTTTACTGTAGCAGAGCGTTAAATTAGAAAAGTTAGTGGGACAAACATGGCCCCTAAATTAGTGACTGTTTCTGAAGTCTGTTAGCTTAACTTTCATGTTTTAAAAGACTTCACTAGAATGTCTTTTCCTTCTTGGGCACCTAAATTGTCGTTGTGTAAACCAACAGCAAAAAGATATGAGAACATGAAAACAGGGCCGAAGTGTACACATAATTAAGGCAACCTCTGAACATGGCTACTAACAGCATTTTCATAGAATTTCAATAGTGAATAGAAGTTTGTCTGCAATATTGACTTTAAAAAGTGAAAAATTGCCCAATATAACATGTCTTGGACCTCTGCTGGCTGCCAGGTGTCTTTATGGTTAAGTTTAAAAAAAAAATATGTCAGAGTTCTGAGTTGCTGGAATGGTTAGACCTTAATATTTCTTTACTGAAAACAATCCAGTTAAATTCATAATATCATGTTGTTATTCAGCCAAAAATTAATGTCCAAATGAGACTATTTGGCAGTTTTTGTGGAGTGTGCAGACTTCTTTATGTTTATTCTTGTTTTCTTACAGACACCAAAACTGCACCTTCTGTGCTGTCACTGAATCTTGCTTTTCCACACTTACAACCTAGCCTTGCAGAGCAGACGGACCTGCCTGGTTCTGAAATCATGCATCTCCATTTTGCCAGCCTTGCGTGCTTAATGGCTCAATCAGGGAGGATAGGTGGGAGCAGCAGGAGCTGCGAGCATGACAACAACAGGAAGTGGCTTGACAGGAAGTTAAGTCATTTCCTGTTGTACAAATAATGGCCGCTAATGTTGGTAAGCCTGTGGTCATCATGGTTACTCAGTTATACTTGGCGAAATATGATCTCCTCATAAGTTTACTTTGTAGAGATTGTCTTTGACAAGGTTCATGTCACATATCAGTGTTAAATGATACATCTGTGTGGTATAATTTAATGTGAAACGATAGTCTTCAGGTAGTAAAGCTATCGGCTACAACTAACAAGGACAAACAACAGTTTACAGCCGTCAGTCATTAGCTGTAGTGGCTAAGAACAATTAGCTCTTATGGCTAATGGCCATTAACTGTTGTCTGTCCTTGTAAGCCGTTAGCCATAGAGGCTCCCTGCTAATGGCCCACCTTTAGCTGCTACATTGAGCTGCTACATATTCTACGTCATAGCATAGCTGCTTGATATGGATTGGTCTGTAATGAGTGTGATGAGCCAAACAATTGTCCAATCACAATCTGCTGTTGTTTTTGAAGGTTCTGCCCATGAAAACATTTTCGCAGAGCTCCTTCCCAGATGGATTAGTGAAATATTTCCAATATGGAACTGTCCATCTGGCATGTCAAGTTACTTACAACCCACCCCATCAGCACAAATATACTTCTAACTACCACAACTACACCTCTAACTACCAAACCGCACAAGTGCAACTCTAAATCCAGCCACTGCAACTCATCACCCAAATAATACAACTTTACCTCTAACAACCACATCTTCACCACTGGACAATTTTTCTACGCCTCCAAAAATACAACCGAACCTCCAACTACCAGAGCTACACCTAAAACCACCACGATTGAATATCTGTCCACCACCACTACACCTACAACTACCACAACTGGTTCCAAATGGTTCAATCCATCAACATTGTTTGCATTTTACTGTTTTCTTTCCGGGTGCCTTGAAAAGAGGTCTCGCAAGAGCCAGTCTACACGAACAAGAACAGAGACTTCGAAGAAAACAACATGGTGGATGGTACAAAAATTTAGGCTAAAGAATCTCTCTTATGTTAGTAGCACAGACAGGGACAGCTTTGCAGAGGAGACTGACAGTGTTCTTGAAGAGTTTAAATTCAGAGAGAAGATTGTTGTAGCCACTGTAGACAATGCAGCCAACATGGCATTAAGGAAGCTGGGAGATATTCAAAGGATTGGGTGCTGTGCACATACACTGAACCTGGCAGTGCAGAAGATACTTGTGTGTCCAACTGTTTCCAACTGGGCTACAAGAGTGAGGACTGTTGTGGTGTAAATGAAGAGATCCCATACAGCCAAAGTTGTCCTCAAGGAGAAACAGCAACTCATCAGCAAGAATTATATTTCATAACTATCTTTCACTGTATTATGCTAATATAAATATAACATTTTGAAAGAATAAAATGTGATATCTAACTTACCTTTGCAATGTGTTTTTGATTTACATGTAATCATACATGTTTGAGTGCTTTAACTTTGCTTTTTTTAGGTCTTCCTCAGTGAACTCTCATCTTGTATGTAAAAACTAGGTGGAATTCCCTCTAATTAATGATGGATCGTTTCTTTTGAGCAGTTCCCTGCCATTCAGGCCGTGGTCATGGACCCACGTTTACAAAAGCTGAGTGGGAAGGAAAAGTAAGGATGAGGTTATGTGACTATTTCAATATGGCACGTTGGATGATCCTTTTCTTGAGCTATTTAGGACTAATGTTAAATATTAAATACATTGATCTGTTATGACAGAGTGGTGAAGAAAATAGAGGGGGATGACTTCAGGAAGGCTGAGGAATTTGTGCAGCTAATGCGGGTTCTCCTCACGTTCACACCGTGTCTTAAGTGATACAAGCTCAACATGTGGGCAGATTCTTCCCATCCTGAAGAAGCTTGAGTACCACTTCTTGTCCAGCCAGGAGACTCTCTATTCGCCAATAACATTAAGAAGAAGATTTGGGGTGATCTATCAACAAGACACTTCCTTTCTATTCACTTGCCTCTTGTTTAGCATGTGGAAAAAATACCTGTCGTAATTTCCTTCTCAAGTCACCAGAGCAAGAGGGACCAGGTTGACCACAGAGTTATGACAAGAATGATGAGGAGGAGGGGAAGGAAGAGGAGGATGTAGGCTAAGTGCTTCATGATTATCAAATCGACTGTGCCACATTAAAAAGAAATCTAAATAAATCTTTGACATGACAGAATAAAATGTCAAACTAAAGTTAGTTTGTTTATGGTACATTTGAATTCAGACATTAGCTGCAAAGAAGCCCAAGAGAGCATTGGAGGAGCTCTTTGCATTTGAGGACCACCAGCTGCTACAGACAGTCCAACAGCTACAGACCAGCCAGTCCATTGGGGACAGAGTGGAACATGAGGTCCAGGTGTACACCTTCCCCCTGTACCGATGTTAGTTAACCCAGCTCTCCGGTAGGGGTGAAAAAATGACACACTTTCCCTTCTAAACGCTCTTGCATCCAAGTATTTGTGTGTTCAAGCATCCTCCACTGCCTCTGAAAGGACGTTTTCCACAGCTGGGGACCCACTGAGCCCTGAAAGACCAATGATCCTCCCACAAAAAGCAGACATGCTTATCTTTTTGCACAAGAACTGTTACTTTTATGCAAGAATTCTATTTATTTATATCTGTCCAGAGATCTAGGATCCACAGACCAGCTTTTTTATTTAGTCTTTAAGAAATTTGTGTCAGTGTTGTATTCTAATTCAAGCTCAGAGATTTAAGGTCCAGAGAGCAGTTTGCTTAACTGAGACATTTCCAACAAGAAAACATTTTTGTGTATTTTAGCATGTCCTACGAAACACCGAATGTTAAACAGTTTATTTCATATCAAACTGTTCGTTATAGCCAGTAATTGATCCATAATGCTATTGATATTGATAAAATCTTATCAATTCCCATCCCTAACTACCACAACTGAACCTTCAGCCAAGACAACTAAAACTACGACTACAACTGAACCTTCAACCACTACAACTTAACCCTTGCATACTGTTCATATTGTCCCATTCAGAAGACACAGCATTCACATTGGCGAACGAGCCATTTTCCAGAGATTTTAATATTGAACTCCTATTTACAGTTTTTAGATTCAGCGCTGGCTAATTTGTGCTGCCTTTTCTACAATCATTCAACATTGTTCTGATTATTAACCATTTTAAGAATCAGTCCCAGCAGTTGGGCCCAGCCCATTCATCAGGCAGTATTCAGAGTGCAGTCTCTTGAGAAATGCATCGTCTAGTTCAAAAAAAAAAAAGAAAATCAGGGACCAATTGTCATAGTTTCAGCTGCAATACTCTTCTACATGTGCTGCTCACAGTACTGGGTGTAGCATTCAAACTGGCTGTTAGCCCGGTCCTATACATGGCAGCCATGTGGGGCAAAGGTGCAGAGGAGAGCTTGAGCAGCAGTCAAGGACTCCTCTCCTCAGTGGTTAACAGGATTAGCAGCTAATGCTCTGTGTGGGGAGCTGAGGAGTATGATAGGACAGTCCACACAACCTGATGAGCATTGATCAGCTTTACATCGCACCAGCTCTCCATTTCCAGCAGCTTATGTAAGAGGCTTCAGCATGCGTGTGTGTGTGTGTGTGTCTTTATGTGTGTGCAGGTTAAGAGCAAATGGCTGCAATGGGAGGCAGACAAGGCCACACATAAGGACTCCTATAAGGTTTCGGAATATTTTATAACCCAGGATTACAACATGATTTGATTGAACCTTTAAGGTCAGGTGAAAATGAAACACCCAACTAGATACAAATGTTGACTTCAAATTCAACTTTAGTCACAAGGCTCAAAGTTTGAAATGCTGCCATTTGTGTGATGTTTGATGGAAACTAAAACTAAAACTTTTCTTGTTTCCTTGACTTTGTAGCATAATGGTTTAAAGGATATCACAAAGAATGGATTAACTGAAGACCACATGCAGAGTCTTCATGTTAGTAAACTTTCAATGAATTTTCTTTAGTCTTCTTTTTATCATATTACTCAAATTCTAGATTGTTTTCTTAGTGATCTTCTACACAAGGAGGCATTTGTAAGGATAATATTATACATAAAACAATGCAGTTGCATTGAAATTGCTTTAAAAAAATCCAATGCATTAAGTCCTACTTCAACATCAGATAAACTAGTAAATCTAATATGTAGTATATCAACTAGATTGAGCATATTCAATCAAGTTACTTTCCTTTGCCTTAATTTACAGAATCAAATCATGTCCATCATACACTGGTTAATATGTTTGAATTCTTGCATAACTTATTTAGGATATTTTTGGCAGGACTAATTTGAAGAAAAGGCTGGTATTTCTGTAATTCTTTTACCATTTTTTTTTTAATCAAAGGCACAAAATAAATGGTAAATGCTAACTGGACTTGAGCTTATACTCTCTTCATACTCTCTCTTTGACTACTCAAAGCAGCTTTACACTACAGGTAACATGCTACAGGTACCCATTCACTCATTCATTATCTGTTGTGACTCTTTATTTTTACCACATTATGTATTTTATCTACTAGACTTAGGTTAGCCCTTAATGTAATTTTCTAAAGAAATACTTACGCAACTAAACTGCATGGTGCATGCGCAAACCACCGTGGATGTGCTTGTAAGACACGCTTGACTCCCAGTGTTTAGGCTAAGCTAATTCCCAATGGGCAAACTCTGCCTGGCTCTTTCTTGTTACTGCATGCACAGTTGAAAGCATGGTGTCAATCTGGTTCTCGTGGATTGGGAGTAAGGCAAGACACAAAAACAGAAAACAATGTTGTCGTATCCCTCTAACAAAAAGCATGGATGCTATGCACAGAGACATTTTTACCAAGTACTGGAACACTGCAAAAAGTCAAACTTGAGTGTGTATGTGCTATTATTTGTCAGCAACATCTTTTATACATTTTATGAGAATTGCCTGATAGGTCTAAACATTTTCTGTTATTTGGTATAAGGTATAAGGCATGAATCCTGCCTTATATGTCACACAGCTCTGTGAACATAATGTTCACAGAGCTGTGTGTTATCTGACACCTGCTCCTGAGTGCTTAATGGCTTTCAGACGACTCCTTATCCCTCCAATTAGAGCTGCTGTTACCAAACTACATACACACTCATAAATCCTGATCAATAAGCTGACCTCCTGTATGAAGAACCTATGTCTGTTCAAGATTTATTCCATCTCCTCATCAGTCACTGCCCATGTATCTATGTATACTTAAGTATCTATTTATCTATGTATCTATCTATGTATCTATGTATCTCTCTCTCTCTCTCTCTCTAAATATTTATATATATATATATATATATATATATATATATATGTGTATATATATATGTATATATATATATATATATATATATATATATATATATATATATGTGTATATATATATGTATATATATATATATATAAAGACAAAGGTATAAAGAGTAGTGAAAAAAGTTTTCAAACACCTCCATATTATTATTACGTATTCTGCTAAATTTGTTTTGTGTTTCCAAAGGTATTCCTGCATCAGGCACAAAAACAAATGCAAGTGGATCTGGATGCTGTCACTTCTTGCTGAAGAAGCCCTTGGAAGTCCAGATCTTGGTTTGTATCCAAGCTGTTGGTTTGTTTGTATTTCTGTGTAGCATAACTTAGTCATTAGTTGATCAGTGATGCCAAAATAATGAAATGTGCAAAAATGAATTTCAATGAAACCAATTCATTTAAATTTTCTAATTGCCTTTTATGATTTGATAGTTCTTTGGCTGTGACAGTATTTAAAAAATCAGTTGTAGATAAAGAGTGATTCCTTATTCAATATAACACAAATGCACGGGGTGTCTGTAAACTTTTTTTGACTACTGGTGATGGATGGTTGGATGGATAGATAGATAGACAAAAAAGCAATGCAGCCATTTCTCAGAGCACAAAATCAACAGGACAAGCCCCTACTAGAGACTGGATAAGACAGTGGGTTACTTAAATCCATCAGCCTCCACCCACAGATACATCTTCAGCACATGTCCAGACAGAGGTAGAGCCTGGATCAGCTACCTGGTTGTCCTGCTTGAGCCTCACCTGAGGCTGTCAGCTCAGAGCACTTCTTCAGATAAACTTAGGCATCACCAAAGCTGTTGATTAGTGTGTTAACCACAGATAAGGGATCTCTGTAACCTTGAAAAACAGCTGGATTTGATTTTATGTCTGTCATCAAGTGGATCCATCTGGCAAAGCTTTAAGCTAAATCAAGCGTATCAACTCCCTATCAAGGACAAAGAGGCAGCAGGTACAAGTGCTTTTAGTTGTACTGAGAGCAAGAAATATTTCAGGGCTCTGACTGGCCCCTAATGACTGTGATAACTGAACACTTTGTAGTTTTTCTTAAAGCTTCTGCCCTCCCAACTTCTATATTTTCATTCTACCTTTTGTGGATTCATGATTAATTTCTCCAAACTATTCATATTTGAATTTGTTCTGTTTTTTAATGGGTAGCACAGTGACACTGCAGGTAGTGTGCTTGTCTATCACCAAGAAAGTTGCTGGTTTAATCCCCATGTTTGATCAGGGCCTTTCCTTGTTTGCATGTTCTCCCTTGCATACATGAGTTCTCTTTGGACACTCTTCTGGCTTCCTTCCACAAAAACATGCTTTTACAGCTGACTGGTGGTGACTCTTAATTGCCCTTAGGTATGAGTGTGAGGGGGAATGTTTTTAGTGTGTCTCCATATGATCCTGCAATTGGCTAGTGGCCTATTCAGGGTGTGACCCACCTCTCGCCCCGTGTCAGCTGGGATAGGCTTCAGCCCCCTGTGGATTGTGGATGGATGAATGGATGTGTTTGGATTGGTTTCCTCCCCTCTGTTTTTTTAAAAAAAAATGACTCCTGGTCTTTGGTAACAATCAACTAAACAGAGCTTTTACTCAGATATAATTTTGTTTTTATCATATATGATATCATTACAGACAATGAGAAACTAGTTTTAGCTCTTTTCTAAACAGTAAAAGAAAGTCTCAGTAATACTGAAATGAAACTGCCAACCCGGCCCTTCTCAGTCCATCCAAGATGAGAGCATCTGCAGAACTGATGTCCACAAAAAAAATCAAAATTATGATCAAAAGCAGCTCAGGTCATAAGTCTGCCCATCTCAAACAAGACTTATATTATAAAGTAAACCTATCTAATATTGCAGCACTGTAGTAGAAACAGACATCCTCTCAGTGTTTGATAACTAACCTCTCTGCTGATGTCTCAGCTCTGTGACTGTGCTGCATTAAACTGCCACAGAGTCACAGGGAGGGTCAGAGGCAGCTGTGTTGATATATTTCACCCTCTAATCATTGGTGCCAGGATTACAGATTCACTAAAAGGCCTCATTTATGTCAGAGAGGCCTCTGACTCTTTGTGTTGAGGAGGACGTTCAGCAGTAGTTGCTGTGGCTGCACAGCAGGGATCGGACACAGCTGGGTATCTGCTCTGTTTCACACTGAAAAACACTGAGCTTGTTATGTGTCTCTCTTCACCAAGACCATCATTTTACTCTGTTACCAGGCTATGGGGGAAGAGTCTTCAAGAATTCAGAAAGGACATGATGACTTCAACTTTCAGAGGGTTTGACAATAATCTGTTTGATTCAAAAATTCTCCTTTAATTCAGTTAATAACTAAGTACACTTAAATTAAATGACCTTTGAGCTTCAATTTCCAGTTTGACATATTAAAAAGTTCCAATTCTCAATAACTGTTTCCTAATTTTGCAAATTCTTTGGTCATCTTTCAAACTGGCAAGGATGCCCATAAGGGGGCTAAAAACTTTTTGGGGCCAGAGTCATGCAGGAACCCACACAGGTTAGCAAAGACATGGTCTATCCAGTAATGTTTTTATTATGAAAGTTTTCACATTAGTTATTTCAGCAACACAAATATACATTCATTTTTATCACTGGCAATTCACTTTTTGCTAAGATGTATTTAAGCTGATAGGAGACATCATGCATTACTATGATCATTAACTTTTTTATATATAATTTAGGTTTTTCGTGACTTTATTTGAGTGGCAATGGAGAGAGGTAGGAATTGAAAAAAAACAAGCACTATGGCATGCACAGGTCAGACTTGAACCCAGCTAGCCCCTACATGAACTATAGTCTGGATACTTAACCCCAAGACCACAAACATGAACACAAACTTTCAGGTCAGGTTTGAGAGTACATGCCAAGTCAGGACTTCACTATTCATCATTCCTGACAACTTGTCTGCACCAACAGCAACAGCAACATTAAACCCTACTTCATTTGTAGAGGTTTGTACATGTCAAGTTTAAAGATGCAAAGGTGCAGATCCTATGCCCTAAATTTAAGAGGAAATGGATAACAATCCAGCTGTGTCACCAACAGCCATAACTGCTGGGAGTGCCTCTGGAAGTCAGCTTTCATCACCCCAGCAACCAAATCAACCAACAAAGCTGTGCTTTGATTTGGACTTATAACAATCACCCTCAAACCCTTACCCCCAAATTCCACTGCACGTAAAAAGCGCCCCGCCGCGCAGCGAAGCGGAGCACCGCGTTTTTGCTCCGACAGCCAAACCCAACTGAAAGCGACGCGCCCAGAAGCGCCGCTGCACGCAGCCCCGTAGGGGAAGGGCTGGTCCCCGGAGAGCCGCAGGCTCTCATGACAAAAACGATGTCACACGCTCATAAAACGTGTTATAGACTGAGAATAGAAATAAACAACACCTTGCTTCACTTCTCTAAGGTCCCTTTGCTGGTCCCAACCTCACAGCTTTGTGAATTATTCAACTTCTATCCACCTATATACATGTAAAAAAGATGTTTGGTGTCATGTACACAATGTTATATATTTCTGTACCTCTACGATTAACTTTTCTTCGTCCATGGTGTCGTGTTGCCTCTGGGACCCTCTGACCGACTGCTGACCTGATGCTCATGCCTCCGGTTTTGAGGTAATGACAAATAATTGAGGAACATTACGTGCAAGAGTTTGCGCATTGTGTTTTATTTTGAAACTTCCGGTTACTCCACACGGTGACTTCCTGTCTGGTGCTTTCTTAACAACAGTGAATTTACAAGGTTTGGAAGAAAATAGACCTGAAGCGTATCTCTCGTGCCTTGGCGTGCGCCGGCGCTTCAGCAATGCGGCACTGACAGTGCATGCGCTGACCCACAGCGCATGCACTAGAATTTGCCCGATGGACTACAATGGGAGCAGTGCTTTTGGGGGTAAGTCCAAGCCTTTATGGACTGAGCTACTACATTGCCACCTTTCAGGGTCCCAGCCATAAAGGTCCCGAAAGACAGGTTCTACAAAAAGTTACATAAACTTATAATTAGGGATGTAATGGCCACTGGTAAAATGGTAAACAGCAGTAAAATTTCCAAAGGTATTACCATATTCTATTAAAATAACCCTTAAACCGTGTTTGATTACCACACTGTATCAGTAACTCACAGTGATGCTGCTCTTCGCCTTGAAAAGCCTGAACTATCTGTCTGCTCCTCAGTGAAGCAGCCATCTCTCACAGACATGCTTGCGCAGTTTGCTATGTCTGGCCTCTGAAAGTATAGTAGTTTGAGCCCCGCTCAGACACTTACAGGTTTTGCCACTCGAAACGGACAAAGTCTGAAGTCTGGTCGAAGTCTGGATTTTACAAGGATGTCGAGGGGAAATTGATTGACTACAGTCAGCCTGTCTAAAACACAAAGCTGCAGTGAAAGACAAAAATATGCATGATTAAAACTGCTGTAATTCCTTGAGTAAACGAGCAGACTGAGAGAGACAGAGGATTCAGTGAGCCATACCTGAGTAAATTATTGGTAATTTATCAGTATTTTCTGTGGGAACAACATATAAAGGTTGTAAATAACAGCATTAGTATCATTATGGAAGGTGTTCCTTCCATTCTTTCACCATTTATTCCCCATATTTGCTGTATTTTCTAGTAGATTGTCTTTTTCCATCATAGTTCAAGTTTTATGGATTTAGGCAATCATAATTGGGAAATATTGAAGAAGGAGATGTTTAGGAGATCTGCCAGGAAAAGGGGAGACCAGAAGAGAGTCATGAAGGGGGGTAACTGCTTCAGGGACTATCGTTGGTAAAACAAAAATAAATAAAAAAAAAAAGGCCTGGACATGCTCTAATATAATGAGATGTAACATGGACATTAATGCTGCAGGCAAACTAAAATGTGTGAGTGTATGTGAAATAGGTTACATTTATTTTGGGCCGTCTCAAAACTTTAAACATGTTCATTTAAAATTGTTTATGAAGAGAGTCCTGTTTAAAGTTCAGATCAGTTTTTTTCTTTCCTTGTAGTTACACACAGTTTAAGTATTTATAACATAATAATGACAAATACTTGCCATAATTGTTTACTTTTAATTCTCATGAAAAAAGTTTAAACAAATTTACTTATAGGACATTTCCTGACACAGTTATTGTAAAATCAGACAAAAGAATTGTCAAAATTATAATATGAAAGGGATTAAATGATTTCAAGACTTTGTAAAAGTACTTTTTATGTTAACAAAACAGAATAACTGCTTTGTGAACATGTTTTCCTGTTGCAGGAAAACATGGGCTTCTTTAAAAGCCCATATTTAAAAAAAAAAAAAAAAAAAGGAAACCATGGAGGAGGAACCTTAAGCTCTTAAGTGTCAGACCTACTTTGTTAAAAATATGTGTTAGTCTTACCCTGGAACTGTCGTCTTGGGAGCGCTGGTAGCGTTTCCAGCGACAACCATAGACCCCGGTGACGAAGGACAGAAAGACCTGCTTCTCATAGACCTGTAAAGGTTGGTGTTTCACCATGCTCCGTCAGCCTCAACGCTCCACCAGTCTGATAACATCCCACACAGGACTGGGACACCCTGCGGGAACACAAAAAGTTAAAACTTAAAAGCATGCAGAAAAATAAGCACATTATTAACCTTTTCAGGTCATGATGCTGAGGAGTATTTCCACAAAAACATTCCTAATGTTATGACAGTCCTGAGCTTTGTTTGGAGTCACAGCACCGTAGGAAAGAGTCAACACACATCAGTGAGTCATGTTTGACACTGATAGAACGACAACATCATATAATTTACATTCGTGTTGTAAACACTCATGACTGTGCAGAAACTCAAGCATGAGGAGGTGGTTAAATTCACCTTCAAACATGAGCTGAAGCTGGAACCAGTCTGAGGCAGAGCGTCTCCTTCATAGCTCTTCAGTCTCAGAGAAAAGCTTGTTGCCTCGGCTGCAGGTAAAAATGTGTTGGCACAGGAGGAGGTGTTTCCCGTGCTTTTTTGCCTTGAGACTTACTGTCGTCTAATAAGAGGAAAAAAAAAAACGCTTTGGTAGGCTTCAGTATAAACTGATGTCAGGGCATAATACTCTGCTCATTTTCATAGACTATTAGTGCTTTATAAAAATGTTTTCACTTGTTTTCTGATTAATTATAATTTACCCAAAGTCTGTGGCCTTTCAGCTGCTGTTAATACTCTCAGTCAAGGATTACCAAGAGGGTCACATAAAACCTTTATCCCTGTCTGAGGGTGGCACTGCTACAAACTGTCAGATACTATCAATGATGATATAAATAAACACATGGATAATCAAAAATAACAAAATATAAAAACTGATTTAAACCAAAAAATCACAAGGTATAATTTAAAAATATATATTAATACATAATTAAATGAGCTCCAGGTAGATTTAAAGCCTATTTGTTTTTTTAAAAGAGCAACAAACCAATTAAAATTTACCTTTTTTACGTAAAATACACTCTTGATTGGGGTGGGTAACTTGTGGGAAAGGGCCACGTGTGACCCTGTTACCCCATTAATGTGACCTTACAGCTGCTAAAACCAATTCTATGTAGTTTTTCCACCCTAATATAATGTTTCTAGAGTCACTGCAGTGGTACATCACCTTACCACATGCTTAATGTCAAGGTCCGAGGGGGTCTGTATTGCTTTCACTGTCACAATGAAACGTTGATGTGGACAGTAGGAACACTTCCACACTAAAAACTACATATCTTTACTGCTTTGACTGCTTTCTGGCATTCTTCATTTTCCCCTCGAGGTGAAAGGTAAATGTTGGGAAAAGGGAGATATAAAGCAGTTTTTGAAGTTTTAAAACAGATTTAATAAACAGAATTTAGTTTAAAGTCAATATGAACTTATTTTTCTAATGGAAATAGGAGCCTCTGGCTCACAGTCTTGCATAGTGGGTGGCGGTAATGCTCTTCTGACGCTGGATGCCACTCACCTTTAAACAAGAAGAAGAAGAAGAAACCTAAATGCAGCGTTGTTATCATGGCGGAAGGAGCAAAAAACGCGAATAAAAGAAACGTTTTATTGGAGGAGATGAAAAAGAAAGCGGGAGAGTAACAAACTAAATGCTCGGACAGGGATAAACTTTGGCCTGGCCTGAGCTGAAAGGTGACAAGGGATGTCCAACCGATGCTTTTATTTGAACAGAAACATGATCAGACTGTACCTTATCAGTCAACATGGTTTATTTGTCTCTTGGGATGTCTTGTCGGCTTGCATCTCCTCCCTGTTAATGTCAACAAAAGGACATTGCTGTGAAGCGTTTGTTTTATGAAAGTGCAGTTACACTTAACGACCACAGAGGCCCCTAGAGAGCAGAAAGCCAGAATCTTACATAGTGAGGCTTTTAATTTCTATAACCTGCCTTAGGACAACGGATGAAATTTAGCTAATTCCGGCATATTTACAATGATGTGTATAACGAAATTGTTGATTGATGTGCACTGTCCTAATCAAATAAATTAATTAAATTAAATAAAGAAATATATTTTAAAAATACAGATTTAATTTAGGGTCATCATTACAACAATATGGGTATCAGCAGATAATTGCTAAAAAAAAAAGGGGGGGGGGGGAATTGGTATCAGCAGATAACAAAATCCATCAGTAATTATGTATAGGACTTCTACCTTTCAGGGTTATGGGGCTAGAGCCTGTCCCAGCTGACATTGGCTGAGAGGGTGAACCCCAGTTCTCACCCAATGTCCTGTCGCCAGCCAATCACAGGGCTGTATAGAGACAGGCCACCATGCACACTTAAACTAATACCTAAGTTGACCTGATAGGTGTGTTTTTAGTCTTTAGGTTTGCATGTGTTCCCCATGCATGCACAGGGAGAACATGCAAACTTGACACAGAAAATGCTTGACTGACACTTGGACTGAAACAGCAACATTCTTACAGCAAAGCACGTACACTACCTGCTGTACCACTGTGCATCTCAGATACACAAATCTTTGCATTAATTTACAGTCAATATTTTGACCATACTAAATCTCAATATATTGTCTGTGATATCTGCAAAATGTACAACCTAATGTGATGTTCTACCTCATCATCACTCAATATCCACTTTTGCAAAAAAAAAGTACAACTTATCAGAGAATAAACGTTTTTTTTTCTTGTTTCACAACCCTTTCTAACATTTAAAGACAGTAACAAGGAAAGGAATTTATCCATTTTGGTCAAATTGAGACTGTGCTCTTGACACGAAATATTGGTATTGATTTCGGTTTTGACTATAATGACTTTGGACATGTCTGCACATCGGTTTTATCAACAAAAAACAATCCAATATCAGGCATAAATTACATTTTTGAATTATCAGAGTGGACATTTGGTGATGATGAGGTAAACCATGGCCCTGTGCATTCGACCAATGTAACAGCCAATATATGAGATATTTATAGCCAGTTTGTACATGTAATATTTTGGCTGTAAATACTATACCATTTTTACTGGCCAACACCAATAATCCTTTTTTTAAGTAATTATCTGCGAGTACCTATGTGCTCAATAACATCGTGCACATCTAGAAATACTTCCATTACATACCCAAATTCAGGCATGGTGGTTTTTTTTTTTTTTTTTGTAGCTAAGGTAAAACCACATCTGGTAAATTCTGTCAGTAATTTCTTCATGTTTACAATCTTTGGATTTTTGGAAATGACTGGGAGGGCTGCATTAAGTGAAGTGGAGGGAAATGCAAGTCCAAATTAAAGGTGATGTTGGTTGTTTTCTTTGACATTAAGGGTATCTTTTTGGGTTCCAGAAGAATCAACAGTTAATCACGACTGTTACAAACAAGGTCTAGAAGAGACAGAGAAAAGTCTGAAGACAGCCACAGCTGTGGAGAAGTGGTTTCATTCTCCATCAAGCAAAGCTCATACTGTGCTCTTGGTAAAGCACGCTCTGGCCCAAACACCAAATCACAGTGCTTGATCACACTTCCTGTTCACCATCTAGCACCATATGACTCTGTGTTCAGAGTAACATGTTTCTGAGTCTGCAATAAAACTTGAGAAAAAAAACAGCAGAGGTTCTGAGACAACTGGTTGAAGCAGACCTGCTGCACTGCTCTGATCAGTGAAGACCTGAATGCAGTATGTGTAGATGCAAAGGAGGAGGAGACTAAAGGAGAGAGAGACACTGAAAACTGTTTTAAACTGTATAACATTTTGATATTTTATGCACAGGTCTATTAGACACTGCAGCTTTGTATCTCTAGTGAAATTTTTGTGCACATATGTCCTGTGTACTACAAAGCTCCTCCTAAGTCGTTTCTTTTTATTTTGTTTCTTAACAGATATCACTGAAGTACAACATGAATTGTGACCATAGCATAAAGCTATACAGCTCTGTCCACTATAGTCATGAGCCTCAACCTCCACTGTTTATTTTGGACATTGTGTCTGCCAATATACAAGACTTCAGGCCCCCCTCCATCACTTCTCCCTTATTCAGTAGAGCATACTCCCTGCTGACAGGAGCAAGTATGAACAGTATGTCAGGGAACTACCTGGGCGGTCTAACCAGACAATCTTCTGACAATATCAGAGGTGCATGTGTGAAACGGGCTTGAGAGTCACAAATCAGTCCAGTAAGCATGTCTCTAGTGTTCACGGAGGACTCACAATGCAAGGCAAACAGGAAAACTGGACACAGAACGGCCCTGACCAGGGTTTGAACCAAGAACCTTTGGGTAACAGTACTAAGAGCTGCCCCCCTGAAGTGTTGATTTTGTCAGAATCATTTAAAAAACTGAATGAATTATTAACTTTAAGCTTTTTATACAATATTTAGGTTCTACTCTGAGGAGGTGTTAGCCATTAGAAAATTGCATACTGGTAGTCACTTTATACAACACTGTCCACATTGCAGTTCAACAGTATTAAGTGGGGAATTGAAAAAAAGTGTCATGATGGATTTTAGTAATTTCCCTAGACAGAAATGCAGACGTACACAAAGTGAATGCCCCTGTTAGGAATGTAACCATCACCGCTAAAATGACAACTGATATAAAATTTCTGATGGTTAGAATAACTTTTTCCCTTTTAAATAAAAAAGGTGTTTGATCACATCACTATGTCAATTACACATGCTGATGCTTCTTATTAACTGGAAAAGTTAGAACTATAATTTTCTGCTCCTTGGCAAATCAGCAGCGGTCCCTCAGACGGAGGCGCACGTGCAGTTTGCAATATTTGGCCACTAAACATGAAAGCAAGGCAGTTGGTGCCCGTACAGACACTGTTTCAGAGAATTTTTCCCCCTGGAATCTGGCAAGTCTGAAGTTGGGTCGTATTTAGGATTTTACAAGGATGCTAAAGGGGAACCAATTAAAGACGGTCACCCTGTCTGCAAAAATGCAGAAAAAATGTCTCTGGGAAGGGAGGCAGGGCAGAACCACAAAGCATCAGCCTCCTCCAGCACAAACACCCCCACAGCAGCATCAGAGGGGAGCAGCCTGGCTGAATTGTTGAGAAAGACCTCAGCAAGAAACCAAAGAGGTGAAGACAGTCAGGTTCCACTACAGATCGTTCTTAAATTCACATTATTTAAAAAAAAAAAAAAAATGTTTTCAAAAGATTTCAGTGTGTGTTTAAGTACTTTTTGAACATTTTGAGCGCACTGCAAAAATACCACGATAATAAAGTTTACCTCATCATCACCAAATGTTATCATTTTGGTCAAACCCTGATATGAAATTTTCATACCCAAACATCTCAAGTCCCTGTGATTCTGACGGCCATAACTCTCCCCAACCAAAAAAGCCACGTCATTCAAACTTTAAAAAGGACTTCCAGCCTAAACAGTAAATCCTTTTCAATGTAAGCATGTTTGCATGCTAATCCGAAACAAGAGCACACTGATAGATGCTGCTTTTTGAAGAGGAGGTGAGGGCCAGACTAATAGGATCTTAGAAAATGTCCAGGCCAAGTAACTTTAACCGCACTGTGGCAGGCCAAGTTGGGACAGCACGTGTATCAGTTGTGGTGTCCCCAGTGCTGAGCAGGGCTGAATCTTTGAAAATCGAGATGAAGATCATACAGATTCTTTGTCAATATTGAGTTTAGCTTTTATAATCAGAGCCTTTTTCACATAGGTGTGCCAAACTTATCACCAACATTATGGCACATACTGTAAACAGGAAGTCAAAGCTGGACCTCAGACTGTCCTTTGTCATATTCTACTATTCACAAGGCCAGTACACACAGTAGAGATCTCGAATAATGCATCAGTAACAGAAGAAGAGTAAAATATAATGAAAGAAAAATGTAAAATAACTTTGAAAATTGTCATCTTATCAATAAAATTCCTGTTTGTACTTGGTACCAGTGAGAAAGGACCTGTTCTTGGTCTGGTGCCTCCCTGATATTGACTGTCAGCAACTGAGTAGAACTACACTGTCCGTTGTTGATGTCGATCCACTACATATACACTTAAAAATAGCTTCTGTCACAGCAACCATCTACTTTGCCTCTTGTATCGCACTAAACTTGAACTCTGTTGTGCCGGAGAAAAGCTGTGTGTCTGTAACCATAGTATCACTGCCAACTGTCACCAGATCTTTGTATCGGTACGACAGCTGGTTTGAGCAACCCCTTGCAGCAGCAGTGTGTAGAAAATTTCATATAGCTGCATCATTTAAAACACACAAAGTGTTGCCCTGTCCCCGTGTTACACAACACACATTTGTTGACAGTGAAGTGAAGCTGACAGGAAAAGTATGGGAAGATAAAAACCTTGTTGACGAACCAGGTGCAATAATTTTACTGGATTCTGCCTAACAAAAATGCCCCTTAAATGCTCTGTATTTTACTTCTAGGGGGTTATTATGTCATAGCCATACAGTCCTCTGTTTTGGTTTGTTTTCGCAGACAGTGTAGAGCTTATTATCATAGCCTTCAATAGTGAAATCTGCTGAGACCTAAGTGCTTCCAAAGGGGAGGAAAAAGAGTAACATCTGATCCACTAAGGAGACTTTTTTTTTGTTTTTTATCCAACTTGAATCAAAGTCTTGCTCAATGGACACCCAAGATGTGATGTAAATGACCAAACATCAGGACATGGGGCCTTGAAACATGTCTTGGCAGATTAAAGCTAAAAGCTTAATAAAGATAAAATGGCAAAGAGCAGATCACACTAAAAACAGTAATACAGCAGAACCTGTAGAGTAAAGTCTGTACCCTATGTGTCAAAACCAAAAGGTGATTTTCCTTTTGGTTCTGGATTTCTGCTCTGCGCCTTTACAGAAGGAGCTGGTATGGAAGGCATAGCTATATATTGTTGCAGATTTGGACAACAACACTCTAGATTATTCAAAATATTTCATTTAAAAACAAGTCCAAAGAGCAGGGGGGTATTACATGTTACATTCACACATTACCAACTACTGACTTTTCCAATATACCATGCTGTGATGTTTGGGCACTACTTTAGGACATGGCACGAAAATGTCCCTCCAACTCCAGTGCTGAACAGCTAGAGTGCAGGTTTCACGAGAGATAACAGCCTTTAAACAGTGAATATGACTGCAGTGTACTTTTGATACTTGTGAATACTCACATAGACTTTAACCACAGGGGAAATTTCTGTAGATGGAGAGTCAGCAGGTCTGGATTAAAAATGGAGGAAACTATGAGTACTTTAGAACTCAGAAAACCCACTTTTCCTATTGATGAAGGTGTGTAAATATTGAGGTAATGTCAAACTGGATAAAGTAAGAGTGCGGCTATTAAAAATTGCTTAAAGATGTTTCAGGATTACAGGAGACTTGTGGCTTTTGTTGGTGCCTCTGCAGTCTGCAGCTCTCATCATTCTGAGATTCCCTGCTGTATTCAACATTTATACTTACACAGATCAGATTTATAATTTTGGGTCAATGACGTGATATAATCTTTATTGTGTTTCCATGGTTGAGTTAAATTTAAAAAGCGTAAAATTTGGAAACAAACTCACAAAATACTTGGGCATCAGAATTTTTTGATGCTGATTAGAGGTGTACTGTGGACTAACTTACTATTAGGAACTATTTTTAAGTGTTAACTGTTCTATTGGAAAAATTGTTGATTTATCCACAACTTTATTATAATATCTCTGAAAGGTTAGGATAAAGTCAAAATTTGGCATGGCTTTATTATTTTTGATTTAATAAATATTAAATATAGCATTGCTACATATTTGTATTACATTCACTTTCAACTTGAAGCTTTAAATAACAGAACATAATTGACATAAATGATCAACTTTGTTGTTTTATGATTATTGCAATACCATAGAACCTTTTTCCCTCAACAGATGCCATTAACAAGCAAAAAAAAAAGTGCTTGCAGATCGTGCAGCAAGGGCTGATTATTAATTCTTAAATAAATTTAAAGAAAACACCCATTAGTGTTGTTGGTGTTTTTCTTCATTAGAAAAACCCAAGAAGCAGTTCAAGTTCAATTGAATTTGTTGACTGTCATGTTGGTTTTTAGTGCCAGTTTCTTCTGTGAAAGGAACATTTTTCATAAAAAATATTATAATTTACAGAAAAATGCGAGGGGAATAAGATGTAATCCTCTCTTGCAATGTACTAAAGTATTATTTAACAGTTTATATGTTATTTCTCAAACATTATTTAGAAAATGCAAAGTGATTTCCAGTGTTTGTCCTGCTCTATTTTGCAAAAATGCATTTGAAATAATCCTTACAAAATGTAGTTTTAAGTACTAATCAAAATTCTGTCAGTGTTTTTATAAGTACACTTACATACTCTATAAGTGGAAATAAATGTTAAATATTTCTCTTTTTGTTGTGGTTACAAAACACTCTTCTCCCAACCTGTGCTTGCTCAGAAGAATAATCTTTCAACATTTGTTATTTCCAACTAATAATCATTTAGGATACAGTAATATTAGTGTATTCTGCAAAATAAAAATTAGATTGTTGGCTCGTAAAAGAAAATTCTGTAAATGAGTCCAATACAGTGTGCATTCACTCTAAACTGTTTTTTTTTCTTTTTTTCGACCTCAAACCCTTAAAATTGTTCATAGTGGCTGTGGTCTCATAGCCTATGTTCAGGCTAATGCCATCTTCCTTACACACCTTTAAAGTTTGGCCTTTGGGAAGATTATTTGACCCAGAGACAGCACAGGGGTGAAATCTAATTGGATGAATGCTGTTTATATAATAAGCTGCACTGAAGAGTGTGGTCAACAGATTAAGATTAGCTTGTGTTAAAAATGCTGCATGATACATATATAGCACATAGAATAATGATGAAAAGCTATGCATAATTTTACAAATAAAGGTTTATGAATCTGACTGTTTCGGTCACATGCTGGTTAAGAAAGGTCTGCTGGCTTAAAATTTACAAAACAGAATTAAGATTTACTTTTGCTATGAGATGGCTTTAATGATGTTTCAGGATGAAAAAAAACCTTGAACATACCTCAATGTGTGATTCCAAGGTAGTTCTGACCCCAGAGATGTACCACAGACTGCATAGCTGGGTCAGATTTCACTCCACTGTGTGTAGCAGGGATCACAGCCCAAACAGCAAGTCTAGTCCAGTCTGATGGTTGTCTGACATTTTTAAATTTCAGTCATACAACTGTATTCAGTCACACACTAAGAACAACTACAAGATGATTTTCCAGCTTGTTTGTATTTTGTATTAACAGACAGCATCTAATATCTTCATGGTGTAACAAGTCTTTGGACTGTCCCTGTCTTAATGCTCTCTGTCTGTTCCTGCAGTCTCCTCACTCTGAGAAGGGGAGTGGTCTCAGGCTGCAGCAGCAGGTAAGGGTCTCATGTCCTAATCACCTCAGATGCCACTTCGTTGGCCTTTGCTCTGGTTTATCTCAAATTTGCCAGTGTTTTCTCAGTGTGAGTTTTTTTTATGTGCCTCAGGTTTTGCTCTAGACTAACTTGTGTTTTTCTCTGGTCTTTTTCAGTGCCACTACTGAAAAAGACCTCCGGATTCACTCAGCCACTCTGGTCCCTTTCTTTCACTGCTTTCCCTACTCGTCTCGCTTCTCTGCTCTTCACCTTGCCTTCAGTAAAGTCATTTTTGTCACACCTTCACAGACTTGGGTTTTGCTCTTTGGGTCCTCAATAAACACCACGGTCTTGTATTATAACACTAGGGATGACGTACTTTTCTAGGCCAACATAGAAGTTAGCATCATGCTGGTTTCCTCAACTGCTTAACCAACAATTAGCTGATGGGGCTTTTCACTGTCTTTTGGTTCATTGTTGATCATGTCGGTGGAGAACAAAGAAATCTGAAACTCAAATGCTCTGTTCCCGGTGATAATCTTAACAAATCAACCTACTTTTCACAAAATCTTAAGCCTGGAGTTTATATGGAAAAACCTGTTTATTCTCCTTTATTCAAAGCCTGAGGGTTGGGAATGATTCTGATTGGACAGGGGGCGGATGTGACATAGTGATGTATGTCTACCGGATGAAAACTTCAGTTCAGTGTCTCCAGCATCTCTGTCAGGGAAACCTCGTCCAACTTGGACGCTACAGTTTTCCACATTTTAATGCTTATGTCCATCCACTCTTTTATTATTTCCAAATCTTTTAAGGCTCTTGTTAAATAAATTGTCTCAGCTCGGGTCCAATGCCTGCTTCATGCGGCCATCCTGTTCCCATCAGTATCCCGTGCCTCACAGCAATAGGACAAGGGAACAAGCATGTGCCGAAAGACCGGAATTGATTTAAAGCTGAGTTAACATATGCACAATCAAGGAACTATTCAATTCAGATTTAAGATCAGAGTAAACCAGCCACTTACTTCAGAATTAAGTTGTATATGGAATTTTCTTTTTTGTTCAGAATTAGGTTTACATGCTCAATTTTAATCTTTTTAAAGAGGATTTAAGTTTTATTTGGAATTAAAAGGGAATTAAAGTTCTCATGTAAACGTGATAAATGACATACAAACTGTGGTTGGTAGGGGTGTCCCGATACAACTATTTCACCTCCGATACGATACCGATATTGCAGCCTTGAGTATTGGCCGATACCGATATCAATCCGATACGATATCAGCAGGAATCATACAGACTTTTATTACCTATTTTGTAGTATGGACTGTAAGACAAGGCTTGATCAGGTCAGATTACTCAAACAGAGAACAGTAGACAGCAATAGTAGGTATGAGAAAAACTGACCCATTTGCTATTAACCAATAGGTTAAATAAATTTTAACCTTAAACACAAGAATATGGTACAATTGAAACAACATGAATAAAAAATATTAGAAGACCCTGAAAAGTGACCTCAATAAATCAAACAAAAACATATTTCACCAATTGCAAAATAACCACTGTGTTGAACTTAAACATAAGCATATTCTACAACTGAATAAAATAAAAAATAAATATATTAGAATGGACTGCTTGTATCGGAGTGCTGATATCGGAGATTTAGGATGCAGGCCGATATAATCCGACATTTGTTTTTTTGACCGATATCCGATATCAATATTGGATCGGGACATCCCTAGTGGATGGTATTATCAAAATGGTTCCCCTTACCTTTGGTTGTAGGGTAGTATTCCTTGGGATTTTCAGTGTTGAAATCACAAATTACAAGAACAATTTAACTAGTTCATAAACAGGGACCCTGCTAACACAAAGGTTTTCTTAGTCACCCAGCAACTGCTGCTTAGAATTCTCTGGCTCTGATTGGCTGGTTAGTTACCCCCCCCCCCGTTACTGTTGCTATGCATGTCAAGCTTTCCTCCTTGGATGAGAAATACAGAGTTTTTAGCAATACCAGTGAGTGATATTCAAAAGAAAATGTGCAAATTTCTGGACAAATTCTTCAGAGATATCAGAAAAAGGCAGAGAGAAAGGTATCCAGTATGCTTTTGAGAGAAATATTCCCCAAATCTAATGTTGTCAGAGTTTAAATAAAGAGGACGTCAAAACAGAGAGGAATCGCACAGATCTCAATGCAAACGTAAAGCACCCTATGTGTTGACACTTCACGAACAAAACAACCACATACAAGAACATCAATGCTCTTGTACAGCAGGGTATGTTATATATTTGTTTAAATTTAAATCAATATGGGTGTTGGTTTGGCGGACTGGTCAACAACCACGCACATCCCATGTACATACTTCTGCTGACCTGGGTTCGAATCCAGCCTGTGGCCAGTTTGCAGAGTGTCTTCCCCTACTCTCTCACCCCCTTTCACAAACCTATCAACTGTCCTCCCTTATCAATGAAGGCATAAAATGCTCAAAAAATACATTAAATTTAAATTAAAAATAAGTGAGCTTTCATTATCGTTGTCTTTGCCCGTCTCTTGGACGTTCATTCACAAAATCCTAAAAGATATCAGTATGTCAGAACTTGTCTCGTCGGTTACGAGAATTTATTTTGCTCAAATATCAACCATTGGCTCCAGGTTTAACAGAAGTAACCTACTGATGTCTTTGTTTGCCAATGTTATCTTACCTAACACACAGAGCTATTGTTACATAACGTTTGTTAGCACTTACTTTACAACAAGCGTAGGTGTTTCAGTGCTTTATCCACATCCGGCAGGTTTCGTTTTTGCGTCTTGGCCTTGAGGACTGTCGGGCTTTCTAGTTTTGTAGGCACATTGCTTGGGCATATTGTTTTCTGATGAAAGCTTGCCAAGCCTCTCGTGCATAGTTACAGTTGCTGACATAGAATTGAACAGTAGCTGTTTGTGGGAGGGGCTTAGCCAAGGTTCATTTGGTCAACTGAAATGCAATCATTTTACACAGCCTGGTCATAAAAAAAAGTCACCAAAAGAAAAGGTCACACTCTAAAATTTTGTTGGACGGCTTTAGCTTTGATTACAGCACCCATTCGCTGCAGCATTGTTTCGCTAAGTTTCTGCAATGTCACAAGATTTGTAACAGATCATAGCTCTGCCCCCACAGGCTTGTACAGTAGGCACAAGGCATGATGGGTGCCTCACTTTGCCTTCCTCTCTTCTTACCCTGATGTGCCCATCACTCTGGAACAGAGTAAATCTGGACTTATCAGATCACATTACCTTCTTCCTTTCCTCCAGAGTCCAATCTTTATGCTCCATAGCAAACTGAAGCCTTTTTTTCCAGTTAGCCTTTCTGATAAGTGCTTTTCTTAAGGCTACACAGCTGTTTAGTCCCAATCGCTTGAGTTTCATTCACATTGTACATGTGGAAATTCTCTTACTGCCACTATAAAACATATCCCTGAGCCCTGCTGTTTTTCTTCGAATTGGTTTGGTCAAATATCTCAGTTATCGCTGATCACGATCAATTAAAGTTTGTTTTTTTTTAAGTTATTTTTTGGGGCTTTTTATGGCCTTTATTTGATAGGACAGCTGAGAGAGACAGGAAAGTGGGTGAAGAGAGGGGGGACGACATGCAGCAAAGGGCTGTGGCCAGGATTTGAACCAGCAGCCGCTGCTGGGTGTAGCAGTTGGTAGAGCGTCCGCCCCATGTACGGGGCGGACGCTGAGCTACCAACTGAGCTAATGTCCGGCCCTCAATTAAAGTTTTTTTTCAGACCACATTTCATCCTCAAAGACGATGGTCCCCAACTGTCCTTCCAGTTTTTAATAATGTGTTTGACAGTTCTTAACCCAATTTTAGTGGTTTCTGCAGTCATCTTAGATGTTTTCTCTGCTTGATACATGCCAATGATATGACCCTTCTTAAACAGACTAACATCTTTTCCATGACCATAGGATGTCTTTCGATATGGTTGTTTAAGAAATAAGAAGCTATGCATTGCATCAGATGGGGTTAAATAATTTGTTGCCAGCTGAAAGATAATTTGCAGTAATTATCCAATAGGAGGTTTGCACCTATTTGCTTAGTCAAATCCAGGTGGTGGCTTTTTTTTGACCAGGCAAGGTATGTACCTTCATAATAAACATATCTGAACAGTCTCAAATTGTCTCGATAAAATAGAAACAGCTTCTCCAATTTGGTCAATGATGTTTTGTTGAATCACTGTCCTCCCTTTATACTTTTTGGTGCAGTTACATTAAGAAAAGGTGGTTTAAGCTATCTTTTTACTTTCTCTTATTTCCTTTAGATTCATAAAAACATATTGCAGCAGCAAGTGTTAAATAAAACAAGAATTATAGCCCACTTAGACACTAAGTTATAGCCTGAAAACAATTTATCCTGATGTAACACATATGAAATATAGGGCAACTAAACTCGTATGTACCATCTAAATAAGCATTTATGTTTTTTCCCTGTCTTTAGCAATGAAAGAGAAAATTAATTGCTTGGAGAGGCAGCCCAGACAATGTATTAAAATCACAAAGGGGTATTTCAACTATTCTATTGAATTTAAAGTAGGCTACTTTGTTCTCATGGATTTGAGCCACTAATGGCTAAGGACATGACCAAAATATGTTTAAAATTGCGGGTGTTATAAAAAAGGGTAATTCCAAGGAAAATAACAGAAAAAGTGCAATTCATATCCATGTTTAAAGTGTAAAATGTTTAAAAGGACCAAAAGACATAGGCTTGTCAAATTTAAAAGCTGATTTTAAGAGTTAATACTTCGTAGAAACTGGTTAAAAAGATGACTAAGTTATTTATTGCTTTATTTCTAAGGTACCAAAGGTTAGTTCATGACCACTAATTCATTTATTTTTGTGGTTATAAGCACTAACTGTTGTGATACAGAACAATCTATTTCATTGCTATTTGAAGTGTGTCCTTGGTCTTTGGATATACATTGTCAAAAATACACTTCGAACAAAGAAGTTAATGAGGTCTCATGTGAGAAACAGAACTGGTAACTTTCAACTCTGCACTTTTCTGTAGGTTTTATTTTTTTTCTGGACAAGGAATTCTGATAAACATATAGATGGAAGCGGCATGGCCAGCCATGGGACCAGCCCAGAGGAAATCATATTTGCTTAATTCACTGATTTCAGATAAGACACTCATGTGCTATTAACCAGTAGCAAATAAAACTCACACTAACACAAGATGTGAAGGACTGAACTTAATTACACTGACATCCCCCTTGCTTAGGCATAAAAAAATTAATCTGTTCATGCCAACAACAACTCTCTTTGTGGGTCATGAAGGTGCTTACCTATAACGAACCTAGGTGTTGTTAATGTCTTATCTACCCAATTTGGTTAGAACCAGAAAGTATGACAAAAATTATGACAATCTCTAGAGAAGGTATTGAGTTATCAGCAAAAAACTAGGGAATTGCTGTTTCACAGAAAGATAAAACTAATTCTTCAAAAATGTTGGGTCCACATCAGGATTTGTATCACCCCATCATCTTACCAGTTCTTTCTTTTGCCAAGACCAACATTTCCTTCAAATACATTCTTAACTTTTGGAGTTATCCTGTTTACAAAGAACAGCAACAACAAAAAACAACTAACAAATGGCAAAAAATATGCATCTTAATGGAGGTAACAATGTTATACAAACAGCATGTTTTCTCATATTGTGTTAGGCAAATCATGTCTAAGTTAGATGGATTAGACAACTTGTTCCCTGTTGGAATTCACTACACAGCAGTCTACATACTGTAAAATCCACTAGGTATTGAAAACTGTAAGGTCAAAACATAAAACTGTGGTAAAGAGAAAAAAGATGATAAAGAACATCCCATGTCTGTCTGCAGAAAAACAAAGTACAGAGGACAGAGAAGAGCACATCCCTCAAGCTCCTATCGATCTAAGGCAACCTGAGGCCCAGTCTGAAAAGACCTTCAGAGGGATTCCTCTAATGGACTGAAAGCCTCTATGTGGAGTGAATCCTTTCAAGGTGAAACTGTAAACCATCACTGATCATATTTTCAATCCCTCCAGCATGTACTGTTTTGCCCATATGTCAAGGTTAGAGGATCACCCCTCAAGCAGCAATTACAACAACTACAGCTCTGCTTGTTTCTAAAGTGAGATCGCAGGGAGGGATGCAACGGTATGAAAATTTAATGTCATGGTTTTGTCACGTTACTGTTGCAGTTGTAATATTATAATTAAAACCAGTCATTTTGTTTTTGTTGTCAATACATTTGTTAGGAATTTTTAAATCTCTTTTAATAAAAAATAAAAGTAAACTATTCTGGTAAGTATTGATCATTATTATGATATAAATGCTTAAACATTGGTAATTACAAGAAAAGAAAAAAATGATTGAACTTTGAACAGGATTCTCTTCATAAACAATTGTAAATGAACATGGTCAAAGTTTTGAGCTGACCAAAATAAACATAACCTATTTGCATACACTCACACATATTGATTTGCCAACAGCTGTAGGGCTCTAATCTCGTAGATCAGGCGCAGCCACAGCGCACCTGCAATGTGCCTGTGCCTGCTCCGTGCTAAAAGACACTGGATGACCTACATTTACTCAGTGAGTCTCTTTTCTTTCTTTTTGAATTTCATGAAATGAGAGACGCCGCACATATACTCCATATCGGATGATAAGGCTGTTTTTAGTTGACTTGAGGGATGGGAACTCCTTAGTTTGCATCACACTTCAAGCTGCCGTTAGGTTAAGTTTCCATTATGACAAACGTGTTTGATCTGACACCAGAAGTGACGGGATATAAATGTATATGCTGGTTCAGATGGTTACTTTAAATAGTGTTTGCTGTGATTGTTTATTGTACTTAAATGTTCTTGACACTTTAGATACATGCCTCTGAGGTGACGTGTGTGCACTGTGCGCCTGTCAACCAAATTACCACTGAAGCAATTGCACTTTGCCTGTACCAAGAATAGATCAGGTTGGAGCAGGCGAGCTTTCAGCGCACCATCTGCATGGGTTTTTGGCATGAAACTGTCACTGGGACAACCTGAATCTGTCGACACCTTGCCCATGTGCGCTGACACACCCATCTCGGCGCAACCAGTCTACTAAATTGCCAAATTGGCTGCGCACAGCAGTGCGTCTGATGAAATTACCACTGCGCAGGGTGCGCCAGGCTCCACCAGCTTTTGCTGTGCCAGGAAATTAGGGCTTGTAGTGTCCAAATCACAGCTTGTTATATGAGACCATGTCCTGGCCTTTTTTTTTTTTTTTACTGATAGTCCCTGAGGCAATTCCTATGCATTCACCCCCCTTTCATGACACTCCTCTGGTCTCCTCTCTCACCGGACAATCTCCTCAACATTTCCTAATCTAATATTTCCAAATTAGAATCGATGATATCCATAAAACACAAACAATGTTTATAATTATTTACAACGAAAATACTTACAACCTATAATTCACTCAGGTATAGCTCACTGAATCTTCCCACTCTCTCTAGCCTAGTCAGCTCACTTGATGAGTAGTTTCAATCACGCACATCTTTTTCTTTCACTGGCAAGAGCTTCATGTTTCAGACAGTGTGATCATCTTCAACTAGGTTCCCCTCAGCATCCTTTAAAATCCAAAATGCGACCAAATTTCAGACTTTGTCTGTTTCAAGGGGAATGAATCTCTGCAAAAATGTCTGCACGGGCACCAATCGCTGTGGCCAGACTTTCACTTTCAGAGGTCAAATATTACAAACTGCGCATGCATGCCCCCTTCTGTGAGGGACCGGGGTAGCTTTACCGAGGAGCAAACACACATAGTTTGGTTTATCCAGGCAATGAGCAGCATCCCTGTTTGTTATTAACACATATGGTAATCAAACATGGTTTACTGATAATTAAAACAGGAAATGGTAATAGCTGTCAGATATTTTACCGCAGTTAATCATAACTGTTACATCCCTGATCACAGGTTTGGTGCACATTGTCATGTGTAGAAATCAACATCAGATCAAGGATACTGAAGTTGTGTATCTGCCAACATCTTGTAATGCTCTAATATCACCATAAAATATTACTATGCTGTCTGATTATGAGTGTGTGTAAAAGATACAAGTTTAAGAAAAAAGCAATTTTTTCAGAGTATACTTGGTAAAGTAGGGCTGCCAACTTTTGATCTCAGGTCAGAGTGAGATTTTAAAATTAAAATTGGGTTTATTGGTAGTTAGGAGCTGTTATTCTGCCCCCACAATTTAATGGGTCTTATTGTTACTTTGTGATGTCAGTATATTTTATTTAGTAATGATAAAACAAAATAATAAATATCTTATTGTTCTTTTTCTATTATTTACCTCCACCATTTGGCTATGCTCTTTTATGTTTTCGGGAGAGTTTGTTTGTCTGTCTGTCTGTCTGTCTGTCTGTGAACATAATAACTCCAAAAGTTATGGATGGATTTTCAATGAAATTTTCAGAAAATGTTCAGCATGGGAAAAGGAAGAACTGATTAGGTGTTGATCCGGATCACCGTCTGGATCCAGGAATTGTTCAAAGGATTCTTTATCATTGGGAGATAGGGAGATAGGGAACTGTGCTGCTTGGCGGAGGTCTGCGCTCTCCGAGTGCTTTTCTAGTTTATTATTACAATTATAACCAATCATTTCTCCTGCATAAGTATAATTTTTTAACTTAACTAAATTAGCATTGATGATTTTGTTCTAAAGCGATGTCTGGTAACCACAGTTTGTATATGTCAATGTGTGGAGGAAGAATAAGAATAACCTCTTGTTTTCGTTTTGTACAATAAGTAAGTTCACGACTCAGCAGGCCACAAAATCAAACAATGAAAGAACTTACTGTACTCATGGGAAGAGCCTCTCTCGCCCTGAGTGTGAAGTATGCATCTTCATCTCAGACCTTGGCTGCAGTCAGATCAACTGTATTTTACCTGGATACAGCAGTGCTAAATCTGATCTTGCTACATGTTCCATGAATGCATATGCAGCAGTGCACTTTAAAAAAGTAATTAGTAATAGTTACTAGTTACTTTCCCAAAAAAAGTAATTGAATTAGAATTACTCCTTCATAAATGTAACTAGTTACTGGGTAAAGTAATTGATTTGTAACTTTTTTGAAAAAGCTTTTGCTGCTTGAACGATGTGGCTCCATCTCTCTCCCTCTGTGTTTTTACCTGACCTGCCAAAGCAGCGCTGACAGCATCAGTGGAGTTCTCTGTGTTTTTCCTCACTAGCTTTTAGATGTAATTACAACAGACAAACACTCTGTTTCAGGACATAATGTACACTTCACATGTGTGCTCTTGCCTTTTACTTCTTGTATTTTCATCCTGAAAACACCAGTTTTAACTCCACAGACCGTTCTGGACTAGCCATTGCTGCAGCTAGCTGTGTTGCCAGATTTTGCAATTGAAGTAAGCATTTTTAAAGAGAGAAACCTGAATGAAGTGTGTTTTAATTTTTATCCATGTTACATTTCAACTTCAAAGTCATATTTCTTCTTTTTTGTCTCTTAATTTACTTATAAAGCATCCTTTTGGTTAGAGGTGGAACATCCTTTTCTTTATACAGAAGTGAAGTGAGGGGCTACTATTATTTATAACTCAGTTATTGCTAAACAGTCTGTCTAACCTTGAAAAAGACATGTCAGGATTTTGTCTAAGTTTTATCTTAATCATCTACAGCTTTATCATGGTGAAAACAGTAGTAGCTACATTAGAAATCAATTTAAATCTGGCTATATGGATCTATTTTAGGTGTTAAACAAACACCTTTTACCGTAATTTTAAACTTGTGTTAGGATGGGATAAAATAATTTTAATAACTTCTGAATCAGGTTTATATTTACAGTATATCATGCAGCTGATTCCTGCGGGGTTTGAGGGCTAAACAAACCCAAATGAGCAGCTGCACTATTGGAACAAGCCCAAAAATCTGCAACCTACAACTCCCAATATACACATGCAAGTTGGAAAAAGAAGAAGCCAAAAGTCGCTTATAATAAGCAGATCTGGCAATTTTGGCATTGAGTTTTCTCGTCCGTCTGTTAGCGGTGCAGCTTCTGTCTGTGTCTGGCTGAGCGAGGCAGGTCGGATAGCAGCTGCTTGACATCAGTGCAAAAGTAACGTGCCACATTTCACTGTCAGTAACGGTAACGGCGTTGTAACACATGAAAAATATATTAATTAGATTACCCGTTATGGGAAAAAATATTGTGCAGTGCCAATTTTGTGCCAAAACACTGCACAGAAGATGTGCTGAAAGCTCGCCAGCTCCAACCTGGTCTATTTTCGGTGCAGCCAATGCAAGCCTGGTGCTGTGTCAATTTGGCTGACAGGGGCAGTGTGCACACATCACCAAAACCTCACAGGCAGGTTTCCTGAGCGTCTATGAGGCTATGTCATCTTGTAAGAGGAGGCAACATATGGAGAACCCCTGCAAATGAAAGAATGGACGTGTTTTCAGTGGATTTTAGGCACAACCTCAGAGAGGTGGGGAAGCTTCTAACAGCTGGTAACTGTCTGGAAGTTGGCAGGCAGCTGACAGGGAAGGGAAACTTGCAGCAGCCGGATCTGTTTACACTGTGTGCTCATGCTCTTAAATGGAAAATGATCATCAGAATCAGAAATAGTTTATTTATCTCCAAAAGGAAATTTCAATGTTTCTGCTGCTTTATACATAGCAAATCAGATAATATCGAAGTCATAAATATAGATAAGAGTGCAAAATGTATTAAAAAAATAAAAAAAACAGGTTTCAACATGCAGAATATATCTTTCCAATTTCTTTATAAGGGAAAACAATACAATAAAATAAATAAAAATAAAATAAAATAAAATGCACCCCAGTTTGTGCCCTGGGGCATGTTTGTCTGAAAACGTTTGAAGCCTGAGTGTTTCTACTACATCTCTATTATAGAGATGCAAACACATCAATGCACACTTTATCAGGCATGTTTCACTCACACAGGATGCACAGCAGCACCTCTGTCAATAAATTTCCAAGCAATTTTTTTGAACAATTCAGTTTAGAGTTCATAACATGACAGAGAGAAGGTGTAATGGTGCCAGAAGTGGGATGGCATGCATCAGTTATCTGGGTAGCTTTTCTCATTAGAAACACATGTAAATGTGTAATGAACCGAGCTAAACTCAACCAGACAGCTTGATGGAAACAGCACAAGTATGCTTATGTTTTTGAACAGTAAAGAAACTCTGAACTTGTTCAATAATGGCTTATGTTCCCATTTTGGGGCCAAAATTCAGTGCACTGGTCCACAACTGGCAAACTCAGTCAAATCCATGATAAAACTTGAGTCTCCATCAGAAACTTATACAAGACATGAAACAAATTTGATATGGTATGGATAACATGTGCCCAATGATCTTAGAAACAGATCCATTAAAAGCTGTAGCCCTCACTGAAACACCTGTCATGACCATGGTTTTATTGCTTTGACCTGCCAGGATTTATTAACAAGGTTATCAAAGAAATACATACATCATGCTGAAACAAATCACCCTTCATTGTTTTGTTTATCTCTTGGCTGAAGGCGGTGATGAGCGGTAATTTCCTGCTCTGATTAAAGAAGATTAGACTGTTTCCTGGTGAGCAGAGCTCTTCCAAACAAACTGCTCCTTTGTCCTTATCTCTGGGCAGAGAAATTACAACATGACAGGAGGTCAGGGCCGGATGTATCTGACTGGGTTTGTGTGAGGCTAACCCTCTGTCTCCATGTCACCTCAAAGGTTTGAGAGATTTAGAAAATCTCTGCTGATTCGTAAGCAGGGACAGACCAGGTGAACAAGCTCTGAATCTACTCCATGATGGCAAATTTCTTGCATCATCATGGATCATAGGGCTGAAAAATGCAATTGTATTTCCAGAAGTGCTGGTAAGTAGGTCAACAAACCAAGCCTCTGTTTAGGAGTAGAAGTTGGAGTATCCCTTAAATAATCAAAACAGATTAGTTATCATCAAAACTAGATGATGAATAATGTGTTTTGTACTTTGAATCATTAATTTCCTTACTGTTGTCTATACCATAAACATAGTGAAGATTGCACTGAAGCTTGATTTAAAGAACATTTTATTAAGGCGAGGGAACGCCTTCTATATTGTGGGCACACGTTATTAAAGCGTTACCTCACTATAATAAAGTGAGGGAATGGGATAAATAAGGCCTTCCCTCGGTATATATTATATATAATGAGGGAACGGGACAAATAAAGCATAACCTCGCTATAATAAATTGAGGGAACGGGATAAATAAGGCGTTCCCTCGGTATATTATTTATAGTGAGGGAACGGGACAAATAAGGCGTTCCCTCGGTATATTATATATAGCGAGGGAACGGGACAAATAAAGCATTACCTTGCTATAATAAAGTGAGGGAACAGGATAAATAAAGTGCTACCTCGCTATAATAAAGTGAGGGAAGGCTACAATAAATTGAGCACACCTCTATGTTCGTGATGAGTGCTTGTGATCTGAGATGATGCATGCTGTTCACGCAACCATCACACAGTGACTGGCAAAGGAAACAATGGATTTGATTTATGCCATTTTGTTTTATTTTCATATTGGGCTAACATACAAAGAAATAATTGCTTCACTCGCATCCAATGGGTTCATTTTAAGTCTTATTTCTTATAGCAAGGTAACGCTTTATTTATCCCGCTCCCTCACTTTATTATAGTGAGGTAACACTTTAATAATGCGTGCCCACACTATTAAAGGCGTTCCCTCGAATCAATAAAATATTCTGCATCCTGACACTTATGGAGCTCCGTACTAATGAATTATAAACTGTGTTGAAAGTTAAATGTGAATAATGTTAAAATTAGGATGTCTAACATGGTAGCTATTTTATGCAAAGCTTGGAGTATTTTGAATAAGAAACCAAAATGTAATTTATGCAGTCCCCCAATTTACCTCCCCTAATGTGTTAGTTAGTTGCAAAAGAGTCTAAAAAAGCTATATCCTAATTTCACAGTCATAACTGCTCTTTTACTTTGATCACCCCTCAGTTTTCCATCGCACTGTCCTTCATCACAGCAGGTATCAGACTCTAGAGATTTTTTTTTTTTAAGTTTTGTCTTCATAATGTTAAAACAGGTGCATATAAGAAAACACTAATACCAAGGAGTCTCACTCTGACTGATTGGACTCCTTGGCAAGAGACAATTTGGAGTGCTGGAGTGTCTATTCAATATATTTCACTAGTCCATCTTGGTTAGAGCCCATAAAAAGTGTTTGAATGGGCAGAACCTTTCAAAAGCAAATTCGGCAGGTGACTGGATGATTGTTGAGTCAATCACATTCATTACAGGCCAGTCAGATAATGTAGGGGGCTACTGCTACTGTGTAAAGGACTGAACATGAGCCACGTAAAACGAACACGTCAGGAGTGAAGCAATAATATCCCTTCTATCAAAAAGTATTTTGTGTTGTTTGTTTTTCAGTTAATACAAAAATTGGGTCCACATGTCTTTTTGTAAGGTGACCTTGCGTGTTATGAAAGGCGCCCTTAAATAAAATGTATTATTATTATATGTGATAAATCTGCCAGTGAAGCTGTTAGCATGTATGCTAATCTCTGCATGAGCAGCCACTTCCTGCTGTGGTCACACTCTGGCTCCCACCTCATCCTACTTTAAAGACCGTGATTGGGCTGTCCCACTTTGGGCTGTCCACAATCAGAACTTGGCAATATGGATCTGCCTAATTACAGACATCAAATCAGGCTGATCCAGCTGCATGGCAAGGTTAGCTGAGCCGAGCAGGAATTCCCTCAGCAAAAGGTGTTGTCAGATTTCTCCAATGACATAAGCAACAATAACAAACAAGCCAAAATCAAGTAACCTCCATCTTATTCAGATGGATAAAGGGCTGAAAGATATTGTATGAAAAAGAACTTTCTAGTGTATATTGTAAAAGGTAAATTGACTTGAGTTTATATAGCTATTTTCTAGTCTCTTTTGACTTCTACCCATTCACATGTAGTAGCTTTTCACATTCACTCACTGATGGTTGGATCTGTCAGTGACCCATCAGTATCCTTTCATGTCCTTTCTAGGGCTGCAACAACTAATTGATTAAATTGATTAAAATCGATAATTAAATTCTTTGTCAACTACTTTAATTATCGATTTTCATCGGCAACGAATCATGAATGTTTTGGTGCATGAAATTGTAGCTTACAGTAGGTTAGTGAGGAGGAGATGAGCCCGCTCTCTTGCCGTAAGCTACGATGAGAGGTGTGCATGCGCACTAGCGACCGTCGCTGCACATAACAACATGCAGAAGGATTCACAATGGGGGCGTCTATGACAGCATCATTTCTTGAATGACCAAAAACCTCCAAAAGCTGGGAGCATTTCACGATGAACGAAGCAAAGCAAACCATCACTTCCAAACATTGCAAGGCCGACTTCATCTGGCATGTGAGAACAACCTCTATGAAAGAGCACTTGCTGAGAAAGCACGTCGGCGTGTTGGGGACGGACAAAGATTTGCCTCAGTATAAAGACTATTTTTGTTCGTTACATTTATCAGCACCTTATTTCATTGAATACTTTATAGACAAGACTGCTACTGCTTTGCCTGCTTTGTTTCAAGAAAAAAAGTAAATTTGTGAGAATTTATCTAAAAAACATGCTAACAAGTCTATTGTAACGTCCGTCGGACGTAAAAATAAAAATAAAGGTGACTCCAGCTTGCGAATATACCTGCTTTTATTTAACAGTCACTGTGGGCCGTGACCACGCCAACTACAATTTCAATTCACGAGCAAAACAGTGTGTAGTAATCTCTAGACCCCCTGCTAGCGGCTCTCTCCCTTCTTGCTCGAACCCACACACTATCTCTCTCCTTCTGAACTCTGACCCGCTCGCCCCGCCTTCCTGGTCCCTTCACTGACCATCAATTTTCAGGAAACATTAACATCCACATTGAACACATAACAAACAGTAGAACTGCTACACTATTGATGTACTTACAGTTTTGCACAATGAGTCAAGAAAGAAAAAAGCTAATAAAGTTAATAAAATATTATTACTGAAGGAAAAATGATTTTAATTGTCTTTATTGTTGTTTAGAAAATACCTAAAATAAATTTAAGCTAAATTGTAATTGTAAACTGCAAAAATGTGTCACAATTCGATAATTCGATTAATCGTTTGAGTAATCGCCCGATTAATCAATTAGAAATAATTGTTAGTTGCTGCCCTAGTCCTTTCATATCTATGTTCATGCCACTGACACAGCAGTGGGAGCAACTTTGGCTTAAGCTTCTTGCCTAGGAACCTGCAGCTTTCTGATCACTGATCAAGCGCACTATTATACTTGGCCACCAACACTCTGTTATGACAGACCTTTTTAAAAAAAAAAAAAAAAAAAGGGTGTTTCACTTTTCGCGGGCAATACATTTCAATAGTGAGGTGTGTGTTTTCACTTCAGCTGCTGTTGTCTAAGAAATTATTAGTTTTGAGACCAATCAACAGATTACAGTGGTTTATAGGGTCGTTTTGGTAGACCAAAGAGTGGGAATGGCCGAGGAAAGCTGATCCGGTAGAAACACAGCTGTACCGGCCTGAAAATTAACTTCAATAATTCAACCAATTTAGATGGAGAGAATGGGAAGACACATGGATGATGGGCCTTAGACAGGATTCAAACCTGGGCCGCCAACACAAGACAAGAGCCTTGATACTGTAATGGCACATGTATGATTACTATAAACGCAGACAAGCACCACATAATTCTGACTTCTCAAAATTCTGATACTGATGTCCAAATTCTGACTTTTCTTGTTTCAAACAATATTTGGTTTTTATTGACAGTGGGTGGACTTGCAAAGAGAGAGAGAGAGCCAGGGGAGACATGTGGTAAATGGGCCTCAGGTCAGATTCAGACCTGGGGTGCCCACACAAGATATCACCATACCAGCACTTCAGAAATCTGACTTTTTTCTTAGACTTAAAGAAAGTTTTTTTCCTCCTCTGTGTAAGGGCAAGCTATCTAGTAAAAAAAAACAGTATTTAGAACAAATAGCAATTGGTTAGATTTAGGATGTACCATGTCATTGCTCATCATTTGGGGCCCCTATTTCACTCTTGGCCCCACATAGCTTTACCCTTTATCCACCTTTATGGGTGGCCTTGTTTTGAAATATTTAAGACAAAAACAAAAGATAATCCAACCACATGCTATTCAACTCCATCAAGTCCATCACAGTTATGCTGGTTGTTGTTGAACACACTAATGAAAAGTTTAACTCCATCCATCAGTAATCCTCTGGAGATCAGTGCTGACGTTTGTTTTGGGTCGACTCTTTCCTAAATCCAGACAACAATCTTCAAAAGGCAGAGGTTGTTATGTATCCACCTCTGACTGTTGACATTAAAACATGGGAACACCCGAGCCTGAGGCAGTCTGCTGTTAAGTCAGGGTATGGGTAGATCATCAGCGCCCTGAATGACCCCATCGCCCTCACAGGGGGAGAACTGTGGCTGGGATCAGAGAGAGGAAGGTCTGAGCTGAGCCAGGGCCAGACAGCTAGAACAGAGACTGCATGAATAAAGGCAGACACACACAGAGAATGTTTAAGTGTTATTACAAATATATTAAAACTGTCTGTGTGGCATAATTCTAGTGTTTGTCTACCCCTGGCTTTCACTATCCAGAAAATAGTTTGCTGCCTACTATGAAGGTCCACAGTGACATAAGTGACTCGTGGCTGCCATAACAGGGCAGGCATGCTATTATCATTGACCGGATTCTCCCTTTATGCACATATAATGCCACAAATTTATTGCTCAATTAAATGACCTAATCAACTCTTTGCTGCCTTTCTGATTGGTTCACTGAGTGAGTGAGTAGTGATATAGGCTTGAAAAAGTAGATGTCAGTTTGCAAATAAACTACAATTGCCATAATGCTTCTTCCTTGGATCACACCTCTCGTAAAATTTTCATGTAAATCCATCCAGTAGTTTTTGTGTAGTCTCACTAACAGACAAACTGGTTATCTGCTTAGTAACTTGTTTGCAATGTAAACCACAAATAAGTTAACAAGTTAATGACTGAAAGGAGCATGTGGCAACCTTATAATATAATGTTACCAATCTACATTCTCACAGTGATTGTTTACCGGGTAAGAACGCTTGTTTAAGCATATCGACCGACAGCCTCACATGCTCATCCACATCAACCTGTACTCAGTCTTTGGAAACATGTCTCTGCTGTAGTCTTTAGTTAATTCTCTGTTTTTGCTGACAGCATGCTGTTAACCCTCTCATTTACCTGCAGTTTACCTAATAGCACCCAACTGCTGTCCTGTTAACGTCACACCTGCTCCTAAAGTATCCTGGTGACTCTGCAGACACCTCACTTATTCAAAGTTGAATATTACAAAATACTGCAATAAGTCAGGTAGATAGTCTGCCATATCAGTCTATTATTAGACTTTCATCTCGGTCACTGAGTCATATTCCCAGACTGCCATTGTTCATGTAATTTAAATATGCATGCTCTAATAGAAGCCTTAATCTTTTAGAGGATTTAGCCTAAAATAGAGTTTCCATTAGTGCCCCTCACTTATTCTTCACTTACAGGGAGGAGTATGAGGATGACTGGGCTTAAAGCTGCTCTTAAACTCATAAAACCAGATTATATTTATAAATGTGGATGTTTTTTATCACTATGACTGAACATGCTGTCATCAGGTGGTCATAAAACTCAAGTTGTTCCAGGCAAAACCTGCACCTCTTAGGCCAAGCATTACCCGTCAGCTCTGAGGATCCTCTGAATTATTAAAGGTTATGCAAGTCTGGCACAGAGTAAAGATAGTGCTGCAGCAGATACAGAGAGGTCTTTCTTTCACCAATCTGATTTTGAAGGACAAGACAGATCAGTGCAATTTAAGATAGCTTCTTTTGACTATAGCAGAGGCTCTTAAAGGAACACTACACCCAAACAACTATTTGGCCTCATTTTCTACTCACCCTCATGCTGAGCAACACTCTGGAGCACTTTTTTGATGTCTCAAATGCAGCCGGGGGTCCGGGGGGATTTTCGCTGTCAACAAACGTCCATCTAACAGGGGACGACGGAGCGCGAAGAAAAAGGTCCATAAAAGTCCACAAAAACGTGCCTATTTTCCTTCATACTGCTCGTCCGCTGTAATGCAAGTGTCCTGAGCGGGTAACGTCCATAATTAATTCGAAACGAGGTCATTTAGTACATTTTTCGAGCCTAAACAGTGCTATAGCGTGCTTACGCAGTGCCGTCTGGCGTGCTCCCTGCACTATGTAATCCGTCTGGATTGGGCTGCTGCAGCTTACGTAGTGCAGGAAGCGCGTGGGCGTGCACTGCGTCGAGCATTTGAAACATCAAAAAAGTGCTCCAGAGAGCTCAGAGGAGATAGAAAGGCAACAGCAACCCAAACAACCACTCCTCACAATAAAGATATGAAGAGGATCATTTCTGAACACAAAACATGTCAACTCTTCAGGCAGATGAGCTCTAGTTGCAGAAGACCACACTGGATACCATTGCTGTCAGCTAAGAACCAGAAACTGAATGATCCAATAGCAACTATATAAGGAAATACGGAAATGGCTGAAAATAACAATTTTTAGATTACAGCTACGTCATAAGTAGCATATGGTTTTGACAGTACGAAATCAAGCTTTATCAGCCATTCTTTTTTGTTGTAAACATATTCAATTATTTATCTTTATTTAATTGTTTTATTACATATCTTTTGTTTTATTTTTTCACTTTTAGCTCCAGTGTTTTCTCATTTTGTACTCATGATGGCATTTCCATAGTTCCTTGCTCACACATTCAGTTCAGTTTAATCAAAATCTAAGATTTTTGTTCTTTATTTTGCTTAATTTTGTTTTTTTTGTTCTTATTGTTGTTATCAAATTGTTATTAACCCTAACCCACCCTGTTTTGGGAGTGCATATTCTCAATTAAAGATAAATATGCACAATCTTAATGCAAATGTAAAAAAAGGTGGCAGAAATTATTCGGAGAAGTGTTTGTATCTACTAATACCAAGATCATACCAATAATATTTTGCATCCATAGTTTGGGGCATATATTCTTGGCCCACACTGGGCACCACATCAACAGAGTATTGCTCAAACTAGGGATCCACAATATTATCAGTATGATATTTACACAATGTTGCCAATATTTCAGCTATACAGCAAATATCAGCCATATCTATCCCTAATTTGGCTGTAATACCAACAAAATGCACATTTGTTTTACCTTTTCATTGTGGCATGGGCACATTTAAAAATCACAACTTTCAGTTTTCACGAGGGAAATTATGTTTTTCTTGTTATATCAATTCCTCACACTAACAGACTGCCACGCTGAAGCAAAAAGTCAATTTCATTGAGTAAAGGCTTTTTTAAGCTTGGCAAAAAACACTGATGTCAGCGATGATGAGTATGTAAATACTGACATTCCAGATATTGTCAAAAACCCAATATATCAGATCTTTTTCAAACACCACAGGCTACCTGAGTAGTGTCACTGACTATGTCCACCCTGTTGTGGCTGCAGCATTCCCACAAAACTCACATTATCTCAAACTGGTTTAGAACAAGAGAATAAGCTCAATGTGCTCCAGTTGCCTCCTGAGTCACCAGATCTCAACCCAACAGGGCACCTCTGAGATTTGGTGGAACAGAAAATTGTGATCAAGGATTTGCAGCCGATAGATCTGCAATAAGTGTGTGATGCTGTCATGTCAGTATTGACTAATATAACAATATAACATAATAAAATAAATAACTTGAAAAGTTAAGGATGGTTTTGATGATATGTACAGGGAATGTTTCTTCTTGCACAGGGAAGATGTGATACGAATTAAGTGATCTAAATCCGGATCCAGAATTTTTTTTAAGGACTTGTTAACACTGTGAAAAAAGGCTGTTTTCCACATTTTTGCTAATAATTTGGCTAGGGGTGACAAAAAAAGTCTTGTGCTGGAGGGCTGTGCTCTATGAGCTCTAATAGTTTTGGTACTACTTCAGTCCAGGTACTTCTCTTTTAAAGTATCACTCTTAGGCTACGTTTACACGGACACTCTCTGAATACGCCAAGGAAAATTCTTTGTGTTTTAAGTCAAAGTCAATCTGCATTCAGATGGAGACGCTGGAGATGAATGAAACTGCTGTAGCACTGGCATGAATATCGAGATATGAAATTTTCTCCATAATGTTCAGCCCTAAAACCAAGCACAGTAAGCGACACACACGTTATTGGGTAGATGGCCAAAGCTGTTGTTGTTTCTGGTATGCACGCAGCCTTCATGTGAGAGAGTACTGCGCATGTGATGACATCAGCGTTTCACCCTGAATCGCTCTGACATGGGTTTACATGACACTGCACGGAGAGCGTATTGAAAACACTCCACTCTGGAGCCAGGTTTCAAAAATTTACGGATTTGGGCAATGTGTAGATTCAAGGTCGAAACGCAATGAAAACTTATCAGATTTGACCATTTTAGACCTCGTGTAAACGGCCCCATACATATACATATATATATATATATATATATATATATATATAGATATATATATATATATATATATATATATATATATGTAACGGTTACCGGCAAAATACCGCGATAAAATTTCCCAAGGTAATTATTACTGTGTCCTGTTAAAATTACTGTTATATCGTGTTTGATTACCACACTGTTTCAACAACTCACGGTGATGCTGCTCTGTACTGAACTATGTGTGTCTGCTCCTCGGTGAAGCAGCCGTCTCTCACAGACGGAAGAGCAGTTTGAATTGTTTGGCCTCTGAAAGTCCAGCACCTGGAGCCTCGCTCAGACTCTTACATGTTTTTACACCGCCCAACTAAAATGTGGGAGTGTTTGTAAAACAGGTTAAACTTTTTTTTTTGGCCATCTTAAAACTTTGAACATGTTCAATTACAGTTGTGTATAAAGAGAAACCTGTTTAAAGTACAATCCTTTTTTTCTTGCAATTACACAAATTTTTATATCATAATAATGACAAACACTTCCCAGAATTGTTTTTTTCTAATGAAAAAGGTTTTTAAAAATTTACTTATAGAACATTTCCTGACAGTTATTGACAAAAAAGACAAAAGAACTGTTAAAATTAGAATATTAAAGGGGTTAAATGATTTCAAGACTGTGTAAAAGTACTTTTTGAACATTTTGAGTGCACTGCAACAATATCATGATAATAATGATAACCGTGATAATTTTGGTCACAATAACCGTGTATACATATATATATATATATATATATATATATATATATATATATATATATATATATATATATATATATATATATATATATATATATATATATATATATATATATATATATATATATATATATATATATATACACACACACATATATTTATATTTATATATATATATATATATATATATATATATATATATATATATATATAGATAGATAGATAGATAGATAGATAGATAGATAGATAGATAGATAGATAGATAGATAGATAGATAGATATTTCTTGAAAGTGGCAGATAGTTTTAATTGAATTTAAAAGTAAATACACAACCACACAATTGAAGTCACTAAAAGTGCTGACTGTTGAGGAAAAAAAGAACAATCATTAAAAAAAACACAGCACAGCATCAATACCCGGAAACTTCCAAACAATTTACTAGTCAGCACTTGCCCTCAGGTCGAGAAGGTTGTTTTGCTTCCAGCCTAGCCCCACCCTCTAAAAAACGTCACAGAGTCTGCAAATACCAAAAAGGGTCCACAGTGGGCCCCACATTGGCCCCCCATTCAAGATAGTGTTTACACCCTCTTACACAAGTCAACAAGTGACTGTCCTACTACATCCACTTTCATTAAGACTGCAGATTCTGGGGCAGAAATACATCACATGCATGATTACATCTCATAAAAATAACATGATCAGCTTCTCAAGCTTTATATCTTTCTTTTACTTTTACTTTTCTTTTACCTGAATAAGGAAAATCTTTTCAATTAAAATCCCACTTTATACATACCTTTGGTTTGAATTAAGTCTAATGAGATAAACAATTTGGTGGAGAAATGTTCTTTGCATGACGCTACTCCACTGACTATTCTGTGGATGTCAGAGTAAGTTACTCATCCAAATAAGTTGTTTTGCAGGAGACAATATCACTCATTTTTTGGTTCACCCACCCTGCATCTGCTTTGTTTTCAATTTAATCTGTTGCATCTATTCGACCACATACAGCCTTTGATAGATAAAGGGTGTAATCACGTGATTACAGCCATGAGTGTCAATGACAGACAATGAACTAATGATTTCAGTGAAATTATAATAAAAATGTAAAGAAAGCATCAGTGAAGAAGCTCACTCATCTCACTTTCAGAGGTAATCACACACACTCAGAGCACCCAGTGCAAGGTGACAGCCCCTCAGATTATATGAAGATAATCCGGTAAAGTGCGCACAAACATTCACTTACCTCCACGATAGCCTTTAAATCCTCAATACTGTGAAAAACTGCAAGAAGCTGATCTGTCAATCAATTATATACAGCATGCAGGCATGATGTCTTCTCTTCTTTTGAGCTTCTGATACCCAATTAAGTCCTGAAGGTAACTTTGCACGACCGTAAAACTCGGAGCAGCGGCGCACATAAAATTTTCTAAGCAGTAAAAAGTCAGAGTTAAAGCAGTGTCCTCCCCTTTTAATTTCAAACGTTACATTTACTAACAGCACAGTTTCTCCTTGAGCCTGGACGAGCCTCCAGTGGTCATAGCAGAGTTACAGTCTGTAATCCTCACACACACTGGGGGCGGAGCTGAAGAGCACACTGTAAAAAATAACCCGTCGATGCAGACTTAAACAGTACGGAAGAGGATTCCGAAAAACAGCTCTGAAACGGAGAGGTTAAAAATGTAACCTTTCACAGCGTGTTGCAAAGATAAAGCTCCAAAATGCTGAGGTAATCTTGTTTCAGAAATCAGTGTGCAGACAAATAAATCCAAGGTGATATTTAAAAGAGACCAACAAATCTCTTGAAAAGTAGATAAAATTCTGATTAAATGTTTTTTTTAATAATTTATGTCTGTATGTACACATATTAAATTGTAAAAAAAAAAAAAAAAAAAAAGGACTGAATGTATTGATGAATGCAGACCAACTGAGTTTTGAATGGACGAATGGATGTTCAGTCTGATGGATTCATAGTTGATTGATTGGTTGATTGGTTGGTTGTATTGATGAATATTTACATGGATGCAAGGAAGCATTGTTTTAGCATATATGCAAAGATGGACTGACGTTTCAATAGATGCATGAATGAAAGAATGGATAGATGTCGGATGTTGGTATGGATGATAATGTTAAAAAAGAGACGGATGGATGGATGGATGGATGGATGGAAAAGGATAAGGATAGTTGATAAGATGTTTAAGTGGATGGATGGATTGTTAGTTTGGCAGATGTCTGGGTGGATGCAGCATAGTTAGTTGGATGGAACTATGGCTTGATTTAAGGTTTGGTGAATGGATGGATTGATGGATGGTTGGTTGTTTAGTTGATTGGATGGATATATGAATGGATGCATTGATGGATAAATTATTGGTTGGATAGTTGGGTGAATGGATGCTTGGTTCAATGGATGGAGGTATGAATGAATGAATGTATAGTTGGTTGGTCAGACGGATAGATAGTTGGATGGATTGATGATGTAAATGGATAGGTTGATGGATGGACAGTCAGACAGATAGATTGGTGGATAGACAAATAGACCGCTGGATTGGCTAATGGATGGATTCATTTAGAGGTCAATTGTTCAATGTATGGATGGTTGATTTGAATAAATACTGTAGATAATAATGGATTGGTTTGTTTGTTGGCTGGTTGACTGGATGGGTGGATGATTAGTTGGCTATTTAAATTGGTTAATGGATAGATGATTTAATGCAGAGATGAATTGTTGGTTGGTATGTTGCACCAACTGTTCATGGATAATGGATGGATTGATTAATGAATAGATGGATGGTTGGATTGGTAAATGGGTAGATAAATTGATAGATGGATGGTAGGTTGGATGTCTGGCTGGTTTTGTGGTCATTTATATGACTGATCAACAGATGGATGGATATATTCATTATTTATTTATTTCATTAACCTTTATTGAACCAGATAAAACCCACTGAGATCAGGATCTCATTTACAAGAGTGACCTGGCCAAGAGGTCAACAGCACATGTCATAAAAAATACAAGTTTATGATAAAAGTTTAAGGCAATAAATAGCACGTCAAAACAACAAATATGGCAAGGCATTCACCAAATGAGTTTTAGGGAACAGTGACAATTTAAATATAAATAACACAGGCATTGCTCATAGGATTCAAAACAATCACAGTGAAAGTGATGTAGTGACAGTTAACAGGTTGACATTGGTTGTTTGGTGAGTTTGTAGGTTGGATGATGAATGAATGGATGGATATATAGATAGATGGATTGTTGGTTCGCTGGATGGATGGATGGAGGGATGGTTAGTGAATTATTTTGATGGATTAATGGGTACATACACTAAAAGTTGAATTGACAGTTGTTTGGTTTTGTGGTTGGTTTGATGATAGATGGATGGATGGATGGATGGATGGATTAATGATAGATACTGTAGACTGCTTGTTGGTTGGTTGTTTGTTTGTTTGTTTGTTTGGTTGGATGGATGGACGATTAGTCAGTTATTTGGATAGGTTAAAGGATAGATACATTAATAGATGGATGGTTGGTTGGATGAAAAGATGATTGGATGGTTGAATAGATAGACAGATGAATAATATTAATCTCTGTTGTTCTAGAGCTAAAGGGTAGAACGTGCATTTAGTTGGGCTTTGGTAGAAAAAAATGTTTTCTCTGTTTGAAATCCAGCTGGTTCACTGCCTGCAAACTTCAAGCAAAGTCAACAGACAGAGGGATAAAGGGACTTAGACAGTGAGCTTATAACCACCTGTAGGTTTGGCAACATACCTCAGTTAATAAATCAACTCAGTACAAGAGACCAGTACAGAAGTCTAGTAATTCCCTAACCCAGCCTTTATTCTCCATAACTTCACTTCAATGTAAATGTACTGAGTCTGAAGATTACAGTAACCTTTTTTCTGTTGGTGACTTCCAGACAGCATTGAGATCATTTCTGGCTCAAACTTCAGTTTCATTTTGTCTGCACATAAATCTTAAGACATAAATTTGACATCAGTGATATTAAAATTACAAATGGCTAAAAGGGCCAGGGATGGATGAAGAGAGGAGGAGGAGAAAGAGGAGGGACCATTTAACATATGAGAGCAAGCCCTCTTCCATTTGATTATCCTCCTGTTGGCCCTCCTCCAGACTTTTGGCTCCTGTCTGAAAACTTCAGATGATCTTACATCTTAATATTTGATGTCTGGAGTTGGTTAAAGATAAAATAATTCAATTAAACTTTCTTTATAATGAAATATCTATCATTGTCTATTGTTTTTGACAAATGTTATTCCCCTGTGTCTGTAAGAGTGAGAGTTATCACACTGTTATGATATAAAGAAATTGAGATTTACATGGATTGTTAAATGATTTGAGCACACAGATACACACACACACACACACACCTGGCACACAGGTAAAGCAGGTGAGTAACGTCTTGTAGGAGATCTATTCCCGGCCCAGCGGTCAGAGATTAACCCCTTGGCTTTGGGATAATTACGTCAGATCCCGTTAATCCCAAACATTTTACAGGCTGCAGCAGCTCCAGTGAAGGTCCCTCTGAGAGACGTGCTGTCACCCCCGCAGTGCATGCTGGTCCTGTGACGGAGCATGTATGAGGAAGAGACATCAGAGGATCAGTCACAAGAGTAAAAATGTGGAGGAGATGCAGAGGAGTAGTGAAATAAAATCAAAGTATTTATTAAAACCTTGCTTTGTTTTTGCACATTGAAAGTACAAACAGTTTTGCACTTCTTTGTTCATCTACAACAGCCTAGAAAAATCTTTCACATCTGTCTCTGCAGGCAGGGTTTTAATCTTTTAACATTATAGATAAAAAATACTACATTAAGCTAATTTGCTAAAACATTTTGTGTTATTGCAAATTATCCATCTGTCGTTGTGTGGGGGGGTTGGGGGGCATCAGAGGTCTCTTTTTGGGTAATTAGCAATAGACAGAAGCTTAGAGCATTTTAAAACATCTTCCATATTTATTTTATTTTATCAATGAGATAACAAGTAAAACCCAAAAATGTTTGTAGTACAAGAGCTCAAAATATTCAGCTGCTCCAAGTGGCTCGAATCAGTGTTGGTAGAAAAGGAGTAATTTCAACAAGAAATAAAAAATAAAATGAAATAATTTCCAAATATGTTTTTTTATTTTTTTATCACAGCCCTCGTAACATATGTCTGGAACAAACTTGTCTCCTCTGCAAGTATAATTCATGACCTCTGCTATATAGTACGTATCGAGCTGTCTGCTGGTGTGCCAGCTTAGAAAGAGAGAGGCAAAAAGAAACAAACAGCAGTGTTCTTGCTGTGAGGTATGTACACTAACCTGCTGCATCATTGTATCACATCAGTGTCTGCATATAAAGTTTCTATGACATGTGATTAAACAAAACCTCTGTGATCTCTTTTTGCAGGTCTATCATGAAGGTAGAGTCCTTTATTGTTTTTTTTTTTGTTGTTATTATTGCATATGTAGTTCTGGGACATCCATCTCTGCATATTGCAATTTTACATGTCATATGGGAGAAATGTAAATATTGCTTGTAAAAGTTTTACACTTTTTTTCTTACAAATAAAAAATGTTAATTTTCTTTGGAAAAAGGTAAGTAATAATAGTTTAACTGAGCAAGAACTTTCCACTTTTTCTTATTGAACAAAAACATACTTTGCATTTGTTATGTGTATGGCAATTTTTTCCATGGTTATTCCAAATAGATGTTCAACACATTTTTAAAAAAGCTGACTTGATTAATTTATCATTAGGCATCAATACTGTGTATTAGCAGTATGTTAGTGCACACAAATCTGTGCAGAGCTGTTGTTGCACTATGATATTTTGAATATATTATGGCTATAAAAATGAGAAAATCTTTTATCGCAAACCTAAAAATGCTTTGGCATTATCAAACAGAGATCAATCCACTAGATCAGTCAAATCTTACATATCTGCAGACTCTGGTTGCACATGGATATTTTGCCCAGCCTCTGAAATTCAGACACATTAAGCACATCTTTGATTTTGAATACAAATTTCTCAAAACTCTTAATGTTTATTATAGGCACACATGTACATCACAACAGTTTAAATCCACAATAATATCAATACACATGTAGTTTATCACATCTAACTTGCACATTCACCTTTATACATTTAGTTTTCACATAAATAACTTGCACAATTAAATTTGGTCATTTATCCAACTATTAACAATGTTGCACATTAATTATTAACCATGGCAATTTTGTAGGAATTTCTGCAAACCAAGTCTAACACATAAACAATCACCATTCTATTATAAAACAGAAAAGGAAGCACATCTTCATCTGCACTTTTTTTTTTCTAACTCTGTAATCTCTTAAAACTATGAAGAAGTTTTTTTGCACATGGGCATTTAACACATCTATTTTAGGACATATCAATGTTGCACATTAATTAAATAAACATGTGTTTTTTGGTCCATCTATCATTTTGCATAGATATAAACACATATTTGAAGTCATTATGACATTGATTTATTTTGAATTGAATTGGTTTCTTTCGAGTTACAAACCAAACGCTTTTAATGACCAGTGTAATTGTATTAATGGACAACTTCAGCAAAACTGTTTTTAATTTTCGCTCTTTGTCGACATCTAGCGGTCACACCGAGGATATGTAGGTCATAATTTCAGCCAGCAGAGGGCGCCTGCTCCCTCTGAGTGTGAACCTCACCTGCCTCTCTCTCCTTGCAAAGGGATACTGAACACAATAAATGTGACCATGGAGATTAATGCAATTAGTCTGATAATCGAGAAATATATTTCCTCTCTTTCAAAGTCAGAAAAGGCTAAGCATGAATATTATGCAGAAGAAAACAACAGATAAATTAAACAACCTCAGTAAATGAATAAATGATGCAGGGATGAATTGTGCAAAAAAGTCAACGTGTGTCATGTATTTAATATAGAAATATAAAGTTTACATCACTTTACGTCCTTGTTGACCTAGAATTTTACTTTCAATATTGTATTAAAAAGTTTGGGCATTATTTTTTTTAAGCACACCTCTCTATTACAGTACCATGAGTAAATATAATTGGTTACTTTCCAGCCCTGATGTACTGTGCTTAACCACATGATATTAGCCTTTCACTGACCAGTTCATTTTGTAAAGTGAGACAATTTGTCACTGCAAACACAAATACTTCAGTTTATTTCCAGCGTTCTTCCCTTACTTCTTATATCCTGTTGCCATTTCAATGTTTTTTTTTCAGTGGTTGAACAGTACCATTGTTAAAAGTAAGAAGAGCTCCATCTGAAGCAGTCTGTATTTCATCATTTCCCTCACTGGTCATCATGTTACTTTGAATCCATGGGGCTGCAGTGTATTTTAGTGCAGTGGTTCTCAATGTGGTCCAGAGAGCTCTAGTGTGTTGTCAGGCAAGTCAATGTACATTAGGAAATCGCAGAGCAGTGTTTTTATCTTGACTTTAAGCTATAACTATTTACTATAATTACTTCAGTGGTTCAAGTAATGATTCAATAAGAATGATTTTACCATTTCAGGAAGAGACAGTTTAGACTTAAAAGCAGGCTTCAACAAACTAGGTTTTTTTCAGCTTATTAAAATTAACTTGACACATCAGATGGACTGTTCAAAATATTTCACTTGTCCATAGAAAGTGTTTGGGAATGGGCAGAACCTTTAAGAGGCATATCCAGCAGAGTGATTGGATGATCATTCCATCAGTTAACAGTTATTATGGGCCAATCACTTAATGTAGTAGGCGGGTGCTACTGCGTTACAGAAGTAAACAGTGTAACAAACTTTCCAAAACATGTCAAGAGTGGAAGAGAAATATCCTTATCATACAGAATTTTGTAGTGTTGTTTGTTTTTCATTAAATAAGGAAACTCAGTCAAGTCTGACAAAGCTGCTAAGCATATATTAGCATATATGCTAATCTCTGTTCAAGCAGTCACTTCTTGCTGTCATCTGGCTTGAATTTTCCATGTCTTCCTGCTCTGAGGGTTGTGATTGCGCCATCCTGCTTTGGGCCGAGTTAAGTTGGAGCTTGGCAAGATGGATCTGCCTGGTTACACTGAATCAGGCAGATCCATCTGCCGCTCAAGGTCATACTAAGAAATCTAGAGTATTAAGGTTAAAATTAAAAGTCAGTTATTGTTTAATTTTAGACATGGTCTTTCCAAGGTTTGGAAAGACCATGTCTTTCCAAACCTTTATGGGCCCTTTTCCCTTATATCCTCCCTTAGGCAGCCTTGTCCCTACATGCCACGACAAGTCCAGGATCTCCTGCCCAAGCACTATCCTTGTGAAAGAGGGAAGGACTTCATGTCTTTGATTTCTTTGTCTAAAGATATGTCCCAATCAACTAAATCTTTACACGAGCTTAAGCAGCCCCTGTGCAGATGTTTTGTATCAGATCATAATCCTCTGAAACAGTAATGTTTGGCAGAGAGACGTGAACATAATAGTCAGTACATCTGCATTTACATTTTTATACTGCATACCAACAGCTGCATGTACAGCTCCTGAGAACAGAGGCTTTGCTACACCGGACACACATCCTGCTGTCTGACCCACTTCACAACACACACACTGAGGGAGTGGGGGTAGTTTAACACACACACACACAAAAGTACACACAGCACCGGGAAGAAGAGAGGAGGCATTCATGGGAAAAAAGTGAGACCATTCAGTTCCCATATTCCTCTCACTGAACAAGGCTTACACACTGCACTGTTCTTTAAATTGAGCAGTTTAATGTTTCTCATACTGAATATAAGTGAAAAAGTGACTGAAGAATGTGTTAAACTGTGAGGCTTGGAAAAGTCAAACCACAGAGGGGTCAGTGCTACAGTAAACAGGAAGAATTACACAGAAAGGCATCCTGTCTGCCTCCAAACACTCTGAAGTTTTCATTTATTGTGTATTCAGGTGTGGGGCATAACTGAACACTTCTAAATGAAATCTGTTACTGTCATTTGTGAAAGCAAATGAAAATAAAAAGAAGTTAAAAAATGCACCAGCGCCCATCCCCTGATGTCTCCCCCAAAAGCTTGCAAGTTCCTCTATTGGGACCCATGATTAACCAATAGCCTGACACACTGTTTTCAGACAATAAATCAGGTGGGTCCAACTGCAGTGTAAGGTTAATAAACTAGTTCCAGGGGCCTTCATTTTTAATTCTCATGGCAATTGCTACTTGGTATGTTACATATTTGTCTGCAGGCTGTTAAAGTTGGCATAGTCTTTGACAATGTCAGCATTCTTAGTTATTCAACACTGAGGCATTAGTCACATTCTGTAGCTCGAGGGTATATTTTTTGGGAGCTGCATTTTTGTTTGACTCTGAACAGAGGCTTTAAATCTCATCCACCACTGCTTTGAGTTTTGAAAAACTTGTAAAGTAGGTTTTTCATATCAGTGGGGTGCTGGCATTGATACAGTAACTATGAGGAACATCCTTTCACTTTAGGTGAAAGTATATATGAGTCATATTTAGTTTATTTCTATAGTTATACTGAAATAGAAGGGAAAAGGTCAGTGTGGTGTCAAACTTCAAAACTGCTTTAAGTATATTCAAGAGTCAGAATGATCATCTGTGCAAAGTTTGAAGCAAAGCTCTTGATGCATTTAAGGTCTCTTGAAAACAAACAAGAGAGAATCCTAAGGGCTGTTTCAGACTGATGCATTTTACTTGTTTTACCCAGTGGTGTGTTTACGTCTTCATTTCATGAGTTTTGAGATGAAGTCAGATTTCAGACTGTCAGCGTCAAAACGGACAGATAGTCATTTGGGGTAGCTACATATTTTGAGCACTGGTTGAACAATAGTTTGGGAGTTTTACTTCTTTCTTTCATTACTTAGGTAAATGAAAAGCGGAAGTTTTTGTGTTTTTGTCTGTTGTTAATTACCCAAAGGTAGACCTCTGACTTCCCCCTCCAGAGACAGATCTAGGTGGCAGAGGTGAGTCCGGGGTGGGGGAAGGCTGAAGAGAATTAGTCAAAACAAAGATTAGCATTTAACCCTTCTTGTCTTTTCATCACTTTCCTCATGAGTGAAATACAAAGAAAACATCTCTTAGAACAACACTGAATACCACACATTCCTCATGAGTTTGTTTTATACACAAGAGCAGCTCAGATAGAAAGATACAAAAGAGCAGGCAGACAGACCTGCCTCTACATGAGGATACAACCATGGACAAGCTTTAGGTTATGGCAAAGGATGCCATATTTATCTATGTAGATAACTGGTATGTGAATGAAAGGATGTGTTAGTAAGAAAGAAAGGAGGTAGCCTACAAAAGTGAACATATACACAAGTAAAGAAGGAAGGGGTTATAGACGGAAGAGAGGAAGATGGTAAAATAGGACACAAGAATGAGTAAGGACAGAAGAACCTATAATAAAAGTAAGAAAGGAGCTTTACAATACAGAAGGTGCTTATATAAATTAGGAAGGACACCTTAATTTAAAGGAGGAAGTATGTGATGGATAAACAAGGTCAGTAAGTATATATTTAAGAGATATGACAAAAGGTAGGAAAGAGCTAATTAAGTAATAAAGTACTCTTTATAAAAGAAGCATGAAAGGGAGTATGCAAGACTGTCAGTAAGGAGGTAAGAAAGAAAGGGATGGAGGTAAGTAAAAATGAAGGATATAAATGCATAGATGAAAAGAATGGAGGATGAAAGGAAGGAAGGATGCATGATGAAGTCAAGTAAGGACAGCAATAAGTAGGGCAGTTCAGAAGGAAGGATAAATGGAAGTCAGAAAGTCAGAGGAGATGGAGGTGTGAAGGAAAGAAGATAAAAATAAGCAAATTAGGAACATACATGTAAGGAAGGCGGCATATATGTATTCAAGTGCACAAGTTTAGGAGGTAAAACATTAAGAATTTTGTTGTTCAAAAAGGAAGGATAAAAGAACAGAAGGATGGATGCCAAAACATACCTCCAGGTAGGGATGCTAGTAAGTAAGCAAGGGGATAAGGAAATGAGGAAAAGAGCAAGAAAGAAAGGTAAAAAGAAGAGTAGTAGGGAGGAGGGTAAGAAGTATGTGGTGAATTAAGGTTGTATGGAATGAGGACAGTACGCAAAAAGGAAGTTAGGGATTTATATGTGCAAGGCAGTAAGAAAGGAAGTATAAGAGGTAGTTAGAAAGTCAGGGGAGGTAAAGAAAGTAAGAGGATAACTGTGGTGAAATAAGGACATACAAATGTAGGACAGGTGGCATAAAAGTATGTAAGTCTGCAAATTAAGGAAGTAAATAAGAGTGAGATAGAAAGGTAAAAAGAAGTGTACAAGTAGGGAGGATGGTGAAAAAAAACATAAGGAAACAAGGAAGGAAGGCAGCAGTATGAAGTCAAGAATGGAAATACATATGGAGATAAAGTTTGGAAGATGGTTGTTAGAAAAGAAGGAAGAGAGGGCTGAGGAAAAGACAGATTGGTGCAAAAACAAGGATGCAAGTGATTAAGGACATAGCAACGTAAGTTAGAGAGTGTGGAGGAAAGGTGAAAAAAAGGAGAAATGTAGGGAGTCTGGAAGAAACAATGGAGGAAATAAGATGGGGAGGCAGTAAGCACAAAGACATTTAAGGATGGAAACATACAAAGAAGGGGAGGAAAAATAAAGTAAAGGTAGTAAGTCAGGGGAGGCTAAGATATGAAAGTAAGAGGATTACGGTGGTGATTTAAGGACATATTAGTGAAAGGAGGAAGGAACTAGAGTATGTAAGTTAGCAAGTTAAATTTGCAGTTAAAATAGGAATGAAGAATGGACACAGGAAAAGAAGGATGGATGAAAAGACATGCCCAGGTATGGATGCAAAAAAGTAAATAATTTTGGGCATAGGGAAGGAAGTAGCAGAGGAAGGACAAAAGGGAAAAAGAAAGGAAGATGGAAGAAAGTTGAGGGGGAGGCAGTAAGTATAAAGTCGAGTAAGGATAGAACTATACTGCATAATTAGAAAGGGAATACAAGACGATGGAAGTAAGTCAGGGAGGTAGAGGCGTGAAGGTAAGAAGTATGTGGTGAATTAACAATGTATGAATGTAAGAAGCATGTAGGAAGCACAAAAGTATGCAAGTATGCAAATTAAAGGATAACTTCGGTTCCCGCAGCTTTTACACTGTTTATAGAATGAAGAACAACAATATACTCACCCAGAAGGCTTTCCTGATGCAAACGGTGCTTCGGGAGATATTTAGATCCAAAATCGAGCAGCGGACACCGATATAATGGTAGCCTGTAGGGCATGGATCGCCGCTCCTAAAAACTGCATTAGTCGTCCAAAAACTCATGTTTTTCACCAATATTCCATCATGATTCGCGCCGAATGGACGGCCATTGCAGCCTGTGTCTCTCCACACAGCGCTGTGTGGCTGAACCAACGAGTTTGTTTACATGCTCTTCGCGCATGCGCAGTGCGGCTCATTGTTTCAGGGCAGCTACAAATCGACTTTCTTCTTCCAGTTTTGTGCAAAATGGATGAATATCTATGGGATGAAGATGTTGTGGAGGAGGACTTTGAATATGATGGACGTCCTTACAGTTTGGAGCCAGATTATACAGATAAGGAGCTGATAGAAATGAGGAAGCGATCTCAACGCTCCAGAGAGTACTGCGCATGCGCGAAGGGCATGCAAACAGACTCGTCTGTTCAGAGGTTAGTTCAGCCACACAGCGCTGTGTGGCTGAACTAACGAGTTTGTTTACATGCTCTTCGCGCATGCGCAGTGCGGCTCATTGTTTCAGGGCAGCTACAAATCGACTTTCTTCTTCCAGTTTTGTGCAAAATGGATGAATATCTATGGGATGAAGATGTTGTGGAGGAGGACTTTGAATATGATGGACGTCCTTACAGTTTGGAGCCAGATTATACAGATAAGGAGCTGATAGAAATGAGGAAGCGATCTCAACACTCCAGAGAGTACTGCGCATGCGCGAAGGGCATGCAAACAGACTCATCTGTTTAGAGGTTAGTTCAGCCACACAGCGCTGTGTGGAGAGACACAGGCTACAATGGCCGTCCATTCGGCGCGAATCATGATGGAATATTGGTGAAAAACATGAGTTTTTGGACGATTAATGCAGTTTTTAGGAGCGGCGATCTATGCCCAACGGGCTACCATTATATCGGTGTCCGCTGCTCGATTTTGGATCTAAATATCTCCCGAAGCACCGTTTGCATCAGGAAAGCCTTCTGGGTGAGTATATTGTTGTTCTTCATTCTATAAACAATGTAAAAGCTGCAGGAACCGAAGTTATCCTTTAAGTAGGTTTAAAAGTAAGTACATTTGGAGTTGGACTCGATGATGAAAAAAAACAATGATGGATGCAAAGCTATGTGTAAAGGATATAAGTGCAAGGGCATAAGGAAGTGAGAAAGAGGATGATAAGGAAATGGAAAAAGAAAAGGCAAGTAAGGGGAAAAGACAAAAGGAGATAAGGAAGGAAGAAGAGAAAAAGGTAAGGTAGAAGATAGGTAAATAAGTTCGAACATTTGGTAGAAACAAAAAGGAACAGATTCAAGTTAGTATGGAGTAGTGGTTAGTTCTACGGATGGAAGCAAAGAAGCAAGCAAGGAGGGATGTAGGCAAGGAAATAATTAATTAAGCTCAAGGATTTAATTCTAACAGACTGCATTAATGACAAAAAAAAAAGAAAAAGAAAATTAGTTGCATAATCACCCTTTACAGCGGGTAGAGAAGCTAGGAAAAACAGATGAAAGAAACGTCAGCAAACCAGAGCATTTAGTAACCATGTGTGACTTTTATAACGGGGTGGGCGTCTCCAGCTGGGCTACAATTCCTGCCTTTTGGACATCTAAGCAGGAGGACTGTTCTCCCCCTCCCCCTGGATCCTCTGGGCGGGACCGGCCTGGAAATAAGATTCCAGAGATTTCCAGGCTGTGACAACCTGGCATGGAAACTCCTGCAGCTCCCTCAAACTAACCTGACTACGACTTTTTAAAGAAGACATCAACCAGTCTACTGCTGGTGGAGACATCTGTGAGCAGCTCCAAGGACAGACCTGCAGAGTCACCAAGACAGCCTAATAAGGTAAGATATAAAGTTGTGGGAGTCATGGGGGAAGGGAGAGGCTGCTGCAGAGCTCAACTAGTGGGAAATGCTCAGGCATGTGAGAGGAGGCCACAAAGTCTGATCTGTAAGATCAAGATAAAGACCTCTTTGTGAATTTGTAGGTCAACTTTGCTGTAAAAGAAGTCTTAAAAAGTAAGGAGAAGTCAAAGTAAATGCAAACGTATGAGCATAATGTAAGAATAAATGAGAGAGCAGACGTTTTGGGTGTTGGCTTTAACATCTGACCTTATTTAATCTTTGACGTGAGACAGAATAGGGCTGGGCAAGCAAAGCCACTAATATTCAAAAACGTCTGAATTTGGGTCCAATCCCTTTTTTGGTCCTTGTTCACAGTTTATCATCCATCGTTTTACAAACACAGTAAAGCTTTAAAATTCCAAAGGCTGGGCAAAGTCAGATGCATTTTATGTTGTAAAACGGAATGTTTAGCACTTAAATTTCTGTGTTCATTACAGACCTTACTTCAGGTATCTATCTTAAAAGCTAGAGTAAATTTGCATAGACTTTGGGAGACAGGGGCAGAATTAGGTTTTAGGATTCATTTCTGCACTGATGTTCGATAAACCATTGAACACAAGTTACCTTAGCTTCCCAGAAAAAAAGGTTAATTATGTAAAAGTGAAAGTTAGATTTTGCTTTGATTCTATCTTAAAAAGTTATCTGTGTTATGTACAATTTGGACTTAATGTTACAGAGATGACTCTGGAGCTTATCTTATATCTAAACTTTTCAATCTAGAGATAGCCTAACCAAAACTCATCTTTCTCTGTGACCTGTTTTATATGAAAAAAATGAAGTTCAAACACCCAATGTCAGCTAATTCATGACTTTAAATCTTAAGAAAATTCAAACAAACCAAAACTACGAGCCAGTCTGTGTTGAGGTCAGACAGGCTTGATTCTTGTCCTCAGGCCTGTCTGAGCGAGTAAAAACATGTCTTAGAAGAGGTGGAAAGGAAAGTTTTTCTGTCTCAAATGGTGTCTCATTAGTGTTTAAGTGTGCCAGTGCATATTTGGATACGAATGTTATGTTTGAGATGTTAATAGTAAATTGAGAATATCAACTTATAAGCGTGTAATGCTGACGTATGCGCCTGACTCCTGAAAGCACACGTCCTCTCCAGACCTACACGTGGACTGGCGCAATAAGCTGACATTTCTCTTTTTGCCTGCACGAGGAACCAATCAGCATGAAGCACACTCATTCTGTTTAAAGGACGTTATGTTAAAAAGACATGGAGAAGTCAGAAATAGCTTACCAAAATTTTGGCTGCAGTGAGTTGTTCAGCTGCCTACGTGGCTGTTATGTAATCCTGCTTTGAGGTTTTACTGTGAGAGCTCATTTCAAGCCCCTCTGCTTTCACTGTAAAACTACACATGCTCTTTTTAAACACTTCATCATTATTGAAATGAGTTATCACTGCAGGCCTTATTGCTACCTTGGTATCCTCAAACCAGTTTCTTGAACATGGCATGAGTTCATTGACTCTTGTGGCCTCCGAAGTGACCAGATCTCAGGCCAATAGCAACTTTGGGATGTGGTGGAAAAGGAGATTTTCAGCATTTATGTGCAAGCAAGCTGTGTGATGTCAGTAGAGACCAAAATCTCTGAGGAATGTTTCCAGCACTTTGTTGAAATGTTGCCCCCAAAGCATGAAACTCTGAGCTCATTTCAATTGGAGTCTTTTGCTCCATGCAAATGGATAAACAGCGTGAAACCATTGACCTGTGACTGTGTTTAATAATAAAGTTTACCCTGACCTTGAAAGCCTCTGCATTTTATTGCAAGACACTTTGCACCCACAAAAGTAAGTATTCAAACTTACTGTACATTGTGATCTTTAATTATGTTTTTTTCATGACGTACTGTTGGCCTCTTGGCCAGGTGTTGCTTGTGTAAGAGATCTGGATCTCTATGGGTTTTAATACAGTTAAATAAAGGTTGATAATAATTATAAGGCTGCTCTTAAGTCAAAAGGAATCTAGCTAGCAAGATGCACTACTGGATTTTAGTAGAGGTCTGGTAATCGACACTTAACCAAATTCCCATAGGTAGCCAACAAGCCCAATGTTGTCATCAGAGGATAGGTGGTGGGGTTAATAATACATTTTGCAATAATCTTTTTTTTTTTACAGAAATAGTTGATTTTGAAGGAACAACTCAAAAACCATTATCAAATCACCCTTATCTTGAATTAATTGACATTGTGCATTGAATGAGAATCAAACATTTGTTCAGTCCATAGGTTTCAGTTGGTCATCGTTGTTCTCATGTTTCTGTCTTTGCAGGTATACATTTCATCATGTGGATAACAAACCTGGTTTCCCTGGTCTTTCTGGCCACTGTTGCCTCTGCTGCCACTTCGGCGTCAGCAGACAAAGTCCTGAGCAACCATGCCACCATCCTAGCTGACAACAGCGCCAACTTAGCCTTCAGCCTCTACCACAACATGGCAAAGGAGAAAAACATTGAGAACATCCTGATCTCTCCTGTCGTTGTTGCCTCCTCTTTGGGTCTGGTGGCTCTTGGAGGAAAAGCAACCACTGCCTCTCAAGTTAAAACACTCCTGAAAGCAGATAAAGTCAAAGACGAGCAGCTGCACTCTGGCCTGGCTGAGCTCCTGACTGAGGTGAGTGATCCAAAGACACGTAACGTCACCTGGAAGATCAGCAACCGCATGTACGGACCAAGCTCTGTCACCTTTGTGGATGACTTTGTGAAGAGCAGCAAAAAGCACTACAACTGTGACCACTCAAAGATCAACTTTAGGGATAAGAAAAGTGCTCTGAACTCCATCAACGAGTGGGCTGCCAAGTCTACAGATGGAAAACTGCCAGAGGTCACCAAGGACGTGGAGAAGACTGATGGAGCTATGATTGTCAACGCAATGTTCTTCAAACGTGAGTCTAAAACTAAACCACAGAAGAGAAACAGTATTCCTCCCATGTTGGTTCTCATTATTACTCTTTTTTTCTGTCACAGCTCACTGGAACGAGCAGTTCCATCATCAAATGGTGGATAACCGAGGGTTCATGGTATCTCGTGGCTTCACTGTGGCAGTACAGATGATGCACCGCACAGGTGAGTGAAACTGTTTGGGCTTAAAGGGATACACCTTTTATTGCCTTGTTGTGTTTAGGAGTAGAAGAATGAATACGATGATAGTAGAAGGTAACGTAACATCATACTGTAAAAGAAAAAAAAGTCACAACAAGCACACAGGACTGTAGAGTTGCTGAAGAGTCTATCTGATGACTGTAGGCAGAGGCAAGCTAACTATACCCATTTGGGCACTGACTGTCTCTCCCTTGCTCTTGCATGCGGTCAAAAGAACGTGCTTGTCGTGGACATGAGAATGAGGCAAGACATGAAAACAAAAACAAAAAAAATGTTGGCCAGACATTTAATGACCAGACACAAACAAAAGACAAACGAGATCTAAATTTACATTCATCTTATGACTAGTGGTGTAAAGACAATTCTATCTGAATCATTTGGTCATGATGTCAGTGTAGCTCACATGGTAAAGGCTAGAATTGGGGACAACAGGGTGACCATTTCAAGTCCTGATTAAAACATACTTCGACTTGGTGCGGTAGCCGGGGAGATGCAAGCTGACTGTACTTCCTGAAGCACAGTCCCTGGTCATTGAAGTTGGTAACATGGCTGAAATGTGTTGGTGCCTTTTATGGCACAATCCGACACACCAGATGGACCATGCAATATAGGCCATCTGTAAAAGAGCCCATAGAAAATGGTTGAGAGTAGGCATAACCTTTCAACAGCATATCTGTCGGGTGTTTGGACGATCGTTCCTACACTTACATTGACTAAGGGTCAACAGATAATGTAGTCGGCCGGTGTTACTGCAGGACGTTAGCCACATCTTAATTCTCTATCAAAACATGTTGGAAGTGAAGTGAAAATATTTTTTCCTTGGAGAAGTTTATGGTGTTATTTTTTTGTTTTTCATTTATTAAAGAAATATGGTCAAAATCTGATAAAACTGCAGCTGTTAGCATCTATGCTAACTTCTGTAGCTTCCTGCTATCATCTCCCCCTTGTAGCTCCCACCTCTTCACGGTTTGCAGGATGCTGATTTGGCATTTGGCATGGGTCCGCTTGATATAATGTCAAAAATGGTTTACTGAGGCTCTGGCCTCTGCTCATCATGCAGCCCGCTCTGCTTCCTCCACTCAATGCCCAGTACCTCTAAAGTTGTGTTCACACCAAACATGACATTATGACAGAAATCACATCGCCAGTCATTAAATTCCTCCTGTCGGTCGCTGACATTATTCCGACTGTATTCTTTTCACTCACCTCACAACCACAAAACACTGCAGCTGATGGCCCTGCAAAAGTTAAAAAGTAAAATGGCAGTACATGACTCTCATCTGTTTAGATGGCAGGACTAAGCTTTGCTAAGATCTTTATGCCTGCATAGAGCTGTAGGAGAAGCAGATCCACATATTAAACTCCTTGAGGTGCCAATCACACAGAGGCACATCCCACAAGTTGCATACACCAAAAACAGCTACACTCAAACACACAGTGCTTTAAGTTGGTTGTCATTCAGCTGTTTATTGAGGAACACTTTCCTGTTCTCTTCATTCTCTATCAGAACTATTCAAAATGTTGCCAAAAAACCTACAGCTGGTTCACTGAGTATCAATGAACATGAATGCCTCTCTATTTTCCTATTTTCATCTCATTTTGAAAAGAACATTGAGAAAAAGGTGACCTCCTCAAAGACTGTCTCGCCAATAGAAACACTGTGCAAGTTCTTAGCCATGTCATTCATGTCTCTGAATGTGAATAACTAATAATAATTTATAAAATCTATATGGCTGAGTCAGGAACATCCCTCTGCCCCCACTTTTACAGTAAAATAACTTGAATCTGTGAATTGCTCAGACCAAAGACGTTTTTTGAACCTGGCAGTAAATGTCATAATGACTGTAAAAACCAGATTCTCCACACCGAGTTTCAAGTATCATCTATCATCAAGTATCATCATCAGCTTCCCTTTACTTTTCTTAATGATGCAAAGCAAACAGCTTTGGATGGGCTAGAGGCAACTAAGTTTTATTAGTAAAAATTTTATGAAATGATCATTGTAAAAATTCTCCAATTTGTGTATGAGTAATGTACAGATGTAGCTAGTTATATTATTAGCTAGATGCAGTGTTCAATATTTTTGTTATTAGAAAGCAGGAGAATAAAACAGAAAATGGTTCAAACTGAAACACTTTTAAATTGTACTATAAAAAAGTTCTGCTTTAGTGCATTTAATGGAGCTATATATAATATAACTATGAATAAATATGTTTCCTCAGGTCTGTATGGCTTCTATGAGGACAAAACTAACAACGTAAACATCATGACCATGCCTCTGGCTCACAAGAAGTCTTCTGTGGTGTTCATTCTGCCGCACCACGTGGAGCCTCTGGAGAGACTGGAGAAGCTGCTTACCAAGAAACAGCTGGACACCTGGATGGGGAAACTGCAGGAGACAGCCGTAGCCGTGTCTCTGCCAAAAGTCAGCATGGAAGTCAGTCACAACCTGCAGGTAAAGACTCAACCATGTTTGAAGAACCTGCCTTAGATCGTTTTTGTAAGCTGAATTAGAAATGTCCTGTTTCATTTTAGAAACACCTCGGGGAATTGGGTCTCACAGAAGCTTTGGACAAATCCAAGGCCGACTTGTCCAACATCTCAGGGAAGAAGGACCTGTACTTGTCCAGTGTGTTTCATGCCTCGGCCATGGAGTGGGACACTGATGGGAACGAGATGGACACCAGCATCTTTGGCACAGACAAGCTGAAAAACCCCAAACTATTCTACGCTGACCACCCATTCATCTTCCTGGTGAAGGACCAGAAGACAAACTCCATCCTCTTCATCGGCAGGATGGTCCGGCCGAAGGGCGACAAGATGAGAGATGAGCTATAATACTATTTTATAAGACCTTAACATAAGTTTAAATTTCTGAATTGTATGGCAAACCCCTTACATTTAATCAGTGAGGCTTTAAAAAAGATAAGGAGATCTACATTTTAGGCATATCTACACTAGATTGGTAAGCTGCAACAGCTTCTGAAGTGTGTACTGCAAAAACTGAAGTCTTAGCAAGTATATTTGTTTTGGGACTGTGGCTCAGGGTAGAGTTAGCCCCTCATCAGGTATGTTACATGTTTGATCCCAGCTCATGTCGATATGTCTTTGAGCAAAATTTTTAACCCACATTGATCCCACTGCTGGGTTAGTGGTTTGAAAATGTGTATGGAACAGAGTAAATGTGGTCAGTGCCAACTGATGGAAACCTTGAACAGCCATCTCCACCATCAGTTGGTAAATGTGGAGTAAAAGGGGGATCATGACCTGCGTAATGAAGTGCTCTAGGTGGTCAAATGACCATGAAGCCCCATGAGCTCAAGACTACTTAATCAGTCAAGTTTACTGTTCTTATAAGCAAAAATGATCTATTAGCACATTCAATATAAACACATTCATTTGATTTAATTGAGTTCCATACAGAGTTAATTAACTGATAGGATTTAAGACTGAATTTAGTCTAAAGTGCATGGTTTTTAGAAAAATAAACATTTTTTTTCTTACCATGTAAAATTAAAGCTGAATTTAAGGTACTGATACATGTCTTCTTATGGCTCATATAACTTGCAACACTAATGACAAAGGTTATAGATTGTGAACAGCTCAGTAATAAAAGTTTTCAGGCTTAAACCAAGCTCAAGATGTCCCCAGTGTATATATAAGACTAGCTACATATTAGAGGCTTTTAAACGAGAGCTTCTCAGAGAGCATGGATCTACAATTACAATCAGTGACTGCCTAGCTGAATCCACTTGTACCACTGTTCCAGACTCCTTAACTATGGCTTTGCATAGACCCACAAAACCTCCATCTGTATGATTTGATTTCTTTCTTAATCACAAACAGCCATTAGCAAAAGTATTGAGAACTATCTCACAACATTCACAGATCTTTTACAAAAAATCCTGAATATGGATCTGGACTGGGATCACCACTGAAATCGATGAACTCCTTCTTTGTGCCATGACTAACATGCCCTGAAAAATGGATGACATCTGTAGAGAGTGTATTGAGTTATCTTACACACTAACACCGGCAAAAACAGAACCTCCCTGGCAGAGGTAATATCCGTTTTTAAAGTTTGTCCCTTCAAAATAAAACCTGTTTTCCCTTAGGTCAAAATGGTTAAACTTAAAAAAGTCAGTAAAAATCTGTATTATAATTCCATGACCTCAACCTTTGACCAAGGACCTTTTACAATCAGGATTTGTAAGTAATTTTGGAAATTAGTGCGAAAATGGAAGAAAATCCCTTCAAGTGTTCATCAACTACTTCCTTCTACATGGAACAGATTGCCATCAAACTCTGTGACCTCAAGCTTTGTCAAAATATCTTCAAAATCTAAATACTTCAGAGATGACCTCTAAAATGTAATGAGTTCATACATGAGAGAGGGTACACGTCTGTGCAGAGTTTGAGGACTTCTTAAAGTTCTCTAGGGCTCACATTTAAAACCAAAGGATGACCAAGAGGCTATATATACTTGACTTTTTGACCTTTAATCCCTAAAATCTAACGAGTACTAATGAGTATATATGCACATATGGACAGCCTGAAGCCAATCTTGCAGTCCACCAAAGGTGTCCTGTCTGCAGCGCATGCAGACAGTTTGTACCCTAAGCAGTCCAGGAGTCTTGTGTGTAGATATGAATGAACTTTAAACATCTAAAATCACAGTGGGCCCATTTATTTGCCCTGACTTCAGGCAAGTGCAGGCACCTATATTATTTCATGCCTCTTCTGATTAAATGTGAAAGGGTCTTGCCATAAGCTGTAAAATGCTTTGTCCTCCTGCGATATGCAGAGTGACGGGTAAATAATAAGTTTTGAAAGCAAACACATACGCTCATTCCTTAAAGTTAAAAGCCGAAGCATTCCTCAGAACATGACTGAAGAGATTGATGTGTATTTTGTCCTGTTTGTTGTTGAGCAGATCACCATGCACAGCCTTACTTTTTGTTAAATCACCATGTGGCTTTTTCATTGTTTGTACTGGCAGATCACAATATGGACTGAAGACTTACATTAAGTGTGATTTCCTGGATTAATGCCTAAAAATAAATGCACCACTTTGTTCAGTGAATGAAAAAGAATGCAGTCGCTGTTGTCATCTTAATTTTTGTACAAGATGTCTTACTTTAGCAGGAATTATTGGTGCTTGCTGTTGAATCCAGTGGAAATATTAAGCCTGCAAAACACCACTTGATAAAATGTTTTAAATTCATGATATGTTCACCTTTTGCACTGCCTTCTGCTACGAGCCACATTCCTGTTGTTCTTGCTTATTGGCCCTTAATGCACTAGTCCACACTGTCAACCATTATTCTGCTTGATGTAATGAAGCTGTCTCTGTTACAATGTGTGCACACGTGGTTTGACAATTTTCAAAGAGTAAATGGTCACCAACTGCAACAAATATCAGGTTTTTGGAATAAAAAAGATTGAAACACAGCTGCTGTTGTCATCATTTTCATGCCATTTCTACATTCAGAGACATTCATTTTTCCTTTTGTCTGTTTGGAAGTGTGTTTGTACAAGCAGTTTAGCCCTGGGCAGATCTTTATAGGGGATTTTCCACCTGAACAACATTGAAAATTCCAGAGTCAAATGTATGTGGCCTCCTGCACAGCTCGAGGTCAGTGAGGAGTGTGTAGACGAGCTGGAATGCACGATGGAGTAAACAAAACCTCACAATTATTTAGACTTTTACCTAAATATTTGTGCGCATCCAGATGGGCTCTGGAGCAACTTCAGTGAGCATATAACTTCTTAAAATGCACTTAATTCACTTTTAGCTTAAAAAGCTGTGCTAGATAGATAAGTCACATGATCTAACAATGAGGTGGTGCAATATTGAATCTCAAAATGCACTTTTAGCTCCCTGGTCTCAAAGCCTGTGATATTTTTGAATGATTATTTGGTGAGATGTCTGAAAATATTTTTACATTTCTATCAGTTTCAAATAGCAAATTTGGATATTACCAACTTTTATTTATCCTTTATAGTCTTTAAACAGTTGCTTGCTAACACTTGCTGACTAGGACTGTAGAGCTGTCTGAAATTATTAAACACCATCATCGTATACCATTTTGAAAAACAATATTAAGCTCTCACTTGTTGCAGACATGGCCTGCCCATGTTTCACAGCAAGACTACAGCTTAAACTCCTCAGGCCTTTCCATGATGAGTTTGCATGTTCTTCCTGTGCATTCTTTGGGTACTATGGTTTCTACTGCTGATCGAAGACATGCTTATTAGTTTAAAGGGTTAGTTCAGTATTTTTAAGTCTGTGAAGTGTCTGAGGGCTTCAAGCAGGGCTGTTCCTTTAAGAAGAGTGAGCTGAGACCACCGAAGAGGTAGGCCTGTGCTCAAAACATCGATACGGCAAAATATCGTCGATACGTGTATCGATACGGATTCTACAGAATTGATACAGCCTCAATGTTTGGACAGTTGTACATTGGGTAATATTAATAATGGCACTGTTCAAAGTAGAAGACAAGCTACATGATAAAGCACATGTTCCAAATTTAAACTTAGGTCTACGATCTTTGGGGACCTGAATTTAAGTTTTTAAGTTGAAGAATTATTTAACGCACATGCTTGTTCTTCTTCTTGTAATAAACACAAAAGTTGCTGGGAATTCTGTTAAAAGCATAGTCAATGTTCAAAATTGATGTGTATCGAGATACGTATCATATCGTGGCCTCAGTATCAGGATACGTATCGTATCGTGGGGTTGCTGGAAATACCCAGCCCTACAAAGAGGTACCCTGCTGTGAGAAAGAAGATTTATTTTGCATACTTGTGTGAGTCATGGAACAATGTTGGGTCAAATGCAGGACGAGGGGAAAATTTCAGAGCAGTTTATTTTTCCTCTGAAAGGTTTCTTCAGTTGCCTCTATTTTATAATGCAGCAAGTGTTGTTGTGTTCTTCTGCCTGTGCACCTTGATTCTGCAGATCTGCTGTTGGATTCAATAAGACACAACAATGACTGAGAAAACAGACTGCACTGAAGAAGAAATTCTTCAGGATAGCCAAAAAGGTGGGAACAAAATTCTGAGGAAACTGAGAAGCAGAAGAGAGCCTGAATCACCAGGTGGTCTATGTGTGTAAACTGCAAACCAATGCCCATGAACCCTTCTGTTGTCAGGTCTGAATCAGTGGTAAGTACACAAAGCCATCTGCTGTTAATGAGGACAGGTGGAAGAACACATAGCCAGGAAAAATAAAGCACTGTAATTTTTCATCAAATTGTTCATTCAACCCGTCAGATTTTTGGTTCATTTATACATAAAACATACTGATGTGAAGTAACTGTACCTGTTAACAACAGTGTACTTCTGCCATGGTCTTAGGTCATTCTTTTTAAAGGGGCAGCACAGTTGGGAAACTTTTAGGTTGACCAGTGATAATTGTTGAGTACCTGACACAACCCAACTTCAAAAGTACAGAGCTAACCTTTTAATTGCTGCCTCTAAATATCCCGTGGGTGTTACTGTGAATAGTCGTCTGTCTCTACATGCTTAGCTCTGTGATTTACGAGCAACTAGTACAGGATGTAACCTGCTCTCTGTGAAACCAAAGGGGACAGGTAGTATAAATAACTTACAGATAGATGGAACAGCCATGAACACCCACCTAGTCAAGTCACCAAGACGTCATTATGAGAAAAATACAGTTCTGAACCTTAGAGGCATTGACATGGAAGACAAATATTAAGACAAACATGAGGACAGATTGATGTTCCAGGCATTCGTTAATTTGTCTCTATTACAAATTCACATTTTAGTCTCTTTGTCTCTGCTCACCTCCCTACCTCCACCCACTCACAACGCCAACATGGCTTCAGTGGATGGCGGTTCAACATGAGTCTGGTTCTGCTCAAGATTCCCTGCTGCTAAACAGAGTTTTTTTAACTGCTGATTGTGGCAAAGTTTCATTTCGGGTTCATGTTGGGTCTGAAAGTATTTATGGAAATGTGAATTATTAATTTTTACATATACATATGTGTACGTCCATCCATCCCTTAGCTTTCTTTTCAGGGTCATGGGGGACTGGAGCCTATCCCTGCTGACACTGGGCGGTAAACGGGGTACACCCTGAACCAGCCACCAGCCAGTTACAGGGGCACATAGAGAGATAAACAGCCATTCACATGCTCACACTCACACCTAAGGACAATTTGGAGTCACCCTCAAATCAGACTAGCCTGTTTTTGGTCTGTGAGTGGCAGCCGCAAGGCATGGAGGGAATCCACCCATGCACGAGGAGAACATACACACTGCACAAGTAAGGCCCAGACTGGCATAGGATTTGAACCAGCAACTTTCTTACTGTTCCACCCATATACTGTATGTATCCATATATTTATAAAATGAAGAGTAAGGCTTCAACCTTCTCTTTTGTAAACTGTCTTGAAAAAACATTTTGATTTTGAAATTAAAAAAAAAAAGATTATTGTTTGATTGATTGCTTGATTGATGTCAGTAAGTTGACTTTGCCTTGGTGGGGTTCCTCCATAGCCTTTCATTACCTTTTGTCTTCTGCCTTGAGTTTATGCTCACAAATGATAAAAGCAGGGTTCAACTGTAGTATAGTTTTGATGAAGAAAACATGGTAGAGACATATTTTCTTTTAAATTATCTACATCCAACCACAAGGCTTATTTTTTGACAATCCTCGGCCCCAAAGTAACACATAGTTTGGTTTAATTGAGTTTGTGCAATGATACTTTGAGCAAGCCAGCAAAAAAGGCATCAGTCCTGTCAATACTCTGAACACAAGGGATTAAATAAAAATGTAAAAAGCTACAGTAACACAAAAGAACTCATCCCAATATAAAGCTTACATTTGTACAAATACCTTACATTTCTTACATTTGTACAAATAGCCTTAATGCAGCAGTTAAACTTATCGAGGACTCAAAAAATGAAAGAAAACTGGACACTCCAGAGCAGGAGCATACAAACTGAAAGCTACTTTTAACGTAAGCAAAACACCTTGGCCAGGTTGGCTAATGATACAGTGATGCATTAATGTACAAAATGGGCCCAAACTGAGCACGGAGTGCTTAAGTGATCACACATTAATCCTTCCTTCGGTATTCTAAGATGTCAAGGGTTTTTGTATTTGAACAGCTCTAAGCTTTAATTATCTGGATTACAAAAGGACAAGGTGATACTTCAATATAACTCGATGAGCAATGAACTAGCCATTCAAATTTCTAGCTAAATTTCAGAAAAATTCCAAGGTACTCAATTGATATAACTATTTATTCATTTCCAAGGTTCAAAGTTTGAGAAGCAGTTTTTTCCTCGCCTTTCAGGACAGTTTTTTTGAGTGTATTACACCACCTAGTGGACATCATGATGCATGACAGACCAGTGTTCATGTTTCCAAGAGTCAACAAAATGCATAATTATGGCTCAATATCAAGGAATTTCTCATATCGAGTACTCTGTTCATTAATCACCTGATAACTGTTGAAAATACAAGAGCATTAATAAAAGATTAAATTTAAAAAAGACGAAACAATCAAGAGCAAGAAGTTGAGAGTTGCTTCAGCCCACATAAAGAGTTATTATTCGTCTTATTGTCAAATACGCTAATTTAGAGGCAGACACCTGCTTAACTGTAATGCGTTGTATATATTATGATATCTCTCTGTCTGTCTCTATTTCTGTTGGTGTGATTTTTTAATCTAAACAGTCTTTTCCTGATTGACTCAGTTTTATGCTTACATAGGAACAAAGGTACCTTTAAGTTAAGAGATTCAAACATTTTATGGAGTAATTTGTCACCATTATGCTGCACTCTCCATGGGTGTGTTTACAAGCTTACTAATACATAGATAACCGCCCATTTTACTGAATCTAATGTAAATAAGTGATGACTAATAAAACTCTTAGACAGGGTTAATTTGTTACAGCTGCATTAAAGGATCAAGTGAAACACATTCCTAATGTGTAAAGGATGATCAGTGATGTGCATTAAAGAAGGACCATTGGCTCCTGTCGTCCAACATTTAAGACTGTCTGTTTACCCTGCTGCATCCATTAGTTTGTTTATGAAACAGTGCCTGTCTACATTTTTTACGCTCAACAAAAGTGAAGAGTGGCTTCTAATCTTTTTTACGCAGAGCCCACAAGAAGAAGTGTTACCTTGCTATGCAAAATAAAAATAAATTCGAATTGTTTCATTTATTAAATCAAGATACAATATGCCTACACAGTAAAAACAAAAGCCAAAAAAAAAAAAAAAAATCAGACAGCAACATAGCAATTACCAGTAGTTATCTTTTAATTGCAGGAAAGGTGTTATAAAAAGTTTAGAGTTGTTTGAGAGGAAGCTATTTAATACTTAATACCTGCATGGGAGCTATCCAGCAAGAGACCCTTATGTTGAGTGGAAATAAGTATAATATATCCAATTCAAAATTGGGGAGGGGGATAGACATTAACCATGGACTTTGTGTTGGTATTCTTTCATGATTAAAGTTTTACAGGGATATTGCCATAGAAATTAAGGAATTGGTTATTTTTGTTTTTGTTTGGTTTTGCTGGGATTGCTTAACTATCACACAAGGATTTCAACATAGCAAATGCAAATCTTTTCATTGAATGACTTATTATATCAAACCTCACATAAGAAAGTTTTGTCAAAGATATGTGAACAAAACATTGATAAACAGAGAGAATCCATTTGTCACATCACCAGTGTAGCGTACATGTTTTCCCAGCCGAATTTCTAGAAACAAAAACAAGTCTTATTTCTTGAATGATTTAATGCAGACTCAGTGGTTGAACTTGTGACTTGAGCAAAAGGTGTTTTAAAGCTACTCTGAAGGACAACTTGACATAAAAACATGTCCTTCTAAGACTTCACCCCCACCCCCTCCGCACTGGTCTCAGTGTCCCTTAGACAGTAAAACATTTTTTTGAAAAAAATAAATATATATATAGACATTGTGGCATGCTTATGAACCTCTTGGTTTCAGCCCTGCTCAGAGCAGGCTGTTTAATTGTAGTTCACAGTGTGTGACCGACAACTCTTAAAAAATGGATAGGACTCTATCCAGTGCTGTCCGCTAATGCCAACTTTGGTTGTACAGATATGCTTAAACATGCATGCATTGTCAAAGTGTACAGAAGGTTGCATGTTATAGACAAGATCAAGGAGACGAAAGATATGTAAATGGACTTATAGACTTATCTTTCCAGTGTGCATACAGTAACAAGGAAGAGATGGGCAGAGCTTGCCAGACGCAAATTAGCTTGGCTAAAACACTGGAAGTCATATATCGTTAGTCTGCCTCTGTCTAGATATCAGTTAAATTCTACAGAAGCTCTAAATGGTCCTGTGTGCTTGTTGTGACTGTTTTTTTCACCACTTTGTTACCTTTTCTATTTTAGACTAAGATTAGCACCTTATAAAGTTCTAAAGAAAATACATAAAAAACTAAACTGCAGTGTGCATGCGAAAACCCACACAGATGTGTTTTTTAAAAACTATTTACAAGGAATAAAGTCATTGACTTGGGGTAAGGCCGGACACAAAAACAAACAAAAATTGGTGTAGGCCTATCCCTTTATGTATTATCTATAAGATATTTTAAAGTGAAGATGTAAGGCTGGGTTACTTTAGTTAATGAGTATTGTAGGACATGTTCATTTATCTTAAAAACAGCCATGTCCTTTGCTGTCTGCCCATCTAAGGGATAAAAATATACTTCATCTCGGTTTGATATATTTATTTGTAAAGGCTGTATTTTCCCACCCCTTCCCCACAGTCATCATTGGAATAGTAATGCTAACATGCTAAATAGGCTAACACTGACGCGTTATTGGTCGCTAATATTCGGTAATAGACTGTACCTATCTGTGATAGATCGCTGTAGCCCTTGTCCCGGACTTTGTAATCCGCCTCCCCGTCACCAAAGAGGAGGAGGAAGAGGAGGAGGAGGAGGAGGAGGGCCGGTACCGTGGCTGTGATGGGACTACAAATCCGTTAGTACCCACAGCCTCCCCCTCCTCTTCCATCATGGCTCCCACAGCACAAGGATACTGGGGGCAGACGACCTCGACGATAGACTGGTGTGAAGAAAACTATGTTGTCTCCTTCTACATCGCTGAGTTTTGTAAGTACAGCTCACCTGCAGCGTGTTTACCTGGAAACGGGGAGAGAGGGGTTCTTTATCAGGGGAGTTTGAGGGCGGACGGCCGTACAGTGTGCCGTACAGCCGCCTCAGTAAGAACGTAAACATGGAGTGTCGATATTAGTAATAATGTGTTCGTAACGGCTGGCTGTTAGGACGTTACCTGCTACATGCTAACGTTAGCCTGGACCGGGGCTGTAATGAGGAAAAAGGAAACATGTCTACTGACTAATGACAAGTCAACCTGTTCGTGTGGAGCTCATTTGCATAAATTCATGCTTTACTGTACGTTTATCAGCTGTGTTCAGAGGGGAGGGACGCTGTCATTGAAACGTCGCTTTAATTCACGTTCATTTCTGAATTTTCAATGAAGTCGTCAGTTTTCCTTCGTAAACAGGCTTTCTACCCTCACAGGCTCACCTTGAAACTTGATAAAATGTTTCCTCAACACTATCAGGACGCCTCGTTGCTTTGTCTAACGATAAAAACTGGTTCCTCAAGAAGAGCCTTTAGTGTCAAAGTGTCCACAATGCTGCCATGTTAGCAATATCATACAAAAAACCCTTGTTCCAGTGAAGTTGGGACGTTGGGGAAAACGTTAAAAACATTAAAACAGCTGTGATCTGCAAATCTTTATTTTTTACGTATTTCTCTTTTTATGTAAAGTAATCAAATTGACTACGAATACCAAACTAATCATACTGATTGTGTTTTTGCAAACATTAACTCATTTTGAATTTGATGCCTGCAACATGCTCTAAAAAAGCTGGCCAGCAGCGACATGATTATCTCTGTGTTGCACACCTGTTCTTTTAGCAGAACTCAATAAGTGTTTGGAACTATGGGCACTAATTCGTAACCAGAATCAGGAAGTAGGGCTGGACGATTATGATAAAAATAAGAATCCCGATTATTTTAAGTGATATTGAAATCACAATTAATATACACAATTATTCATTTATTTAAAAACTTCAGTATTGATTTAAACACAACTTTAAAAAGCCAGCGAGCGGCACATACAGTATTATTGATCCACATAAATCACTCACACTCGCTGTGGCTGCACATGGAACACAGAAACGCTATGAAGCACAGGAAGTTGCATACACGGCACTCCACACTGTGTGGCATATTAATCGTTTCTCTTCGATTATAATGTTTTTATGTTGTCAGCTGGCAAAATTGAAATCACGATCAAAATCCGATTAATTGTCCAGCCCTATCAGAAAGGTCATTCCTGTTTATTTTCAGATGTGCTCTGTATGGATCTGCGAGAAAGCCTGAAAAGGCAGTAGAGGGCATGCCAGGTCAGTACTTGGCAATGTAAGGCTACATTTACACGGACACTCCTGACTTAAAAATGGCTAAGATTTTTCCTTTTACCGTTTTTGGACAATCCACAAAGAGTTTAAACACAAGGCCAAAACGTAATGAAAACTTATCGGATCTGTATGTATTCGGCCCCATGTAAACGGCTCCTAAGTTCTTGGTGTCCTTGGCAATTATAATAAATGTGTCTCTGCTGGTCAGAGAATTTATACAGCAAATCCACATTTTGTTGGAGGAGTGATGACAAACTTACTACATTTAGCAGCAAACATGTTGCTCGATAGTCAACCATGGCTGTTGTTGTGTGTGCACAACCTTTACCGGAAAGAATGCTGTACATGCGCTGTGCGTCATTGTTTTCATTAGGGATGGGAATCACGAGGTCCCTCACGATACGATACGATACACGATACACGATACATGGTCCACGATAACGATATTATCATGATACAGCGATTTTGCGACAATCGATATATTGCCAAAAAATAATGTAACGATACATCACAATATATGTTAGACAGTTTAGCAAAATTTGACACATGCTGTATGTAAACTTATATTGGTAAAGCTCAAATTTCATGTAAACAGACATAGTTCGATAACTTTTTTTAAACAAACATTCAATATGTCAAGATTGAACTGTTTTCCATTTTTTGTTAACATAAGAAGAAATGAATTTCCTTTTTCAAAAATGGTTCATGGACTAGCGCTTACTAGTGCCTTTTCTGTGAAATATTTTTTTTCGGTATTTCATACCTTGGTTCAAGAGTTTGTGACATCTGGTGGAAACCTTCATTTTCGACCACACTATATGGGCGGGGATCCTTGCAGATGAATTTAACGATGGACTTTGTTATGTTGACAGCCCTCAGAGGGGAGAAAGGGAGCTTTGCGTTAAACAAGGCATTCATGGCTGCTTGTTTACCTCTAGCATTAGCTTCAGCCGCTCTCACAGCCAGGAGGTCCGGGTGGTGGCGTTGCATCTGGCTCTGCATGTTCGTGGTATTTCCTGTGTACTTTACTTTCGTACATCATTTCTTGCATACTGCATAGTCTTTGTCGAGTTTGTCAGTCTCTTCTATGCTGTAGAAGCTGAAGTGTGGCCACACTTTCCATTTGTACGTGGCTGGGGCATCCTTCAGTATATATCCCCCCGTGCCGATGTCCGACATTTCCGCTCTGCAAACTTTTTCTTCTTCGGCTGGTAGTTCCCCTTCAAGTTTCACTCTTACAAGTGTGGAGCGCCCCCTTCCGGAGTCACCAAGTAGTGGTGCCGGAAGATAAACAGGGATACATACAGCACGTAGAGCGCCGTATTATATGAATTAAAATATCGATATTTGGCTAATCATATTACAGGAGATAGGACGACGATAATCGCCATATCGATTTTTTGTCCCACCCCTAGTTTTCATTGACAATGGGGATTCCTGAAAACTTTTCACTCTGGACTCAGGTTTCAAAATTTTGCAGATGCAGGCACTCGAGACACTGCTGTCGTGTAAACAGAAGGTGCAAACACGATGAAAATGCTCTGTTTTCAGTTTTTCTGTTGTTGTGTAAACGGACCCTCAGTTGCAACAGTCTGGCAGGTCCGACAGGTCTGGACTGCAGGCAGGCCAGCTAGTACCCAAACTCTTGTACTACAGATCCACACTGTTTTACTTGGCATTTTGCTAAAATAAGCAGAGACATCTCTAAAAAAGATGTTGCTGAGATGTCAGCATATGTTGCTTCAAAACCTGTTGTACCTTTTAGGATGAATGGTGCCTTCACAGATGTGCAAGTTACCCATGCCATGGGCACTAACACTTATACATCATAGATGCTGATTTTTTAACTATGTGCTTATCATAATCTGGATGATCCTTTATCTTTCTAGTCTGGAGGACACAATGTCCATGATTTCCAAAAACAATTTGAAATGTGGACTTGTTAGTTCACAGCACACTTTTCCATTTTGCATCAGCTCAGGTGAGCTGGAGTCCAGAGAAGCCAGCAATGTCTCTGGGTAATGTTGATGTATGGGTTTGGCTTTTCATGGTAGTGTTTAACGTACTTGAATTGAACTGTGGTGACTGACTGTTGCTTATTGCTTCTGTCCGTGACTTTTGGGAATGTGGATAGAAATGTTTAGTTTGTTTATTTAATACAGGTCCATAACGATTCAGAAATCAGTTCTGCTTTTATTTTCATTTTATGCAGGGTCACAACAATTACAAATTTGGGTTTGAATACGTAATGTCCAAAGGCTCAACATGTATTTAAACTGCTTATCTCCAAATCTGAGGTAATATTAACAAGGTAGTAGCCCTAAAAGACTAAAAAAACTCATGATATCACACACTACAGGGTTAAACTGAGGCACTTTGATATAGGGCTGGGATGTAAGGGCATGGAAAACACAGAACAATCTCTAATGAAATACCACATTGTTTACTCCTTTCATCAAGATTAAAATGTCTCAGATGTTTCTAAAATTGTTTTTGCCTTGAATTTCAAGTAAGTATTGGCTCTTTTTCAACCCTGCTCAGAACACAACGTTTTAGTGTAATTTTTTTAGCTGTGACAGAAATTGTTCTCAACTTTCATTATATACTGCTTTTTTAACCATACGGCAGGAATATGAAGATCAGAAGACTCATTAAATCATATAGAGGTTTAACTGGTACAATTCTAACATTTGGCATTGCATATACCACTCACTTCCAGCTCTGCTCAGAACAGGTTTTCTTAGTGTTCAGTAAGGTTTGGGAATAGCCTGTGGTCCTAGGATACAATATTATCAAGGTACCTGAGCCTAGCGACTTTGAACACTTGTAACCTTGCCATAATGTCGGATACTTTGATGAAGGGCTTGGGAGCATGAGCATACAGTATGTTCTAAAAATATGTAAGTGTTTTTCATTTGATAGATTGGATATCTCTTTAGGGTTTGATTTTAAAATTTCACATAAATCTACACCAGTCCAAGATGGAATATTTTTAATGTCATGCCTACATTGAGATGTCGAGTTTTGGCATATTTAGAAACCTCCTTTTCCAGTTTTGCTGGAGTACAAACTGTTGTAAATCATTACAATAACAAAGTATTTACCCAGAGTTATAGGAAAAGTTTTTGCTCAAAGGTCACTTAAATTTAGAATTTCGATATGCCGATACTACTCTTTTTCAGCCTTGCTCAAAATAGGCTGTTGAGCAGGAATGTAATATCCCATTACTCGCTTTAAGAACCAAGTTTTTACAATTTAGAAAACAAAAAAGAAAACTGTAAGTAAGACTTGTTCAAACAGACATGAGTTTTATAGAAACAGTTCCAACCTTAAGAAGTAATGGGGCATATGGGCCAAAAAATCTTAACATGTTTGAGCTGATATAGAACATTGCTCCAATCAGATGTTGGAATTCTGCATTCTTATTATAAACCTCTGAGTATAAGCCCTGCTCAGGACGCTGTATTAGTATAAATCCTCTTGAGCTGTGTGGAGAACTTTACTTTAACTTGCATTTACTTGATGTAGGGCTAGGCAATGTGGAGCTCATATTTTGTTATTCTTTCCAATACTGGTTTCAGATGTTTTTATATATACATATTAAATTTGTTTGTGACTTGGTTATAAACCCCTTGGTTTCAGCCCTGCTCAGAACAGGCTACCACTCTTAAAAGTGAATGCGACTTTGGTTGTCCAGTTGATTGCTCCGGTGCTGACTGGGGTTGCATAGAAGTGCCCAAAATTTCATGTAATTTCTCAGAATTACATAGGTAAACGGAAGGTCATATTGTCAAGATTATAAAGGAGCTGAAAGACATGTGCATCGACTGAAATAGTGATACATAAAATAGATATGAGCAGATATGTGTGGACAAGTGCAAGTATAAGTAGACAAAAGTGTATGAACTAGAATGAGCAGTGGAGTTTGTATGGGTACTGTGGCCGCCTCCCGTTGACCAAAACGTGCCCTCTGATTGATCTAATTTGCCTGTAGGTGTTGATTTTACTGGTTGTTTGTCTCCACATGTCAGCCAGTATTTACTTTTCCTCCTGCCAAATGCGCCTGGGATTGGCTCTGGCTGAGCTGTCACTAAGGTAACCATCCAAGCAAAAAAATCAAAAAGCGCCCAACTAAAGATGCAGACACACACAATACATGCAATGTAAAGCAATGCTGATGGATAAATGATATGAAGGCACTCCAACGTTTTTATGTTTTCCAACAGCCCACAGCTGACCTCTTGACCCAAAATGATAACGGCCAAGTTACTCAATGTAGGTCATTTAGACAATGGACAATCCTCATTACAGTGCATTAATTGATGAGTAACACAAATAGAACAACCACAAAAACCACAACTTTAACCTGTCATAGAAATGAGTCTGTGTACTCCGTTCATGTGCACAGGTGCTCAACAGTGTCATTGAGGTATGATTTATTTTAATCCTAGATTTGTTTTTTTATGATAGAATCTGTTATTTCAATGATCAGTGTAATTTGAAATATGATTTTACTATGAACAAGCCACAGTCTTTTAAGAAGATTGGTACATATCAGAGGTAAGAATGAAAAACACAGACTCATGTGCATTGTCTAAATAGTACCAAATATCAGCAATGCTTTAGAATACTTTTTCAAAACCATGACAGAGTTACCTTTGGGCCTTGCGATTTTGCTGTTTTGATATAGAAACAGATAGAAACGTTGATTGATTTTGGTAATACAATATCAAAGATTAACATTAATGTACTGTGACAAACTAAAGCAAAGGACTTTTATGCTTTGATTACTTTTTTCTTACATGATTGGTCAATTTGACTTCATCATTACATAAACGATCAGTATTTTCTCCTTTGCTTATTATTTCTGTACCTGGCAATAAAACTGAAAGTAAGGCTTGGGACTGGGAAAAACACCACATTTTTAGAAGTATGTTTAGATATGTCTACATGTATGGTTTATTTGTGGTAAATTATGTGTTTGACCAGGTTAGATATGGTCATTGATGATCACAATGTTGAAAGAAATGATTAAAGAGATGCCAGCCCTAATGTTGAGTAGTAAGGATGTGTTTTAGAGCTGCAACTATCGAGTATTTTTGGAATCGAGTACTCTGTCAATTATTTCTTCGAGTACTCGAGTACTCTAACAAAATATACTTTTTTGTTTTTAAACAGATAAATCAATTGTATACAATACAACATGTTAGGGCTTTCAAATTGAGCAAACAAATGCCGTTTATTCCTCAGAAAAGAGTTTTTATTTGAACAACTTTTAAAGTTTAAACCAATACTGGCTTAAAACAAAGCCAAGACAATACTGATTTACAAAGCATAGTTGTAATAATAATAATAATATAATTATAATAATATAATTACACAATAATATAATTCTGCAGTTATATTTGTGAAGTGTGTTCTGGAGGGCATTGTGTAGTTTGGATTGAAATCCTTGATCATGTTCTTAAATCCACCATGGAAAGAGGACGCATGTCTGTGATGAGCATATTTAAAATGCTGTATTAGTAATAGTTGCAGCCCTAACGACGTGGTATCATGCTAAGCTACATGCTAGGCTAACTGTTTGACATCAGACACACTGCACTGTGTTTTCTTTTCGTCCCTTCTTGTAGTGACCACACACTTTGGACACTCTCTGCCATTTCTTCTGTGGACTCTCTCCTTTCTGTCCCTCTCTTTTCTCTTCCTTCATGATTTTACAAGCCGCGCAGCAGCGGAGGTAGCAGGCGCGTTGTGCCACAGAAATGACCGTCCGTGTCAAACACCGTGCACTGCACAGTAGTCCAGATATATATTCATATGTATAATTATATATTAAACGAGGCTTCGAGGCACAAAATTTAATTCGAGGATATTTTGTAATCGAGTACTTGCGAATATTCGAGGAATCGTTTCAGCCCTAATTTGGCAATATAGGGGTGATTATGCTATCTTCACAATATATTTCAATACTGTTAGCAGGGAGATGTATCTGTTAAAAAAATACTCTTATTATTTACAGATTTTGTAGTATTAGGAGCCCACAATTCAATATACATAAAATACAGTTGTATTGTTATAAACTACCGTCCCTACAAGGATAGACTTCATATTATGTCCCAATGACAGAAACGATAACAGTATTGTAACAAAGAGACTGAGGGTCAAACAGCTGAGTGTCTGCTGCAAATACAGAACAAGTGTCCCAAAAACGTATAAATTAATGACTAATAGAATTTTGATACTGGGCTATGAACTATTAACAAAGTATCACAACACAAAATATTGTTGTATTGATATTTACCCACACCTCTTAATCAAAAACAAAAGATGGTTGACAGTAATAAATCAATTATTCATCTATTATCTACTCTGCTTATCCCTTGTGAGTCATGGAGTGCTTGAGCTTGTCCCTGTGGACTGGTCTAGCAGCAGGGTGTTCTGACGGCACTTTGTGATTTAGCGTTATAGTCTTTTCCCTAAAATCTCTGTACATTTTAGTCATGATTATTATTAATAATTAATTAATATAAATTATCTAAATTGTTTTACTCCCTACAAGAAGGGAGTAAGTATTTTAGTTGTACAGCAACTGTAAGTTGGTCAGACACATCTCTAAAGAATTGAATTTGTTGAAAAAATCATAAAAAAAACTTCTTTTTTTTTCCAGTTAAAATTCAATAACTTCTTTCAATTGTAATACTTAGCTTTACATTTGATTTCAAAAGATGCACCAGACTTCAGTGAAGGTGATTTGACCCAATTTGATGATTTATTATTTGTGTTTGAGTAAGTTTTGGGGTAAAGTGTGCACCCTGGCTCACACCTATGGCAATGATCATAAAATAGGTCATAGTACAGGCCCTGGATGACTTTTGGATTTTCTAAAGGTATATTCTTGGGAGTCTCTGGGTGTACTACAAATACCACACAATAAACAAAAAAATGAGCTGTGGGCAAAATTACATGTATTGTGAAAGAGGTCCTTTCACAACATTTTAATCGATGAAATCTACTGTAAACTTAGTTGACTAAAAAAATTAAATGTTAAGTGTAAGGCATTTTTTTATGCTTCCTTGAATTTCTAAAGTCATGTTTTACACTTGGATAAAATAAAACATCTAATGACGTTTATTGAATGCTAGTTAAGTTCGAATAAATTAATAGGGACAAATTTAACTTTTTTGTGACAAACAACCAACTTTATTTAGGCTACCAGCAGAGCATCTCAGTTACAATACCAGAATAGACAATAAACAGGGAACCTGCTTTACATGAATATGTCAATTCATAAAGATTTGGGCTGAGAAGATACGCTTTTCTCCTGATTTGATTTTTTACGTTTTTTTAGGTGCCGATTCGATTTAAATTGCGATTCTACGATATTGCTGATTTTTGCAATCTTTGATTAGCTTTTTTAATGCCAGCGAAAAAGATGAACAATGATGATGCCCACAGACTATATTAGGTAAAAAACACATCACATGTGAGTCCATTTTTAGGATTTATTCAGCAATATAATTCAATCAGCTATTTATACTCTCTTCAAAAGCCTGGATTGCATTTAAAAGTGGCTTATTAACACAGACTAAAATGAAGCATTTAAATTTAGAAAAAAAATGATTTTCTGAACAAAAAAATCAATGTAAAAATTGTCAAACAAAAAATCCTGATACCTATGTGAATCGATTTTTTTCTCCCACCCCTAATAAAGATAGTAGCTCTGGTTGGATTGAGCAAATTAGATTCAGCAGTCAAGCTGAAGAGCATTTTTTGTTCTGTTGAAGGAAACTGAATACAAGGAGAAAAGCCATGCGTGTATGGGGAGAACATGCAAACACCACACAGAAAGGCTCTGACAGACTTGGGAGTGAAACCAGCAACCTTCCTGCTGAGAGGCACAAGCACAAGGAATAAATACAAACAAATTAACTTAATAAATAAAACAATAAAAGCAATAAAATATTAGAATAAAATAAAGTAAAAGTGTCACCACATTACTAGATATTAAAAGCCATCCAAAATAAATAGGTTTTTAGTCCAGATCTAAAGAGGTCCAGGTCAGAAATAAGATGCACTTTGGCGTGGAGTAGTGGTGTGCGATATGAGGATGTTAAATCGTTAAGGATTATAACGTGGAGATGATCTCATAAAGCAGAAAGATCGTCAGATCGTCTGTGTGGGCGTAGAGACTTTAACGCGCACCCGACTAACCAATCGTAGCACATTATGCACAATGCATGGTGGGATCTCCTGTTTGACTATGTAGCGTGAAGCCATGGTGGAAGGAGAAAAGGAGATAAAAGCTTGAAGATGTCTGAACAGAAATCTGTTCTAAAGCAGCTGTATTATTCCCTCAGATTACAGACATTGCAGTTCGATAACATTTGTTCTAAATTGTTGCACTTTTAGAGATAACCAGTTACTTTAGTTTGCATTTATATTTGACTCTTTTCAATAAGCTATTTGGTGTGTTTAGTTTTTGTGTTACAAAAGTGCACTTTGTTGTTCATTACTTTTAATGTTTACGTTTATTGCACATTTTTATAAAAACTGCACTAGTTAAATTAAAACCTGTTCAGAAAGTTTCTTTGGCTTAAATTGTCATTTTTTTTCTTTTAAGGTTTTGCACATTTTATATGTTAAACATAGGGAAAAAATGGTAAAACATGCAAATCAGAAAATCAACGTAAAAAAGAATCGCGATAAAATCGTGATCATGATTTTATTTTTAAAAAATCGTGATCGTGATATTTCTGCCAAATCGCCCACTCCTAGCGTGGAGCTTACTCCAGCGCCTGGAAGCTGCAGCAGAAAAGACTGTCACACAGTGTTTGTATTTTGACCTGGGCATTTCCTGCAAAAGTTGGTTGGACGACCTCAAAGATCTACCAGGCTCTGGACAGTTCAAAGATGAAGATATGTAGGGTCTCAAATGTCCTATGTTTATGGCAGAAATATTGAGATATCAAGGAATCTTTTGAGAACAATTTAAATTGAACATGTTTGAAGATCAGCCAGTTGCTTCGACTGCATTGTTTCGTTACCCAGGCGATGCAACTGTGAGGTCAGGGAAAACTCATAGGAAGTGGGTCAAAGTTGAGTTGTGCCTGTTACAAAATGCTACAGGGCCTACTTTGCTATTATCACTTTACTATGCTTTCTATAAACACTTAGTTATTATTTTCGATCATGTTTTGGCCTTGTGTATGCACCAGAAGTCCTCATGTACTTTAGTGTAACATTCCCTAACATGAGCACTGGCCAGACTCCAGCACATTCAGGATACTGACAGTTGAAGCTTTTGTTTGTACAATCGACACACGCTGGCCGCCCCGGGTGATTGTTTTCAGTCACAGAAGAATCGTTTGGCGTTTGAATGGTGATGTAGGTTACAATGGTTGGAATGCAGTGTTGTTTATGTGAAAAAAAAGGTAACAGTCATGGTTTAAACCTTCACAGGAGGCCGGCTGTCTATGCACTGCCTCTGCTTTTAAAGGATCAGTGCATGCTGACAGCAGGAGACAGCTAACGGTGGGAGGCTGGAGAGGCACTGCTCCATGGGAAGGGAGAAAAGAATCGCTCATGTGCTGCTGTGATTAACATGTCAGCTCTCACTATCAGCAACCAAAGTCCAAACATTTTGAAATTATCAATCCAAGAGCCTCAAGAGAATATCTCCACTTTATCAGACAGCAGCAGATAAAAGTGTAGTGTAGTGTTAGTCGTGATAATGGGCCAACATACCTCTTTAAACTATTCGATTCACTGATAGATGAACTGTATTCCCTGAACGAGCTTGTACAATCACCACACCTAGAAGGGTCAAAGTCAGCTTTAGCATGACGCTGTTTGATCAGGGTCTGTGTTGATCTGACAAAATGAGCCAGCAGTAGAGTAAGTATGCAGTTAAGGCCTAAGGAAGTGGGTTTTACACCAACACTGACATCAGTTTGACTGCAGGAGACTTTTCAGATAAGACTGACAAGTTTGCCTCAGGCATGTGACATGTTGAAACATTTTTCTCCTGAATCCCAAAGTTAACTATCTGTTCTTGTCAAGACTTAAAACTTAAAACTAGTGATATTTCTGTCATAACACTTCATCAAACTTGTACAATAGCCTTCAGTACACCATGTATGCTGTAGTAAGGGGTGGATGATACTGCCTAAAAAGGAATTGTTTGGAATCCCCCCCCCCCCCCCAAAAAAAAGTTTCACCATCATTTTGCAATATTTGGCATGGCTGTATTATATCAATTCGAGGCTGCCATATATTGATATTTTTCAATGTTTTAATTGCCAAATTGGTTCACTTTTCACTCTCTGACAAGCCACACCTTGTATTTCTCCTGCTTTAAATGTATTGTGTAGCACCCATTGAGTAACAACGCTAAATGCGAACATGTAGCAAGACGCTGTTAGCATCACAGAGCTAAACAGGAGCTTGACATATCAGCCAATCATAAAATAGCTCTGCCGTATCCGGGTAAGATATGGTCAGTATGACAGCAGAGGATGCATACTGCATTCACAACAGCAAGTGCATTATCACACGAGTGCACTGAGTTATCTCAACATTTGATTTTGTAGCGCACTGATTAAAGAAATTACATTTAGAACGAGAGTAAAACAGCGAGAGCTTAGTGTCATTCCACCTCCACACCGACCATTAAACAGTGAAACAAAGTCTGATCGCACTGACATACAAACTGTGGTTATCAGGTATCACAGTAAAACAAAATCATCAGTGGTTAGTTAGCAAAGTAAAGCAAATAGTTCTAATTTTGAACATGAGAAATGTTTTGATTTACTTAAAATCAAAACTACACATTTTTAGTTTAACAGAGCATGGTCAAATGTTGGTCAATAATAATAAAATTAAAATAATAATTAAGCAATTTGTATTATAATGTTGCATCATTACTTGATATAATATACAAACATTACAGTGTAACAATCAGACCCATAATGTAATTGTGGGGGCAACAAAAGCACCTTACCTGAATTAAATGTATTTTAATTAAAAAAATGATTAGATCATACAGATGGTTATAGTACTGTATAAACTATCATACCTAAAGGTGAGCACATAGTTTCACATTTCAGTAAAAAAACTATCAAAATTGTTTTGTATTTCTTTCTAGCTTCAGGTGAAATGTAGTTGATAGTGTTCAGTGAGTACATAATATCGTCTTAAATAGATCAGAGGCCCCTGAATCGTATCAAATGGAGATCGAATCATGGCAGACTTTGTGATATCGCCAAATATCGTGTCGTTGTCCAGAGAATCGATATCGTATCGTATCGTCATGAAACTGGTGATTTACACCCCTAGTTCCCTCCAGCTTCAGGCTTCACCAACCTTGTCTGTTCAGCCGTCTCTCTTCAGGTGTTCTCTGAGAAGGCCTTTCTTTGTTCTCTTTGTCCCCTCCCAGCGCTCTGCTTCAATCAGGTGGCTCAAACACCTGCAGCTGTTGGAGTCTTGATGCCTTCTGGGTGATGCAGTTTGTTGTCTCGCAGCCATCTTGTTACTTGACTCTTGTGGTTGTTTGGTGACTGCCATTTTTTGGGTTTGACAGCTGCATGCTGGGAAATGAAGTTGGGATGTACTGTCCCTTGACTACCTGTCCCCTTGTGATCCCACAGTGTTCTCTTCATTCTAGGGAATCAATTATTTCTCCTTGACTGAGGCCATCCCTTTATGGAGAATCATGTTTGAGTCTCGTAGAAAAACAACAAGCCAATAGAAGCAGTTTAAGAGCTAAGAACAACAAACCCAGAGGGAGTTTGACTTTACCCTTCTTAGAGCATCACTGATCAGTGCTCAACCAGTCAGGATGTATGTGATAGCAAACTTTTTAAATGTCACATTATCCATCCATCCTTTCTCTTTACTGCTTATCTCTTCAGGCTCTCTGTAGGCTGGAGCCTGTTCCAGCTGACATTTGCCCAGAGGTGAGGTACATCCTGAAGCAGTTGCGGGCCAATCCCAGGGCCACATAAAGAGACAGACAATAATGCACACACTCACCTATAGATGGAATAGCCAGTTAACTGTATGAGCATAATTTTGGTCTGTTAGATCATTGAGACCCTACATAGAAAGGTCAACTTGGGGTACAAACCAGCAACCCTCTTGCTGTGAGGCGCACATACAACCTGCTGTACCACCTCGCAGCCCATGTCACAATTTTTTCACCCCATTTTAATGTCCCAGTTGAATGGCAGGGTACTCTCATTGGTCTGAGACTCAACTTATTGCAGTTGTTGCTTTACTCATACCCTGAGTTCATGTAAATAACTTTGGTCTTGTTGAGAGTCACTTGACAGATCTATGAAGCTGTTAGCTTTAGCATACGTGGACTCACTGGACCTCAGTCCACTTCTCCACTTTGCGTTAGGTTAAGCTTGGATCCACAGAAGCGTTTGCTTTGCATGGTGGATTTTAACTTGCACTTGTTGTAGCGATTAACTTTGTTACCTGAAAATGGTTTTTTGAAGCGTTCCTGAGCCCACGTGGTAGTATCCAGTACATCATGGTGTTGGTTTTTAATGCTCTGCCACCTGTGGTCACAGGCATTTAGTGTTGGCTTTTGGCCTTGCTTGGTGTGTGCAGATATTTACCCAGACTGTTTTACTCTTTGATTGTAGATGATAAAATCTCTAAATGTTTGGGAAAGGTTGTTCATAACCTGTTGGACTGTTTGCTCACACAGTTGATCACAAAGTGGTGAACCTCACCCCATCCTTGCTTTTGAAGCACTGAGCCTTTCTGGGATGCTCCTTTTATATCCAGTCATGACACTTGCCTGTTTCCATTTAACCTGTTGAATGTACAAACAGGTGCTTTCTGAGCATTTCTGACCTTTCCAGTATTTTGTTGCCCCTGTCCCACCTTTATTTGAATGTGTTAAAGTGTCAAATTAAAAATGACTGGAATGAATATTGAGTGAAGACATTAAAATGTTTCGTAGATCTTTTCCTTCTGTTTTCATTTAAATTTGACACAGCATCCTAACTTCATTAATAAAAGAGCATGCTGTTTGCCTGCTACTTTTTAGAAGTTCTTCTTGCCACTTTAAACAAGTTTCCATTTCCAAGAGCCAAAGCTGACAACAAGTTTGTGGCCAGTTTAAGACTGAAAGATGAAGTTTATAAAAAAAGTATTTAAATAACAATTTGTTTGCCCTTAAGCAAGAGAAAGGTAAATATCTATCCTTTAGTACCTTCTTTTTAAGACCAATTATTAGTATCAAAAATAAACACAAGCACTGTCATATAACCTGCTCTTTGGGAGGACAGATTATAAAATGACAGGTGCACGATAATGCAGGTAGTTCTGTTTAAATATAATAATAATACAATCAATTTTCAGTAGAACAAACAGAGCAGCGGCGTGCATGTACTCTTGGTTTAGCGGGTCAGGTTTCTGTAATGAGACACCTCCCATGTGGTTGATATAATAATCACAAATAACCCAGACCGTCCCTCTGAACTCTGACTGCTCTTATGCCACCTAATGACAAAGCTATTCAGAAGCATTAATCTACCTTTAACAAATCTTCTCTGCCCTCTGTTGTTTGTTTTTGACAGGGAACACCATCAGCAACCTGATTATGATCCTTCCCCCCATTTGTGGAGCCATTCAGTCATTTCGTGACGGCCTTGAGTTACGCTACACCTTCTCTTTTCTTGGACTGGCAGGTTAGTGTGTGAAAATAAATCCCTAGTTTGCTGTTCATCAGTGACTAAATAGAGTAAACACAAATCCTGTTTTCATGGGAAGGCAATGACAATGACTTATCCGGTGTTAAGTGTTAGATCACATCAAAATTGGTTTGTTCTCTTATAAGATTGTTCTGAAAGTTAAGACCTTTTACTCTACTGTCTTTGTGTCTTACAGTTGTTGGTGTCGGCTCCTGGTGCTTCCACATGACATTGTTGTATAAGATGCAGGTGGGTTTAGTGTTTTTAAAATCATACATAAACCAGCCAAAGATGTGAGCAATATAATCTCTGACTAACAATGTATTAACTGTTTTTTTATCCCATTTTTTTTTTTACTTAAAAAGGCACAGTCATGAAATACACATACTGTAAATCTTCATACGTTTTACATTCGGACCTTTTCAGGTTTTGTGGTTTATGGCAGTCTCTCAGTCCTCTATAATAATTTTCAAGAGCGGACATCAATTTTTTTCTTCAACTGACCACATTTAGTCTGCATGCAAAGATACAGGTTGGCACTAATTATTGTCTTGACCTATGTTGCCCCTCCAAAGTAAACTTTGCCACTTCAACAAGTTAGCTGTTTCCTTTAAAAATATTTACGATGAAAGTGTCAGATGTAAACCTTTGAGAGGGGAGAAGGAACATGAGCAAGCTGGTGAGTCATACACAATCTGCATGCAGGGGAGTTATAAATACAACCAATTTTTTCCAAATTGGATACCTATTCTTACTTACTGCTAAAAGACCTTGCAACAGTTTTGTCTCACTCCTCTTTGTTAAACCAGTTCACTAGCAAGGACCACAATACAAATGTATGCGTTTGAAGGTTTAATGAAGATTTAGGAATATGAGGAATGACAGTGATGAACATGTGACATGAGATATGTTGAGAGATGAGCCATCAAGAAGACATCATAAGCCAGGCAGAGGGAGACTCAGTGTGGGGGTACCGTCTCATCGTGTTCTGCCCGAGCTGATCTTGACCCCCACCTAGGATAAAGTGAGTGAGGAGCTGAGTGGAGAAAGAAAAAGGCATGATTGAGATTGAAGGGTGGGAGGGTGGGTTGAAGAGTTACAGACAAACTGAGTGATGAGGCATGGCTGAGTATAAGTAGGCTTGTCAGCTGATTGGAGGTGTGGTTTGTGGCGTGGTCCCGCCCCCGAACCTAAGTTAATACATTAACTTCATTAATATGACCCAAATGCAGATTCTCAAAATTCTGGGGACTCTGAATTTTGAGTATCTTATTTAATGTTTTAACTATTGTTTTCACTTTATTTTTCCCCCCAGTTGATGGACGAGTTGCCAATGATTTACAGCACATGTGTCTTTCTCTATTGTCTGTAAGTAGTTACATTTTTTGTATTTGTTACTAAGGCTGGGAATTGCCAGTTGCCCCACGATACAATGCTTGAGTTTTACAATATTCTGAGAGCTCTGACACTAAACATTGTGATATATTGGGTTTTGTCACACTTTATTGTCTGCATTTACATCCAAGAAGTCACTTTCATTCCACTAAAATAGGCCTGAACCCACAGAATGATGTCAAAGTGTAGCCAGTTACTGCTGTGCTCAACTTTTAGCTTAACTGCTCTGAAAGGCGTCTGTGCCACTGTCGTTAAGCTCATACTTAGAGATGGCACATACCTGGCCTCCAACCAGTACGTGACAGAAGCCCTTGTTTTCCACAACATGACGAGGCCTTTAGATTCTGCACAGAAAGTTAGTAATAGATTGCACTATTTTTCAGATCACTCAGAACTGCAAGTCAGCTTTGATAAGCTACTCATGTAAACTGTTGGCTTGTTTATCAGGAGTGTTAGCTTAGCGTTAGCTTAGTATTAGCTTCGCTGATGTCAACTTTCATTTTCAGCGGTGCCTAGTGAGGTAAGGTTTATGGAGCCTTATCACTCATTGTAAACCCTATGCCATGTTCGCCGCTTTGTCCTGTTCCAAGTCCAAAATTACTCCATAAAACGGGTTAAATTGCAGACAGTGCTTTCCTTTCGTCTCTCTCTCTTCTGTGCAGCAATGTTTTTTTTTTGTTTTTTTTTTTTTTAATATAGATCTAGCTATAAAACTCTCTCTTTTGGCACAAAAAATGTCAACTGGCTGACCTGGCCAAACAACACCATCCCATGCACTCAACGATTTGTTTACTAAAGTGACAGAATGTTTTTCATGTTATTATATATTGAAAATTAACAAATTAAACAATAAAAACATTTAAATTAAAATAGGACTGTATTGGGAAGAGGCTTTCTGTTCTTAAAGAACTTGTAGAGTGGATGTGCTCTCTTCCTATATAACACTTCATATCTTGTATGTATTTATGTTTTTTAAAGTAGATGCATACTGAATCATCTGTTTTACTTTTCAGGTTTGAGTGCTTCAAACAAGAGAACAAAATTGGCTTTTTTCCAATAGCGCTTTTATTATTCTTCAGCGTCTCAGTCACTGTGGTGAGAATCTGTCCTAAGTCAATGTTGCCATCAGTCATTTACTTTAAACCACCTAATGATTAAACTGAGGATAACACTATATCCTCATCCGTTTTCCCTCTATGTTTCTTACAGGTATACTTACAGTTGAAGGAACCAATCTTTCACCAGGTAAGGGAGTGCTCTGTGTGTCGCTCACCTGCCTATGGGGCTTATTGTTTGCTATTAGGGCTCAGTGTGCTTAAAGTCATTTGAGTAAACATTGGACTCACCAACACAGCTTATGAGAGCCGTACAGATCTAAGCAGTGTTTCAAACCCAAGTTATGTGTGTCAGCAGATATAAGGATTACAAATCATCACGGTCATTTATTGACAGATTGTGCTTATTTAAGCTTTATAAAGGGGCAGTGCCTTAAGATGTAACAGACCTTTTTCTTTCAAGTCTGGCCATTTTAAAATGGAGTCAAATGTTTACATATACATCTAACATGTCAGCTATCACAGCCTCAGTCATTTACAACACAAACCTCTTAAGATAACCACAAACACTTCTTTATACTCACTGTTTATCTGTGCCAGCAGAGTGTCACATTCTCGGTGTATTGCTTTACAACAGATTGGACAAAGTGATGCAACACCTTTGTTTACTCTCTGAGGCTGACTGTGTTTAGTCATCACCCTGCTCTATGGCGGCTCATCGAGACTTTGTGTGCCTCTACTGTACCAGCAACAGGGAAATAAGAGTTGAGAGGTTAAGTGTAGACTTCCAGTGAAATAATGCAGGGCCTGGTGTGTGTAAGAGCAGTTTAGAACTGTGACAGCTGTGGTTGAAGTTCAGCTCATTGATTAAATTGTTTATTTTATGGAACATTTGCGAAATAGAAAGAGCTGTGAAGTTATTCATTCAACATCTGCATCAGTGGCACAGACAGTGCGTTTGGTAAGTAATCGTAATAAGCAATGTAATCCAGGGATACAGAGCCCTTAAAGGGACATTGGAAGAAAAAAAAATAATTATAAGTACAGTATCTGGTGCTCACCAGATAGATTCTCATGCACAACACATAGGTTCTTGTGTGCACCAGATAGTTTCTTGTGCGCACCAAATACTATCTGGTGCACACTAGATAGTTTTAATTTACTTTTCTTTCTGCCAATGTCCCTTAAGAGGCTCTGCACAGGGAGGAGTTCAAGTGTCGCTTACTTTTTTTGTAGGTGGGGGTCCTTTCTTGCTCCATAAATGGAAGAAAATCTACTTTAAACAATGAATACTGTGATATTTACTTTGATTGTTACCTGTAATTAAACTGATTTGTATAGAAACAAAGAAGCAAAAATTCCTTGCTTGATGATCTTATTTGATAAAATAGCTGCTCTCTTTTAGCCGTATAATGCTGCTCCACAGATAATAAAGGCACAAAGAGAAATGATTGCAAATAACACAGACCAGGACGACCTTGGTCCTCAGTGTTATCAAAGCTACTAGCTTTGTGAGTTAGATCCTAACACTGAGCAAACAATCACGATTAGATTTTTTTTTTATTGCCAAGTATGACACACATACAAGGAATTTGACTGCAGCAGTTGTTTTCTCTAGTACAAAAGAAGTCAGACTCAAAATAGAAAGTAAATTAATTCAAATGAAATGAAAAATGAAAATAACTCTTAACAAATGCAACGTAAATGTACACCAGGAACATATTCAACATCGAGGAGTATTTACAGCTATTGGGGCCAAAAAGTGCAGCTATTTTGTGCACAACTATTGTGCAGTTGTGCAAATAGGTAGTGCAGCTATTTAACTGCTTAAAATGGTGACTGCAGATGGAAAGGGTCTGCTCCTGAAACAGCTGATGGTATTAAATCTTTGTAACTATTGATCACCACATTAGGTAAATCAGGCTTTTTGTGGTCAAGGACTGGAGTTGAAAATTAATTTGCTGTTCACATATTAGTTAACGCTGTGTTTCAAGTTATGATTTAAATAAGCCAGTCAAAAGATCCCTGACTTAATGTGAAATCTTACTTTTAAATGGACTAGAAATTAGTGGCTTAGACTTCTGTGAAACATCTGGTGTAACTTTTTGCTGTGTTTAAAAGCTAAATAAGGAATTGTACATCTCCTTCCTCTTTTAGGTTATGTATGGTTTTTTAGTGGCCTGCCTCGTAATACGAGCTATCTACATTGTTACATGGTAAGTTTTCCAAAGAAACTGATAAATTATAGCATTAATGTTTGAAAATATATATGCATTACTTTTTAATTCATGAAATTTCTTATGTGACATCTGTTGATACCAGGGTTTATCCATGGCTCAGACCGCTGTGTTACGCCTCTTTAGGAATCTTCATGTTAGGGTTTGTCCTGTGGAATATGGACAACTTCTACTGTTCTGAGCTGAGGTGAGAAATGAAACAGCATGAATAAAAGATGATGGATGAAAAATAATGAGCGTATGAGGATAAAGCCACATGGTTTACAGTCACTGAGTCTTATTTGAAAGGTTCACAATTCACACACAAATGCTGTAAGTTTACAATCTTACAGTTCAGTGCAGAGATGTTACTGGTTCACTGTCAGCTACTGATGAAGCGCACATGGTTTTGCTGAGGTAATGGAAAATGATTGGTTGAAAAGTTGAGCAACACAGTAATTTTAAATTTTTGTTAAAATGAACAAAACTGCAGCCAAATCATCTGACATCATGAGGTGTATAGGGAACAGTTTTTAAGGCAGAGAGGAAGTCCAGGAAAATGAACATCCTCGCAACCATCAAAAATGTCTGAAAACATTCAGCAAATTGAACAAATTGTTGAAAAAGATTGAGAATTCATTACAAATCAAATCAAACTTTATTTATAAGGAACTTTTCATACACACACACACACACACAAATACACAGACATATCCAGACACACACCCACAGACATCAACATACACACACACACCTATGCCCACACACATTCATACTAGCTGTAAAGAGAGAGAGAGAGAGACATGGCTGAGCACCGAGGACTGAGGCAAGGAATAAGACACCTTTGGGGGCCATCAACACTGAGGAGAGCTCCTGGCCCACAATTAGCGTGGCCAGAGGCTTCCCCGCCCCGCACAGACACGAGGCCCCACACCACAGTGTAGGGACCAACAGCCGTGCAGGTGGAGCCATCCGCCGGCAGCGGCCCCACAAGTGGACCAGGAGCAGTTCCCAGTGTGGAGAGCCCCCATAAGGAAGCACTGGAGCTAAAAGCCTTCAAACTAAAACAGTAATATAAATATAAGAGAAGGGGGACATAAAGAAGAGAGATAAAATAACATAAAATGGATAACTGAATAATGTGAAAAATTAAGAATTAAATATGATAAGAAGTTTGACTAAATGAATAAATAAGTTATACAATAAAGGAATAAATAACTCGATTAAATCAATTAAAAGCTAGATTTAAAGGGTGGGTTTTAAGCCTCTTTTACAAGACTGACAGCTTCAATGGTCTCCACTGATAAAGAGACAGTTCAGAAACTTTTGCATGAAAATTTGATCCTGACAAAAATGTGTGCCAAAGAAAAGATTGAATTGTCCTGGAACATTATTTACCCTGTCTCTGCTTCTGTCGGCCTTGCTAGTGAACACAAACTGGTCAAAAAATGTGCACATAGCCTACATGTCTGTTCTCAGCTGTCAAATCTGAGTTTCAGGGTTTCTCTGCCTCTAGCACACAGCGCTTCAAGTGACTCTACCAGCCAGTCACATTTTTCCTCCAGAGCAGCAGCAGAAAAGAGCGGGAACCGTAAAGCTGTCCAAAAACACTTTGTAATCACTCAAAATGTAGGTTTCTGTTAATACGAGTTTTAAGTCTCCTATCTATGTTTTAAGTTTGATGTATTCTTTTTAGTCTTCCATGTGTATCCATGCAGAGTGAGGGTCTGGCTTTGAGCTGCAGAAGCTGCCCCCTGTTCTCTAAAGTTACAGGGATCCACACAAGGACTTGTCTGCTCATATACAGAACCTGTGAGCATGTCTGAACTAGAGTTGTGAGTTACATCGATTAGATCCCATACATCTAATAATATTATCTGCAGAAGAATTAAAAATTGAAAATGAAGATTTTGTTCTTGACTCAGTCCAACTGTAATTTGTTGCAATGTTTGAAAATATAAAACTGAAAATTTACAGTTTTCATGATGGTAGGCCCTGTCGGGTTTTGCAAAAGCCCATGTTAATGCTAATATTTTTTCTTGAATTAGTTAAATATTGATCAGAGAATTCTATGTTAATATGCTGTGAAAATAGCATAGCTAACATTTATGTAGATAAACCTGCCGACGTTTGAAGGCAAGGCAAGGCAAGGCAAGTTTATTTGTAGAGCACAATTCATACACAAGGCAATTCAAAGTGCTTTACAGAACAAGAAAAATGCATCAAAATCACAATACAAAATAGAATCAACAATAATCATTATAAAATGACTTCAAAAAAAAATCACAATACAAAATAAAATCAACATTAATCATTATAAAATAAATGTAAAAAGAAGAGTGCAGATAAGATACTTTCAGTCATATGCACAGTTCAATAGAGCTGTTTTAAGCCTAGATTTGAACATTGTCAGAGTAGAGGCCTGTCTCACATCTTCAGAAAGACTGTTCCAGATTTTAGCTGCATAAAACTGAAACCCTGATGGGTTTTGAACAACATAATCAACATTTCATGATATGGACTTTAACTTTATAAGGTAAATTCTGTTTGTTTTGGGAATATATTTTGACAACATTAAGGCTAAATTGATTCAGGTCATTTTTGTGTCTGCTGTGAATCAAGTGTTGTGGATGTTATGTTTAGGTCATATCTCCCAGCAGCCTTAGTCTGAAAAATACAAGTGAGAGGTCAGACTCTTTGTCAGTCATTTCTTTGTCTGATCAGGCCGTAGTAAATGTTTCAAATAATTCCCCAGTCTTGTCTCTAGATGCTTTATTTCCTGCATCTGATCACATCTCATTGTTTCAGTGTCCAATTGTTCAAGATGTTCTTGCGTTGTTTCTTTTCATCAGGAGTCAGACGTTTTATACAGCTACGTCTCACACTTTTGTTGATTTGCAGACCTGTCTCTTTATCAGTGGAGACCATTTCTGCTCTCATTTTTATTCTAAGGAGTTGATCATTTTGAAGGATTTGCTCAGTTTGTTGAATGTTTTGGATGCATAGGACATTCATTGTCTTGGACATCCCCTCTGCCTTCACAGAATCTTTTGTGTCTTTCAAACAGACCAAACAACTCATTTAATGCACCTAAAGATTTGGCTGCTGTCATGTTCAGTTTCACCCAAAATTATAAGTTAATGTGATGCTAAGCTTTTAAGCTAATCATTTCTCAACGCATTAGCCAAAACATGTGCACTTCATCAATAGCTATTGAAGAAATGAAGATGGTTGTACGAGCTCCATATGGCCACTAAGTACAAGTAAATATAAAGTTGATCTGGAACTAACCAACTAGTAAATGCACTAAAAAAAAAAAATCTAGGTAGCGTACTCCTAAACTGTAGATTTATTTTTGTACTTGTTAGAATACTTCCCTGTTTGCGGCTACTTCTGCGTGAAAGACTCTAACAGACTGAGAAGAAAACTTTCTACTGCATCTAATGTACTTATTGGCAATATGGAGCTCATACAACCCCACTTCAAAAATACTGAACTATTTCTTTAATAAAAGTCAGAGTGACTGTAGACCATGCGATTTTATCATCCTAAGTGCAGGGCCATTGTTTTACAGCCATACCCTGTTTGTTAGCCATGTAATAAAGCATATGTACTTCTCATTAAGATTTAAGTGTATATCAAATAATAAAGAAATTGTTATAATTTTTTTTAAACAAGATACAGGGTAAGATATATTATTATATAGCTTTTGTTCATTAAACCAATTTCCTGGTGAAAGGTGTTTTCTAGAATGTCTGTAAATGTTAATGTGTTACAAAGTTGGACGTCTGATTTACTCATTAAAAATTATTCATCTTCATTCTTCAAAACTTTATTGTATATATTTTCGGGGCCTTTTTTTTATCATATGTAAAAACGAGGAGTATATTATTAATGTAATTTTCCATGTTTTAGTTTGCCTTGTGAAGCCACAAGTTAATTAAAGTGCCTGTGAGACATTTGACATCAGCTGGTGTGGATTTGACTAATAACTGACATTCTTTATTGTCAGACATTGTTCAGTTATTTTACATGGCTTTCCTGCAGTTTTTTCCATTTTAATCTTATTAGGGAAAATAAAAACCAAATCATGTGTTTCTCTGACTTCTCTTGCTCTTTTAGATATGCCAGGAATAACCTTCCTCCTGTCATTGGAGCAGTTACACAGTTTCACGCCTGGTGGCACATTTTCACAGGATTGGGATCCTACCTGCACATACTTCTCAGGTGAGCCTTGAGGACGACAGACAACTGAAATGCATGTTATTTGCTTCTGTACTGAAAACATAACAATGTTATAAAATAAGGCTTAAGATAAATGTATTCAGATAAAGTTTATGTTTCATGTTTTCCTCAGTATTGAAGTGTACAAGTAAAGATTCACTACTCACAAAAAGTTTGGGATATTTGGCTTTTAGGTGATTTTGATGGAATACGTAAAAAGTTCAAGCTTCGGTGATATATCATGAAGTTAGGGCATTTCATTAGAAGTATGTAATGGTGATTTTCTTATCTCAAACCATTTATAGAAACAAACTCTCACAGCAGTGGGGGATATACGACAGCAAAAAATGCCACTGTCTCAATAACTTGTCATGTGCCCTTAGGCATCAATAACAGCTTGACAACGATGCCTCATGCTTTTAACAAGTCGACTTACTGTCTGCTGATGCATGGCATCCCACTCTTCTTGAAGGGCAGCCCCAAGGTCATTGGGGTTCTGAGGTACACAGTTAGGATCCATAACACAGAGATTTACCTGATCCCATAGGTTTTCTATAGGATTCAGGTCTGGGGAAAGTACAGGCCAGTCCATTCATGGTACCCCAGTCTCCAGCAGGTTCCTTCATTATGCGACCTTGATGAGCTAGAGCACTGTCGTCCATAAAGATGAAATTAGGCCTTTGTTATTCATACAGGGGCACAATGACTGGGTTAATGATGTTATTTAGGCAGTATGGGCTTTTAGCTGTATTATTCACATAGTGCAGGGCAGTTCTGTACTGACTAGACACACCTGCCCACACTGAAACACCACCACCACCACCAAAGGTTCATTTGGTGACAACAGTGGCTGATGCATAGCACTCTCCTTGATGTCCCCAACTTCATTGGCGGCCATCGTTTCTGCTGAATGTGAATCAACTTTCATCAGAGAACAGCACTGAGGACCATTGGTCCCTCATGATCTCTAGCCCATGCATGATGATGAGGCCTGTGCCTGGTGCGGTCAGGTACCCTCGCAGGTCATCACACGCAGAGCACGCTGATGTAAACGGTTTCCAATGGTCTGACGTGACACTTGGGTGTAACTCACCTCCCTTAAATGTGCCTGGAGTTGAGTGACATCCATCATACTTCATACTTGAGTTGAATATCCCTAGCTTTTTGTGAGTAGTGTATATCCAGTCCTTGTTACTGCTACTGTGTGCTAAGCAAACCTGGTGTTACTAATCCTTTTTGTGATGAGACAACTAAATTAACATCAAAGGTTCTTTCCTTTTTTTAGCATGCAGATCAGGACAACCTACCTCAAGTATAGACCAAAAGTGAAGGTATGTATATGTTCTTTCATAAAAATAATGTATATTGCAGCTTTTGGAATTTACATTTACAACTTTTTAAATACATCGTATTTTAAGAACAGTGAAAAGAATAATGACAGAGACATACACAACAAATAGGAAGGGGAAAAAAAGTGACGGCAAGATTGTTTTAAGTTTCCACGGATCAAAAGCATGGAGCTCATACTTGTACAGAATGCATCTAATTAGAGAAAAACAGGGTCCAGAAATGAGTACATAATTGTAATGTTGTACATAAGGTCTGTGGATAAAATGAAGGACAGAAATTTAGTCCATAGACTCACTGTCAGACAGAACTGCACAACTAAGACTTTCAAAGCTAAGCTTTGATTCCCATTATGTGTTATATTGTAAGACGATATTTAGTTATTATAATTATTGTCCTCTAATGTAAATCAGGTGAATTTAATGTAACAATTATGTTAGTTATAATTATGAATTTAGATTTTTTTTAAACAACTGTCTAATGCCACACCAGTGTGGACTGAAACCATTACTTAAAGGCACAATATGCCAAATTTTACCACCAGGGGGATCTCAAATAAACCCACCCAACTTGACTGCTTACTGTTCCTTTAACTGAGGACTCTATGCAGTAAACATGTCATGAGATGTGTATACTTAACAGAAAATCAGTGTTTCAGTTTTGTGCAAAAACTTCAATGCAATGTGCCAGAAAAGGTTTAAAAATGACTCCCTGATTCTAATTTGTAGATTGCAGTATCAACTTGCAAAGAATACTGTGACTTGCTTCATAGGAAAACAATTTTTGGTGCAAGAGTTCAGCCCTGCTTAGGAAGCTTGACTGTAGCATACTTAAAAAAAGATGGCTCACAATTATAAGGATCTTACAAAACTGAATATTTATTTTCAAACATTAAATACCAATTTGATTACTGTGTTAAAGGTCCCTTGACCTGCTGCAATTGACCGTCAACATCATGTCTTGGTTGTCTATTAATCAAACATTTGATTTCAGCTGAACAAAAACGAAATTAAAAATCCTTTCCTTTTGGGGGAGGACCCTAAGTAGACATCTTGGGCTCTAATTTCGTGGCGCAGCGCAGGGGGCGCAAGCCTGGCGCACCCCGCACAGTGTTAATTTCGTCCGGCACACCGCCGTGTGCTGACAATTTGATAGACCGTATGCGCAGAGGTGGGTGTGATGGCGCACCAGGGGGAGTCGACGGCGCACCAGGGGGAGGTGTCGGCAGATTCATGTTGGCGCAGTGACAATTTCGTGCCAAAAACAGTGCAGAAAGTGCGCTGAAAGCTCGCCTGCTCCAACCCGGTCTATTCTCAGCGCAAGGCGAAGCGCACCCTCTGCAGCTGTAATTTGGTGACAGGCGTACATGTGCGCACACATCAACAAAGCCTCAGAGGCAGGTTTCCAGAGCGTCAGACACATTTTAATGCAATAAACAATCACAGCAATCACTATTTAATGTAACCGTCTGAACCAGTATATACATTTGTATCTATATTAACTGTCCCGTCACATCTGATGTCGGATTAAAGCCGTTTGTCATAATGGAAACTTAACCTGACGGCAGCCGGAAGTTTGATGCATATCTTACAAGTCAACAATAAACAGCCTTAACATCTGATACTGAGTATATATCTGGCTTCTCTCATTTCATTACATTCAAAGAAAAGAGGGAGAAAAAAGACGAAGAAAAGAAGAGATAAAATAAATGTATGTCACTCAGGATTTACCCGTGATTTCCCATATTTCTCTATTTTAATCTTTATTCTTAACGTGATCTAAAAAGATGGGGTACATTATTGTAAGGAGGATGAGGTGGAGACGCCGGGAGAGTATACAGTATATCACTAAAGGCTCTGCTATTTGGCAACGACAAACCAGGAATGCAGGTGGATCAAAAGTATTCTGAATGGATAAGCCATCTGCTGTGTAACTGTCTCCTAATTTTGTACTCCTATAATGACAAAGGAACAGATTACATCTGTCCCGGGAGCTGGCACACACGGTGAAGCGCTTTGTGGCCTCTGATGCGCGCCCCGATGGCCAGTCCGTTCTCCCAGCTGCTGAAGTGACAGCAGCTCTGACCGTCTCCGCTGGAGAATGATCTCAGAGCAGCGGGGATCATTCAGACCAATCAGATGCTGCGCCTCGCCCGCAGCGCATTTAAAGGCGAGGAGAGGCGCTCATTTGATTGGTGAAGACAGCGCTCTGCTGTGTTAAACCCACTCACGGCTTTTCTCCTCCTACTCTGGCATTTGCGCCGAGGGGCAGAGACATGGGCGTGGATCTGCTCCTCTGCGCCCCTCTACGCTCCTCTGCGCCTTGAGTGCACCTCTCTTGGCACCGCAGGAAACTTCCAAAGTGCGCCGGTCACACCCTGTGCACACGGTGAATGCTGGCGCAGGGCAGGTGCGCCTGCGCTTGCGCCTGGTCTACGAAATTAGAGCCCCTTGTCTCTGTAGTAGATAGATGCAGCTCTTTTTTCCTCCCCTTTGAAAAAATGTGGAACTTGAAAACAGATTAGCTTCCTACAGGATTTCTGATTGGAGGGGGATGGGGTGGACTTTCAGTATGGTCATGGTTTTTGTCTGTGACAAGCAGAAGGCACACGTGTGGGTGGAGGCTGTAAAGCTATGACATTATAAACCCCAGAAAGTAAGAAAGAGAGTGTTTAAGGGTATTTTCTATCAAGAACTGAGTGTTTAATAAAAAGTGTCCTATTTTTCTGCTCCCCAAGCCCCTTCTTAACACATTACAAGCAAAAAAAAAAACAGATTTTACAGAACACAAGACCTTTATCATTCAGAGCCTTAATTGCAGTTGTTATACTTTCTTTTCCTAATGTTATCTTCTACCTCTCTTGCTCAGTTTCTCTGTGGAGTATGGCCTACATTGCACATTGACCCACAGAAGACAAGCTGAAAAGGCAAGGACCAACTTCATGATGGTGACTGCTGCCACGTTCAGGCACCATCAGCACAGGGACCTCTGACGCCCTCTGCTGGAAACTCAGCACACAGTGAGAGGGGGTAGGTGGACCCCAGGGTACCAACCCAGGATCCCTCAGTTCTGCACTGTGGGGATCTAAAAAGTACAGTATAGCACTGGGTCCAGTTTTAAGAAATGGAAGTTTTTTGTTTGTTTGTTTTTTTAATCATAATTTATTAGAGTAGCTTTTTTTCAATTGTAATCATTTTTATTGCTCCTTGATTTTCAATGCAAGTGTGAGGTGTTGTCGGATGCAGTGCAGGGGAAAAGAGTGTGATCTTGTTTTTGAATTGTGGAAAGGGAAAATGTCTTTTAAGAATCAGAAGTTACATAAAGGTAATTACTGTTGTATTTTTGGATTCTACAGATATTTAAAGCCTAAAGGATTAAAATAGATCTCTAAACTAAAGTATAACCAAGACGTTTGCTCATGTGTAGTTTAACATGTAGCTGAGGGAGCTCTACTTACAACACAGTGTTGTCTCTTCCCTTTTTAAGGGAGTACTGTTTAGTTTTTGATGTGCTCACTACATGTGGGAGTGTAGCTTCCAGCTAGAAAGTGAAAATGATACCGTTCAGCTCATATCCTCATTTGTTCTACCAGAGGCTTCATTTTTTTACTTGAAAACATGCCAAGACTGGAATTTCATCGTCTTCATTCCTTATTTTTCTTTGCCAAAGTTACTGTTTGAATTGAATTAGTCATATTTGTACGGGACTTGTTAAACTTTTAACTTATTTTAATCACTAATGGGATGCAATGCAGATGGTTTTGTTACACAAGCTTATCACACTAAATTCAAGTGTAATTCAGGACGGGGTTGAAGAAGTCCTAAGGATAGAGGGTGAGTTGAACCGCTTTCTTCATCTCAAGTTTCTGTGGACAAAGAAACACAATCACAAGTGATACTACACACACATTTGTGCCCGAGCCCACAGGGAGTGAGTGTTAGGTTGTATCAGAAACACAATAAGCCTCCTTCAGGGTGTGTAGTGTTTTTTAAAAAAGAAATGTAGGAGTGAGATCATGTTGCGTTGAGACTGATGAGACACAAATAGCAGAAATTAATTTGTCTGAGTCGCCTGCAGTCTGTTTTGGTAATCAGACAATTTAAAACATGCTGTTTGGGAGAAAGCTTGAGGTAAAATGCACATAGAAGGCATAGAATGTTACTCATTAAACACATTTGAGCACCGGTAACTCAAACCTAAGCAAGAGACTACAGCAGATATACATGCTCAGAGATTCATATGATTAGGATGTACCTGATATTTGCTCTGTCCTTGTTTTAAATGCTGCATATCATACATTTAATCCTTTCTAGTACAGCCAGGCTAATGCCAGGGTCAGACTGCACTAGACGTATGATTGTGGCTTAGCTCGACAATCGTAGGGCTGGGTCCAACAACCCATTGGCCCAGAAAATCAGTCATAGATATAAACAAACCGAAAAGCAAAGCCAAAAAGAGAAGATGCTGTTGCTTTAAGATGAAAATATAAGAAGGGGAAAGGTTTATCAAGCTTCAAAATCATCTCTGCCTATATGGTGTGTCAGAGTGAGGCAACTGTGACAGACTTAAAAAAAATGCAAAGAAGAAATAAAAGATGTTCCACAACACCACAATGAATAACTGCCAGCATTAGCGTCAAGCTAACGCATTATTCATTATAACATTCATAAAAAACAAACAGTGTGGTTCTGTAAATACACCATGTTTGCTTGCTGTTTCGCTGTCTCCCCACCTCTCTCAGATGACATCACGTTGGACTGGTAGCCAACCTGGTACAGGTACAGGTACAACCGTGTAGTCTGTCATGCTTCACATTCAAGTCACCGTGTTGTTCTTGCTTGGTGTTCACCTAATGGACCTGGAACAGTGATCATTTTAGAAGTTAAAAAAAACTGATCTGATCATGGCATGAAGCAGCATCCAAGTGTCTTAAATATTTTCAAAAGCCCATTCATTGTGCCAGTAATAAGTATGTCCCCTCAATGTTGAACCTAATCTCATTAGCACACTTATGTTGAGTCCCACTATCTTCCTGTGTTCTAATAATGAAGCAACCTGAATATCAGTGGTAAAGTCGCTCTTCATTAGACATTATAAAGTATATTCTAATTCCATATCCTGTAAGCTTTATTTCAAATGACTTTAACTAAAAGTTTAAGTTTAACTTAATACTCCAATCAGAAGTCTTATGAAAGTTCATAGTAACGTCAAGGGCCCTAATTTCCTGGCGCAGTGCAGGGTGGCGTAGCCTGGCACATCCCGTGCTGTGGTAAATTCGTTGGGCACACCGCCGTCATGGCCAATTTGGCAATTTGGTCCAGGCTGTGCCGAGATGGGCATGACAGCGCACCGGGGTAGGTGCTGACAGATTCAGGTTGGTGCAGTGAGAATTTGGTACCAAAAAACCAAGAGGAAGAAAAAGACCGAGAAAAAAGTGAAAAAGTAAATGTATGTCACTTGGTGTCTTCGGGATTTACCTGTGTTTTAGTCTTTATTCTTAACGTGATCTAAAAAGATGGAGTACATTAATTGCAAGGAGGATGAGGAGGAGATACCAGGAGAGGATATATCACTAAAGGTTCTGCCATTTGGCGATGACAGACCAGGAATGCAGGTGGATCACAAGCATGATGAATGGATTAGCCTGCTGCTGTGTTTAAAGGTAAATGTCACTTAATTTGTACTCCTATTTATGACGCAGGAACAGATTGCATCTGTCCCATGAGCTGTCCCAAACAGTGACGCGCATTGTGGTCTCCACTCTCTCCGTTGCTGTAACAGTAACAGTGGCTCTGACTGTCTCCGCTATCAGGTCTTTACAGCACACTGTGGCCCCGTGGCGGGGATCAGTCAGACCAATCAATCACTGCTCCTTGCCCGCAGCGCATTTAAAGGCAAGGAGAAGCGTCATTTGATTGGTGAAAACAACGCACGGCTGTGTTAAACCCACTCATGCTTCTTCTCCTGACTCTCTGGCACTTGCACTGAGGGGCAGGGATGGAGGCGTGGTTGTGCCTCTCTGCGCAATGCAGGAAACTTTCAAAGTGCGCTGGACACACTCCATCTGCGTGGCGTTTACTTTTAGTGAACCTTGAACAAAGTTTGTAAAGAACAAGAAAAGGATCACAAAGTTAGCTGAGTTCAGACATTCTTGGATTTTATCTGGATAAACCATTCATTTAAATTTCTAAGATTAACATTACTTTTGAAGAATAAATTGGTAAAACATTTGAAAAGCTGGAATGGTTTATTTCAAATCATGAACCGCTAGCCGGCGATCACAGGACGTTTTTAAGATGTTTTTTGGTCGGTGGTACAAAGCACAAATACTCAGAGAACTCATGCATGCATGGGGAGAATTTGGTAAGTCCACACAGAAAGGCCTTGACCAACACAGGCTTTGAATTACCAACCTTCTTACTGTTAGGTATGCACACTACCTGCCTTGCCATAATAAACACTACTTCTAAAATGATGGCTCCAATATCAGTTAGTGTAGATTTGGCACCCCCCATGTGGTAATGCTCCTCTAGAAAAGCAAACTGATAACTCTGTGTCCTTATCAGGTAACTTCTACCAGGTTTTTCCCTAATTAGGTATAAAAGCGAGCTTTATCATAAATTAAATTTGAATGTGCGTTTTCTCTAGAGCTACGTGCCTCTAATCCATCTAGAGTAAAACATCTGTCATTGGTAAACTAATTTTAAACTGACCTTGTGAGCAAACATCATGCTTTCATATGTAGTCCACAAATATTCTGACAAATCTCATTCCTCAAAATTGCCACATTTGAAGGCTTTTCAGTCTTAACTCTGCATTCATCTGTGACTATGTAACCATTCAGCTCTAAAGAATTTCTATTTTTAACTTGAAGAGCAGTGAGGTCTTTTTATCTTTATTCCCTTTGAGAGACTGTGGGGAAAAAATAGAGTAGAAGTGCCATAACATCCTTCTGTAATGGCCCACTTTAGTGTCTTTTATAAATAACTCCAAAATCATATATTTTTAGCTGATCTGAGGTTAGAATAACATACAAGTCTTAAGCAGCCATTTGATGTGTGAAGGATTTAACAGATTTCATGCATTTGTTGCCAAACTTTCCAGTATCTAGAGTTCATAATTTTATCTACTTTTTCTTGTTTTTGTGAAATATTATCTTTTAAAAGGCATAACACTGTTGTAGGCAGGGCTGGGCAATATATTGCTCGAGTTGATTAATCTTTTTATGCTGAAGATTTTAAAACAAAAAGCAACCTTTTTTCCTGTTGAATTAATATGTTGTTCATTTTGCTTGCCTTGGGCTCTCATAGTAAAAACCCTGCAGCATTTCTCCTTCCATATAACACAAAACAAAACATTAATTTGTTGGTCATTGCAATATTTGAAGATGGAAATACTGAAAATTTCACTGTCTCATGGGCTGTCCAAGTGGAGGAGGCGTATAAGCATTTCGTCCACACAGACACAGCTTTTTAGATGCTCGGAAACGGGTCCCAGATTACATTAATCTAGAAATGCTGGCCTTTGCCTTTCTGTGCGTACAGCAAACACAGATCATTTCAGAACTGATGGTGCCATAGCCCCCTCTGTCACTTAAACCGCTTGGTGGACTCTGACAGAAACAGTGGTGGAATATATAGTCGCCTTCGTGCTTCAGAAGCGTCTGAGCTTGTTTTGGCCCGAACAGCAAAATCTTCTGCTCATCTGTGACCACCGTGACCAACTAGAAGACATGGGGAACAGCAAGCACCAGTGTTTGCTTACATTGATCAAGATGTATTGTATGACCCATTACTTAAGATCATATATACTGCTAAGCAATTCTAGAGATCAGTAGACACATAATCACTTTAAGATCCGTCATTGTTAATGGTAAAGTAAAATTAATGGAAATATTTTCTTCAGTGAGAATTATTAATATTATTCTTAATATTTTATTGTCAGCTATCGAAAAAGAGGACAAGATCATGTCATGCTTCTATGCATAATACATTTATATGCACACCATTTTGCCAAACTTGTATTTAACAAAGCAAATATCTGAACATTGAAGGAAGAACCCAAACAACTGCAAACCTTGAGGGGGGTTGTGAGAATTTGTGATACAACCACTAGAGGGTGTTCACTTCCAGCTTATGTCCAACATTGCCAAGCAGACCTGTGTGCGTTACAGAACCACTACCTACTGTAGAGATAAGTGTTCATGAAGGGATCTGTGGTGTTTTATGAAGGGCTTTTCATTTATGTATTTTTACTTTTGCTGCTGTGAAATAATGGAAACTTGAGCTTGAAGTAACTGCTGTTGAGCTTAAAGATGCACAACATATTCTCTGCATTTTTGTGGCCTGAAACTGCTGAGTGATGGAGGATTTCTTGAGATTTCACATTGTAGTTTAATGATCACTAGGGATGCCCTGATTGTGTGATTCTGCTGCCTATTCTGATCATCTCTGTGTGATTATGACTGATGCTTATACAGTCACCGATACTGAAACTGATCATAATTTATGTTTGGACGCAGCCCCTGGTTTAGGAGTTGGTCAGTCCACTCTGTTGTTTACAAGGACCTCCGACAGGTGGCAGAACAGCCTGATGTGAGGAGCTCAAGTCATCCTTATTCAGTCAACAAAGTGCTTTACTGTTTTATTTTTACACCAGTGTAGCACAAAAAAATCCCAAGGGGCAACACAACAAGTATTCTACAATTAATTACATGTGTTCATTTTTGTGAATTAATTAAGATAATAACAGTGGGCTGAAATAAACCATTTAGTCTATTTAAAAGGCAGAACAGTGTAAACAGCAAAATAATTCAAAAGTAGTTAGTGTGGTGGTTTAAACACTGTAGATCAGTGGTCCCCAAACCCTCCTCCTCATAGCTTCCCCTAATGGTACCACACAAGCCCCACGTGAAACCTACACCAATAAAAAATAAAAGTAATGTTTTGCAAGATAACTTTTCAAATTATGATGAATAAAATCCAGAGTAAAGGGGTTTATGTTTCAATAAAGTATTTACTCACTGTTTTATCACTTAAGTAGCCAGGTTTACCTACTCTAAGCTGGTAGTCCCTGGCACCCTCCCTGAGACCCCCTGGCACTCCCTTGGGGAGGCGATTGGGAACCAAGACACCAGATGCATGTTAGCTGTAGCTCATATTAGCTCTTGTGACAACATGGATTCAGACCAGGCATTGTGTGCTCCTACCACGCTGTCATATTCTGTCTTTTTGTAGAAAGTTGACCTTGTTGAAGGCAATGAGAGAGTTTGTTCTTGGCTCTAATTGCAAAGATTCTACACAGGAGAAGTAGAGTTATATAGAAGGTGATAAATCAGGAAAAAGAATATAAATCTCACAAGCAGTGTTACTGTGTAATGCATCACAAAGCAATCCATTGGAGACCTCAGGTTACTGTTTCGGCAAAATTAAGTTAACACACTAGTTTTGCTAGTCAAGTAACACATTATCAGTCACTTTTTCAGAAAAGTAGCTCATCACTGTACAAAAAAGTGTCCCATAAGTCTTTTCTGTTGTTGCTTCAAAACTAAACAGCACTGTTTCTGTTTCTCTCCATCATGTTGTCATGATGGGCAGACCAGTCCTATTCAATGCTGTTATTACCATGCAGCAATGTCCATAATATGCAACTTTTTTGTGCATTTTCCATAAAAAACAGTTATTTTCAAATTTATTCCATGAGAGGTTAACAAGTAGCTGTAGTAAACTCCAGTATATACAGTACACATAGATTAAGACTTCAACAATTTTTTTTTTTTCTGAATGCACGCTTGGCCTGTGTTTGGTGCAGACTTGGCAAATCTACCCATGACCTGTCTCACCTTTGTGCAGTTCATCAAACAACACACATATTGTCAAGAAAAAGGAGGATGTAAAAAAGATCTTCTCCGGAGAAGTAATAAGTACGTCATAACAAATGCCTCTATGATGTACTGATTCAGGTCCGAACTAATTTCTGCTTTAAGCAGCCAGGAAATTACACCCACAAGCCTTAATTATTGAAAGTTGAAAAATGTCAATGTATAAATCCTCAAATATAGTTTGGGATGGTCTGAACCAAGCAGAATGTCCATGGGCTAAGGCAACAGGATTTTGTGGGCCCAATTTAAACTCCAATTTCAAGCACAGGTCCGACTGATGTTGCGATTTAACTTGGGACCAGTTAACTAGTGTTAACAGGCATACAGAGTGAGGTGCTGGTTTGGCGTAGTGGTTAGCACCCCATGTACATGCTTCTGCCGGTCCAGGTTCAAATCCCACCTGTGACCAGTTTGCAGAGTGTCTTCCCCTGCTCTCTCTCCCCCTTTCACAAGCCTATCCACTGTCTCTCTCCTATCAATAAAGGCACAAAATGCCCAAAAATATACATTAAAAAAAACAAACAAAAAAAACAGGCATACAGAGTAAGCTCTTTTTCATTATCACTACTAAGACAATCTAAGACAAGTCTGATAGTCATTCTCAAACCATGTTATCAAAAGTTTCATACCTTGTAACCATGGCATCAACAGACACATATGGTCATGTGTCACTTGTCAACACGGTCACTTGTGAAATTGTCACACCAGGTCTTGTATGAAACATTGGCAACACTCCTGTCCTTGTTGTGTTTTTAAAGCAGAATCATTATGTGAGCTTCTGGAGTTATGTGTTGGCCCACATACAGATATAATCCAGTGAGCGTCCTTTAAAACAGCAACAGTTTAACATCTGCTGCTACACATGTGAACAGTGAGAAGGCTACATAGTTTGACATCGCCTGGAGGAAAGGACGACGCTGAGTGTGACGAGTGAGGCACAGAACATTTTCTCAGTCCACGTGGGGCCACCCTAAATGAAGTTTCTGAAAGTCACTACTTTGGCAATGGTTTTCTAAAATATGTGTTTTCAGTTACCTAAAATCCTGTTTACGCGTGGACAGAAGGACAAATACGCTCAGGAATAGTTTTCCAAATTATCCACTTACAGATATGTATTTAGCCTTAGATATCATTTATTAAATGTCAGAACCAAAGATGCTGCTCCCTCTCTGCGTTCCCTGTTCAGTGAATGGTCTAAAGCTGCCCTCTAGCTACATTAAAGGACATTACAGGCTGCCACAAGAGTAAGGACTATTGATGCTTTCTGTTATTTAAAGTATAGAGGGTTTGCACTTGCGTCACACTTTGCATGCCAGGCGGTTAGTTTTTCTGCTCAGTGGCTGAGGGTCTAGTCATTGATATGGGTGGGAAGAAACAGTGAAACACTGTAATTTACCTGAAAGGTGCTGACTTTCTGGTCATTTATTATTTGGCACTCAGAGAGCGCAAACCTCTGCCGAGGTAGCTCACAAATTGCTCTTACATCTATAAGCAGCAGTTCCATGATAAAGTCATCATCATAATATTATTTATTGACCATGAATACCCACACCTAGCACTCAGAATCATGTTTATGTCATTATGAGTTAGACAGTTATTGAGCAAAAATTATTTTTTTTTGCCAGTGGCAATTAACTGGATCACCACCAAAATCTAATGATTTCTAAGTTTGGCCATTTCCAGCATCTCCTGAAGATTTCAGCTCAATCTGTCCTGTACTTTTTGCATAATCTTGCTAACAATCAGACAAACATACGCTGGCAAAAACATTTTAGATTAGCTGAGCACTTAAACAGCTCTTTGTGAACATTGTTTCATGACTAAATCTTGATACTTTTCTGCTGAATTTAGGTGTTCATTTTCTTACAGTATATCCCTATGATTGCTCTTGTCAGTCTGTGTTTCTTGCCACTCAGTGCCTGGACTTCAGCTCTCTCGGCCTGTCTATGATGTCTTGTGCATCCCTTCTATAAATGAAGAAACTGGTCAGTGATTGACCCTATTTTAACATGATCAATTTAACACCATTGTAGTAAAAACAAATATTACCCAACCTCATAGCTCCTCACAGCAGAAGACACCCGAGCTATAACCACATTTGATCTGTTTTAGTGTCTCGATGGGAATCAGCCTGTTATAATTGGTTCCTGATCAGTCAGGGCATCCCTAGTCATCACTCCTATTTACTCTCATATAAAGAAAGTGTAAGTGTTACAGTCATAAGCACAATGTAAGAAGAAGTATTAACAGTGTCCAAGTGTCTGTGGAGTCATTGATGTGATTTTCTTGAAGTAACTGCTCATCAGTCGAGGTGAGAGGGTGCCTTATTGTTATCTCTGCAGTGTAACCCAAAGTTGCCTTGATGTTCATGATATACAAACCATACAAACTGTCCCTTTGTTGTGCAGTAACCGTAATTATAAAGGATTGAGAGCATCAGGAGATCAAACAGTAACAGCTTCTAATACGACGTCTGTCTTTTAATTTATTGGCCTTGATCCATTTCATGTGAACATCTCACTTCCTGGTTGTTCTAACAATGTTTAATGTAGCTTTAGGAGGTATTACAAACATGTCCAGGCCAGAAGAGCAAACTCTGCCAACTTTTTTTTGTTCAACTTTGGTCGTGTGCCAGTTTTAAACAAATGTTCTGTATTGTCAAAATAAAAACAAATGTGTCAGATTGAGCCTGTTTCTTTCATTCATTTCAAGATGTTAAATTCTATTTCAGCTTTGTGACGTTAACACTGGACGTGGAGGACGTGCCCAGACTAACTGACCTCTTGTGACACATTCAATAGGAGTATCAGTTAGCAAACAGAACCTGAGAGTCTCTTATCTTCAGTTTTGATGGTTGAATTAAAGATAAGGTTGTTGTGAAGGGACTTGGTTTGAGTCATGCAGACTGGAGGTGTGGTGCTGGTTTCCTGGCTGTGATTCAAACACACTGCACCTACAGGAGTGGGCGCTCTCCTGGAAAGCTCTCACCTGGATGGTGGTTTCAGCTTTTTCCAAATGTTGGAGATTAGATGCCAGGAAAAGATCAACAGTGGAGGAAACCTACGCAGAATTAGACCGTCCGAACTTGTCCTATAATCTTTTATTAAAGAGTTTTGTGTATTTAAAGCCGTGGGCAGCAAACTTGTACAACTGGAGAATATTAGACCTTCTGGTTGAAATTCAGTGAGAAGAAAACTAAAATGTACTTTCCATTACAGATAAATTTCACATTTAAATGTGGAGATCTTTTCATTAACAAATAAAACATATAATTGTGATCTTAAAGAGAACCCACACCAACCTTGTAAAGTTGGTGTGGGCTCTCTTTAAGATTCCATCATAAAAGAACAATTTTCAAAATAAATACATATTTGAAAATATATCATAATTCTATCTATCTATCTATCTATCTATCTATCTATCTATCTATCTATCTATCTATCTATCTATCTATCTATCTATCTATCTAATATATGATAAAACTTAAGACAGGATGGAACCCTGGGGAACAATTTGTAAAATGTGTGTATTTTTTCAGCTCTATTCTTATTTTTTATGATATGGATTTATTTTTCTGTAGGTATGTATTGGATAAATGTATGTTCATGTTTATTTGACCAAGTTTTAAAAAGTGAAAGACAAAGTTTGAAAATGTTCATTCAAATGTGCTTCTGTATGTGTATAATTTGAGAACAAATGCAATGCTTTATCAGATTTCCATGATTAAAGTGATGATTATAAAAAATCAAAATCTAATTTGGAAAATAAACATTTAATGACAATGATAATTAAGTAATGGTTTCAAGAAAAAAATGACCCAGAGGGATCTGCAGATCGTCGCCAAAAAAAAAAAAACAACAACCGAGTGAAAAACAATCTTTTGTCACAGTTGTTAAGTTTTCATGAAAGGGACTGTTTTGGCACCAAAAGCTAAAAATGCCTTGTTTTCCCTGTGAGTGGTTTGCTTTGGCTTAGTACAGTTTGGCACAGTTGAAAGCGGTAAAACAGAGGGTCACATTTTTCAATGCTGCGTATGCACAAAAGAACGCTTACACTATTCTAAGCAACTTTTGGAATTTATAAAACAAAATTGATAGGAGAATGTGCGCACATCCATGACAGCTCAGACCCTGTCATACTTACAAAATCTGGAGAAACAGGGAACTGCAGCCCCAACAGGAGAGGGATGAAACTAAAGACAGCTATGTGAAATTGAGTGAACATTACATATTTCACAACACCTATCATATAGTCCTGCTCAGTGTTATTGGCACCCCTTCATTATTTTCATTGCTTTAACAATATCTTAAGTAGAGCTGAAACGATTCCTCAAATATTTGTGAGTACTCGATTACAAAATATCCTCGAATTAAATTTTGTGCCTCGAAGCCTCGTTTAATATATAATTATACATATAAATATATATCTGGACTACTATACAGTGCACAGTGTTTGACATGGACGGTCATTTCTGTGGCACAATGCACCTGCTACCTCCGCTGCTGAGCGGCTTGTAAAATCATGAAGGAAGAGAAAAGAGAGGGACAGAAAGGAGAGAGTCCGCAGAAGAAATGGCAGAGAGTGTCCCAAGTGTGTGGTCACTACAAGAAGGGATGAAAAGAAAACACAGTGCAGTGTGTCTGATGTCAAACAGTTAGCCTAGCACATAGTTTAGCATGATAGCACGTTGTTAGGGCTGCAACCATTACAGCATTTTAAATATGCTCATCAGAGACGTGTCCTCTTTCCATGGTGGAGGACACAGGATTTAAGAACATGATCAAGGATTTCAATCCAAACTACACAATGCCCTCCAGAACACACTTCACAAATATAATTGCAGAATTATATTACTACTCTGTAAATCAGTATTGTATTGGCTTTGTTTTAAGCCAGTATTGGTTTAAACTTTAAACGTTGTTAAAATAAAAACCCTTTTCTGAGGAATAAACGGCATTTGGTTGCTCAATTTGAAAGCCCTAACATGTTGCATTGTATACAATTGATTTATTTGTTTAAAAACAAAAAAGTATATTTTGTTAGAGTACTCGAGTACTCGAAGAAATAATCAACAGAGTACTCAATTCCAAAAATACTCGATAGTTGCAGCTCTAATCTTCAGAAATAAATTGAAATGCATCAACTTTATGTCATCAGGATCTTTTAATTGAAGGCCCAAAATACTTTAACAAAAAAAAAAAAAAAAACATTTTTACAAGTTACATATTGTAATTTCAAAGAGAGAACTGAAGGAAAGCATGTGCAGCAATAATGGCACCCCTCTTCAGTATTTTGTTGCACACCCTTTGGCACTGATGACAGCCTCCAAATGTTTCTTGTAGCCATCTATAAGCTTCTTGCACTTCTCAGCTGGTATTTTCTCCCACTCTTCCTGTGCAAATTGTTCAAGCTCTTGAACATTTGCAGCTTTTTTTACCTTAATGGCAGATTTCAGCCATACCAAAGATTTTCAATTGGATTGAGATCAGGACTCATTGCTGGACATTTTAAAACAGGCCATTTTTTCTTTTTCAACCATTCCTGCGTGCTTTTGGATGTGTGCTTTGGGTATTTGTCGTGGTGGGGGGCCCACGATCTTCGTCTCAAACCACATGTTCTTACACTGGGTAGGACATTTCTCTCTAAAATTTCTTGATAATTCTCTGATTTCATGATTTCTGTGATACGTTCAAGGCCTCCAGCACCCGATGCAGCAAAGCAGCCCCAAACCATTATGGAACCTCCACCATGCTTAATTGTTGGTAGGGTGTTCTTTTCCTTAGGCTTCAAGTGGTCGCAATTAAAACTGCCTATTCTAAATATGACTGCATGATCATAGTCGCTGATGAAGTATAATTTAAACCTTAATATGCGAACATTACTTCTGCCAAGTTTGAGTCTGATAAAGGGATGCAGAGCAAAGTTAGAGAGGTTTGTAAAGAAACTGTTCTGTCACATTGTGCACTTAAACTTCATGGGTGCCAATAATGATGAGTAGGACTGTATATGTAGGATATATCTGCAAACCCAAAGAAAGAGTAAAAATACTCATTGATGCCCACTCATGTAGCCTATATTTTTATTAAGTTATGTTTGTCATTGTGAAACAAACTTACATGTTTTAATGAAATCCATTCACAAAAACAATAAGGCAGACAGTAGCCATGTTCCCAAAATGTGCCATAGGCTACTAATAAAGATTTGTATTAAAAATTATTGTTATTAAAATGACATGATCATCGCAAAAACAAACAAACAAACAAAAAAAAACACCTGATCAATTAGACTACAACACCTGTAGCTGTTCAGGGAATTGAGTGATGGTTAGATATGAATAAGCACACACTCACAATGCTTAAAGATGCACAGTTGCTTATCTGGCACTGCTGGAGGACGTGGTGCATGGGAGACTCCAGCGCATTTGGTGCATCCGTGTCCCCATCCATCTCCGTCACCTCACTGTTCAGGAGGGATTCCCTGAGGATCCCTGACAGCTTTCCATCTGGGGGGGTGAGCTCCGGTGTGCCCCCACCCACCCACCCTGTCACTCAGACTCTCTTTCTTTGAAGATCCACCTTTTCACCTCTATTTTATGTTGGATCTTTTCTTTCTATGTAGGCCACAGTGCGACACTCTAAAGGCAGCGTTATTCATAGCATCATCAGTTTTACCCTGTTGAGGACAATTTCTTTTTTTGCTAATATCCCTCTTGGTCCATCGTGATATTGGTATCATTGGGTGTTCACCTGACCTTTTACAGGCACCATATGAACAGGACAAAGTGTTCCCTCACATGCTTGAGAGTTGTTTGTGATTTATAAACAGAAACAGGCATATGACACTCATGCTCACTGTTTTTTTAAATGTGAAACTTTTTGTGCGCATGCATTTCCTGTACACCACCTTTTGCTGTTGTCACATGAAAATTGATGATTTTTGTGACCAATCAACAGATGGCATTGCTTAAACTCCATCCTTTAGGGTCAGTTTGGTACAAGTGGAACAGCACAGGTCAGTTATTTTGGTACCCTTTCTCCTTATCTAATCGAGCCAAACTGAACCATACAGCTCAGTGGAAACACAGCTATAGTTTAATTTTTAAGGGACCTTAGGGTTAAAACTGAGTATTTCATAATTTTAATGCTGTATTTTTTCAGGACAACAAACCAGCATACATTGACAAATTGATCATCATGCCTTTCATCATAGTTCATCCCACTCACATCAGTGAGCTAGAGTTTTAAAGACATCACGGAGTTGACCATAAAAGCCACAGCCCACAGTGAGAGCCAGGGTAAACCCACATGTTTGAGTTGGATGCAGCCCAGAGTGTGTGTCACAGTCACTGTTCATACAAGGTCAGAGTTATTGATCTGCTGACTCAGTGATTTATTTCTTAGTCATGAGGAACTGTCAAAGAGTTCTGATGCAGACTGTGTACGTGCATGTTTATGCAGGTATTGCTGCAATGAAGAGGACCTGTGGGGGTAAAAATGGGTCATCAAAAGTCACACAGACAAGGCATGCGCTGTTGTTTCCTTTAAGGCAGGGGTGGGCAAATAGCGGCCCGGGGGCCAAATGCGGCCCTTCACATCACTAAATGTGGCCCTCCATTCATTTCCAAGAACTAGCAGTTGTAAATGTGAAGAAAACTCAGATATCCAATAGAAATAATTCTATATATCCATCCATCCATCCATTTTCTATACCCGGCTATCCCTTTCGGGGTTGCGGGGGGCTGGAGCCTATCCCAGCTATCATCGGGCGAGAGGCGGGGTACACCCTGAATCGGTCGCCAGTCGATCGCAGGATAATTCTATATACTCTAGACTAATATATTTATTGGCTTATGTAAGTTATTTACGACCTTACTTTACTTTAATAGTTTCTTTAGATCTCTTTCATGGAGCCTTTAACATTATATCAAGTATTACTCAATACTATATTTAAAAAATGGCAGCAGTAAAATATCTGAGCTTTAAAAATTTGAAAAACACATCTTTTTATTGATTTGAAAATAGCTTCATTGGCTTTAATCCCATGTATATTAGCTTAATTTGCTTGAATTATTTATCAAGTTAATTTGATTATGCATAATAACTTGCATTTTTGTTGTAATATATGAATATTGGTATTCTAATTTTATGACAAATTTATATTTATATGTTGTTTATCCAAAAATTATTTTCCCTTATCGAAAGTTTCTGAAAATCAGTAACAATGCAGCCCTCAGGCTGGGAAAAATGGTTTTATGTGGCCCTCTTGGTCATTTAAGTTGCCCAACCCTGCTTTAAGGTGTAGACCAGGGGTGGGCAGTTGAGGGCCACACGATTCCCCTACTCCATCGATGTGCACCTTAATTACAAATACAATATACATAAATACATAGATAGATAGATAGATAGATAGATAGATAGATAGATAGATAGATAGATAGATAGATAGATAGATAGATAGATAGATAGATATAGATATAGATAGATAGATATAGATATATAGATAGATAGAAAGATATATATACAGATAGATAGATAGATATATAGATATAGATAGATATAGATAGATATAGATATATAGATGTATATAGATATATTTATAAGGAAAACATGAAAAAAACAGCCAGTAAAACATTAATCATAGCAATATCCCCTACAAAAAAAGATGGAGTAGGCTGTAGCTGTTCCTGTTAACTTTCATAAGCATCAAGAATTGATTTAAAAGAGTCGATATATTTAAAAGAACAATAAAAACTTATTTTGCATTTAAAAGTAGCCGAAAGTGGCCCACATCCTATGTTTAGCTCTTTATCTTTAACAAGGAAGTTATGTTTTTGCCAGCATATTTTGTTTGTTTGTTTTTGTCTGTTTGTTTGTAAGCAAGATTCTGAAAAAACTGCTGGACAGATTTAGCTGAAATTTTCAGTTGATGTTGGTAATGACTCAACTTATTTGATTCAAATTATTTAATTTTGGCGGTGATACAAACTGTATATTTGTCCGACATTGGGTGAAATTTAAAAATCATATCTGCCATTTTTTAACAGACTCACTTCATATTTTACAGGATTATATGGGATCCATGTCTCTGTCATCCTTTGGATCCAATCCAGATTGACGTCACAAAAACCCATTGAATTTAAGAATGAGAAATCCCATTGACAACATTCAATAATTCATATAAAATCAAAACATAAAGTGATGTTCCTCTTGTTTTTTCTTCTTGTTCAGTTATAAATAACTGTGACTGTTAAAATGAGAGCATCCTACTGTCACCACAGTTCATCTGTTCAGGCTTTGTTCACACTGCAGGCAAAAGTGGCCCAATCTGACTTTTTGCCCATATGTGGCCCATATCTGAATTTGTTCTGACTGTCTGAATGACAAAAGTCAGAATTTTTCAAATCAGACCCAGACCACTTTTATATGTGGTCTTAATAAGATACATATCTGATGTGCATATCTGAAAGGTCTCATCGCATTTCATCTGACTTTAATGTTATTGAAGTAAGAACTATGTCAAATCCTTGCCAGAGGAGGATTGTGTGCCTTTATTTACAGGAGAGAGAGACAGTGTTTAGGCTTGTGAAGGGGGTGAGTGAGAGAGAGGAGGGGAAGACACAACTGGCCATTGGCTGGATTTGAACCTGGATTGGCAGAAGCATGTTATTGGGCCTGGTTGCTTCCCACACCATTCTGATTCCCAATTTGAACTTCAGCGGCTCGTCGCACCATGATTTCATGACTAAATGCATTGAGTTGCTGCCATATGATTGACTGTTTAGCTTTTAGAATCAATGAATGAGTTTAATGGGTGAACTTACTGAAATGCCCAATGAGAGTAAACTTTAAATGCCATTTTAAATTATTCTAAGTTGTCCATCTACACATGTCTACAAATTACTCAGCTTCCTTCTTTGAATTTGGCCTGTCTTTACAAGAGCAGGAACCAAAGCTGACGTCTGACCCACATCAGCCACATAAAAACATGATAATTATAGAATAATTTGGATCCAGATATCAGTTGTTTGACTACAAGAGCAAGTCAAGACAAAGCCCCTCAGCATTCCTGTCTGAGTATCACAAAGTAACTGTTTTATAAAGTGACTTGGTGAAGTTGTATAACATCATGAACAGTGTGCCACTTCTACTGAATAAACCCGAGCACACCTTTCAACGTCATTTATAAGAAGATCTTAGTGTTCAGTATCCAGATACTGTATGTCAGTCAAAGAATCAGATCATGTCATTCTGCTGTAAACTGATTATTCAGGATATGTATGAACAAGTGCATCATAGGGTACTCTGACCTGAGCACCATGACATACATAAAAACAGTCAGGTTTGAACATGAAAGAGTTTGAGATCAAAAACATACACATGCATTTCTGGTCCTGTTTGGCATGTCTGTATCGACTTCATTGAGAAAGGGGGAAACATCCCCCTACTGTGGTGACTAGTCTGTAAAAATCCCCCTCCTCCCTCTGCTGCCTTGAATCATAGGGGCAATAAAGGTCGGTGACTAACTTGACTTATGCCTCTTGATTTCTTGAGGAACAAAGTGCTGCAACAACACCCCTTAAATGAACATGGTTCTGAGAGATCCTCTTATAAAGGCCGGTAAGGTTAGAAAAATCTGAGAAGCATTGACCGACAAGAAGCCCTAAACAGATATGATAAAATCAGTATTGGCATGTCTTTTTATAAACTTGCTTCCATTGATCAGGGGTCATCAACTACATTTGAACAAAGGCTAGTTTTTGCTTGAAGGACATTAGACGGGCTGTGTTTTGAATCAAGGTGATAAAACATACAGATGTGGTTGTACATGGGCTCACAGCATGCATCCACCAGGTAACCTGTGATCTGTTCTGCTCCTCCATTCTCCATTCCCCTTTCAACATGTGACTCCATCTGCAAAAGGTCTTCCTCTGTGTACTCCAGTTCCTCAAAGACATAATCTTGTACCCACAACTTGCGTCATCATTACTAATGTCTAAATCTCTCACTTTTAGTTCATTTTTGGTAAAGTTAGTGTTTTTTGTTTCCTCTGACAACCTGACCAGCTGATGGTGGGGAGACACATAACCTCTACACCCCAACAAACTAAAGTTCTAAGCACAAGTGCTTGGTTGAGGAAAAGTTAAACACTGTAAAGAATATTCCTGTAACATACTGCCAAGCCAACTTAGCTTTTTCAGTAGTTGTGACCTATAAGTGGGTTAATTACAAGGCTTCCAGTGGCACCATGTAGGCTCCTACTTTTTCCAGCTATCATACGTCCCCTGATATCCCCTCCCATGGGCAAAATTCACAAGTTCCTGTATTGGCACTCACATAACGAGAGCCATGGGCCTCGAGCAAAACCACTTAAAAACACCTGAGCTAAACCTTTAAGATCCCTTTAAGCATTATGCTAAACTGCAAAGTAAAAGCAAGAAAACACAAATTATGTGACTGAAAGAGAAGTATAACTCTAGATTCTAACTCAAATAACACTGTACATGACATGTAACATTATTGAAAGAGTCAAATCTGGAGTTAACCTGCAAGGTGGAGGGGGGCTCTGAAGGTGAAGTGGGTCAGGGCTGTCAGACTGTGTAATGAGTTGTAATGAGCGTCATCAGCAGGTTTTTCTTTTTACCTCTCTTCTTTGATTTAGACACTTATTTTCGGTCCAGGTTCAGGAGCATGCCTCATCAGTAAAGCAAATCTGATCTGGGTGAGGCCTCAGCAATCCTGGACTGAGTCATGTTGGGGAAGCCCGAGCTGCGGAATAAGCTGACAAGCTGTCTGTATGTACCTACGGGAAGCAGCTGCTCCCCACGTGCTGACACTGCTGGCTGGATTGTTTTTACAGTTGGCAACGTTTTTGTTTTTATGTTACTTTATTAAATCATTGATGTTTTGGGCGTAAAAGTTGATTCTCCTCTTTCTGAACTCTACTGTGATTTGGGCTCAGATATGTCTTCTTTCTTCATCTCTGTAATAACACCATTGAGCTTCTTCAAGATTACTTTTTAAATTCACAGTAATCATTCTGAACTATCTTGGTTTTGCTTGGGCTATATTTTGAGGTGAAATTGTGCTAAGATCTGCACCAGTATTAGAATCCCAGATTTACTCAGTGCTTGAACTGTGCAACTCAACAGCCTCAGCTTTGACCTCAAACCTCAACAGCTTGCTTCCAGCACAGTGTCAACCTTCACTGAGGTTCAAAATGTGGAGATCTGGAAGCAGAAACCCCAAATGTTTCATTCTTTTTTTTAATATCAATAATCATACACCTAAAAGTCTATCATAACACCACAAAAAATTCTGTAGCTACAGGATCAAGTCAGAGAGCATGATCTGCTTTTGAAAGACACACAAAGTATTTGTACCCTGATAAGGAATAAGTGCTCAGTAAAGAGACCGCTGAACCCAGTAGCATCTACACACAAGGACAAAATTTTTGGTACCCTTGTGTTAAAACCCACAGTAGTCACTGAAATAACTTTAAAGGTGCTATGAGGAGAATCTATTTCCGGCGACATAAAGACTCTGCTACCCATGAGCACACGCGGTGACTGTCATAAAGACGTGACCCAAGCCAAAGCGTGCGTTTGTTGTGATGCTAATAAAGCATAGCTCGGACCTTCCTCAGAACTCTGCATTGCTTTACAACTTCTTGTTTCAACAACTTACATGATGCAAAGCGACGAGGCAATGTATCTTTTTCTAGCTACGTAGCGGTAGTTTTTGATGTGTGACAACAAGCAATTTTTGGAAAACTTTGTATTGTAGTTTTGGAGCCAGCTATATATCCCTACTTACAGCCCGGTGCTCTAAGACGTGTCCGAATAATATAAATTTGCTGCAGTTTTAGTTTTCTTGTTCCTTAAGTTGAGTATCCAGGCCAGTCCAGCCCTGTCCGACCCGACCGCGAAGCTAAGGAATAGAATTTATAGATAACCTATTTTGATGCTATGAAACTCATCTTAAAGTGTGTATTTCGATCTGGCAAATATGTAAAATTGAGACTTTTTTGTAGTTACTTAGAAACTCCTCACAGTCCCTTTAAGGACAGAGCTGCGGAGCCAGGTGGTCTCTCCTCTCCTGTGCACTCTGCTGCACTCCCTGCTGATACGACACATGCAGTTCGGCCTCTCTCCCTCATAAGTCCTATAATATCTCCTCCTTGAGGTCAAAGTGGCATCAGTAGTGTAAGGCTATGTTGTGTGGCACGCAACATGCAAAAGAGAATGCACTGACACTCTGGATACCAGCCTCTGAGGCTTTGGTGATGTGTATGCTCTGCACACCTGTCAGCCAAATTACCGCTGGGGAGGGTACACTTCGCCTGAAATAGACCAGGTTGCAGCTGACGAGTTTTCAGCGCACCTCCTGCACAGTTTTTCTGTACAAAATTGTCACTACGCCAACCTGAATCTGATGACACCTCCACCTGGCGTGCCGCCACACCCTGGGCGCAGCCGGTTTAACAAATTGCCAAATTGGTGGGGTGCAGTAAATTTTTGTTTATTATTACCTCCGCCAAGGAGGTTATGTTTTTGGGCGAGTTTGTTTGTTTGTCTGTCTGTCTGTCTGTGAACAAAATAACTCATAAAGTTATGGATTTTGATGAAATTTTCAGGAAATGTTCAGCATGGGAAAAGGAAGAAGTGATTCAGTTTTGGTGTTGATCCGGATCACCATCTGGGAACTGTGCTGCTTGGCGGAGGTCTGCGCTCTCCGAGTGCTTTTCTAGTAACTTTTGTCAGTTTCTTTCAGTGACCATTGTGGGTTTTTCTTTCTTTAACGTAAGGGTACCAAAAATTTTGTCCACGTGTGTGCATACATTTCTGAGGAGTTGTCTAATCAGCTGGGAGGCCATTCGTTGTCACAGCTTTACCACCTTCAACTGACCCAGGCTCTGTACATGCAAGCTCCAGCTAGTGGCAATGTTGATCTACTCCATCGCAAGACCTCTTACCAGCTCTTCAACTCCACTATATACACTGATGAGCAGCAGAGCCAGATCATCTCTGAGGCGATCAAGTGGGGACCTCCTGTCATAGCTGTTTTGTCCAGGTAGCACCCATGACACCTCCAATCAGCTGGTCACTGAAGTCTGGTGTCCAAGAGAGGTCACTATCTATCCCCAAAACCTGGTTGTGATGCCATATTTAAGCAGCCTGAGTGAGAATAGGCACTTTCTCCACCAAGTGTAATAATGTGTATCCTTTCTCCTTGAAAAATACTTTTAAACTGTAACAACCATGAACAGACAATGTTTTGTACCAATATTAAAAGACATTTAGCCTACTGTTATAAAGTTATTCCAGAGAAATAACCACTAGAATCATGAATATGTTATGTTCTGTTTAATTATGTGTTTGTGATTCTTGTTTTGATCTCTTGTTTTTTTTGGGGGGGTATTGTATTTCCTGTTTTGTTATTTTAAAATCCCTGTGTTCCATGTGGTGCTCCTGCCCTCCCTTCTGTGTGCCTCTGATTGAGATTCCATCCACCTGTGTGATCGTCTCACCAGTGCTTGATGTTTCTCCGAGGCCTATATTACGAAGCACGGTTAACTTATCCCCGGTAACTCACATCTATCCAGGGTTGAGTAACCGCAACAATGGCAATCAGGATAATCGATAGCACGACGCAAGTTATCAACACGGCAACTCAATCCAGGATTGTCTCATCAAGCGCCGTGAACACGCACGTATAAGGGGAGGGCTCAGAGGCAGCTGACCGATTGCAATCATGAGCGGAAAACACGCAGAGAAGCACAACCGGTAATACACTATCAGAGCTCCATATTTCACATATAAGGAGCAGCATTTGATAATGTCAAAATGTGAGGATGAAAAAGCCAATATAATGGAGAAAGGAAACACTGTAGCAGCTGTCAATCATAGACAAAATGCGTGGTGGACTGTGAAAATGCGCAAATTACTCATCATTGGCTAAATCTGACACTCATGAATCTCATGAAGCATTATACTGTGAAAATGTGTTGCATGTCTGACAATTATCACCCCATTCCCTCAGATGTAATCCCTCTGTAGCGAGGAGGTTGTGGGAGCAGATACACAATAAATACAAAAACATAACTGCATCTGGTAGGTTGGTCTGTTTCATGTCATATCATGCTGCATTTAAAATTTTAGTCGTCGCTACAATGAAATCATGAGAACATACCGAGCTGATGTCTGACCCAAATTAACAATTTGAAAATCAGCAAGAAAAAAAATCCCTCAAACACAATGAATAAAGTGCAGGAATGGCATGATGGATATGATTGAATAATGAAATAATGTGCTGTTTCACAGAAGAATTACATCCCTTTTATTTGTCAAGCACTTTATGATGCATTTAAATGTATGAAAGGTGCTATGGAAGTGAAGTTTATAGAGCAGGGCGATGCCCAGTGACAGCGGGACAGTCAGTGCACCGCCCTGCAGGTCGCACAGGCAATAAATGGCTCCAATATATCACACAGGTAGATGATTCTGGGCCTCAAGAACAGGTACGTCTCATAACGTGCAGTCAGGTTGATCTAGTTGGCCAAACCGGTATCGGGAAAACCTCTCTCATCTTCATGCTTGTCTCAAGAGCCTATCTATCTACTCCGATAAGAAATGAACCTGCTTCTTGCTATCGATAAATCAGGGTTAACCCTGAAGTTACCTCGCTAAGACAATAATCCTGCTTCGTGCTATAGGCCTCTGGTGTATTTAGGGCCTGTTTACATGAAGCTGAATTCAGCCAAATCCGAAGAGTTTATTGTGTTTTGGTCTGCCGTTTACATGGGAACAGTATATGGAGTGCTTGAATCCGCAAACCTTAGAAACCAGGGTCCAGGGTGGAGAGTTTTCAAAACATTCCACCATGCAGCTCCATGTAAACTAGAGTCAGAGTATTTCAGGGCGAAACGCTGACATCATCGCATGTGCAGTGCTCATTCACATGAAGGCAACAACAGCTTCGGCCATGTACCGAGTAACATATGTGCTCCTTATTGTGCTCTGTTTGTTATCCAGACAAAACTATCCAAACAGAATTGTTGTCCAGAAAAGAACTCCTGCGTCTTTGTGCATCCACTGTTTGTGAAAAGTTTTTCTTCTTCATACCTGTGTTTTAACAGCGCTGTTTTTTCTACAAACCTACATCGCCATCTACTGGACTGGCATGCATACTCCAGCAGTTTCATTTGTTTCTAGCATCTCTGTCTGAATGCGGATCAAGTTTAAATAGAAATAGGAAAAACCTATGCCTTTTAAGTCACAGTGTCTCCGTGTAAACAGAGCCTTTGTCTCTGTGTTCCCCTTTGTCTGTGTTGGGTCATTTGCCTTCCATGTCACATTCCCAGCGTAAGTCTCCAGTGTTTATAGCATCACGTGTCACCAGTGTTTCCTAGCGTATGTAGGTAGTTCGTCTGTTATTTGTTTTATTGTTTCAGTGACTTTGTTTTGTACTTTGCTGAATGTTTCTAGGGGTTTCTTGCTGTATTTGACCTGTTTTGAATTGCACATTTTGTAAGAGGTTTTGTTTTGCACTTTGGATTTTTTTTGGTAAAGGATTAATTTTTGGGTTTTGGATCCTTTTTGGTAATATTAAATCCTTTTTTGTTTATCTGCATTTGGGTCTTTCTTCTTGTTTTTTGATAGTCACATTTTTAACATGTCATAGCAGAATAATTTTTTGGGAGGGAAAAGTAAAATAGGTAAGAAGGCTATCAGCCAAATAACCAAAAGCTCATGTTTGATCATCCTTGAAAAGGTTTAAACTAAACCACTGCTGAAAACAAACTTTACAATTTCTGAGTTTTGTATACACATATTCATTTAATAACATGAAAATCACATAGTTGTTTTTTAGAGAACCAAAGAGGTTGGTTAAAGCTTCCAGCCAATTCACAACTTTCTAAAGCTCTAACAATTGCTACACACAAGAATTAAAGAGTGCTTAAGCAGACTTGAAATACCGGAAACATCAAACCAAGAAACACAGGGAGGTTCTCAAAGCCTCTGATGGAAAGGTAATGAGTCAGCACTTAACACTGAGACCCAGACTTAAATATAATTTATCCACCGCTGGTCTTAATCAAGGCCAATCAGCCGCACACCTGACTCTGCTCTGAGTCATTTCTAATGTGGAACAAATGTGAGCATCCTCCCAGTTTTAGCGTCAAGTTCAGACTGTTAAGTGCCTGCTGTAAACATCCACATATGCTGTTGAATTTTCATCTTGAACACCCTTTTATAATCTAAATAAGGAATTTTATTTTGAATAATTTAAAGAAACCCAATGTTTTGCTGGCCAACTTGGCTGTTTTTAATTGGCAACATTAAAGGTTTAGTCAGCGATCTTCTAATCTTCTAATCAAATGCCGTATTTGTCAAATTCAATGTGTTTCTCCTCTCCATCCACAAGATGTCACCACTGACAACATGTTGAAAAAAAAAAGTCCAGTTTCAGTACACAGCCTTGGCTCTGAATTTCAGCAGGTAAATATTGCGGCTCAGGCCGAGTTACCAAAACAGAGTACACCCCTCCCCCCCACATCCAGGGGAGATCATACTGATGCGCAAAACAGACAGAGGGGGGAGGGGGAGTAGTAGGTTGTGTAGCGTGCGAGGTGAGCGTAAGAGAGAGATACAATATGTGCAGTAGCAATGGCTGAAGAACAGCCCTAAAGAAAAAGTTCAGAGGAGCAGAAAGTGAAAAAGAAGGGCTATGACGATGAAAGAGCAAAGACCCGGGTCAAAATTGGTGTTGCTTTCCGATGGTGGATGTCGCCATCTTTCTGCTGGATAGGTAAGCAACATTAGCTTTGTGGTGCTTCACATAACAGTAACAGCTGTCCGACATTCATCTTATTGTCTAATCTGCCAAAATGTACTGCTGTTGTGATGTTATCAATAATGGCTGTCGAGTTGTCTGACGAGTTGTCTGACGAGTCAGGGTTACCTTAGCTACGTTGGTCAGCTACGCCGTTTCCATGACGATGCACATCCATCAGCTTTCGGGGGTGGAGCCAGGGGTGAGGTATGAAGGGAGAGGCGGGTCTAAATTTCATTTATAAACAACCTCTCCACTCGTTTTCACCAACATCGCTGACTACACCTTTAAGAATGTGAGGATATGGTGTAGTAGTTGTGCTGGAGAATCAGTGAACTAAAACTCCACTTGAATTGCAATTTGTACAACAAACAGTGTAGACCCACCTTAACAGGTAAATTAGACTTAAAGAATGTTAAATATAAAAGTCCTGTCAAACAAAAAAAACTCTGTAAATTGATTCAAACTAGTATCAGAGAACTTGATCCCTTTCATGACATATGACATGATGACAAAGACTGTAAAGGAACTGAATGAAAACAAGTGATGCGAGTGTGATGTCATTTTCAAACCTGGATGAGCCCTTGGGGTGTTTTTGGCACCCTAAGTTATGAAAAACATTTTAGATTAGGAATAAACTTAAAGGAAGCTAATTAGAGTAGCATTTATTGTCATTGAACTTTAGTACAACAAAACACAGCTATAGATTGAAAAGAGTCGACAAGTTAAAAAGTCAACAGTAGTGGGCAATATATTCACAAAGGTAGCATTCAAGATGTGTAAATAAAGTTTAAGTTCAACCTGCTTGTTACTGTTAGTATTGTGCAGAGTAACCATTTGTAACAATTTTGTGTCAATGTGAATATAGATTTTACCTGCCAATTGCAGTTGAAATGAATGCTGAATTGGTGATGAGAAATTCAAACTCAAAACTTTCAAATTGTGGGGGTTGTACCTAGGACCCAGAAGCAAGCAGTTGGATGTGAACAATGAACAGTCTTTTATTGACATCAGATTAAGCACTGTTCAAAGCGGGGTTCAACCCGCACACTCAGAAACGACTGGTGAGCGTTCTTTCAGGTGAACCACAGAAGAGACGTGCAGACATAGGCTCACCAGGTGTACACGGGGAGAAAGGCTGTGGCTTGAGCGGGGATCGAACCCGCGACAGCCAGCTTCGTAGATGGACGCTCTACCGACTGAGCCACAGAGGGGATGTAGCTCGGGCAGGAGCTCACACAGTCTTTAAAGGAGAAGGCGGTGGAAGCTTGACTCACTCTCAGACGAGCAGAGGCGTTCAGGAACACTCAGAGAAGGGATTCAGGCCAACTCACGTAGTCGAGGACAGGCAGGGATCAGATACCAGACGGATAGCACAGCATAGGACAGGCTGGATACGGCGTCAAGAGACAGGAAGGGATCAGATACCAGGCGAAGAACACAGCGTAGGACAGGCTGGATACGGCGTGAGGAGACAGGCAGGGATCAGATACCAGGCGAAGAACACAGCGTAGGACAGGCTGGATACGGCGTCAGGAGACAGGCAGGGATCAGATACCAGGCGAAGAACACAGCGTAGGACAGGCAGGACTCAGCAACAGGTGACAGGAAACAGGATCGATAGCCGGGGATTCAGACAGGCGGGTGCATGCAGGACAGAAGCTAGTCGATACCTTGAAGTCAAGCCGAGGATCAGGCGTATGAGGCAAAATCTGGGACGAAACTTGTCGGCAACGGGTGATCAATCCGGGAAACAAGTCTGGAGTTCTCAGCATGAGTGCAAAGACAGTCTGACACTGATTGAGTGTGGAGCTGGAGCTTTTGTAGGTGGCTTGATTGCAGCAGACGAGGTGCAGGTGTGAGCAGAAACACAGGTGAGATGAGTCTGGACTGATTACACTGCAGCACTGGAGGCAGACTGGAGATGATACTGAGGCTGAGACTGAGACTGTGACACAAATAAAATTTTAGGATGTGGGATTCTGCTATTGCTTTATTTTTTTGGCATGAAAGTCTTGATTTTTTTTTTCTTTTTCATTTTTGGGGTTACAACAGGCTGAACATAAAGTATTTTTAACTCTCGTTTTCCCTGAAAAAGAAAATAATTAAGAATGCAGAATTTACACATCATCTGGTAAATAGCTGCTGTGAGCACAGATGGTCATGACCCCTGCTATATTCTACTTCTATTTAATGTCAAAGTCTTATTTCAGATTCACAAGATCCTTTAAAACCATGTATACACTTGAGGCTGAAAATTATTTTTTATATACAGTACAGGCCAAAAGTTTGGACACACCTTCTCATGCAATGCATTTTCTTTATTTTATCACTAATTACATTGTAGATTCTCACTGAAGTAATGATGGCCACTTGTTTCTCCTAACTCAGCTGACTGGTTCTTGCCATAATATTAATTTTAAATAGGCTGTGCATCAGCCTGACTTCTGATCAGCACAAATGATGGTCCCAAACCAATAAAAAGGCAAGAAATTCCATTAATTAACCCTGGAAAGGCACACATGAGAAGTGAAAAACATTTCAGGTGACTACCTCTTGAAGCTCATAAAGAGAATGCCAAAAGTCTGCAAAGGGTGGATACTTTGAAGGAACTAGAATGTCAGACATATTTTCAGTTATTTCACACTTTTTTTTGTTAAGTACATAATTCCACACATGTTCATTCATAGTTCTGATACCTTCAGTGAGAATCTACAATGTAAAAAGTGATGAAAATAAAGAAAACACATCGAAGGAGGTGTGTCCAAACTTTTGGCCTGTACAGTATCAAGTCATTAATCATTATTTAATTCTTCTTCACCTCAAACCACATCTCTAAGGATTAATTTACTTTATGTTATTACTCTTTAATCACATAATTTCTTTATCATACACAGTTACTATTGAGAAATGAAGGGATGCAGAACAATAAATCATCTGTGTGTTTTCATGCCGCAGGCCATAAAGATAATAAAGATAAAGACTATCATTAGAGCATAAAAGTACAGCATGCCAATCTTACTGTTTAACCCTTTAATTATTCATGGTAAAACAACACAGGTGTGTTCCAGAACTTTTTCACATTGTTGATTCATAGTTTAATTTGTGTAACCTATATACACTGAGCTTAAACCCATGTATACTTATTGAAGTATTCACTTATTGTTCTTGGGCTGAATGTTGGTACAGCAGGTAGTGCACAGAAAGAAGGTCCCTGGTTCGATTCCCGGGTCATGCAGGGTCTTTCTGTGTCTTTGCATGTTGTTCTCGTGCATGCATAGGTTCTCTCCGGGCACTGCAGCTTCCTCCCACAGACCAAAAACATGCTCATTAGGTTAATGACTCTAAATTGCCCTTAGGTATGAGTATGAGTGTGAACTGTTGTCTGTCACTCTATATGGCCCTGTGATTGACAGGGGAACGGTTCAGGGTGTACCCCCCCTCTAGCTCAATGACAGCTGGGATAGGCTTCAGCCCCCTGTGACCCCCAAAGGAGAAAATTAATGAATGAATGAGTACTGAAATGTTCCTGTTTGTTTATCGAAGCTTTGCTGGCTCTCATTTTACTTCATATGTGTATCTAATTTTCCCAAACAGTTGCATTAAAGTTGTAGTCAGCGATCTTCTAATCTTCTAATCTAATGCACGATTTATCAAAATCTTCGTATTTCTCCTCTCCATCCACAAGATGTCATCACTGACAGCATGTTGGTGGAGGTGAGGGGGGAGTCGCAGGATGCGTAGCGTGCGCAGTTAGCGTAAGGGAGATATACAATATGTGCAGTAGCAATGGCTGAAAAACAGCCCTAAAGAAACAGTTCAGAGGGGTGAAAAGTGAAAAAGAAGGGCTATGATGACCATGAAAGAGCGAAGACCCGGGTCAACATTGGTGTTGCTTTCCGACGGTGGAGGGAACTCCGCGAACTGAAAGACCTGAAAATGGACGCGGATGTCGCCGTCTTTCTGCTGGACAGGTAAGCAACATTAGCTTTGTGGCGCTTCACATAACAGTAACAGCCGTCAGGCATTTGTCTTATTGTCTAATCTGCCAGAATGTACTGTTGTTGTGATGTTTTCAATCATTGCAGTTGAGTTGTCTGACGAGTCAGGGTTACCTTAGCTACGTTGGTCAGCTACGCAGTTTCTACGGCCGATTCCATGACGATGCACGTCCATCAGCTTTCGGGGGGCGGGTCTAAATTTGTTTATAGACAACCTCTCCACTCGTTTTCACCCACATCGCTGACTACACCTTTTAGTGTCCATTTATGGCATTAAAATTTTGAAATTACTGATTTTTTTCTAGGGTGTAAAGTTAGGTTTAAGAAAATGAATGTGATGATTCTGAAGTGCAAAAAAAAAGAAATGACTCTTTTGACAGCAATACATTATCTTTTGACATTTCTCAGATTTAAAGTTATGAAGTCACATGGTCAACTTGCCCAAAGACTCGGCTTAATTTACCCCTAACCTAGGGCGAGTGGAGCCACAGGAGCATTTTATTTTGAAAGGTCACAGTTTCCAGGCTCTTTATCATGGATGCTTCTTTACAATGTCAGTTGATAGTAAACATCCTTAAGCAAGGGTATATGTTTTCATTTTATCTCTGCTGCAGTTTTCCATGCCACAGTTACAACCAAAGTGAAAAAAAGTCTTATCTTACCCCACTCTCCCCTATAGATTATGGATGGATGGATTATTTATTTTCTATCCATCAACAATTTGCTGTACCGAGGATCCACAATCCAACAGAACGTAGAGCGTGGATAATGAGCTTTGCACCACTTTGCAAAGGTGTTTTTTTGGCTATATCATAAATCACACCATGTCAGCTCTTATTTTCTTTAAAAGCATAAAAAGTGTTTGGGAATGTCTGAACCTTTCAAAAGCAAATCCAGCTTGGGATTGGATGACTGTTCAATAACATCCAATAAGTGTCAACCAGATAATGTAGTAAGTGGAAGCTACAGCCATGGTGTAAATATGGCCCGATTGTCAAACAATCTCTCACCAAAACATGTTGGAAGTTCGAAAATATGTGTCTTGTCTATCAAGAATGCCACGAGTGTTGTTTGTTTTTCATTTAATAAAGAAATGTGGTCCAGATCTGATAAAACTGCTACTAAAGCTCTGTATGCCCAAAACACACCCATGTAATCAAGGCACATAATCATCCACTCTGTGGCCTGTACCTGGCTGAGTGCCGAGAACCTAGGTTCTCAAATTAGCAAAATATAGACTGGCACGCACATGTGCATTTAAACAACACACTTCACTGCATCAAAATAAGGCCTGTGTATGCCGAGGTATTAAAATGACATGTGCATCAGGTAAAAAAACAGGACAGACATCTGCGCTGCATGACAGTAAAATGGGGCCTTTTAAGTTTAAAAGTGTTTAAGGAATACTTCAGTTTAGAAAAGGTGATATGATGTCCATCCTCACATTAAGTCTAGCCAAACTGGGATCTTAATGTCAGTAAAATGAAGTGTTTTTGGCTCAGATGAAACTTGACAACATTTCTTTTTCTGTTTGCTATGTATTGATATGAAATTGTGAAAAATATTTAATGTTACATCAATACACCTGATAATTTATGAAGTGTTTGTCTTTATCACTTTTTTTTATCACCATGCCAGGGGAACACCTGTTGAAACATTTTAGTTTTATGGCTCTGTGTTAGATTTAACAACCCACAGTGCCAGAGATGCTTGTAAATGTCTCTGGTTATGTTGTCACACAGGTGTGAAATGAAGACGTGATGTAATTATACATAGTAGAATTATTAAAAAGGTTTTGAGCATGAAGTCTTTAGATATCAATGAAATCATGTTTATCCTGTCTTTCCCTGTCAAAAAACATTGCTTTCATGTTGTTTGTTTGTCGAGTCTATTTCTTGTGCCCATAGTTTCAAACCTTTCTCAAACACTTAACAATGCTTTCAGAAGACAAATATCAGTAGGATCAACATTTCTAAATGTTTTTTTTATTCTATTTCTCAACACTGAACTTGGTCTTCCCCCTGCAGTTTATTACATAACAAGAACTTTCCCCATTAAAGAAATAAGATTTCTGCTGTTCACTCTACCACAAAATCAAACCCAACTCCTCTTCTCCACCTGATTTTCCAGTTCATTTGTACAGTAGATGAATGGTCACATGTTGGTATTAACAATAGAAACAATTTATGGAGAAAGTTGGAATTATGACAAGGTGGTTTTATACCTTTACGAGGTACACTCGGCCAGGGTGGAAATGCAGTGGAGGGCCACTTGGCCAGGCCAAGTCGGCCTCTGACCTTTTACCTCCCAAAGCTAATCAGATCATCATTAAGTCAGAAAGAACATGTGTGCAAAGTCTCACAAAACCCTTCAAAGAAATCTTCACATGTCAAGTTCATAAGCAAGGCACAAAGGACAACTGGCCCTGTCCATTCAAAAAAGTTTGATTTGGTGTCAAAATGGAAATTTGTGCAACATTTAGAGAAAATCTGTAAAGGTAATAAGATATTGTGGGCAAGCAGGCAGGAACGTATTGCACCTTAAAGGGTTAGTTCAGGTTTTTGGGGTGTTTAATATCCAGAGATAGGTGGTAGCCAGTAGATGGCAGTACATAATGCCACCGAAAACTTCATAATCACAAAAATGGGTGTAAATCTCTAAATTTGTCCTGTTGCTTTAAATGTGGACATCAGTACTCACCTCCCACAGGACACAGGACATACTGTAAGTTTAAAGGCCTACCAAAGTTAAAGACCTGTGTAGAAATGTCCAACAGAAGCCATGTTACTAAGTCTCACTCTTGATAGCAATAGCCCTCCAAGTTTTATGGATACAGGATCATGGTTCATGCATCTGCACCACAAGGTAGGCTTACTTATGATCTATCCTGCTCCTCCGTTCTCCATCCCTCTTTCTACCTGCTTAAGTTCTTCCTCTGTGTACTTTGGTTTCTAAAGATATCCTCTTATGCTCACAACTGATGGTATACCGTTGTTACTTGAGTCAAATCTCTCCTTTTTAGTTCAGTTTTAGTGAAGCTTGTGTTTCTCCAGCTGATGACTGAGGGATACATAACTCCAACATACAATAGTCCAAAGCACAGGGGCTTTGTGTAGGAAAAGTTAAATGCTGTGAAGAATCTTCCTGAATCATATTGTAGAGCTAATGTAGTTATTTTAGTAGTTTTGACCTCTAAGTGGGTTAATTATTAGGCTTTCAGTAACACCATGTACTGCTATGTAAAAGCAACTGTTTGCCTCCCCACAGAGAAAAAGCTAAAAAAGTTACTTTTTGCACTCATACTTATTGTTGCCCTGGACCTTTAGCAAACCCACTTCAAAACATTGTCCCTCTTGCTGTCAAGCTGTCACTTCAAAAATCGTACCAAGTGAGACAAATGTGGAAAGTTTGAATGAGACCTAAAGCTTTCTCGAGATATTGCACTAATATGTAAAGTCCGGGCAGAAAACTGCATTTTCACATGTTGGCATTCACAAGCAAAGGATGATCATTAAACACCATTACTTAAACCCTTGACCTATGCCCTTGAAATTCTATTCAGGAGATCTTTAATAAAAGTGAACCTCAGTGTACAGTCGAAATGTTTGTGAGATTATGAGATCTACATGCAACAGATGGCCATTCAACACAATGATCTTGACCTTTGACTTTCATAGTCTACATGCTGCAGTCTTGCATCCAAGAGAACATTATTTGTGCAAGTTAGATAAAAAAAAAAAAAAAAAAAACTTAAAGGGACTGTGAGGAGAATCTGTTTCCGGCGACAGTAAGACTCTGCTACCCATGAGCATGCGCAGCGACAATCGTAATGCTGCTTTCCAGTAACCTCGGAACTGGAAGCGACATCATCTCCGACTTATCAGTGTTCCAGTTGAAGTCGGGAAAAAAAAGCTGTTAGTTGTTAGTTGTTGTTGTTAGCTGTTGTGAGCACGCCCTGTGTTGTTGTATGAAGGATGTGATTATCACTACGGCAGCATTTTTGTAAATGTAAGTCTAACAATACTATGTATACAGCTGATCTAGAGCGACACACCCCAGTCAGAAGTGCAAATAAATGGATTATTACAAGAGCTAAATAACTGTTCACACTGGGGGCATCCATCTTCGATTGTCAACTCGGGGGTGGCGAGGTTTCACCGAGTTCCCAGTAGGAAATTCAGACTTCGGGGGACGTTTTAGTTGCAATTTCCTACTCGGAACTTGGAAATTCCTACTTCTGACTACAACTTGAACGCACCACAAGCCAAAGCGTGTGCTTGTTGTGATGCTAATAAAAATGCAGCTCAGACCTTCCTCAGAACTCTGCATTGCTTTACAACTTCTTTTTTCATCAACTTACAGGATGCAAAGCGACGAGGTAATGTATCTCTTTCTAGTTATGTATCGGTAGTTTTTGATGTGTGACAACAAGCAGTTTGTGGAAAACTTAGTATTGTAGTTTTGTAGCCAGCTATATATCGCTACTTACAGCCCGGTGCTCTAAGATGTGTCCAAATAATATAAATTTGCTCTAGTTTTAATTGTCTTGTTCCCAAAGTTGAGTATCCAGGCCAGTCCAGCTCTGTCTGACCCGACCGGAAGGCTAAGGAATAGCATTTATAGATAACCTATTTTGATGCTATAAAACTCATCTCAAAGTGTGTATTTCGATCAGGCATATATCTAAAAGTGAGACTTTTGTAATTACTTAGAAACTCCTCACAGTCCCTCTAAGACTTCCTAATACTGTATGTTTCAATGAGATGTTTCATCTCCAGACCTCCAAGAACTCAATGGCCCCGTTTACATGGGCCAAAAAAATTCTATTTACAATCAGATTGAAAGGTCAAGATTAGAAATGTCTCATGTAAACGTCGTAGCCAATCTGATTCACCCGGATCTGATTGTATTTCAGATTGGATTGCAAAAGGTAGTCTACGGCGATTGATAATCTGCTCCATGCTTCATGTAGACAGCTGAATTGGGTTGATAGAGAGGATTGTTCGATCTGTGCAGGTGCTCCGTAGTACGTAAGAGGCATGTAGTGACATACGCAGAGCGTCCCCAACAAACATGGCAAACAAACAGAAGAACTGGACAGAGAAGGAAACAAACTTTTTAATAGAAACCCTGCAAGAGTTAAAAATGACTTCAGAACATCGAATAAATGTAACCACAACACAATAAGCGTCCCCAACAAAACACGACGTGGATCCATCTTTCTAGAGGTAAACAGGAAGCAGGAAGTGCACCTCCTCTTCTCTTACAGGTAGTGGCAGAGTGATCTTCTGTGCATGTCAAAAAAAACAATACAATGGGATTCAGCTGGGGCCATGCAAACGCAGATTGAACGTGAATCTCTTTACTAAAAGTTCATGTATACAGATCGAATCAGATTTACGTAATCCGATCGATTTCATCAGATTGAGGAAAACCACGCATGTAAATGGGGCCAATGTCTCAGGCCCTGCTATCATCAGTGCAAAGGGAAGATATAAAGAAACATTAAAGTCTCTTAAGTAACTCTGAAATCTGAAGACTTAACGTTAAATGCCATTTAGAATTATTAATCCAGGTTTAATTACATCATCACTTCTCTCAAATCTTTTTGTTTCACACCTTTGTGGAAACATAACCGGAGACATTTACGTGCATGCCGATCTGAGCTGCCACTGTGGGTAGTTAAGTCTGACACGGAGCTGTAAAATCAAAATGTTTCAACAGCTTTTCGTCACCACATGGGGATAAAAAGTGATGACGTGAATAAACTTTTAATAAATTATAAAGTTAATTTACGTAACCTGAGGACCAACAGATTTTAAAGGTGAGAGGTGAAAATAAGCAAAATAGCGCCTCTACTTTGCACAATGTCAACTTTGTCTTAAAGAGACAACAATTTGCTTTGACTTCTGTTCATATAATTTTGATAACTGGTTTGATGTGAATTTCACAATAAGTAATACCCAAAGCATTATGGTTTTATGGTCTCTTTCAACTTTGCACCATGACACTGAAGTGTTAAGGTCAAGGGGCATCATGGTCACCCCTGACTTTTGCATGTGATCTTGTGAAGAGAATATCTAAGAAAACATGTCCATTCAAATCCAGATCTCTTGGTTCTAGGTGGTGGAGAGATGTACAGTACAGGCCAAAAGTTTGGACACACCTTCTCATGCAATGAGTTTTATTTATTTTTGGCACTAATTACATTGTAGATTCTCACTGAAGTAATGATGGCGACTCGTTTCTCCTAACTAAGCTGATTGGTTCTTGTCATAATATTAATTTTAAAAGTGTCTAATAGGACTGTCGGCTGTGTATCAGCCTGACTTCTGAACAACACAAATGATGGTCCCAAACCAATAAAAAGGCATGAAGTTCCATTAATTAACCCTGGAAATGCACACCTGAGAAGTGAAAACCATTTCAGGTGGCTACCTCTTGAAGCTCATAAAGAGAAGGCCAAAAGTCTGCAAAGCAGTAATCAGAGCGAAGGGTGTCTACTTTGAAGAAACTAGAATATAAGACATGTTTTCAGTTATTTCACACTTTTTTGTTAAAGGTGTACTCAGCGATCTTCTAATCTTCTAATCAAATGCAGTATTTGTGAAATTCACCGTATGTCTCCTCTCCATCCACAAGATGTCACCACTGACAGCATGTTGAAAAAAAAATCTGGTCTCAATATACAGCCTTGACTCAGAATTTCAGCCGGTAAATACTGTGGCTCGGGCCGAGTTACCAAAACAAAGTACCCCCCCCCCACGTCCAAGGGGCGATTATACTCATGCGCAGATCAGACAGAAGGGGGAGGGGGAGTAGTAGTTTGCGTAGCGTGCGCAGTTAGCGTAAGAGAGAGATACAATAGTTGCGGTAGCAATGGCTGAAAACAGCCCAAAAGAAAAAGGTCAGAGGAGTGAAAAGTGGAAAAGAAGGGCTATGACCAAAAGAGCAAAGACCCGGATCAACATTGGTGTTGCTTTCCGACGGTGGAGGGAACTCCGCCAATTGAAAGACCTGAAAACGGACGCGGATGTCGCCGTCTTTCTGCTGGACAGGTAAGCAACATTAGCTTCGTGGTGCTTCACATAACAGTAGCAGCCGTCAGGCATTCATCTTATTGTCTAATCTGCCAAAATGTACTGTTGTTGTGATGTTTTCAATATTGGCAGTCGGGTTGTCTGACCGGTCGGGGTTTCCTTAGCTACGTCAGCTACGCAGTTTTTACGGCCGTTTCCATGGCGATGCACGTCCATCAGCTTTCGGGAGGCGGGTCTAAATTCAAATATGAACAAACCCTCCTCTCGTTTTCTCCCACATCGCTGACTACACCTTTAAGTACATAATTCCACACATGTTCATTCATAGTTTTGATATCCTCAGTGAGAATGACAATGTAAGAGAGAGATTTACAATGTAAATAGTGATGAAAATAAAGAAAACACATCGAAGGACAAGGTGTGTCCAAACTTTTGGCCTGTACTGTATAACTGTACTATATGTATGGAATATTTCTGGAGAGTAAAGAGAACTCAGGTTTTATATAACTGTCTGATGTGCAGGGACACAAACCAGAGATCAGAGATAAAACTAGATCAGCTCAGACTTTCGAAAAATGGGGAGAGAAATTCTTCTAAGCATGGATTTTGGGGTTTGGTGTAACTGTTACATTATTTACTGTGCTAACCCGTAACTTTCAGCTGACTGTGTTCCTAAATGTTTTGTTCAGTGTAGCTGTTGATAACAGAAAGAGTAACTATCTACAGCTCTTTTCTCAGAGTTTGTAGTCTTAATCTGAGATTTTACAAAGACTGACAATCGTATATAATCTGACACCCCAGATGAACCGTTCAGTATTTTCACTCGTCCATCTGGGCAACAGCCTAAGAGAGTGTTTGGGAATGTGCAGAACATTCATGGGGTAAGCCATGGCTGATTATTTCATTTTTTTTGTTCTTACCATGAATGTAATCCAAATAAAAATATATCAAAAATATTATATGTCTGTTTATACAGTATCACAGAAGTGAGCACACCCCTCACATTGCTGCAAATATTTTATTATATCTTTTCATGGGACAACAGTGAAGAAATGACACTTTGATTGAATGTACAGTACAGAGTGTCCAGCTTGTATAACAGTGTAAATTTACTGTCCCCTCAAAATACCTCAACACACAAAAATTACTGTCTACTCTGCTGGCAACAAAAGTGAGTTTACTTCTAAGTGAAAGAGTCCAAATTGGGCCAAAAGATATTTTGCGTGCGCAGCATTACTTTTGAGCACTGCCTTAACCCTTATGGGCATGAAGGGTATATATTTATATATGAAATCTAGTATCAATACAAATCTAGTATATTAAAAATATTATTTCATTCATTTAGGTGATTACGTCATTTACCTCTTTTAGGACTCCCAATAGCTGCTTTAGTCACTGAGCTAGTGGCAACACTGTCTTGAAGTTTTAAAAGACAGATCTGCCTCATGACCAACATGGAAGATCCAGCTGCTCTTCAAGGTTACTGCCCTTTTTTCTGGTTCAGGCATCAGAAGACCCGAAGAACATCTGCTAAAAATGTTGAAAGTTTATTCCAGCTTTAACAACGGCTCTACTAAATACATATGCAGTTTACACAGTTCCAGATGAAAACAGTGGTCTGAGGTTAGTTATGTGTTAGTCTTAACAGAAATGTAAATGAATGAGACCCTTTGTCCACATTAAGACTGGGTCAGCTCTGCTAAAGATAGCTGCTGATCTAGAACTATGTTAATACCACTCACCAGATATTTCGACTCATAACCCAGTCTATACATGTATGATTAAAACCAAATGATAGATTAGGGCCTGGTTTGTAAACAGGGGTCCTGGTGTTTCTTTAAAGATTCTGCTGTGTGGGGAGCCACTTCACTCTTCTTGTCAGGACAGGAGCACTCAGCATAATTAACAGGTGGTCCCTATGCATGCACCGCTGTGTCTCTGCAGTATGTGTGGAGCGGCACACACAGCTGCTCACACTCAGCCTGACTCGCTGGGACCCCTGCCAGTCAAACTATCACGAGGATGCTCTGGATCGCTCTCCTGACTCTTGTGATGCCCGGCCAGACTCCTGTCACGGCCTTTCCACTACATGGCTCCAACCTGCCTGGACCACCTGAGGATGGACTGCAAGAAGCTGAGCAGAAGTTTGCAGAGGTAATTTGACCAATTTGTACATGGATTTACCACTGGCACAGAGGGAACTGCTAGATTAACAATTCTTTGTAATGATTTTGGGAGTAATGCATTACAAAAGTAACGTCATTACTGTAATGCAATTCTTTTTACTGCAATAGTAATGTATGGCATTACAGCAAAAAATATAAAATAAAAAATTACTTGGTACAGATGTCAGTAATGCAAGTAACAATGTATTTTTAATTTAACCTGAAATGAAGAAGTGTATTTTGTTTGTTTGGATACTAATTCACCAAATACTCAGTGAGATTAGTGGAGGGGAAAAGTCATCTGCTAGGCCTAAAGTTACAGGATATCTAACACAATTTACCAGAATTTTACCCTTTGTCTGTTTTTGCTATGATTGCTTCTTGTATTGTGCCATGAGCCTTCAATGTGGCTATTATATTCTACTGTTTTTAGCCTGAAGCCAAACTCAGTCAGATAGCCACCACATCACCTTCCACTGGATGTGTAATGAGCTTTTTGAGTGTAATAAGCAACATTTAGAATGCCAAATCTGTATTTCCTGTTATTTTGATGAGAGAAACTTAAAAGTAATGTGATAATAGTGTAATGCCTTGCATTTCAAATACAATAATATCATTATTTAAACTAATTAATTTGAAATGTAACATGTAATAAATAATTTATTACATTTTTGAAGTAGCTTGGTGATGAAATAGTGATGATGACTCACTTTGGACAGCTTTGTTGCTTCATCCTCTGACTTGGGAGCAGCTTTTTGCAGTTGTGATTTGTTGGTTCAGGTAGTGGCTGGTTTTCCTTAAAAGCTTCTCAAATGGCTTTGCTGTTGACCCTCTGATAATTACCGCAGGATTAATTCAAGAGAATTTGCCACAAAAATCCGTCTAAGAGTACATGATATTACATGTGGATTTACTTACTTTACAGACAACCAGACATGAAGTGAGCAGTTTTTGCTTACTAGTTTGATTGAGTCAGGATAAATGTGTGTGTATGTGTGTGTTGTTGTTTTTGTTTTTTTTTTGCTTGGTAGCTGTGAGCTGTTCTCCTATCAGAGCTCAGATCCAGAGTTAAATCATTTTAATTGTGTTGCTCTGAAAACACATCTCAGATTCTTGTAAAGATAACATCATATAAAATGTCCAGATAACAAAAGTAATAAATTTCTGCATATTTGGCCTCCACTGGAGTAATGGCTGATGCATTGATAGTATTTATGAGCTCTCTGATCGTTTGCCACCTGGCTTCAGCCTCACAGTGATGAAACTCTCCACTGAATGCAGCAGCAGGAGACGTTTAGTCTGCAGAGGAAGAGTTATCTGCTGCTAACATGTATTGAAGTCAGGAGATAACAGCAGGCAAACTACTGGAGGAGCAGCCACACACAGACACCAGTAAACATGATGAGTGACACTTTTTTTAAATGTCTGATCCGCCTGTTTAAAACATCGGGTTTATTTGGTACTTCTGTTTTGTTTTTTGACAAAACTGATGTGCACAAGTTAAGCTTTGCATCAATTAAATAATTAAAGATGCACATATGCATAATTTTCTCAAATAATTTCTTAAGTATGTGTAATGATTATAGTCATTCACAGTGAAAGTAAATATTTAGTGTCATATGTGGTTTTTAATGTATAATATTTTATTGAGGTGAGCTATGCATATTTATATCACCCAAAAACAACAAACCAAACAGGGAGCCCTCTGTAATAGTCCTTTTCTTTGGATAGCACTCAAACCCAGAAAGGATTACAACTCCTGGCATACTGAATACAGTCTTTTACAGGGACGTTTGCAATGACTGGCATGGCATGGTGCCTGTCGGTGTGTTTATGTTCTGTGCAGCTCTGTCCTAACCTTGCAGAGTAGATGGACCTGCCTGATTCATTGTCTGAAATTATGCAGGCCCATCTTGCCAAGCTTCAGTTCTCTACAGCTTCAAACCAAAAGATGACCAATCAGGGGAAAAAGGTGGGAGCTGCAGATATGACAATAGCGGGAAGTGACTGCCTGTATGGAAACAATGTGAAGTGGTCTCCATGGATCTAAACATCTGCAGTTTTATCAGAAATTGACTCTATTTCTTCTTTTAAAGAGGAGCAAAGAAAATCATTTAAATATTTTCTTAAGGGAAATCATGTTTTTGCTATTCTCCCACTTGGTTTCAGTAAGAGTTTGATCTACCAACTGGATCCTCTGTTGGTGAAAAAGATGGGAAGGACTCCAAACCTCACTGTGATAATCATGTCTCCAGTGTTTGCCCTCATTGATGATTAAGCCAGAGAAGCCCCGGAAAACATGTTTGAGCAGGTCTTACCAGATGGACTGCTGAAATATTTCTGTGGTGTGTATATTGAACTGTCCATCTGGCGTGTCAGGTTAGGTCTGTCCTTGCCACAGACTGATAGTCTCCCAAATGTAACTGGACAGTGTCCTCAAAAAGTCACAGTAATTGCTTAACTGAGCTTAACTGAGGTTGGTAAAAAGGATTGCTTTTTGTTAATACAGAGAACCATGAAAAGAAGTTGTGTTAACTTGTGTTACTGAGACAAAAAGGGAGAAGAGAGAGTCCAAACCCCTCATAATTGAAGAGGGAAGGAAACAAGGGAGAAGATAACATACCTGTATGGCATTAAAACACAAACCTTTAGCCTGTTTTCAACCTAATGACAACTAAAGATCCTCAAAGCCAACTTGTTGCCCTGTGCAAATTTCAAATATTTTGGGATGTGCAAGGTAAAAATCTGTACGGTGGAACCCTCGTGATTGGGTGTGTCTGGATATTTGTTGCCAACTGGCCATGTGGACACATGCAACCTTGCAGATGTATCAAGTAAAAATAGGTTTAAGATTTCACATAACCAAACTTTGCTTCTAATGACAGTTTCCCCAAAAAGGCAGCATGTCTCTATGCACATCTCCATGTGAGCAGCCTCTCATTCTCGGGCCAGTTTGACATTAATGCCTCACTCAGTATGCCTTGCTGAAAAAAGTGGTAATTTTGTTGACTACTTATTTTTGGCATAGTTTTGATTAACAGCCTTTTCCCTTGACAAAAACTAGATAGTAAATAATGAAAACAAGTTAAAGGTGCAATGAGGAGAATCTATTACCGGCGACAGTAAGACTCTGCTACTCATGAGCACATACGGCGACTGTCGTAATGCTGCGTTCCAGTAACTTCGGAACTGGGAGTGACATCATCTCCGACTTATTGGCATTCCAGTTGAAGTCAGAAAAAAACATGCCGATCTACCAGGCTATTGTTAGCTGTTGTTAGCATAACCTGCTTTGTTGTTCACAAATATCACATGAAGAATGTGATTATCACTATGGCAACATTTTTGTAAATATATGTCTAACAATACGATGCATACAGCTGATCTAGAGCGACACACTCCAGTCAGAAGTGCAAATAAATGGATTATTACAGGAGCTAAATGAGTGTTCACACTGGGGGCATCCATCTTCGATTGTCAACACAGGGGTGGCGAGGTTTCATTGAGTTACGAGTAGAAAATTCCGACTTCGGGGGACGTTCCAGCTGCAGTTTCCTACTCGGAACTCAGAAATTCCTACTTCTGACTACAACTGGAACGCACCATAAGACGTGCCCAAGCCAAAGCGTGTTTGTTGTGATGCTAATAAAGCATCCAGCTCAGACCTTCCTCAGAACTGTGCATTGCTTTACAACTTCTTTTTTTCAACAACTTTCAGGATGCAAAGCGACAAGGTAATGTATCTCTTTCTAGTTTCGTAGCGGTAGTTTTTGGTTCCATGTAAGTTTATTAGATGAAGAAGGTGTAGCCATAACCTGTGCCATGGGGATGTGTTGAAAAACCCAATTACTTAAACTCAGTTTTCATTGTTTCAAAGAGTCAGGTGTATCAAAATTCCTTCAGGCTGTGAAAGTTGAGAAAGCCACTCAAGTTGACATTCTGGAGATTTTCATTTTGGACTTCATTTGGCTAGCCCACATACACATCAACAGTTCATGCTGGTTTGGACTCTCAGCCCCGGCTGTTCCACTGCCTCTGCCTCTCTTCGTGCACCCTCAGTTTTTCAAAACATGTAGTTCCTCTTTTGTATGTTCTGATTCAAACAGGTAAGTTTTTGAGTCTTCAGTCCCCAAGAAATCATTATCGTCCTCTTGGCCATAATCCTAAGTAGCAATCTTCTTCTGCTTGTAAACAGAGGCTTTGAATGGTTGACATGCTGAGAAGCACTTCCACAGTGGTTTGCACATGTGCCCAGCGGCTTAGTTTGGCAAGTATTTCTTTCAAAAATTAAATAAAATGCTAACCTTAGTCTAAAAATAGACAATGTAACATCACACAGTCAAATACAACAAGCACATATATTAACATCTAGAGTTTATCTGATGTCTGTAGACAGAGAGGCTAAAGCACTACATACAAACTCCTGGGGATTGACCTAAACTAAGCTAGCGTTTGGCTGTCCATAAGTCCATCTCTGTCTCGCTTCTGGATGCAAAGTCAAAAGAATGGTGTCTATCTGCTTGACGTGAACTTAGGAGTGAGGTAAGACATGAAAACAACAAAAATGTTGAAGTGTTCTTTAATTCAATTTATATTCAACACAGACAAATGTGACGAGGCCAGATTTAAGATCTGGGCATCCATTAGTGTGTTACAATGATAAATTGTTATTTTTGTCCTGTTGTCTCTTCCTGGAGGGATCAATCACTGGTGGATATATAAATATAAGAATGCATGAGTGTATATCTGTAAAATGAAGAGTATAGTCTCAGTCTGCTCTATTGCCAAGTGTCTTGGAATAACACTTGTTACAAATTGGAGTGAAAATAATTAAGACTGACTGATGGTATATTGATTGATTGATTGATTGGTTGATTGATTGATTATCCCTGGCAAAAAGGGATATGTTATACACAGTAGGTCATCAGATTGGGCTTGTTGAGCTTTTTAATAGGTGTTTAGTGTATTTGCTGCAATGAAGAAAATAGGCTAATAAAGAAAAAAAATGATACATAGATCCTAATTCCACCTAACAGAAAAAGATTGGTAATGGAAAGTTGAAAATTACAAGGAGCTGACCCTTGTGTTAGTTTTGCCTTTTTAGTACGAAGAGCTTGCTAACAAATGACTGATGTGCCTGATGGACCAGACTTTTATCCTAACCAGGATAATACTGTTATTTTCTATCGATATTATCTTAATCCTGCTTCTGAGTCATCATCACACTGATAAAGTTTATTGTTCTTCATGTTGGGATGTTGATAGATAAACACATCTGGTTGGCAGACTCCTGGTGTGCAAATTGTCACAGAGCTGCAGTAATCCTCAAAGTCAGGCAGATGCTGAGTCTTTGGAGCTTTTGTGACTACTGTTGAAACCTACAATTACTCAAGAGTAGTGATGTTTTTGCACCAAACTGTTATTAAAGGTTCAAAAAATGTGAGGAATGTTTACTGTACAGACTGTACGGCACGGAAAGGTAAGTTTATGTGAGCAGTATTGTTAAACCACAAAGATATCCATGCATCTTTATCATTTACCTGCAGCTTTCAGTAAAATAATATGAAAACAACAGGGATTGTATGAGGAATTTCTTTGATGTCAATTAAAATTAAAAGGTAGTCGAAACCAGCATTTCTCGGTCTGGGATCTGTGCCCCCTTTCATTGTCTGGAGCCCAGGGCGGATGGGTGCTGTAACTGAGTGAGAGGAGGGGTTCATACTCGAAAGATACAAAGACAAACAATCATTTACATTCATATTCACACCTAGAGGCCACTAACTGTCACCACTAAACCTAACAAGAATGTTTGGGCTTTGAGAGTAAGCTAGAGTATCAGGGGGGAGACCATGCATGCACAAGATCATACAAACTCCCCACAGAAGGATGTGTCTGAGATACACAGAGATTTGAACCAAAAACCGTCCTGTTATGAAGTAACACCACTATGCATTCCACAAAACATCCAGGTTTGAAGGTTTCTTGGAGGCACTTTTAACCCCAAATCTGACACACCAGATGGACAGTTCCATATATCCAGTGAAATATTTCACTGGTCCATCTGGAGAAGAGCAGATGAACATGTTTTCAGAGAGCAGAATCTTCAAAAACAACATCAGCTGGTGATTGGACCATCATTCGGCCAGTCACACTTATCACAGACCAATCCATATCAAGCCACAGCATGACGTAGCAGCTCGACCCTGTTGTTAGCCATTAGCTTAATCAACTTACAATAAATCATACCGCACAGATGTACCGCATAATTTACCACTTATATGCGACATGAACCTCATCAATGACAATTCTCACCAAGTTCTCTAAGTAATCTTCTGAGGTGAGCATATTTCATCAGGTATTGCTGAGTAACCATGACTACCACAGACTAACCGGCATCATCCGCAAAGGATTGATGCATCTCTTCCAGTGTCCTAGCAGTGATTCTTTGTCAGAAGAAGAACCAAGAGCCCAACTTTACATAAACAACTTAATGAGGATAGTTAAGATCACTCCTTTTATTAAGTTCACAAAACAACAAATTTCATTTCATGCCAGCGATTTTAAGTTTTCATTATTATCGTGTACTTTAGCACTTTGTCAGCAAGATACTACTCACCTTAGCATCTCTTGCTCTATAGTGATATAAAATACGAACACCTCTGCATCTATAAATGTCATATTTAACATTTAATGAGCACACAGACATGCCAAAATGTGCGTTTACTTTCCATTAGTCTGATTCTTTGAAAAGAGCAGGATATGAGACATTTGATGTTGATTATGTTTTAAACATGGTTCAATATTAATAATGTGTACACTATTATATTGTGGGCATAACATTTTATGCCTTTCTTTCATTCAGTTACAATTATTTTCATGCACTGATTGGTATTCATGTTGATAATGAGTGAACAGATTTATTTAAATCCTCACTTCCAACATCGGTTTTGCTGACGTAACTTTTACTGGGTTGTTAATGTTTAAATTGTCTGAAAGGAACAACATTGTCATGATAAACAAGCACTTTGAAGATGTGCCTTTTGTAGTCCATCTTAGGGAAGTTGTGGTTTCACTGCAGCAGTGACATCCGCACATGATGACTTAGCGAAGTGAAAGTGTAGTTGGATTCTCTCTACACAGCAGTTTCCTTTCCTTGTCCTTCGGAATTCTCCTTTCTTCTTTCCTTAATCTTATGACATTCTCTATTAGGGTTAGGGAAAAGTGGTTGGGAAAGGGCTTGGGAGGTGACTATTCGACCGTAGCCAGAGTTCTGACTACTTTATGGTCTATTTCCCCACATGGGTCCAGAGTGCTTTGGTGAATTCACATGTCCACTCTTCCCTTATTGGTCACCAACCAGCACCAAATTGTCAACAATAGCATGCATTCTATATTCTGTGCTATGCACTTGGCTTACCACTGTGAAACACTGATGAAACAACAGCAGGATGTCATACTGGTCATTCTGTCAAAGGGATGGGGGAACAAAGAGTTCCAGGCAGTCATGAAGTAGATTGTTTTTTTCTTTTTGAAAAATTATATTCAGCAATGAATCTAAAATTCCTTTTTCAAACAATTCCTTGATAAAAAAAAAGAGTCACATTTAAGCTTCATTTTGACCAAAAGAGAATGTGACAATAGACCAACTTCTTCTCTTGTTTTCTTGAAGTTAGCATCCAATCAGGGCAGCAAAATGTCAACATGAGAAAAGATTGTAAGATTGTTGCCCAAGAGTTTCTCAAAGAATTACAAAAAGAGAATTTCAGAAATTGAGTGTGTCCTATTGGGACACCTGGGGCAAAAACTGCTTCTTAATGGGACACAAATGAATTTATAAATAAAAAAAATGAGAAATTCATAAATAACTTCTTGTTTTTTATTTGACCACTTTACTTTTTTCTCCTTATTTCTAAGGCTTGAGCAAACCCTTTCAAGTGTGAAAAGATTTTGTCATTCATTGGTCTGTTTGTAACTGTTCTTAAATTCTGTGGATTCCAAATTCCTATTCTTTTTTTGTTTTGTCTCTTTATCCATACAACTTTTAATACATCAATCTGACTGCACTGTGGTATTAATATTCTGACAGCCAGTGCTGTCCTAAAAATGAGATGTCTTTAACTTGGTTTTGCTTGAAGACATTAAGGTTCAACATGAATTGTTACAATGAAACCAAAGAGGCAGAAATGGCTTGAAGGTACAAGGGGTAACAGTGGGAGAGGGGAAGTCCTGACTTCACAGACTTTTTGTGTTGTGCTTTTAAGTCCCCTTTCATGCAGAGAAATTATGTAGAACACACTAAAGGGCATACAAAACTTGGAAATGCATAATATGAGCTCTTCAAAGCTGCAATAATGTGAACAATTAAGTTTGGGTGCCCTGTATTCAAATAGCCTAGCGTGCACCTATATGTAAATTAGTTAGTTGCAGTGACCATCTTTTATATACCCGTGTTGACTTTATATGTTTTCTTTTTTCAGGAATATCTTCAACACTTCTATGGCTACAAGCCGAGGTCACAGAGACAGAGGAGGGCTGCAGAATCTGACTTGACAACCAACCTCTGTGATAAAGTCCGGGAGATGCAGCGCTTCTTCGGTCTGCCTCCGAGTGGAGAGCTGACTAACGAGACTTTGGCGGTGATGAGGAGGCCTCGCTGTGGCCTGTCAGATGTGGAGCAGTTTGAAGAAACAATTCGCTGGAAGAGGAAGACCCTCAGCTACAGGTCTGAGATGATGACAGAGATGACAGGGCAGTAGATGGGATTCAAATGCAAAGCAAACATGTTGTATCAGGTCAAATCACTGCTTACAGCATTCTAAACCATCTTATTACGCCTAAAGGGAGAGCTGTGCTTTCTTCTGAACGCTGACAGAGGCACAGCACCGTGTACACAATAACAATGATTACATCTTAAATGTTCAGCAGGTGTTATTTTCACTGTTTACCACCTGAAACCTGGACAGTACTCTATGTCCCAGAGGACTGTGAAAAGGCTGTCTGGATCTATAGATTCAGATTCATCCAAATACAGCCAATCAGTGAGCTTTAATTTCACTGAGTTGTTCTTCTATCTAGGATTGCAGGCTATAAATCCCCCATTCCATCCTCCAAAGTCCACAAAGTCTTCAGAGCAGCATGGAAGATCTGGTCCAATGTTGCACCCATGAGGTTTCGTAAGAGGAGCAGGAAGGAAGCAGACATCGTCATCTCTTTTCATGATGGAGGTAAGATCTGACTATGTTTTAGAAGCACTATTCACCCTGTTTCATTTACATATATCATTGTGAGTGTTGTTTGAATCTGTAGTTATATTTGAAGTTTTGTAAATGCCTTGTTGGTCCTTCTTTTATTTCTTGTTTTTTTTAATAACCATTATTGGAGCCACAATTATGCTGTCTTATGATTGGCATGATTTACAGATAAATGGAAAAGTGGTAACTGGTATATAATATTAATACAGCAAACCACAATTGTATTTTTGATATTCATCAACATTATATGTGGTGATAAAGAAAAATAAATGCTTCCAAGTGCTTAATAAATTATAACATGTAATTGTCTTTCCACCAGTATTTAAAAATATTTTTAAAAATAATGTAACAGTTATATTATTGAAAGCACTGACTTTGAATCATATAATTTTCTCTGTTCCTAACAAAAATGTTTACTCAGTATTATATCTGTACAGTCCCACAAAATCCATCTTTTCTCCATTGTAAGTTTCTGTATGGGTTCAGCAGATGAGGCGGCAGGGCATTATGGGGCACTCCTTTCTCCTTTTCGTTAATAAAGCATGGCCCAGTGTCAAGCTAAAGAAAATAATAACAGAAGCGACAACCTTCCTTTCCTGAACTTTTGGAAATGCTTTTGAGTTATTTCTTCTGTTTGTAAGGTTCCAAACATAAAAGGACTTTTCCAATTCTCTTCCAGAGAGAGATTCAAAAAGTCCTTTTAGGTAAGGAACCTTCTTCCTTGGTTTACTCTTAATAAATGCTTGCATTTGTGAATCTATGTTAAATTTCATTAAAAGCTATTAATGCTGTGAATGCATGGATTCCACTGTGGTGGACAGATGCATAATCCCCTCAAAACATAACATGTTGAAAGAAAAAAAGATCATGGTTTTTCACTTGTTTGAAAGTAAAGCAAATATTTTCAAAAATGTTATCTTGTGATTTAATAATTAATGCGTGAAAGCGTTAAGCTTGCAGTGTGATTTTTGAAACCTATTAACGTGTGAATCACTTGTGCAAATGAAATTATTCCTGGTGCGTCAAGGCTTTATGAATTGCACTGGGCTTCATCATTTCAACAAAGAAAGTTCATAATGACGTTCAGAGAAGCAGGGTCACCTTATGTCTGGCAACAGCCCAGGGTTTTATCAAGCCAGCTTACTCTAGCTTAGCTTAGCCTGAATATGTTGAGCTTGCTGATCTACTCAGTCTAAAATGATCCCACATTGACTGTAATGTTTGTCATGTTTTCCTGCAGATCATAAGGATGGTTCACCTTTCGATGGTAAAGGAGGGATCCTGGCTCATGCCTTTCTGCCTGGTTATGGTATCGGAGGAGACGTTCACTTTGATGCTGATGAAGAGTGGAGCTTTAACTCTACAGGTAACAGAGAGACAACTGAAAATCGAGACCTCAGACTTTTGCTGCGATGTTGAGACAGTCTTTTAGGAAATAGTCTTGTTGATTCAATCACAAGACAGAAATTGATCTGATGACACAGATTCATTAACCTGACACGCCAGATAGACTGTTCAATATAAGAACAGGGGCGTGCTGGTATAGCAGAGTGGTAAGCAACTAGGCCTGATTCATATGCATGCTTCTGTTTGCAGTGTCCTCCCCTACTCTCCTCAACCTTCTTCACAAGCTATTCACTGTTTCACTCTTTCTTCTTCCAATAAAGGCCTAAAAATGCCCCAAAAGCAATCTATCTATAGGTATCTAAAGGTACTTTTATTGAGAAAAATTCTTTTTTAGCCCTTATCTGTCCTCACAAAATCTCTATCCAAAGCTAGCTTAAAAGCACAGAATGCAAATCATAACACAATGTATAGACTTAAAGAAGATGGTCTATCTGGCCCACAGCTCATTGAAAAGCAATATCAGGCAGTTGATTGGATGATCATAACTTCAATAACATTCATTACAGACAAATCAGAAAATGAAGTAGGCAGGAGGTACTGCTGCAGTAAAGTACATAACGTGAGCCACTTCTGAGAACAAACTCGTGCCAAAGCATGAAGGAAGTGGACTTAACAATATCTTTACCATTGAAAATGTCATGGTTGTAGCCAGTTTTGTTTAATTGGTATGTTTATATCTCTGGGTCCTTGTTGAAACATTTTGTTTCCTATGTTTCTTTCCATTTCTGTTTTATTTTGTGGTGTCTTCTCTGTTATTTCTTGTTTTACTACCTGTCTCGTCTGCTCTGATTAGTTCACCTGTGTGATTTGTCACACCTGTTTGCTGGTTGTGATCCCCCGGTGTATTTAGTCTCTGTGTTCCCTCTTTCCTTTTTCTGTTCATACATCCTCCCTGCCATATTCCCTGTGCAAGTGGTCAGTGTTTCTGGTGTTTTTTCTTTGGTGGCAGTTTGTTTGATTTTCAACTTTTGTAAGACACTTTCTTCTGAATTTCAAGATTTTTTGTAAAGCGCTGTTTTCTTTTTTTTTTTTTTTTTTGAGTCTTTTTAGTTTAAAATATATCTCCTTGTGTTTCTTAGGTAACATATTTGCCCATGTGACAGACAAATGCTTTCAGTATTATCTGTTTCATGTAATAAATAAATGTGGTCCAGGTCTGATAAAACTGCTTCTGAAGCTGTTAGCATCTATGCTAAAACCTGTACAAGCAATCTCTTCCTGATGTTTGCCTGCTTGTAGCGTCCACCTTGTCCTTTCTTGGTGCATGCTGATTGGGCCATGTTTCCGCAGTTCAGCCTGAGATGCTTTGACTAAGAGCTTTGCAAAATGGGTCTGCCTGATAAGACATTGAATCATTGCTGCTCTACAAAGTTAGGTAATCATGGTGGAGTGAATAAAACATGAGAAAATTGGATTTAAGAGTCTGTGACAGTTTCAAATGTCTTTTCTCAGAACTCCAGAACTTCAAATCATTCATGATTTCTGATGACTCGTCTGCACCACCAGCACCATTAACCCTGCTTTATACATTGTTGTTTGAAGTTTAAGGGTGCAAACCCTACATTCTGAGGCTCCAGAGTCAAGGGACGGCTTTGTGATCAGACTACCATAGTGGTTCAAGTATTAACTGGAGGAGCAGTGCCTGCTGTCCATAACCACGACTGTTTGGAAAAATGCACCATGAATTTATCAGAGATTGGTCAAGGGTCTGGAAAAAACCATCACTTGGTCCAGGTCTGGGCCGAGGTTCGCCCTTTGGGGATGCCTGCGTTAGAACTTGTTTATGTTTTATTTGTGTTCAGCTTATGGCAGCCAGACAGCAGTCTAGTAAGTGGAGATATAAAAATGCAATGATGTCACTCATTCATTCAGCCTTTTCTACTTAAGACATCTTCCAGTGCACCATGAAAGTACAGTTCTCTGAGCCACTACCACACCCGACTGGATGCATGTCATCAAATGCATGAATTTGTATCCATGATGCAACCAGTGTTGGTTCAACTGCATCTGCAGAAAGATGACATCCAGCTCATCCGACTGGGCTTTCCACCTGAACAGTCTTAGGTGGGCTTTACACGAGTACGAATTTGTAAGACTCCGGTAAAATAAACTACCTACTGGTGATATTGACACACGGAGACGCGTATTTGTCCATGACTCAGCATCTGTTTTGAAAACGGGTCTGCAGATGGATATCTGCGTATCTGTCTTCATGCCGTAGTTGGTAGAAACAGATGAGTCCGAGAAAGACGGTGACCTCATAGCACCCCTCCTCCTCCCCGCTCCCCAACCCACGCTGTCACACACACCAACAACAACAATGGCGGCAGCTGGGCTGATTCTGATCTTGTTCCAGCAGCTATAAATATTGCTACAACATTTATACCAACATTTGCTCACAGAACACCAACAACAACAGCTACTGTTTCGAGGTAGATTCCACGTCAACAAGTGCTCATGCAGAGACGCAGCATGTTATGCGTGCATGAGCACTTGTTGACGTGGAAGTGGAATCTACCTCGAAACAGAACCAGACGGGCAACCCGACAGGATTTTGCGTGGATTTTGCATTGTCATGTAAATGCACAAGCCTATGTACAATACGATGTATAAACAGCGATACATGTTTTGAAGCTGACGCCAAGACAATATGGGGCCGTCCTCGTGTGAGGAGGGCCTTAGAGACTTGAGATGCCTGCGCAGTATTGACATACTAATATTAACACCATCCCCGTTTTTAAAAAATCTGTATTTCACAGTGTCCTGAACCGAGGAGATGGTGAATGCAACATAAAAAACTTTTTTTTTTTTTTTAACACTTGTTTTGAACTTGGGCTGTACAAATAAAGATTGATTGACTGATGGAAATTAGCTGGTCAGTTAATCTGGTACTGATCATCTCTTCTTGAGCTGATGTGATTTTTACACCCTCCCTGATGTAAATAAACACAATGAACTAAAATAAATACAACAGTAAACACCTTCACCTTCTCATTCATAATTCAACAAACTGTTGTAGCTTCATAACTGTCTGTGTCCTACCCCTCCACATTTTGTTTTTTTTCTCCAGGTTTTAACCTGATGGCTGTAGCAGTCCATGAATTTGGTCACGCACTCGGCCTGCCCCACTCCTCTGATCCCGGGGCCATCATGTACCCTGCGTATAACTTTGCCCCCACTCATGAACTCCAACTTTCCCTGCGTGATGTCAAAGATGTCCAACACATGTATGGTAAGGTAAAATGTTAAGGTGTTTTTTCATTTTATTAAAAATCTGTTTTAAGATGCTACAAACTGGCCACTGCTGTGGTAAAAGTTTGTCAACTGACAGCTCCACTGAACATGTGGCAGCTGAGTGGAACTTTGGAACTAAAATGTCAGGCAGATGAAGATAAAGGCACCTTAGTTAGACTGCACTGACAATCCCATTTTAACATGTTGAACAGTGTGAATGTTTTCAAATAGTTTTTACTATGCTTCTCTACATAAAGAGCATGCAGATGCAAGAGAATGGAACGTCACTAACTGAGTGGGAATCAGCAAAATCAACAGTAATAAGAGGGGAGTAAACAATCAAACATTAGAGGTAATTAGTATTTATTTAGTATCTGTTTCTGAAACATTAGTAGAGATAACGTCAGGTTTATGATGAAGGCGAGGTGGTGATGCAACAGTAACTGAAATCAAATCACTGAACTAACATGCATCCAGGTAATAACGAAGATGAACATAATCTCTTCTCCCCAGACTGTCCTCTTTTATTTTTCCAGAGAATTTTTTTCATTAAACCAAACATATAGATCTTAAATGATGAGGCACTGAGGAAAAATGCTCATGTATCCTTTCTTGTAGCTGACACAAAACTAAGAGAAGTCCAATTATAGCTGCTAGTTTTGCAATGAATAATCTTGAAGAAGTTAATTTAATAGATTTAAATTGATGAGGTAATTGAATTGATTCCATTTGGACATTCATTGATGCTATTTTTCATTGAAATAAAGGTATATGACCTGTTCTTGTGTCACTTTAAAAAAAAGAAACCGATGAGCTTCTGTAATGTCACAACATTTATTACCATCCAGTTTGGCATTTATTTAACAATCTTGTTTTGATGGGAGAATCTCCACATCTCAAAGATTCTCACTGGGGTCAAGGTCTGGACTCTGTGGTGCTCAATCCATGTGTAAAAATGATATGTCATGCTCCCTGAACCACTCTTCAAAATTTAAGCCCAATGAATCCTGGCATTGTCATATTGGAAACTGTCCGTGGCATTGGGAAAGAAAAAATCCACTGAAAGAATAACCTGGTCATTCAGTATATTCAGGTAGTCAGCTGACCTCACTCTTTGGGCCATAATGTTATTGAACCTTGACCTCACAAACTGCAGCAACCCCAGATCACAGCACTGCCCCCACAGGCTTGTACAGTAGGCACTGGGCATGATGGGTACATCACTTCACCTGCCTCTCTACTTACCCTGATGCTCCTATCACTCTGGAACAGAGTAAATCTGAACTCATCAGATCACATTACCTTCTTCCAGTCCTCCAGAGTCCAATCTTTATGCTCCCTAGCAAACGGAAACCTTTTTCCCAGCTAGCCTTACTGATTAGAGGTTTTCTTAAGGCTACACAGCTGTTCAGTCTCAATCCCTTGAGTTCCTTTTGCATTGTGGAAATGCTCTTACTGCCACTATTAAACATACCCCTGAGTTCTACTTTTGTTTTTCTTCAATTTGATTTTGCTAAGCGTTTAAGTTATCACCAATCATGATCATTCAGGATTTTGTACTGACCACATTTCTTCCATGGTTGACGAATGGTTTCCGACTGTCTTTCTGTCTTTTGCAGTTAATCCATCTGCAGTGCAGAATGACTCAAAATCCCTTGAATGTCTCAGGCAACACATTACAGGGAAGTCTGTCCCAGTAGACTTGTCGTAGTGCATGCTGCCGCGCATCAGCAAATGTTTGAAATTATCAAATAAATAATTTCTACTGAAACTCTTTGTTACAAACAATGTTATCAATAGATTTATAAAAATGTCTAAAGATGGCAAAAATGCTGTACCTGTTAGACTTCAAACTCACCTGAATGCCACTGACAGTGACCATGATGAGGCCTCTGTGGACTGAAATTATACAATATTTGTAAATGTTACTTTAAAATGGTTTATTACATGTGATGTATTTTGCAGAATAAGTTGCATAAAAATTAAATTATAGTTTTACAGAAATCTGTGTGTGGGCCCAATCTTACCTTTTTTAAAAGCAATTCTGGTTTGCATTTTTGTCTGAATTCTTTTTAAATTATGTGTTGAGCTTTTCTCTTTGAAAAAAATGTGGTCATGTTTTAAAATTTAAGCACACTTTATTTGTGTAGGCTTGTCGTTTCCTAGAAGTAGTTTAAATTAGTCATTTAACTCCTGATAAAAGAAAAAAAAACATCAATTTAGATATTTTAGTGCTTTTGTTCCCACAGCTGTGATGTAAACACACTTGAACCTCAACATCCCCATTCTGAGTAGTTTTAAGCAACTTGTGGACAAATAGTCATTTTGAAATTCTGTAGCCCATCGATTTCAATATCACTGCACATGAAAAATCTGCTTGTCTGAGATTAAAAGAAAGAAAACAATATCTTTGTAATTTGAAAACATAATGAACGCCATTCAACTCCAACATCATTGATTGTCAAATCATCTACCTGTGTATGATTCACGTGTTTACTCATATTTTTTGCTTCATTTTTGCTGATGCTATTGAATATTTTTTATCAAAAGAGTCCAAGCACATTATCTCTACAAGTCTCCTCTGCATTATTTAAATTTCTTAGTGAAACATCACATGCAGGAAGCTAAAATAATAGATATTCTGCAAGAACAGCCATTGAGCATACATAATACTATTGTAATGTGGACAAAAAGACATGTTTATGCACTCCAAACACCAAAGAACGCTGACAGTGAGATTCAAATGTTACTGATAACAAAGAAACTGTTGTCTGTCTGTGATTTGTTCTGAATATGTTTGCATGCTGATGACATGCTGATGGTCTTGCTATCTTAAGAAAGCTGTTTTTTCTTTCTTGGAAACACAATCTCATAGTTGTAAGTACTTTTATTTTGTGTTTAAAAAAATCTGCTTTCCTTCAGGTATCAGCCCCAAATTTGCTTCAATTTTCTCCAAGAAACCTCCTCCAAGAACACCGGGCAAATGTGATCCAGATTTATCTTTTGATGCAGTGACAGAGCTGCAGCAGGAGGTCCTCTTCTTCAAAGACAGGTACAGGAGTATCTCTGTAAAATATATGCTTATGTCATTAAGACTTACACACATGATAAGTTTACAAATATATAAATTAAACAAAAAAGTAAATGTGAGCCTTAAGGCAGAGGTCTAATTCTCACAAAGGACCCCATCTTGTGTGCCAAATGTTTTGACATGTAGCGCAGGTGTGCCCCTTAATTTCTGTTTGACATAGGTGTCATTCATATGCTCACTCTTCTGTTTGTGCCCAGGGCTGTTTGTCTGAAAATGAGGAGCAGTAAAGCACAAAGCTAGAGTGTTTCTAACTTGAGAAGGCAGAGATTGACTATGCTTTATACGTCCCTGTACCTGGTCTATAGTCTGTGGTCAGACTGTTTTTGCCATTATGAGGACACATTAAGGTGATTGTCACAAATCCAGGAGATCAAAACACAAACTTTTCTGAGTTTGTACAGGAGCACACCTCACCATTATTTGGCATTTTTGTTAGATTCAGTTAAAAGTTCATAACAGGATAGCTAGCTGAGAGATAGTGTGGAACTTTTTTTCCAGAGCTCTTCAACGTGTTACATAAAACACTTAATGCTAAATATACAGAAAAAATTAAAGATGTTTTCTGTTCTGAATAATTTTCTCAAACATGGATCTACATCAACGATATTTGTATGCATACTTGTGAATTTCAGCAATAATTATGCTCACAGATAAAAAAAAAAACAGGCTGTTATGTGTGTTTTATGCAGGCAATAGGCATACAGACATTTTCCTGCATGAAAATGAGAAAATAACTGCTTTAAGCTAACAGTTTACTGATTTACAGTAAACAGATACCAGTGATATAGATACTTAACTAGGTATCTCTCTGCAGAAGTTTGGACTCACATTTTGGATGATTTCTGATGCTTTGGATGCTTCACTAAAACAAATCACCTTAATCTGAGCATTATCATTTACCATATTTTGATTAGCATGTGTTGTGTGACTGTAGGGGCGCAATAACAGGAGAGGAATTAAATAATCCATTAAAAGACCAAACATCTAAATCTGCTGGGTAATGGCAAAACACCAATCACCTGGCATGTACCAGTTTAAAGAGATCTGCTCCTGATTGGTTTGATCTATTTTACCCCGAAACACACCCATGCATAATGAAGGCAAATAATCCATGCCCTTAGTGTCCCATGCCTGGCTTTGTGTCAAAAACATGAGTCCTCATAATAGCAAAATACAGGCCAATATGCCCTAAACATGCTAAACAGAACACTTTGTGCTACAAAATAGCACGAAGTCTGGTCTCTCACCTGCACAGAGACATAAACATACAGTAAGGTGGGACAGACAGTACTTTGCCATGCAGCAAACAAATGCTTTATGTGTTCATACATAACATCAACAACTCAAGAATCAGCTGATGGTATGACACTAAAGAAGAGTTTGCCCGCCCTGTTACGATTTTCAGCATCAGAGGCCTTGTAATACTTCCATGCTGGAGGCAGCTGTAGGTGGGGTCGTCATGTTATCAGGCTGTCCGTGCTTCCACGCGTACATACGTAATGCCAGTTCTTCCGAAGTGAAGGGTCAAGCACGCCTTGAGGATTTTTTAAACTTTGCACAAATTCCTTCTTTCACTGAAGGACAGATGAGATCATTGGACAAAGGTCAAGGTCATGAAGGTCGTGTACCCCCCATGTTTGTAAATACTGCATGAAAATAAAGCTTCGAGCTTTGATTTTTTTTTTTTTTGCACATTTCCGAGCTCTACCTAAGTGGTAATGTTTTTTTTTATAATAAAGTTTAATATCATGGGTGTTACTGAGGCATATTAGACATAATATTATATTTATTATTATATTTAAAATATATAATATTATATCTTTTATTTATATTTTAATTTATATCATTCTTATTTATATATCTTTATGCCTGCTATATAATTCTGCTAATAGAGTCCTGATTTCCTTTAGGGAGTCTTACTTGGGGATTAATAAAGTTAATCTAATCTAATCTAGAAATACTGACTAAATGCTTAAACCCAAAAACATACTGGAGAGTGACATTGACAATAAATTTCATAATTTAACAGTTTTCTGCGGTAATTGTGTGCCTTATTGCCTTACTAAAAATGACTCTTTAAGTTTGTGGTGTTTGCTTGAGTGTAGGGTTTGATACATTTTTTTATTGTTACTATTTCTTGTGCAAGCTAATCCAAAGAAATATGTGTGGTCTTGATTTTCCTTCATAATAAACCTGATTTTGTGTTTCCTTGGCTCAATAGAAAATAAATAAATAAATAAATATCTCATTGTCATTTTCAGATTTATGTGGCGCAAACATCCTAAATTTGATGAGACAGGAATCACCCTGATCAGCAGTCTGTGGCCGGACAGTGTTCCTTCTCACCTGGACGCTGTTTATGAGAATGTGGGCAGGGGCGTTATTGTGTTTTTTAAAGGTAAGAGTTTGAATACATAGATATTGAGGAAGACACAGAGTCTGTGATATCGCTTTTAACACATTACACACTTTTGCAGCCTGACCCAATGTTTACAAGCTCCAGGTGAAGCATATCTTTGCTGTCAACATTAAGATGGTTGTCACACCTACAGTTCAGTTACTGAGTTCTGAAACTATTGAAAAAAAGAGCTGCAAATGTCCATATTTCCCTCAGATAAATTCATGCTCACACGCTAGTATTTTGAAAAGGGCTGAATTGCACCAGTGCTGTCCGAGACTCATAAAAGGCCAGAGCCATCCTTATGTCATTACATAAGAGGCAGCATTGCTTTGACTGCGAGTCAGGCTATGGGAAGAAAGCCAGCATGCTACTCTCAACATGATATAACTAAGAAGCACTCAAAGGGCTCTAATTTCGTGGCGCAGCGCAGGGGGCGCAAGCTTGGCGCACCCCACGCAGTGTTAATTTAGATGCACTGGCGCTTGCTGCGACAATTTGGTAGACCGTCTGCGCAGAGATGGGTGTGACGGCGCACCAGGGGGGAGGTGAAGGCGCACCTGGGGGAGGTGCCGACAGATTCATGTTGGCGCAGTGACAATTTCGTGCCAAAAAACAGTGCAGAAAGTGCGCTGAAAGCACGCCAGCTCCAACCTGGTCTAACCTCAGCGCAGGGCGGAGCGCACCCTCCGCAGCTGTAATTTGGTGACAAGCGCACATGTGCGCACGCCTCAGAGGCAGGTTTCCAGAGTGTCAGGCACATTTTAATGCAATAAACAATCACAGCAATCACTATTTAATGTAACCGTCTGAACCAGCATATACATTTGTATCTATATTAACTGTCCCGTCACGTCTGATGTTTGGATTAAAGCCGTTTGTCATAATAGAAACTTCACCTGACGGCAGCTGGAAGTTTGATGCACATCTTACAAGTCAACAATAAACAGCCTTAACATCTGATACTGAGTATATATCTGGCTTCTCTCATTTCATTAAATTCAAAGAAAAGAGGGAGAAAAAAGACGAAGAAAAAAGAGAGAAAATAAATGTCTGTCACTCAGGATTTACCCGTGATTTCCCATATTCCTCTATTTTAGTCTTTATTTTTAACGTGATCTAAAAAGATAGAGTAGGCTACATCATTGCAAGGAGGATGAGGAGGAGACACTAGGAGAGTATACAGTATATCACTAAAGGCTCTGCTATTTGGCGATGACAAACCAGGAGTGCAGGTGGATCACAAGTATTATGAATGGATAAGCCAGCGGGTGTGAAACTGTCTCTTATTTTTTTTACTCCTATTAATGACAAAGGAACAGATTACATCTGTCCCGGGAGCTGGCCCACATGGAGGCGCGCCCCGCTGTCCATTCCTGCTGAATGAGAGCAGCTCTGACCGTCTCCAGCAGCGGGGATCATTCAGACCAATCAGACGCTGCGCCTCGGCCGCAGCGCATTTAAAGGCGAGGAGAGGCGCTCATTTGATTGGTGAAGACGGCGATCGGCTGTGTTAATCCCACTCACGTCTATTCTCCTCCCTCTCTGGATATGCGTGGAGAGGCAGAGACGTGGGCGTGGACGCGCAACCTCTGCGCCCCTGTGCGCCATGAGTGTGCCTCTCTTGGCACTGCAGGAAACTTGCAAAGTGCGCTGGTCACACCCAGTCCGCGCGGCGAAGGCCGGCGCAGGCAAGTACGCCTGCGCTTGCGCCTGTTCTACGAAATTAGAGCCCAAAGAGCGCAAACCCCCACCAAGGTAGCTCACATATTGCTGTTTCATCTGTCAACAATAATTCCATAATAAAGTTATCATCAAAATTTGATTCATTGACCCTGAAAACCCACACCTAGCACTCAGAATCATGGTGATATCCTTTTTAGTTAGCAAGTTATTGAGCGAAATGTTTGTTTGCTAATGGCGGTTATCTGGATCACCACCAAAATGTAATAATTTTTAATTTGGGCCATTACCAACATCTCCTGAAAATTTCAGCAAAATCTGTCCAGTAGTTTCTGTGTAATCTTGCTAACAAACAAACAGACAAACAAACATATGCCGGCAATAGCAACCTCCTTGGTGGAGATGATAATGACACTAGTGGATATTGAATGTCCTGTGTAAGCCTGGATTTCCACGTAGAGCGAATGTGCCACACACCGAAGTGCTGTGGTTTTGGTTCAACCGAATGGCTGGCGATATCACTGGAAGTGCCACTCCACGCAGGACTGTGCAGCTGGAAGGGGGAGGGCACTGGATCCCCAGAGAGCTCAAGCTCTGATATGAATTACGAATCACACAGTAAACAAAATATGTTATAAACTGAGGAAAAAACACTACATCACTTAACTTGTCTAACTTTTCTGGCACTGTAATCAACATAGACAAAAAATATTGAACGCATTTTACTTACTTGAATCTTGAGAAATTCAGTCCAGTAAAATGAAGAGGTGAGCCTGGGGCCAGACCCATAAACACATTTACCATCCAATGGCAATGCAGGGTTAAACAATAGGACTCATTGATCATGTAAATGTTGTCTTCTGAAGAAAAAAAAATGCTGTTGTTTTTTGAGGTACCTTAACCTGATGTAATATTACAAATGGTGGGTCTTACAGGGTTAAGTAGCGTTTTGTTATCAGCCTCATAACCTGGAAGCTGTAATGCCATCATTTTTACTGCTGGTGCTTACTACAGCAGTGTGCTGAATTAAACGTCAGTTCTGTACTCACTGCAAATGAAATGCTCCAGGGATCAATAGAAAACAAGTTGATGCTACTTCTTTCCATCCAGCTTGACATTGCTGTTTGTGCCAAAACAGGGATCAATTGCTGCATCCAAATACATATCCCGAGCAGGGATGCCCACGTGCTTTGGTACAACCCTCCAAGGTGATCTGGATCTGAAAACAACCCAAATGAACCTGACACTAACCTAACTATATTGCAAGTGTAGACTTAAAGAGCTGCAACTCAGTCCATGCGCTATGTACACACATTTCATCTTACCTGTAAGAGTTGTATTTATCTTCCTTAAAGATAGAAGTAGATCCTGTTAGAGATTTAAGTTAATAACTAAGTGTGTGGTGGCGACACGGAGGAGGGGTTACCCTCTCTTTTCAGCTCCACCAGCCACTTATTGAAATGGTGCCAACATGTTAACAATAGTTCACACAGTGTCCTCTCTCATGCAGTAAAAAATAATGATTTGATCATTTTTGGCCGCTGTTATTATAACATTAGTGTGTTGCCCAAAGGCACGTAGCACTCAGTAGATTGTGGCATGGATGTCTGTCTTTCGCTATTTAGGCAATGCGCAATCCTGGTGCAACGCCAAAAACTGAGCACAGTGCCTCGATTACACATGGGTGTGTTCTGGGTGTAACGTGTTGGACAAATCAAAGAGTTAGCTCATACTTCTAAAGTGTATTTCCACAAAATTGTTGTTGCATAACTCAGCCAGTACATATTGTAAATACTCTATTCCTATTCCTTACCTTAATTTTAATTTAAAAAGTTTTAAAAGTTTTTTACTTTTTTTCATTTTTCCGCTTCTGTTCTGTTTCTATATTCATATACACTCTACTGTGTATCTAATCTGTCCTTAGAGAGTAAAGTAAACATGTCTGGCCAATAAAGTTGATTCTAATGTCTGAAAGCAGGAGTGGGTACAGGGGCCAGATCTTTAAAAAAAATCTGTTAGATACACCATAATAACTAACACAAATTACATCTCATTTTAGAAGAAGGTTGAATGTATGGTGCACAATGAAACATACTATATACGTCCATATATAGTGTATTTTTAAGTCATATATGAATATGCTGAATGTGATATGCTTGACACGAAAACCGAAGCCATTTCAGTTTATTTTTAATGCATAACCAGAGTATTTACCTGTTGTCAAAGTATATTTTACTGATGGAATCACTTGTTTTAACAGCTTTTGTCCTGTCCTCTTCATATTAAGATTTACTTACAGGACACATTGGGTTGGGGGGCATTTGGCTCAGGCAGTCAATTCATTCTGATGCCATGTTCCTGTGATATTATTTGTGAACTTAAACAGCTTTTCAGACAAACAAAAAGATCACAGCACAGTGAGAGACCCCTGAGCACACCTAGACCGACATAAACACACAGCAGAGCATCCCTCACTGACTACATGAGCTTTCCTCTTGCCTTTTTATACCTCTGATACTACTTCCAGAGATGGAATAAAGAGGCAAGCCAGCATGTCCATTGTTCACAGTGCAGACCAAACATCACAGGAGTGTTAATATTAAATATTATTTTTTAAATTGCACTGTTGTAAATGAGGAAATGTCCTTTAAAAGCATAGGGTGACTGGCAATTGGTTACTTTTTCAGTAAATGTAATCTTTTTTATTTTGGACTTTTGGTGGATTGACAAAGCATAATAATGTCACATAGTCTGTTGTTGACCCTATTTTACAATGCCACAATTGGATGTGTGTTCCTTCACCAGAAACATTGATTTAAAACAGGCAAAATCTGAAGAACTAAAGGTTACAGGATATAAGAAAGAAAAGGACTCAGAATTCATGAGAGAAAGAAAGTAAATTGAACAGAAGCTTCGAGGACTCTGCTTCTGTTAAGGGCCTTTCTTGGCTTTCTATTGGTCAAATGCAAATACATGATGGTTAGTATGATTAGTTACTGTCAAGTGCTTCAGTCCATTTAAATGTATAGATAAAAATGGTCAAATTTGCAACAAATTCATATATTTTAAACATTTTGGTCTCTGAGGCCTCCTTTAACATAAGTGTTTGTTTGACGAAGGTCTAAGTCCAAATATATCTTTCTTTCAGACGATCAGTACTGGATCCTGAGGCAGCTAAAACTTGAAGAAGGATTTCCAAGAAACATCTCAGACTTTGGCTTCCCGTCCACAATCAAATCTGTAGATGCTGCTCTTCACTTCAGAAATGAACGTTACACCATTTTCTTCACTGGAGATAAGTGCTGGAGGTATTTTATGTAATGTTTTCCACATTTATGCTTTGTGCAAAATGGAGATAACAGATTGTTGATATAGAGCATATCAAAATATGAAGAATGGGAAAATTCGACAGAATGCCATGTTCTACTTTGAGGTTATACATCGAGCTCAATTTTTTCACAGGAGTTTGTGCAAAGCTTGGGAAAATATTAAAAGCTGAATCGTGTGAATAGGCACACATTTCCCCTTTTTGTGTCGTTGATGCAATGGTTATTACAAATCTCACATATGAGTAAGTCAGACTGACTTTTGTCACCATCTCTCATCAAATGTGTCTAATGTCTAACGTCATCAAATGTGTTTTTTAGCTAAATCATCTGGTTGACTGAAGGGGTTTCCCACTGTTTATATGCATCATGATGAAAAACGTAAATGCAAGGCTTCATTGTGGTTTCTTTGTTCATAATATGAAGGTACAATGAGCTTCAGCAGACTATGGACGGATCACCAAGGCTCATAAAGGAGCAGTGGCCAGGCATCCCAACTCCAGTTGATGCCGCAGTCTTCTATGGAGGTTGTTACACCTACTTCACTAAAGGAATAGTTCTGGATTTTTGAAGTGAAGTATGAGGTTCATATCAGTAGCATGAACATTAAGCATTAAACAGTTACAACAGCAAAGGTGGTACCCCCTAACATCTCAGGCTAACACACAACATGCTAACCGCAGGTGGACAGCTGTAAATTTGCCTACCTTCCGAGTTAATATTAGCACAAACTGAGGTATAATTGAGGGGGTTAAGGAGCCACTATATTTGGCCAACTATTAAACTTCTCTTCATGAACATACACAAACCTTAATGCATGCCAGTTACCAGATAACAGCAAGCCGATTCCCTCAAACAGGCTAATGCACAACACACTAACCTAGCCTACCTTCCAGGCTGACATTAGCAGAAACTAAGGAGTAATTGGGTGGGTTGAGGAAAATTAAGAAAATTAGAAATTAATCCACTGGGCCCTATGGTTCTCCTAGGCTGGTAGCCTACATGTGAAGATATATGTGGCTGCTTACAGCCAACAGCTGAGCAGAGACAGATTGATCTTAGAAATACTGAATGCTAATCTTTCGCTAATATAATCAACAGGGGGGAGGGGGAAACTCAGGTAGACCAATCAGGTTAGGTATGCAAATCAAAAAATATACTGTTTTGCAAAATTCTAACCACAGACTTAACAGCTCGCTGAATGCCATGAGTTTACATTCATACAGCCTGCTTAATACAGATTTTGTGTGTACTATGACATATTGTGAGCTGGGAGGAAGGCGAAGTACCCAAAAATGTGTTCAAAAGCCTTGAAAAAAATGTTTTTCGCATAATATGTCCCCTTCAAAGTCATGTGTGATCAGGCCCAGGTAGTGCCTTCTTGGCAAATTAATCAGTTGGTTTGTGATGTCCTGTGTCTCTCTTTATGGCACACTATACACTACAAGAAACTCTTTGTGTGTACCAACCAGACCACAGCCACAGTGACAGATCAGCCCTGCATCTGCACTGAAAGACCAAGCACAGTGTTTTGTCTGTGTCCAGCTAGGACTGATGACTCCCTGTGATCGAACAAATCTTATGAGAAAACAAGCCATAAAGCAGCAGAGGCTGATTCCACACTGTAACCCACAACGACTTATGTTTTTTTGTATTCAATCAAAATATTAAAGTCAATTGAGGCATTCATTCTTGTGATACATTATAAACAGTTTCTTACAAATAATAAACACTAATCCATTCGGTCACTGTAAGTTGTTGTTAGATACTCTTAGTAAAGCAAAAACAAAAAAGTTTCACTTCATGCAAGAAAGCAAACAAAATGCTGTCAACTTTATATTTCACATTTCATTCATTTTTTATAATCAAAATTTCAATTCTTACATGGTTCAAATTCAAGACTATACCATATATTTTCTGTTAACAATAAAGACTTGTAAAGGGATCTACAAAGAAATAGACTTCTTTAGCCTTTACCTTTTACCTTAAATGAAGGGTAAATTAACACTGCTAAAAAAACAAAAGTTATAAAAAGTTGCCAATTAAAAAGTGTAATATTGAAATGTATCTTACTGTTAAAATATACCACTCAGCTTCTCAAAAAAGTTCTGTGTTTATCTCAAGTCTTAAACACCAACAAGTAGCAATACAAAATGTATAACTTGTTTCAACATGTGTTATTATTGTTATTTTTATTATTAATACTAGTAGTAGTAGTAGAAGTAGTAGAAGTAGTATAGTAAATTTATTATTATAGTTATTATCATACTTTTGTAGATTACATTATTGTCACAAATCATTCAGGACGTTTAAAATTTCTTTTTGCTAAATGTACAATTTAACTCTCTTTAAGTCTATGACACAGTAGCTTTATAACTGTAATGGAGTTAAGCCGAAAACACTTTTCTAGTGTCTTTGTCTACTCAAAGCTGCTACGCATTCACATCCATTCATTTACTGATGGTTTGAATATCTATGTTGCTTGTCCATTAGTGTCAACTACCACTTCAGCAGCAGTCAGAGCAATTTGGGGTAAAGTGTCTTGCCCAAGGACACACCACCGTGTGACAGTCGGAGCGCAGCTTGAACCTGCATCCTTCTAATTACTGACCTTCAGACTATCATACTACACCATCTCCATATAGAATGTCTTACCACTACTGTTATACAGCATTATAAACCAACACAAGGGATTATAACTATAATTATAGAGCATAATATTTGCATTATGATATTTTACAAGTGTGCTTTGTGATTTATAATTAATGCATTATAAAAGGGGGTCTTGTAGCGTTACCAATAATTTAATGATTATCAGTATTGCCTTCAGCTTAGTGTATCTAAAGTTAAATTTCTCATATCATCATCATTGATATCTCTTTCTAAACAGGCTTTGTGCACTTCTTTGTGGGGAACATTCACTACAAATTTGATTCAGACTCCGGAAGCGTCGTCTCCACTGGACCTCTGAACGATGAGCTGGACTGCAGGAGGACTGAGGACAATGAAATCCTGTCTGTGAGGAGATGAGTGATGAGACAAACTTCACACAGAACGATATTGATGACAAACTTCTGTTTTTGGTTTGTTTACATCAGTTGTTCAAAAAATGTGTAAAGAGCAGAAGTAACCACAGAGTACCTAACAACAAAGGAGGAACTGATGAATCAAACAGAAGTGTCCAAAAGAGTGTCTTCACTCTGTTTCAATCCTGTTGCAATAATGGTTCAAGTTCCACTTTTTTAACAAAGATTATATTTGTGGTCATTATTATTGTTTGTCGTGATTATTGTTTTGTATATAAAATTATCTTTTTCTATGTTACATGTTTATTGATTGCAGTGTCATGTGTGATTCTGTCTTTGACTTTATTTGTCTTAAAGGACTTGGCCTTTGTATTGAAATGGTACCCGGGCTGACACCAAACTATACTGCCACTCTACAAACCAGAACATCAGCCAGCACCAGCCCCCATTTGGACAATACAGTATTTTAGGGTGCTACGCCCATGTTTAGCTGCGTTACTCAGCAGACTTTGTGGAATCTGCTAACAGCTCCTACAGTTGTGAGGAAAACTATATGCTACAATGTGTTACCTTACATCTGATTTTAAAACCATGAAGGTATAAAATTTTGCTTGTTTATTTGGCAAATACTTTCTGATAACTAGTCGTTCAGTTCTTAATTACTATGTATTATTCTTTGTAATTAGACATCCATCTGGACTTGTCGAATGGATTTGAATTTAGGAAGTATTATGGATATTTATGACTCAAAATTAGAAAACGAGATTACATTTTTGCAGTGTGTGCCTAGCCTCTCTTTCCTCTGTACAGGTATTATTGTGAGAGAGGAAAAATTGTTTGAAAGAGGAGTTAATGAAGCCATCTTCACCAGACTGGAGAAAACCTCTTAGCAGAGGTGGTTGACTTAAACACAACTTCTCAGCCACGTACAATGCAGTGCTAAGGGTCCGTCCCCTTAGCCCCTGGTTTTGGGTGTTCATGTCGAGTGAAGTGGTGTCCCAATACTCCATAGGGCTAAGATGAAGGGGTAGAATTGGGATTCACCCTAAGTCTTCTCCCCAGAAGGTTCTCCAAACATTCACACCTGGGACCACAACGCCTCACATGACAGGGGCAGTTACGACCCACTCAGGGTAACGACTCTAGGGCGATGAATCACCCTGTGATTTGTTCGTTTCTATCAGTCTTTTCAAATTTCCTTTGTTGTAGTCTTTCTCTCCAGTAAGATATGTATCTGCTTCCCTCACCAGTAATTTGGAGCTGAAGGAGCTTCTTGGAAAAGAAGTGACCCGTCCTCCCAAAACTCAACACAGTCCAGTTGCCTTACATTTGGATCTACAAGATCTAAATAAGCACTCATGTGCTGTGTATCATTGTTTTTCCTGAAAATGCTGATCCCCGTTTATAAAGAGATGGACACCAAAATGCTTTCATACCTTTTCACTCTGGACCCCAGTTTTACAAGTTTGCAGATTCAGGAACTCCAGGCACCGTTCTTATGTTAACAGAAGGCGCAAACACAACAAAAACTCTCCATTTTTGGTCATTTTCAGTGCTACGCAAACAGGGCCTAAATTTCTCGGGCAGGCTGCTTGTGGGTATTATCCTGATATCAGGATTGCACGTGTGTAAAGGGATTTTGTTGGATTATTTCACATTGGTGGGTTGGTATGGATTTCAAAATAGTAAACAGTTCTTTTTATGTCATTTCCCCTTCATAATATTTAAACTCTGACATATTATGATAGTGTTTTTATTTCTATTTTTGAGTATTTTGAGAAAGAAAACTGTAGAGATCTAAGTGTAGCATACAGTATAACACATTATGTAACAGTCTTATTCATTACATCACCTTCTGTCTCAAGCACCTGCGTAAACTCACATTTACCAATTCTACTGAGACATACATTGCAGAAGCTGTCACTCTTTTTTTATCTCCATATTATGTAACAGTGGTTGTAAAGTAGCTTTCCACTAATACTGATGAACACGTGGATAATACTGAAAAACAGATTAATGGCTGGAAAGTAACCAGCATTTTGACTCACAGAGCGTTTACAATAAATGAAACGATGTCTCATTTTGTGCATCAGGAACACGGAAGACTTAAGTCTTTTCATAAACTTAAACAAGTGAAAAGACAAAAGATTTTTAAACTACAAAAATAGTGACTCATGTCTGTGAATAATTACTGTCTGGATATTGTGACACATTGTGGATTAAAATGTCCATCATATTAAATCATAATCCACCTTGAGTTCAATAAATATCCACTTAACCTGTCAGAACTTTAATTTGAGATGTTGATCATGACAACATGATACAACATGTCTGTGCTCCGCAGTGACGCTCAGAACTATTTTACCAGGGGCAGCCACGCTGTGAGGTTCTTCTAGTCAGAGGGCGCTTGTGTGTCACTGATGTGGAAAAATCTGAGGACAAAGTCCCCGGAAAAGAAAAATTTGTAGCTTTCACATTTATTAAAATGCTCGATAACTGTTCCTTTTTTAAAAGTGGATATGTAATTCAGATTGTCTGATCAATAAATCAAAGCACCAACTGAAGCATTTGACCTCCATGTCTGTAATTCTGCATAGCATTTGGCAAAATCTTGTGTTGAAGTTGCACACATTTAGAGCAGACTTAAAAATCTAATATTTTAATTGTTAATATAAAAACAGGTTAGCAGTGTTTGATGACATTTAGTAGTGTGATTTAGTTTTGTCACTCTCATACAACTAGTAAAACCAGGGATGGGAAACAGGTGGCATGGAGGTCACATTCAACCCCCATCTCCCTAAAAGCGGTCCAGCAGTCTTTCAGAAAAAAAAAAAAAGGTATGACAGACCCCACCAACTATGACTCAAAGTGAAATGCCAATGTAATGCTATCCACAAACTGGCAAATGAAATGTAAATATTTCTATATAATCTAGACTTTTGGTATAAATTTAGATTTTTTAAGCCATTAGAGAACTTGCCTTGCTATTATTGTCAAAGTTGCCCATCCCTGATTTAAAGTAATATTTTATGCAGAATTAGAAATATTTTGGTTAACATATATTTATAATTTCTGAGATGTCATACATCTTACCCTAGAAGAACCATTACACTGCATGAAATAACCAGTCAGACCAGTATTATCCAGTACATGTTCACTTTTTTATTACTTTCACCAAGCACTGTGTGTTTTTGCCAGCATTCGTCTATCTCAATTACATTTTCAAGGAATGTTGTTCATAGCAGAAGAAAGAAGAAATAAATCATTGAAAAATAGTTCTTGATGATGATGCAAAGCCTTATGCATGTCTAGGATTTTTCTTCAAAGATTTGATTTCCTTTTCACCACATTGGCCCAGCCTGAGATGGTGAGTAACATGTTATCAACTCTGTATCCTGCATGCTCTGCGATGTGCATATGCCTAGAGCCAACGGGCTTTAACTGATGTGCCCATGGAGGGACTTTCCACTATAAGGTCTATTTTGGAGGGGGGAGTGGAGATCATTTGTTTTAGGTAGCTACTGGCACTATGCACAAGTAGAGGAGGAATCAAATACACTTTATCAATGTCCAGGGGAAATTTTGTTGTTTTGTTGCATTTTAAACAGTGTACAAGATAAGAAAAGAAAACAAGATATAAAGAAATAAGTAAAACAAAAAAAATATAAAGCAAGCAGGACATGTAAAAACTTAGCATAACATAACTGTATCAATGGTGTAAATGGTTGAGTAAAATGGTCCAAACAGACTGGGACAAAAGTGAGCTACTCTATATCATATTTATGAAAGTCTGACAAGAAACAGATATCCAGAGATTATAATTAAATCTTATTTTACAGCCTTTCATGAAGATTCTTTTGGCTACTTGGAAGATAACTGTCACTTCGAACAATGTTACCTCTTACCTTGAAGTGCAGCAGGATCTGCCTAATTCAATGTCTGTAATCAGGCAGTTACATTTTGCCTTGCATTGATCAAAACTGCTGTGAGTGCAGCTATAAGTAACATATCAGCAGGAAATGACTTCTCATACTGGCATTAGCATAGATGCTAACAGCTTTAGTAAGAGTTTTATCAAATCTGGACCACATTTCTTGATAAGATAATAAATAAATAACAACCCGGACAAGATTTCTAGATATTAATATTTTCCTTCCACTTTCGATATGTTTCTGTGATAGTTATGTTTTGTACTTTAAACTGCAGCAGTAGTGCCCGCCTACTACATTCTCTGACTGGCTTATATGAGTGTGATTGACAGAGAAATCATCCAATCACCTGCTGGAACTACTTCTGAGGGTTCCGCCAATTCTCTAACACTTTCTATGGGCTCTTTCTCAGACGGAGCAGTGAAATACACTATATTGCCAAAAGTATTCGCTCACTTGCCTTGAATCGCATATGACAGAAGTGACATCCCATTCCTAATCCATAAGGTTCAATATGACGTCAGTCCACCCTTTGCGGCTATAACAGCTTCAACTCTTCTGGGAAAGCTGTCCACAAGGTTTAGGAGTGTTTATGGGAATTTTTGGCCACTTTTCCAGAAGCGCATTTGTGAGGTCACACACTAATGTTGGACGAGAAGGCCTGGCCCTCAGTCTCCTTTTTAATTCATCCCAAAAGTGTTCTATCAGGATGAGGTCAGGACTCTGTGCAGACCAGTCAAGTTCATCAACACCAGACTCTGTCATCCATGTCTTTATGTACCTGCTTTGTGCACTGGTGCACAGTCATGTTGGAAGAGGAGGGGACCAGCTCCAAACTGTTCCAAAAAGTTGGGAGCTTGGAATTGTCCAAAATGTCTTGGTGTGCTGAAGCATTTAGAGTTCCTTTGACTGGAACTAAGGGGCCAAGCCCAGCTCCCCCTTCGACCCAATTTTACACTTGACACAATGCAGTCCGACAAGTATCATTCTCCCAGCAATCACCAAACCCAGACTCGCCCGTCGGATTCCCAGATGGAGAAGCACGATACGCGTCTCCACTGCTCTAGAGTCCAGTGGCAGCGTGCTTTATACAACTGCATCCGATGCTTTGCATTGCACTTGGTGATGTATGGCTTGGATGCAGCTGCACGGCCATGGAAACCAATCCATGAAGCTCTCTGCATTGTTCTTGAGCTAATCTGAAGGCCACATGAAGTTTGGAGGTCTGTAGTGATCGACTCTGCAGAGAGTTATCTATCTTCTTGTACTATGTGCCTCAGCAGCCATCAGTTTACATGGCCTACCACTTTCTGGCTGAGTTGCTGCTGTTCCCAAACACTTCCACATTCTTATAATACAGCTGACAGTTGACTGTGGAATATTTAGGAGCGAGGAATTTTCATGTCTGGATTTGTTGCACAGCTGGCATCCTATCACAGTTTCACGCTGGAATTCACTGAGCTCCTGAGAGCGACCCATTCTGTCACAAATGTTTGTAAAAGCAGTCTGCATGCCTAGGTGCTTAATTTTATACACCTGTGGCCATGGAAGTGATTGGAACACCTGATTCTGATTGTTTGGATGGGTGAGCTAATACTTTTGGCAATATAGTGCGTATTAAACCACTCTGGTGTGCCTGGTTTTGTCACTGTGAGGGTCACTGAGTTTTTTTCTGGAGCTTTTAACCACGTTACAATAAAATTTGCACATGAAGATCAAAAATTTTAGATACCAACCTCAACATGTTCTGTCTGAAAAGTCCACTTCTTTTTGTATTATGAAATAAATTTCAATCTGACTGAGAATTAATTTTTGGAAAGTTTACTCAAAATATGGTTGTGCCTCAAAGTTCCTCCTTGTCCTTGAGAGTTTCAGATTTTAATTTCAGCTCTCTGTGATAAGAATTTTAACAGCATCAATTTATATCTGATGTTTTAATAAATAGTTTATTGTGTTTTTAATGGTATAAAAAATACAAAAAAGCTCAAAGTCCTTTTAAGGTTAAAGAAAGAAATTCAATTGCTTTTGTTTTTTTTATATTGATTTGCCAAAGTGAAACTTAAAAGTTTAAATTGAAGTCTGCAGATGACCATAAACAGGTAGCAGTGTTACTATTGAGGCATCACTTCCTGAAAATCTTCCAAATTATAGTTGTCACATCAAAATCAGTGTCTTCATGTGGGAATTTTTTTTTTTTGATGAGCAACAACAGTACCACTTCCTCTCCTCTCCTTATAAGGCAGATTGAGTCACTGCATTGAGGAGGTCGTTGCTCAACACACCCTCATCTCAGCCTTTATAACTGCTGCCTGCAAGACGGAGAGACATTCAACCACAAACATGGAGACTTTTCACCTTTACGTTCTACTGAGCCTGGCTGTTTCAGTTTACTGCGTGCCTCTGCCGCAGGTCACTTGGCAGGATGAGACTTTTGCGGAGGTATGTGCTCACTTTGACCTTTTTCTCCTCTATGGAGTATGCAGGAACCTAAGCATGTTGGAAAACGTGAATGCGGTGCACAGGTTTAACTATATTCTGCTTAATTTCTGCTGCAGATAGCTTTTTTTGACACTAGATTTGAACAGTGTTCCTTCCTTTCTGCAGGGCTACCTCAAGAAATTTTTCAACCTGACCGAAGAGACTGGTCCAACCATCAGACGTGGACTCAGCCCTGTAACCATGAAGCTAAGAGAGATGCAGAGATTCTATGGTCTTAAGATCACTGGGCACCTTGATACAGACACCATTGCCATGATGAAGAAGCCTCGATGCGGTGTCCCTGATGGAAAAATTGGCCAATACTCCACCTTTGGAGGCAACCTGAAGTGGCAGAAGAACAGCCTCACATACAGGTGAGTGATCAATAATGAGAAAGTTTGAGTGACAGAAACTCAGCATTCCACGACTGTAACCATATTTAATCTTTGTAGGATTGAGAACTACACACCAGACATGTCCCGCGCAGAGGTTGATGACTCGATCGAGAAAGCTCTGGATGTTTGGGCCAAAGTCACTCCTCTGAGGTTCACGAGGATCTACAGTGGCATTGCAGACATCATGATTTCCTTTGGCAGCAGATGTGAGTCCAAAATTCCTCAGTTTTCATGGTTAATTACTCCTGGTGTGAGGTTTTGGACAAAGAAGTATCATCCAACGGTATTGATAAGGGATGGAAGGAGGCCTTTTTGGTTTCAAATGGGAAGGAAAGAGTTTCAAATAAACATTTTCTACAATAGCCTGAGTGAGAAAGAAGCAACAATACAACACAATGTTTACTTTGCTGATATGGACCATTTTTATTTACGATTACCTTCAAACATTTCGGGTAATATCCATGCATAAGATAGCTGCTTATGACTCACATAAAGATGCATTAGGATAGGTGACTTTCATGGAGTGGCAAGCAACCTAGCATGACTAATGTATATACCACTGCCGGCCCTGGTTCGAATCCAGCCAGTGACTAGTTTGTGTCCTTCCCTACTGTCTCTTTACCCCCTTCGCAAGTCTATCCACTGTGTCTCTCCAACCATTGGATGCATTAGGATTTAATTTAATCTTTTTAATGTTATTTCAGTTGATTACTAAATTTGCAAAACCTAACGTGAATACATTTTCCCTCCTTCAGCACACGGCGACTACTACCCCTTTGATGGCCCTGATGGCACTCTGGCCCACGCCTTCGCCCCGTCTTCTGGTATCGGAGGAGATGCTCACTTTGACGAAGATGAGACCTTCACTTTCCGCTCTCAGTCAGGTCAGTTCTATCACCCTATCAAGTTCTTCTAATGTCTTGATTCTTTACTTCTCTAGACTTTAATGTTGCTCTTTTCTCCTGCAGGTTACGTCCTCTTCATGGTGGCTGCTCATGAGTTCGGTCACTCTCTGGGTTTGTCTCACTCCGATGATCCTGGTGCTCTCATGTACCCCGTGTACAGCTACAGAAACCCTGACACCTTTTCTCTGCCCCGGGACGACATCAACGGAATCCAGTCTTTGTATGGTGAGAACAGACTGATCTCAAAACACTTGAAAGCTATATAAAGTAAGAAAATGTGTATTTTGATTTTAAATACAAAAGAAGACTGTGTTTAAAGCACAAGACCACATTAGATTAATCATTTCTAACATAAGGGCTAAATAAATGCATTGCTTTATTTCACAAGGAGCCTGAAAGAGCAGGGCTGAAGACAGCAGCTTTAGTCTTAAGGAGTCTGAGCCTTTATCATCACATTTATAGCTCAATGCAAAAAGCTAAAGCATTATGCATTTTTTTAGTTCTATGCTGGTTAGATCTCAACATCATCAACTTATCTTGCATTAATTTACCCCTTTCATCACATATCAAAGATAAACGTGCACTAAAAGTATTACATGGGAAAGATGTCACCCTTAAATCTGCTGAAGTCATGGCTAGTTCGCATATCCGGAGACTGTTCTGAAGTAACTTTCAAAAGACGACCTGAATATGTGAAAACACCCAGAGATTCTGGATCATAAATCTACGTTTTGTCGAGCTGCACAAAAACGTAACCCTAAATGTGATTAAAAACTCTATTCAGTAGATGGGCTTTCTGACTTTCTAAAGGCCAAACTATGATTCAGCTCCTACTTGTATCTAAAAACTTCAACAAAATAGTCCATAAATGCCCATAATATTCTCTTCATAATGTCACATCAATAATTCATGCAGACAAAACCTGTTGCTTTATTTATAGTATCTTTCTTTTCCAAGTGACCAGTTTATAGCTTTGCTTTGCACATACTTAAACAAAAATCCTCTCATTCTCTGCACAACACTGTTTTTTTAATATAATTTAATGTATTTTTACAAACAAATATTGGGAATACATATACTTATATCTCATTCCTCAAAATTCATATCCTCCACAAACAAAACAGACAAAACAGATATAGTCATAGACGACATAGAGAAGGAAAAATGAATTAATTCAATACAACTGAAAATGCAGATCATACAAAATCACTAAACTACACCAAGATGCAGACAAAACAACAAAGGGAATGCAGGCAGATCCCATCCTCATCATAGCGCCTTTACTGGTGTACAGTACTTTAAAATCAAAAGTCATGTGACGATGCTGAAGCTTTGTAAAGTCCAGACTCTGCCTTTAAAGCCACTCATTTTAAGTCTTTTATCAAACCCTCAGGCCCAAACCCTAATGACGATGGTTCTGAGCCTGGACCCACACCACCCACCACCCCTGACTCTTGTGACTCCACCATGGTACTAGACGCTGTTACCACCCTGAGAGGAGAGATGTTCTTCTTCAAGAACGGGTAACGATAATTATTTTTGAAATTTCTATTACCACTCTTTGTCCTGAGGACAAAATCAGATTGTTTTAAACTTACTTCTACCCTTGTTTGCCCTCAGCTTCTTCTGGCGTAACTATTTCCAAAGCAGGACCGCTCAGCAGACCCTCATCACAAACTTCTGGCCGCAGGCTCCAAGCAGCGTTGACGCTGCATATGAGAGCAGAGAGTTGGACAGTGTCTTACTTTTTAAAGGTAGGACACTTATACTCCTTAGACTTTTACTCTAGGATGTCAACATCTATCTCAACATATTGTCCTAAATTCCTCTTGTTTCTTTTTTCAGATCGCAGAGTATGGGCTTTCCGCGGCTACAATCTGGTGCCTGGCTATCCTAAATCTATCTCCAGTTTCGGTCTGCCTGAAAGTGTGAGGAAGGTGGATGCAGCTCTCTATGATGCAGACACTCACAAGACTCTGCTCTTTGTGGGCAGCAAGTACTACACGTATGTTCGATGCAATGAGATTAATTTATTCATAGATGAAAGTCATGCTTACATGAAATACACATGGAAATATGATTGATTGATCCTTTACAGTACAACATTTGAGCATTTTAGTCAACTAAAAGGACCCTTATAAGAGGGTGACACGGTGGAGATTTAGCTTCAACTGTAGCAGTTTGCTATCTATAACTGCACAATGCTACACTCCATTCATCAATGATCCTAAAATCAAATACCAGGTGTCGGGGCCAATCCCAACTGACTCTGGAGTGGTCAACAATCATTCACAAGGCTGATATATGGATAAAAACAACCACTGAAACACTCTTTCAGTAACACCTTACGTAACAAGCATGTTCTGTTTGTACTGGAGAGATTTTGTGAGAGATCACAGCCCATCTCAGCACTGTTTGACAAAAGGTCGTCACCAACAATGAAGCTACAGTTTTGATTTGAAAAGTAACATATTCTAGCTTTAATCGTGATGGTAGTTTAAATTTTCCCCTGTTTGTGTTTCTTTAGTTATGACGAAGCTACGAAGAGGATGGACAAGGGATCTCCCGAAGATGTGGAGAACACATTCGAAGGTGTGACCCGTGTGACAGCAGCCTTCCAGTACAGATGTGAGCACCAATAAAATCTACTTCAGTAAAATCAACAGAATGAGTAAAGGTTTGCAAAAGAAATAACTGAGGTTTTCTTTTTCAGATTACACCTACATCTACAGTGGGCCTTACATGTTCGAGTTCAGTCTGAGGTCCGGCAAGATGTACCGCATGCTGAGGAACAACTACTTCCTGCGCTGCAACAAATACTAAACCAGATCAGCTGAAAGGGATGTGATGTGGCTGCTCTGGATTACAATGAAGGCATTAAAGTTGTAAATGTGATTACATATAATTTATAAGATTGTATTTTTTTTACATTTACAGATAGGAACTGGATGTCCTTCCAGAAAACAGCACCTTATTTTTTTTTTACATTTCCTAACCTGCAATCTTTTCAGTCCTGCTATTTAAATTAAGTTATGCTTATATTTATATGAAATCATTTTGTGCTTATTCCTTCAACCATTCACCTGATTTTCAAACGTGTGTTTTATGAAGTACACCTGATGATTTTGGAATGTTTTTCATGATTTATTTCATACTGTTACATTATTCATGTTGAATTGCACTGATTTGAAACACCATTGAACAAGACAGAAGAATGTATGCTCACTGATCACTGAAACAAATGTGATGGCATTTTTTAACATGTCACTTTTTACTTTTGGTTTAATAAAACTTTTAAAAATAAGTTTATGTATTTTGTTGTTGTTTTTTTTTACTTTTTTGTATGTGAGTATCTACAACTTAGCACATGAAAGATACGATATAGGACATAACAAATAGTGCAACAATGTCTGTGGTGGATATAATTAACATTTTAAGGTTATGGGTTTTTGTAGAGGGGCTACTAGAGGCCTATGGGTCCCGTAAATATGAGGGCCAATAAAGGAACTTGAATTTTTGCCCCTGGGGAAGATATTCAGGGGTGGACAGTAGCCAGTGCAAATCAATACACAGCATTGCATGTTGTCAAAGAAAGGCTCATAACTAACCCACACACTAAAACTACTCAAAAACTTTTGTTCGCCTGACAATTCGCCACAGTAGGATTCTTTACAGCATCTAACTTTTTCTTCACAAATCCCCTGGGATTGTAACTATTTTGTAAGACAACAAAAGATGCACCCTTCCACCAGCAACCCCCTTTGCTAGATCAGGTTAAAGTGCTGCAGGCCGCAGCCATAACCAGGAGGAGGCGTATTATTATGTCTCACTTGTTTCAGCAATGGACCTCCAAGTTTGTAGACATTGGCTCACGGTTCAGTCATCTGCACCACCAGGTAACTTGTGATCTGTTCAGCTCCTCTGTTCTTCATCTCCTTTTCTACCTCTGATTCATTCTGCAGAAGTTCCTCTTCTACTTATGTACAGCTTCATAAAGACATTTTCTGATGGTGGACATAGTACTCACCTCCATTACTTAAGTGAAAGTATAGATACTCCTGGTCAAATATTACTGAAATACAAGTGAAAGTTGATCAGTCAAGCATTTCTACAAGTCTATAGAAATGCCTATTGAAACATTTTGACAATCTCAAACATTGTCTTCAGCTATATGGCCATGGGTGCTCTGGTGTGGAATCGGCACCTGTGTCTGCTGTAGCCAGCATTAATTATCTGAGCAACATCAGCTCAAAGATTACCTTGCACAATCTATAGCGTATGTGAAAGGTGCAGGTATAGTATCATCACTTGAAAAAATCACACACATATCCCAGTTTAGAAGAGAAATGAAATCTGCTTTCTTCTGCTGACATCGAAACTATACTTAAAGTAACATGACCCTTCAAAGAAATGTAGAGGAGTTAAACGTATAATATTTGTCTTTCAAATTTAGTGGAATAAAAGTCATATGTTTCCCCCCAAAAAAACCCTACAGTACAGATATTCAATCAATGTATCTAAGTACAGTACTCAAGTAAAGTCATAACTGACTACCCTAGCCTTTAATACATAAGGGATAATGTAGTCCTGAATCACCCTGAAGGGGTTTATTTCTCTATAGTGACCGGCTCGCTCTACATTATCCCGCTTATTACACGGCTACTCACTAAAGAAATCAAAAGTTTGACATCAAATGCTTATCTAAATATGATTTTATTGAGTTACAAAAGTTTTCATTGCATCCGCTTGAAAAAATAGTCCTTTCCTTTCTACGGTTGAAACAGTAACGGAAAGCAACGGTAACTCTGAAGTGAAGATTAGCTTATTAAACTGAACGTTTCCATTGATTGTGACATGGGACAAGGTTAATGGGACGTCCATAATTCCTCCCTGCTGTGGCCCTGTAGCTGACATACCTAGAATCAGTTTTTCACCGTTACAACTGCTCTTTATATTATCTCATCACTGACGCTTTAAGAGAGGCACTCACCCAATCTGCTGCTGCTGCCAGAATTAGAGGACAGGATCTTGCTCCACTTTTAAAAAAAAAACGATTTCTTGACGCAGGTATAAATGTCTTTCTGCGGATTGATACGACATGACGTGATTCGCCCGAGTCGATCAGAAGCGTCCTTAACAACGGTCTACTATTCATAGCAACGGTCTGCTATCCAGAAATAACAGACTGTAGAATGTTGTAATTGACCAATCAGGATCGAGCATTTGACAATGCCGTGTAATAACCACATTTAACAGCATGCTGTTGTTACTACAATTAAAACCACTCAATTTTATCTCAGTTTCAGTGAAGTTGTATTTGTTGTTTCATCTGGCGACCTGACCAACTGATCGTGGAGGGATACATAACACCTACCTCCCAACAAACTAAAGATCTGAACACAGGGCATTTGTTGAGGAAAAGTAAAACAATACAAAGAATCTTACTGTATCTTATTGTTGGGCCAATGCAGTTATAAGTGGTTTTACCCTGCTAGTGGGTTTATTACGAGGCTTTCTGTGACAGCATTTACTGCTATGGGCCAGCGGGTGACCACTCCTATTAACCCTCTAGGGAAAAAACTCTGAAGTTCCTTAATTGGCACTCATATTTTCAAGTTTAATGGGCCTCTAGCAACTTCACTTTAAAAAACCTGAACATATCATTTAAACAAGGCAAAAGAATTGTCCATGATTACAGCATGGTAGTGCAATTGGTTGAATCTGGAAACAAGAAGTGCACAGGGATTACAGGCCTCCATCGCTTATCAGCCACATTTGCCCTATTTTGCAATGTCAACGGATCCTTAAAAAAATCCAGTATAAGCATCTTGAGTCAAATCCCCACCAAGATCTGATCACTTCTTTCTCCTGCCACAACCAACATTCCCTAACAGCTTAATTTATATTGGTTCATTACTTTTCTAGTTATCTTGTTTATAGCCAGGAAAAAATCATGTAGACAAATGCCTTAAGTAACACCTCTCTTTAGTAAAGGTAATTATTGACCCCTGTGCTAAAAAATGTATTTCAATTTTCCCTTTTGGAACTTCAAAAGAATCTTAAAGTCTTCTAGATGTAGTACTGAAAGAAGTTCAGCCATCCTGACAGGGGCGTAGCACCAAATTCTGGGCCCTGTACACTCTCAATGTCAGTGGGCCCCTATCCATGGATGCGCATGATCAAAAAAAAAAAAAAAAGAAAAAGAAGAGGGAAAAAAGGGGTATTTATTTAAAATAAAAAAGCATAAATACGGTTTTAAGCTACAATCAGATCAGATTATATTGATGAGTAGTTCTTTCATTCACCACCTAAATTGATGCATTTGGCCTACTTGTGCTCAAATACCTAAAACATTAGGCTACATGTTAGGCTACTGGTTTGTGTACTAATGTTTTGATCCATGACACTTGTGCAAATTTTGATTTAAAAACATTTATTCTTATTCTCTCTCTCTCTCTCTCTCTCTCTCTCTCTCTCTCTCTCTCTCTCTCCCTATCTATCTATGGCAAAAATGTATGGCAAAAATCATAATCACAATTATTTTTGATTGATATTGAGATCACAGTTATTTAACATGATTATTCATTCATTGGCTTTGGTAACATCATGAATTTATTGAGCATTGACAATAGCTTTTAAGCATTGCAATGCTAAAGCTTTTTACCAGACAAAAATAATAAATTGCTTTATTGCTCAATTAGTATATTACTAGTGTGCACTTGAACCTACAGTGATATTGGTAGGCTATTTACATGTTGATATATGCAGCAGAAATATTGCTAGGTGGATCATTTATTAAGTCTCAGCACGGAGTTTCACTTTCAGCTATGTTAGTATAGGCTATAGCACTGAACCAAAATGATGACTTAATTTAAACTTAAGGTAAACAACTCGCATTTAGGCAGCAATCTACCAGTCAGCAGCTCGCTCGCTCTCTCTCTCTCTCTCTCTCTCTCTCTCTCTCTCTCTCCCTCTCTCTCTCGCGCGCACGCCCGCGAATCATCATACCACCGTAAGGGGTAGTCGGAGAGGGGGGCCACTTGAGCAGACAACACAACACATCTCACCTTGTCTTTGCTCATCTATTATCTCAGCCTCATCTTCGGAAGAGCCGCCAGGACTGGCCACTGCTGCTCCTGCTGCTCCAGCTGCTGTGGCTGCGCCACTGTTTGTTTCTGAAACTGGTTCATGTTGACAACTAACGTTAGCTGGCCCATAACTGTCTTTATACTACAGCCGCAAGCAGCCTGGTTGCCAACTAGCTAAGCTAAAGACTTGACGTGAGCATACAGACATCAGCAGCAGCTGTCTGGAGTGGACTACATTAACTTTAATTGGACTTTGCATAACAAGCAAACTCGGTTCACCTTTGGGAAAGAAAGCAGTCAACAGCTGCCTCCCCTCATTCTGCCTTCTTTGTTTTTCTTCTCTCTTTCTTAATGCAATAGCCCGATTTCTGCTTTTTAGGCAGCATGATGCCAATTCAATGTGGGTTCACTGACGTTACACTTGTCGCCGGTTGCTGTCGGGCGGACTAAACCATTTTGCGCCTCCAAGAGGGGGCCTCCAGAATGTCCAATATGTTGGGAGGACTGTGACATAAAGTTCATTCTCTCAGCTGATGTTATCAATATATGAAATAAAGCATGACACCAATTAATTGGAGGGCCCAATTCATTCGAAAAAAAAAACAAAAAAAAACAGGATTTTCATGGGCTCCTCTCCCTACTCGGGCCCTGGGTAGTCAGGTCCACTTTTCCCCCCACTACCACGCCCATGCATCCTGATGTCTGTGTTTCTCCAGAAATGACCGTTAAGTGCAAACAGGGTCATCTTCCACACATGCACTCTCTCTCTCTTTGTTTCTCTTTTATCACACCCTGTAGCATGTCCTACACTACTCTCTTTTGCGTCTGTTCCGACATAGCTCACATGTAAAGTTTTGCTCACTATATTTGCCATGTTTCAAGCACTTTTGGTGAGACTTTGCTGAGTCATACAGCCTATTGTTCACCTGACTCTGCTGTAGTGTGCCTTAGTCATGAGTGAAACACAGACAAACTGCTCCTCCTGTTGTAGTGAAAGTATATTGAAATTCAAAAGTCCAGATTAAAATAAAACCGTTTCTGTTATGTGTGAATTGAGGCAGTATGAAAGCTCTTGCTCTCAGCTCTGTGTGCTGCATTGTGACAGGTTTGCTCATCAAGAATTGCAGTAATATACTTACAGTGCTAATTAATTTAAAACACTTCCAAAATGATTAATAGTTAATCATTTCTCCCCCCAGAGGTTGTAAATCCAACCAGATCATCCAGTTATCTGCTGAATGTGCAATGGGCTATAACTCAACTGGACTACTGAAATATATTTAGCTGCCCATTTGGTGTGTCAGGAAAGCCTCTTTTAAAGCATTTAAAAAATGTATTGTTTCACATGTTTTTTTACCCACTGATGTAAAAACATATTGTAACATAAAATTAGTTTAATATGTAACCATAGGAATAAGGTGGGATTTAACAACAAATGCTTTAAAGGATGCTGATTGTTGACATGAGGACCCTCTTGAAAATGAAATGCCACATCGTAAGGGATCTTATTCAGCAAAGACAAATGTGGTCCATTGGTTTGTTGCTGTCATATATACTTACTTTTAGTCCCTTTGTCTCTGCCAAGATGGATACATCTCTGGATGCATGTGTGTCTATTATATTTATTATCTCTATGCATATATCTGTATTTTATAAAATGAGGAGTATGGCTTCAACCTGCTCTGTTGTAAAGTGCCTTGAGAAAACACTTGTTATGAGCTGGCCCTATACAAATAAAGAATGACTGATTGATTTATTGATTAATCCATTCTGCTTCAGGTGGGGCACCGTCGTCTTATAAAGTCGCCTACATACCAAATATGACTTTACCACCTGGGCGACCACTCTCCATGTAAAGTCAATGTACATCCACGATGGGGCAGAGACGATGCTGCTGTAGGGGCATTAGCTGAAGTGTTTTGTGGTTGGTTAGTGAAAAAGATACAGCTGGAATAATCTCAGCTAATACATGCTATACCATGATATGATATGAGCATGCGGAACCTGACGCCACTGAGCAGCAGTGACCAAAATGAGGTATTTATGGACAGGTGACGCTACTCAGGTGTGGACGTAATTTCAGTTGAAAAGTAGCGTTTGATGTGAATTTGGAATAAATAAAATAGTCTGAATCTGAATCTAATAAATGCTGGAAACATTACCTTCTGGTGGCTCTATTCAAAATGGCATGTCAAGGACTGGTCAACACTTACAAAAAAACATTTAAGTGATCAAACAAATTATTCAGTGTCGGAAAATGTTTGCATTAAAGGGACTGTGAGGAGTTTCTAAATAATTACAAAAAAGTCTCACTTGCAGATATATGTCTGATCGACATACACACTTTAAGAAGAGTTTTATAGCATCTAAATAGATTATCTATAAATGCTATTCCTTAGCCTTCCGGTCGGGTCGTACAAGGCTGGACTGGCCTGGATACTCAACTTCGGGAACAAGACAATTAAAACTAGAGCAAATTTATATTATTCAGACACATCTTGGAGCACCGGGCTGTAAGTAGCGATATATAGCCGGCTACAAAACTACGATACAAAGTTTTCCAAAAATTGCTTGTTGTCACACATCAAAAACTACCGCAACGTAACTAGAAAGAGATACATTACCTCGTCGCTTTGCATCCTGTAAGTTGTTGAAAAAAGAAGTTGTAAAGCAATGCAGAGTTCTGAGGAAGGTCCGAGCTGCATTCATTAGCATCACAACAAATGCACGCTTTGGCTTGTGGTGCGTTCAAGTTGTAGTCTGAAGTAGGAATTTCTGTGTTCCGAGTAGGAAACTAAAACTGGTACGTCCCCCTAGTCAGAATTTCCTATTGGGAACTCAGTGAAACCTCGCCACCCCCGAGTTGACAATCGAAGATGAATGCTCCCAGTGTGAACAGTTATTTAGCTCCTGTAATAATCGATTTATTTGCACTTCTGACTGGGGTGTGTCACTCTAGATCAGCTGTATACATAGTATTGTTAGACTTATATTTACAAAAATGCTGCCATAGTGCTAATCACATTTTTCATACAACAACGCAAGGCATGCTAACAACAGCTAACAATAGCCTGGTAGATCGGCTTTTTTTTTCCGACTTCAACTGGAACGCCGATAAGTCAGAGATGATGTCACTCCCAGTTCCGAGGTTACTGGAAAGCAGCATTACAACAGCCACTATGCGTGCTCATGGGTAGCAGAGTCTTGATGTCGGCGGAAACAGATTCTGCTCACAGTCCCTTTAAAAACCTCCTATCCACAAAGATTCTGTATGGACACTCAGAGAAAAGGTTAAAACTTGGCATTATATGTTGAGAATATTGTGTTTGATTCTAAATTAAACCACCATGTTGTAGTTCTACACAAGCTTAATGGTAGCAATTTACTTTTGCTGATAAAGTTCAAGCTTATCATGATAGATCTGTTCAACAAGGTTACCATAAAGAACAAAACAAAAAAAAATGGTTTGTTCACTACAGACCCTATTTTTAGATATCCAAAATCACAGGGAATAGCACAGGGTTTTAGTCAGCAGTACCAGCCCAGTGCTAACTTTTGCATGGCCTACACAACCTCTCTGTACCACTCAATTTTTAAACAACAAAACAAACACATAATCGTGTTTGCTTTTTTATGACCAAGCTGTAAAGCTTTCACACTCTCTTTGGGACATAAAGGCTATTCATTATCTTTCATCAGAGCATGCAGTGGTTGGGAGAAACCATCTATCACAACTAGCCTATATAGACTTAAAACCAGCTTCTGGCTAGTGAAAAAAAGTCAAAAAAGTTACTTTCAGTCCCTGGTCGGAGTAAATTGTGCATATGATAAAATTGGTTTGGGTAATTTAATTTATAGTCTTTATAGTATTTAGGTCACTGAAATGTCCTAATAAGGATGTAAGTGAGAGACAGTTTTTTTTCTACTTAACAGACAGTGACTGATGAATTATGCATGTGGTGGTGATAACATGTGACATCAGAGTCTTTAAGGCAAAAATAGAAAATATAAGGAAGTTGTTCATCATTTAAAAACGTCAAGTCATCTTTCAGCAAAATAATATTCATTTCATTGATATATTAAAAATAAAAGAGTAAGTCATTTAAAAGACAAGAGAAGATAGATAGATAGATAGATAGATAGATAGATAGATAGATAGATAGATAGATAGATAGATAGATAGATAGATAGATAGATAGATAGATAGATAGATAGATAGACAGATAGATAGATAGATAGATCTCTCTGATTCATTGACTACAAACTCAGTTGTGTGGCAGTTACTCTGTTAATTGTTCATCTGTCATAATTTTGAAAAGATTCCAAACAAATTGACATGAAACTAAAAATGTATCAATCATTTAAGTGGGATAAGCTTAAAAAACACTGATGAGATTTTTTATCACCTCAAGATCACAAGACTAGCTCGTGATTATCACAAAATTGTGCATAAAAGTGATCAGAATGCAGGAAAGAAATAATTTAAGTTTTAAAATGTCAGGGAAAGACCCTCTGACCTCCATCTCAACTGATCATGTCAATAAATTTTTATGATTTCTATACTGCAAGTAAAACTTGATCCTGTACAAACACTGACAATAATAACAGTGATAACATGGGATCATTTTAATTGATTTTTGTTGACAAATTGTATTATCAAGAAAACACACCATTGTTGTCATTTTAGTTCTAAATTAATTGATGTAGTATGGTATAACAATAAGGGTGAGTTAAATCAACAAAAAAACACACATGACCTATTCTACAACAGCCATATATTTACTTATAGATCTATTGTCAACAGATGCTGCTGTCTTCTCTTTAAGGTTAAAGTGTGTTTTGTTTTAACAGATTCTTTTGGAGGGAGTGGTGGAAAAAAGGTCTTTTGATTGGAAAGGTTGCAGACCCCTGAAATAGGCCCCATATCTGCCTGGTGGTGTTTCTTATTCTTGTTTGACGATTTCACTGAGATATAATCCCTTCTAACAAAATGCAGTAGCCGATAATAAAACTCAGTCAGTATTGTGCCTCAAGATACATTAATTCAGTGATTGTGACACAGCAGAAGCCCCACCTGCATTGTCATAGTACAGGGAAAACATCACAAAAGCATACATTCTACACCTTAAACACCATAAACAAGGCTGTACAGGCACACATTTCACAATGAAGACAGCTCTGCTCCTCCCAGATTCCAGGATTTAGAAACAGACATCAAGACGTAGTTTATAAACATACAGATGTTTCACCTGCGGACATACATGCAGAAACAGACTTCTAAACAGGTTTATAAATCTAAGTACACATGCTCAGTTTTCAAGAGCGAAAATAATGTATTTATGATCCAACACTAATAAATGTGACAGAGAAAAACGTCACAGCAAATCACTGAAACTTCTTCAGTGATGATGCCACAAGTTCAAAACTGACTCACACCCATAGTTAGATAGTTTTATATACTTTTATAGCTGCTCTAAAGTGCATGATGAGTAAAGTTGAGTAGCATGATGACCAATCTGTGGCATCCCCAGATCCCCTTCAGCATGTTAGAGAGCATTGTTCAGGACGTGACAGGGCATGTCCATGTTTGCTAACAGGGAACATCATTATCATGTCAACAGAAGCAGCAGCCTGAGGCTGAGCGAGGACGGATAGGAAGGAAAAAGCCTGGGATGCCAAAAATGTTACAAAAAAAAATATATATATATATATATATACATATATATATATATATATATATATATATATATATATATATATATATATATATATATATATATATATATATATATATATATATATATATATATATATATATATATATATAAATATAATCAAATTATTTATTTACACTAGTATGAATACACCTGTACATTTTCAAGGCAAGATTACGGTACCGTTGTTACACTCTTGTCTTCTTCTTTCAACTCAGCTCTCTCTAAACACTCTTAAAACTGGTCATGAACGACTGATAGTTAAGTTAAGGTCTTCTTTTTTTTTTTTTTGCTGCACCAGGGACATGGAGATAAGCAGCAAAGTATCACTAGCTGACGTGACCGGCCTCCTGACGTTAGCTAAGGGCAAAAAAACAAACAGCGACAGTGGTAATGTCTTCTTCGTTGAATTTTCAAAGCCCTACTCTGTTAGATTCTGGCTTTCTGCTCTCGAGTGCCCTCTGTGGACATAGAGTGTAGCTGCACTGTCATGAAACTGAGCGCCTCACACCAACCTGCATTTGTTGACTTACAGAGGGAGGAGAAGCGAGCCGACAGGACATCCAGAGAGAGAAATAACTGTAAAGGTTCAGTCTGATCATGTTTCTTTTCTAGTGTCAGCATTCAGTTGTGAGTTCAGCGTTTGCATGTGTGTTCTGTAAGCTTTGACAGTGGCTTGTAAGCTGCGCCAAATAAATTACACCAGGCGTTTATTTGGAACAGGCGTCTATTTGTCGAAATGTTCTGCTACATCCAGTGTTTATTTGGGACTGGGCTTTTATTTGGGACCAGACATTTATTTGGTATTTTATGGTATCTATATTCAGATATATACAGATATATGGGGGGTGGAGCCTATCCCAGCTGTCACTGGGCGAGAGTCGGGGTACACCCTGAACTGGTCGCTAGTCATTCACAGGGTCACATAGAGAGACAGACAACCATTCACGCTCACACTCATCCCTGAGGGCAATTTGGAATCAACAATTAACCTAATAAGCATGTTTTTGGTCCGTGGGAGGAAGAGAGAGAGAGAACCTTTGCATGCATGGGAAGAAAATGCAAACCCAGGAATTGAACTGGGTAGTTTAAAATTAATTGACAGATTTGGAAGACATTTTCAGGGAATGTTGTTCACTGGAAGGAATATTTCTATTTCAGTGACGATCCAAATCTGAATGCATAACCAGGAATTTTTTCAAAGAATATGCTTATATTGTAAATACAGCAGTTTTCCACATTTTTGCCAAATACTAGAAAAGTTCCAAATTTATTGTGATGACTTTGTCGTGGAATATACTCAGTATATAAGTGCCCCTGAACCAGCTGTATTCTCCATCGAGCCCTTTTCCCAGTGAATTTACACAAAAGCACCACAACAAAACTCCATCATATTTACACCTTGAGACATTTACCTTAATTTCATCGAGTTGTGTTTTGTTTTTGTCAATTGATACAGCTTCATACAGCCTCCGAAAAAAGGCAGAGGTGAGTGTGTCCCTCAATGCACTCTTGAGATATCTTGTTCACAAACAGCTGATCACCATGACACCCAATGACCTTGACCGCTGATCTTTAACCTCTAGTATGTGAGCACTGAGCCATATTGAAAACTTGTGTTAATTGTTGTTGAGAAAATGACTTAAGCATATTTAAGATATTATATTTACAAGAAAGGGATAAACCTGAGACCAGATGATCTTTAACCATGTAAACTCTTACAAATTAATTCTTGAGCCCAAGTCGCCAAAAGTTTTTTGGCATAAACTGAAAAAATGCCCTTGAAATGTTCTCAAGCAAACATGGATATAAAATCCACTGATCTTAATCTTTTACCCTCACAATCATTTAGTCCATCCTTGAAAGAGTGTGGACATTGTGTGGCAACCACCAAAACTGAAAATGGAGGTGACGGTTCCAACAGCTGTAGTTCCTCAAGTGAACACTTGAGGCTGTCTACGGAAACCTGCAAAAAGATGTTTTTTATGGCTTGGTTAAGAATTGACTGTGGTCAAAGTGAAATACATAAATAAAACACGTGTGGTCTCAGTGTGTGTGTGTGTGGGGGGGGGGGGGGGGGGGGGGGACATTTTTATACATCGTGCCTGTTTTTATTATATTTAAGATTTATAGAAAATTTCCATTTTTTTTATTTTTTAACAACCTCTTTATTGAAATAGTCCACTGAAGAGTGCACGAATATAATACAATATATAATATCAAACATAAAAAATTAAAATAATAATGATGAAGGAGGATCAAAGACAGACTAAACAAACAAACTAACAAAAGAAAGAACAGAAAGAAAAGGAATCATATATGTATCTACGTATGTGTTTTTATATGTGTGTTTATATAAATAATGTCTTAAATAAAATAAATTATGAAGTCATCCCTTGCGACCAGTCCACATCCTGTCCCTACACAGGAGCCACAGAAGAAGTGATGGTGAAGAAATAAAGACAAAAAGGTGCTGAGAAGATAGGCAGAAGGTGGACATATTTTATGTTATTACATGTCTAGTAGGGGTGTAACAAAACTTTGTGTCACAAAATTTCACGAAATAAAAAAATGACAAAATAAAATTCAAAGACGCACAAAATAAAAGCACAAAATAAAAAACGTGAAGGGGCGCGCACCACTGGTGATTTTTTACCCTCCTCCCCTACCATAGCAAAACACTCACTTCAATATAGTGGAAGACGAGGTCAAAGAATTAGCTGACGCTCCTTTGTCAAATAAATCGGCTGTGTGGACCTTTTTTGGCTTTCCATGTAAAAGACGAGAGAACGGTGAGAAGATTGCGGACAAAACAACAACTGTGTGCAAAATATGCCGCTAAAGTTCGGCGTATACTGCGGAGAGTACAACTACCAACTACTTTGAACTGGAGACAGGCAGCAGCTGAATGTTTGTGTAAGTCTGCATAAAAAACAATATTTGATTTTTACATCTACTGTTGAGTTGATAGAATTTGATCATACTTCAAGATCAGAAGTAGATGCACTGTTATAGGCTAAATATTATAGTTCACAGTTCAGACATTTATCGGTCTAAGCTGCAGCTCTGAGGACTGCTATTTGTTTTCATTTTCATTCAAGAATGTAGTTATCCTGATAGTTACAACAACAAAGCACTTTCATTGCGATTTTATGTTTGTATTTGCACTGTAGTCTAAACAAGGGGAAAAAATACAATTTGTTTTTTTTCAAAGAGCATTTATTTTGTAGTGATGCAGCAACATTTTTGTATGTCTGCATTAGGAAGAAAATAAAGAAAATTAGATTTTTGCAAAACCTCCTACGGTTGGGGAATTTTCTATAATCTTTATATTGTAACGTATTTGGTATCATGAGCCCTGTTTCGTATTTCATATCGTTTCCTGAGTTGACCATTTCGTTACACCCCTAATGTCTATGTTTAAAAGTGTCGACTTATATCAAGCATGTATTCTTGTCAAACGATTACAGATGTGAGGCATTGCCCATACAATGTCTAAAGCCAGACCAGCATTTATCAAAGAGATTTTTTTGAGACATCATTTTCTCAGATGCCATATATGAGGCAATTTGAGGATTTCTGTTTTGAAAATGTGCTGTCTATGTTTGTCTCTTTGTCTGTAAGTAGGTTGATCTAAAGTTTGGTTGAGATGGCATACAGTATGGCTGCATCCATTAGGACAGGTCTACAATGTTCTAAAGGCTTTTGTTGATCAAATGGCTGACTTTACATGGCTTCATCCAGTTATTTTTCAGAGTATGGTGGACATTTTTGTTAAATTTAAGGAAAATGTCCAGAAGTGTTCTTCTTTAGGTATGTCTTCATCATTATTTGTTTTCATGGTTCTGCATTAAAATAAGGCAGTCTGAATGAAGCTCTGTGGTTGAATACATTAAAAATAATAATAATGAAATAAAGGAATAAAGGAATAAATGCCTTCAGTCCTTTTATGGCTCTGTTGTCATTTATTCTGGAAAAAAACATATGTGTCATCTCATGTCAATCATATCTTGATTTTGGGAAATTCTGTTGTTGCTGTCTGAGACAGCAGATTTTCTCTCTTTTCATCCCAAAGGAAAACTTGAGTCAGACCTGTAGGTGATTGCTCAACACGCCCACTCCCCTTTACCTCCCCTTCAGCCTATAAACAGCTGACTGCTGCACACAAACACAAGAAGCGTCCGAGAAGAGAGGAAGCATGAGGTCTTACAGCGTGTGCATCATCATCCTCAGCCTGGCTCTTACTGCTCACTGTGCTCCATCAGTGTCAGTTACTGAGCAGGATGAAACTTTGGCAGAGGTATGTTCTTCTTTGCATGCATTCATACCAACAATATTACATTAGAGGTGTGCGCTCCAAGACTTGTCTTTATCATAACAAGTAAAACACAAAATGCAAGTGATAGGACAGATATTACTGGTGAAAGAAGTATCCTTTGTATGGGGAAAAAATATGCAAAATCTTTTGGATTTCAGGAAAAGATGGGGATTTGTGAAAAACTATCTCTGTAAACTAATATCACAGTTAGATTTATCCATGTTTATCATAATTTACTGTTGTTTTGGTAACCACATATTATACCCACAGAAACAATTACAAACTACTTTCTCTGAATCTGTTTCATGTTAATATTCATTGAAAACTGCAGAACTTGACCATTTTTGACTTAAACTTTTCTTTTTTTCTCTGAAATATAAGACGTAAAAAATAATTGTTCAGCCCTCGGCATTGTATTTACTTTAGTTTAGTGTTGATAAATTTGCCATTGAATACTGTTTCTTTTTAAACCAGTTTAGCAAGATATTATGGAGTAGAGAAACATATTTTTCATTACTCAACATGTGTTCTATTATAATTCCTCTTTTTACTCCATCATCATGACTTCTTTTTTGTTGTTATTAGTTATTTGTGAAATTCTCATTTATCTAATCTGACTCTAAATGCATTTCAGTATATCTGTTGCCACTGGCTTGTTCAGGCTCATTCGGTTTGTTTCTTACATCTAGCCAAATCCAGCGACCATATTAAAAGACTTCTAACTAAGTCTGGGTGTGCTTTTAACAGCTGTTTAAGCAGATCAGGGTGATATTTCTTGTTGCAGAGGCTAAGATGTTATGAGTTTGTTGTGGAGTTTTAGATTTTTTAAATTAAAGTTCACAATGAAAAGGAACAGTGTGCTATATTTAATTCGATGAACTGTGCTGATGTGCTTGGTGTTTAAGTCTCCCTTGCAAAACCTAATGGTTGTTTTCACAACAATGGTTTGAAAAAATGACACTGTGACAGAGGACCCCCAAGGCTCACTAGGTATTTTGGTACACTTAAACTTTATTGATTTTCAGGATTGAAAAACTCTGATCACAAGAAGGTCAGTCACAATGTTAAATGTAAATTCTGTAATCCTGGTTAATTTTCTCGAGCTGACCTTAATTATAAGTGACGTCAAACACAGCTATACTTTTGGTTCGATTTATACCTAAATTCTTAATTTCTCAGTTGTCTTGTTTGAATAAACATTGGAAGTGTTTACCCTTTTATAGCTGCAGTGCCATTTTGAGTGGTTTGGGAATGTTACGAGTAGAATGTGTTGCACAATTACACCACAAGGTGGCACATGTGTCTATGAAATAGAGTGATACTAAGTGACGCAGCAGAAGAAAACCTGTTGTTGGCAGGGAGACGTGGTGAAAAGCACAGATATAGCTTTGTACTTAGCAGCCAGAGAAAAAAATGTTCTGTGGAGAAGCTGTTGCGTTTTGTGTGTGCCAAATAAAGAATACACAGGTGAAACGTCTTGCGGTGTTTGACTGTGTTTGTGGCTGCAACACATGGATCCTTCTTGTTGCCAGTGTGAGTGCAAATTGCTGGCTATCATATCTGAGGAATAATGTGGTATGTTGGCCCAACTTTAGCACATTGCTTCTCAGGTAGGACTTTATTCATCCCCACATGTTAAGTTAAGCTGTTTGTACTAAAACTGTAAATACCGTAATTACACGCTTATAATGAACCATAGACATTGTAAAAGGTTTAATATTTTATTGAGAACTGTTGCATCCTCACTTAGTAAAGGTGCAAATAAGAATAAATGTATTTCATCAAGATGTCAGAAGTCTGTTTGAAAATGTTGTCTAACTGATTTACATCCTGTCACAGCTGTTTTCTCCAACCAATGGTCCATGTGTTTTATACAAATTGAAAAAGTTAACAAAGGACATTAAGGGCTCTAATTTCATAGACCAGTCGCGCAAACAGGGTGTGTCCAGCACACTTAGCAAGTTTTCTGCATGGTGCAGAGAGGCTCAGTGAGGCGCATCTACGCCTCCCTCTCTACCCCCCACACAAGTGCCAGAAAGGGAGGAGACAAGGTGTGAGTGGGTTTAACAGCCCAGTGTAATCTTCACCTATCAGCATTGCGCTGCTGGCAAGGTGCAGCGACCGATTGGTCTGACTGATCCCTGCCACCATGGCCACGGTGTGCTGGAAGGACCCAGTGGCGGAGGAGGTCACGTTTTAATTTATGACACCTGTGTCATGAATAGGAGTACAAAATTAAGTGACAGTTACATTTAAACACAGCAGCAGGCTAATCCATTTATCATGCTTGTGATCCACCTGCATTCCTGGTCTGTCATCGCTAAATACTCTCCCGTTGTCTCCTCCTCATCCTCTTTGCATTAATGTACTCCATCTTTTTAGATCACATTCAGAATAAAGATTAAAACAAAGAAATACGGGCAATCACAGGTAAACCCTTAAGACATTGAGTGACTTACATTTATTTATTTATTATTTTTTCTTTTCTCGTGAATTTCATGAGATTAGAGAAGCCGGATATATACTCGGATATCAGATGATGTGGCTTTTGTTGGCTTCTGAGATGTGCATCACACTTCCACCAAACATCTTTGATCCAACATCAGATGTGATGGTACATTTGCTGGTTCAGACCGTTACATTGAAAAGTGGTTGCTGTAATTGTTTATTGCATTGATATATGCCTGACACTTTGGAAACCTGCCTCTGAGGTTTTGTTGACATGTGCGCACTGTGCGCCTGTCACCAAATTACAGCTGCAGAGGGTGCGCTTTGCCTGCACCGAGAATAGATCAGGTTGGAGCTTGCAAGTTTTCAGTGCACCTTCTGCACAGTTTTTTGGCACAAAATTGTCACTGTGCCAACATGAATCTGTCCACACCTCCCCCTGGTGTTCCACAACACCCATCTCTGCGCAGCCGGTCTACCAAATTGCCAAATTGGCTGCACACACGCGCCGGATGAAATTACAACTGTGCCAGGTGCACCAGGCTCCGCCACCCTGCACCACCCTGGGCTGCGCCACGAAATTAGGGCCCCAAGCTTAATTTAAATACAATAAAACAGCAACATGCTGCTCACTGTCCACCTGGAAACATTCCAGGAAACATAAATTCTTTATAACAGAATCAGTTTGAGCAAAATTCAATTTCTTTTTATAAACAAATAGACTGTTGTACTAAAAGTTCAATTAGTTCTGCACAGGGCTCGAACCCAGTGTTCTTAACCTTAAAATAAGGGTGTTTGTATATCCATAAAATTATCAGTATTGGAAAGAAAAAATTTAAAATTTGGCATATTGAATTATATATATATATAATGAAAAATCATAACCATTGGAAATCATGACCGCACACTAACAATTGAATTTCCATCTTCGATCTTCAGAGTTACCTGAAGAATTTCTTCAATCTGACAGAGCACAGGGGTCCAGCGAGACGAAGATTCAACCCCATATCCATTAAGCTGAGTGAGATGCAGAGGTTCTATGGTCTGCGGATCACTGGGACCCTCGACTCAGACACCATAGCCATGATGAAGAAGCCCCGCTGTGGCAACCCTGATGGAAAGATCGCTCGTTTCTCCACCTTTGGAGGTGAACCAAAGTGGCAGAAAAACAGCCTGACATACAGGTGAGTGATCTAGTGATAGAAAAGGCGCTCACTCATTTTATCAATTTATCAAACATTTCGAATGATTTGTTTTGTTCTCTCACAGGATTGAAAATTACACTCCAGACATGTCTCCAGCAGAGATTGAAGACTCTATAAAGAAGGCCCTGGATGTGTGGGCCAAAGTCACTCCTCTGACATTCACAAGATTAACTCGTGGCACAGCAGACATCATGATCTCCTTTGGCAGCAGATGTGAGTATATAATAACATATTTTATTCATCCTGGCTTGAGCTTCTTCTTTACATAGTTTATAGGTTGTGAAAAGATAAAGGGTCCTATTGTATGGTGTTTTGGTGTGAAGCACAGGTGTCTCCACTATTTTCTGCCTATCATTTTAGTTGCCAGTGCTCATGCTGTTAAAATAGCAAATTATTGTGTGTTTGAATGAAAATGAGGAGTGGTCAGGCGCAAAGCTGGTGTGGTCCCTTACTTCAGGATGCAGAAATTTACTGAAAACCTTCTTATGTGTGATCTAATATCGGAAGTCTGTAAAGCTTTCTTCACCCACATGGACTGCACAACAGCACACATTTACCATTTGATTAATTAAGCTTAAATTTAGACAGTAGGCAGGTGGTGGGTTTTTTTTTTTTTTGCAGCAGTCCTTGGTGCCATATCAATGTGCAAAGTAGTACAAGTAATACTGCAAGAAACAAGAAAAACACACACTGATTTTATCAGCTACATTTCTACTTTGTGTGTATGTACCAATGGATCTCATTAGTAATTATGCTCACAGATAATGCATTTTTCACACCCCATAAAGAAAAGAAGATTCCTGCAGGCAAAAGGGAAATAAACTCCTCAAAACTGAGAAGTAATTGATGTATGGTACACCAGTCTATCATAGACATATAAAAGTCTGATCCTTTTGGTTTTAACTGAAGATTTCAAGACTCATGAGGTTGCACACTTAAAATTTAAAATGAAATATCACTTTAAGCTGAGCATTAATGTTTTTGTACAGTGTACTCTGTGTTGATCTCTGAGTGTAGGGGCACAACAAATGAAGAGAAATTAAATAACTCAGCCACAAATTAATTTAAACATCTCAATCTGCCCTGTTAATAGGGAAATGCCAGTCACCTCACTGATTCAAAGGTAATGAGAGCTGATGCTGTGATTAATTTGATCAATGTTAAGCCCACAACACACTCATGTACAATCAAGGCATATAATCTATCCTCCTTGGGGCCTGTGCTTGGCTTTGCGCCGAGATCGTGCATTAGCAAATGACCAAAAAATCTACCAACATGCCCCAAACCACCATTCACCACAACCTTTAAACAACGATTATCATGTTATCAAACTAGGTCCCACAATTTTTTGTTATAGTCTGCAGTAGAAGACTCAAAAGTAGACAACTATCATTGTTAAAGTTAGTCCTAAACTGCTCCCAGTCTTGGTTCATATATTGCCTTGTCAATTATTTTGGTTCATTTGTGCTTTTTAAATCACCATCTCTTATTTCTAATCATTGTCCCATGAACAGATAAAATTATGATAGCTTCAAGCTAACTCTGGTACATCATGATTCCTTAACAAAAAATAAATCGATTTAGTTCATATTCATTAGCTTACTTATCAAATAACATCAGTTTTCAGTTTATATGCACATATCATATACTTTGTAAGTTTACCTGTGCATACCTATAAAACACAGCAACACCCAGAAAACGTTTTAAAATCATAACAAAAACTCACATTTGACCACATTCACAACCATAGTCTCTGAAATCTCTGTCAACTACTGGATAAATAAATGCATTTCATTATTTTTTAAGGTTGCAGAAAGTACAACTAAAGCCTAAAGCTCAACATCAGCAGCACTTCCTGCTGCTCATATTTGAGTGACATTTATCCTGTAATGACAGGCAATCAACCACCACTTTTCTTACATAAGTGTATCCTTAAAGAAAGCCCAGAGACAACAAACTTTCCACTGTTGGCGTGTTGATACCTGCAGCACTCACTGAGTGAAATACTGCTGACAGAGAGCATGTTTACCTTAGCTCATGTTTGTGGTTTCAATATCTTCCTTAAATCAGTATTTAAGTGTATTAAATGGTTTTATGATGCTTTCAGGACACATCATAAATAAAGTTTATTTTCTGTTTCATTCCCTAACCAGAGTGTGTTTTCTTTCAAACAGCACATGGTGATTATTACCCCTTTGACGGCCCTGATGGCACTCTGGCCCACGCCTTCGCCCCCTCCAATGGTATCGGGGGAGACGCTCACTTTGATGATGATGAGTTTTTCACTTTCCGCTCAACCAGAGGTGAGATGGACACAAAACACCTCAGATGGGTGTTAAGATGGTAATGAAAAATTGTGAAAGTCTTGCTGGAAGTTGATTGAAGTATTGTGGATATGACATCACTACAGAGGTCCACATGAGAGGCAGGAAGTGATTTCTGTATTTGAAAAGGATAACAAAATATATATATATTTAGATTCTTCACAGCTTTAAATATGTGTTTACAGACAAATTGTTAAACATGGGAAAAAAAACACAAAATCAAACCTGAGCATTTTCTGCACCTCGGGTAAAGACCCTGCCCTCAGTGTTGAACACTTGACAAAGCACTGCTGCCTCCTCCTTGACTGCATGACTCAAGCCATGTCTCTAAGTTTGATATCAATTGTGTGGAGCCCAAAGTACTTCCACACAGTGCCTTTTGTCGGCCTAGAGTGGCTTTGTGTTATCTCCATTCTATTGAAATGTACTTCACTCTTTGTTCACTGAGGTCAAGAAAGCATCTACTGTTGGATCAAACAGTCCACTGCTCTGGGCGCCCGAATGAGCTGCTACACTTCATAATTAACATCTGAATATTGATTTACACTTCATGCCTGAATGGATATTTGAATGTCAAGTATAAAATGTCAGCCACAGTCCATCTATATGACATTACACGTGAATTTTGGAACTCAACTCCTCAGAGGAAGAAAACACTGCTGGCATTCATCTTCTAACACAACAGTTCATAAACACTGCAGGTGGCTCACGGTGCAGCTGCACCAAAAATGTCCTCAGACAGAAAAAAATGCAGGAAGCACTGTTGGAGAGAGTCTGCATTCACACGCATGCAGTAAAATAAAATTAGCTGAAAATGGGTTCATACAAAGAAGGGGGTCTCAGCCCTTTGCTCAGACACACATTGTTAAGGGTGGATTGTGACTACATGGTACATGTAAAAAAAATTTTCTCCTCTCCATTACCAATCAGAATGATTCATGACATCCCAAAACAAAACTGCAGTGGGCCATCTGTTGATGTCCTATATCAAATCTCTGTCTCTTCTTTGTGAAATTCAGTCAGTGCCTTCTGTAATGGAGTGTATTTTATTATAAGGCCATTTTTGATGTCTTTATTCGTTGAATGAAACTAGAAAACACTCGGAGAGTGCAAAGCTTCACCAAGGTAACTCGTATTCCATCAGCAAATAGTTCCATGATAGTTACCATCGTAATATGATTGCTTGACCCCAAAACCCATATCTGGCGCTCAGAATCATGTTGATATTGTTATTAGTGAGACAGTTATTGATCAAAAACGATTGCTGAAAATTTCAGCTTCATCTGTCCAGTAGTTTTTGCGTAATCTTGCAAACAAACAGAAAGACAAACAAACTAACATACATTGGCAAAAACATAACCTCAGTGGTGGGGGTAATTATTGTAACTGAACTGCTCACTTCAAATGAGTCTGTAAAGATGACTTTGAGGGAAGCTGAGTGTTTCTACCAAAGAGCACTTTTCAGTATTTTAGTGAAGCACTCCTCTGTCTGTCTGAACCAGAAATTTGACAAAGTGAGGGCCTAAGTGAGTGTTTTTGTTCTTGGCTGCAGGTTACGTCCTCTTCATGGTGGCAGCTCATGAGTTCGGTCACTCTCTGGGTTTGTCTCACTCTGATGATCCTGGTGCTCTCATGTACCCTGTGTACAGCTACAGAAATCCTGACACCTTTGTGCTGCCCCAGGACGACGTCAAAGGAATCCAGCATCTGTATGGTGAGAACAAAATGATTTATTTCATCCATGTCTATTTTGAAATCTTTTCTCGTGGTAAAACAGCTCCATAGACAGCTCTGCTCATACTAATAGGGGGCCTATTTATTGAGCCGTTAAGAGGTCCATTAAGGTCTGTGGGCAGCCCTGTTTTAGATCAGACAAACTTGTATACTACCCTGTCAGCCTAAAGCTGCCATGTTGCTGTTAAAGGAAATAAGAGATACACTCATACATAGTTAGACCTATGTTAGAATGTTTTGAAGTTTTTCTTCTTTGAGCCTTAGATTGTGCAAAACAATTTTAAACATGCCTTAAATGACCTCAGACCAGACATTGCCTCAAGTTGTGAAAACAGGCCTCTTTGACTCCATTTAAACTAGTGAAGAAAAGTCACATTTGAAAAAAATAATATCAGTGCTTTATCACAAGTTTGCAAAAAATAAATAAATGAATTAATGTAACAATCAAACATATGTCACTTGAATGGAATTTTTTTTTACAACAAAATGCAGCACAAATTGTTTTAGGCTAACAAAATTCAAACAAAGACAGTTAAAAGCCTAATTATGTGCAATATCAACAAAATTAAATCATAAAAACAGAATAAAAGGCAAAGAACAAAAAGTAAAAACACAAAGAATGGACTAAGACAGTGACAAACTCAAGAAAAAGGCTACAATGAGGTAACAAATTAAAAAAAAAGAAGCTAAAACTGGAGCTGGAATTTAAAAAAGCAAGAGAGAAAATAGTAATGATAATAAAAGTATCTAGCCAGTAAAGGTTTAGTTCTAAAGGTGTATCAACTTATTTTCACAATGACAATAAAATAATAAACTAAATAGAAATGTATAGAAACTGAAAAGTAGAATCTTATACAATGAAAAGGTAAAACCAACAAAAGAAGATAAAATAGTTGAAAAAATGAAAATTTATGAAACAGAATGTAGGAGAACTGACTGAGTTAAAATACATAAAGATGAAAACCTACATAGAAAAATAGAATGACCTAAAATAAAGTTAAGCCCTCAGGTCTGCACGTAGGCTGTCCAATAGATTTGGAATGAAACTACCAAAATCTACCTCATTGTGAATCTTTGTTTGGATTTTGGCACGACTGAAAGATCACAAGCTGAGCACATGTGCTCTCTGTTTAATCACATCATATAATTCAGTTATTTAATCAAACCTCCAGGTTCAAATCAAGAAAAGGATCCTACCCGTCCTAAGCCTGAGGCCCCTACCACCCCTGATGCTTGTGATTCTACCATGGTGCTGGACGCTGTGACCACCCTGAGAGGAGAGATGATCTTCTTCAAGGACAGGTGGGAGATCTCCTACTTTATTGGAGCAGATGGTAAAATAACAACACAGCAACAGTGTATGTGATGCTATGATAGCTAAATCTCTGGAAAAAGTGGAGAAAAAAAACTCAAAATGGTCTAAAACTCTCAGAATGATTGACTACTAGCTAGCTTTTAGACACTTATTGAGCTCCAACATAAAGCAGGCAAACCCAGTTTTCACTTTTCAAAACCAGTGAAAGGCAGCAGGATGTTAAAACAGTCTTCACTTCAGTCTGGATTGTAATTCTGTGGCGACGTTGCTGTTCGTCCTCAGCTTCTTCTGGCGAAGCTACCCCCAGAGCCCGATACCTCAGCAGAGCCTTATCTCAAACTTCTGGCCCACCGCTCCAAACACCATTGATGCTGCGTACGAAAGCCGCCTGTCAGACAGGATATTCTTCTTTAAAGGTAAGTCATGGCCCTCCTCTTTGATGCCTTTTTGTGGTTTCTCGTACTTTGTTTGACGTACTCTAATTCCTCTTCTACCTACAGGTCGTAGGGTATGGGCCTTCAACGCCTACACACCTGTACCCGGTTATCCTAAAAAAATCAGGACTGCTTTTGGTTTTAAAAAGGATGTGAGGAAGATTGACGCAGCCCTATTTGATGCTGACTCTAGCAAGACTTTGTTCTTCGTGGGCGACAAATACTACAGGTTTGCTCAAAGACAACATCAGCATCGTCATACTTTAACATTTTCCTTCTAACCCTGATCAACTTTTTTTCCTTTAGTTATGATGAAACTCGAAGGACCATGGATCAAGGATACCCTAAGAGAGTGGATCAGACCTTCAGTGGTCTGAACGAGAAGGTGACGGCAGCTTTCCAGTACAGAGGTGAGTGACCAAGAGCAGGGGAACATGATCTGGGAAACAGCCCATTAACAATGTGAGATGGCGCAGAACCTTTCGGAAGCATATCCAGCAGCTGCTTAGATGATCCTTTTGCCACTCAGAGGCATTAAGGGCCAGTCAGACAATGTATTTGGTGGCGCTACTTCCACAATGTAAAAGACAGAACATAGGCCACTTCAAAATACAAACTCCTGGCAAGACATGTTTGAGGTAGAGCCAAAATATACTTACTATGGAGAAGTTTGTAGTGTTTATACTTGTTTTTTTTCATTTTATACAGAAATTCGGTTCAGATTTTATAAAACTTCTGCTGCCGATGTTCGCATCTGTATGCTAGTTTATGCTCGTGTCTGTACAAGCAGTCCCTGCCTGCTGTCGTCTTGATTGCAGCTCTCAGCTCTTCCTGCTTTAAAGGACACTGATTTGGGCAACTCACGGTCATTATAGATTAAAGCTTTGCAGATGGATCTGTCTGATTACAGACATTAAATCAAGTAGATCCAAAAGCTCTGCAGGGTCAGGAAAAATAAGACTGATTTAAGAAAAAGGCGAGTTAGCATAATTCCGATAAAAAATTGCGTTAACTAACATTGTCTTACATCTGTTCTGCAGGTTTTACTTATATCTACAGTGGACCGTACATGTTTGAGTACTACCTGAGGACTGGCAGGTTGTACCGTGTGCTGAGGAACAGCTACTTCCTGCGCTGCACCAACTACTAAATAACAAGAGTGCTGGGGATCAAATGTTTATGGAGACACTGGGAATGAATGTACCATTGAAGTTTAGAAAATGTATTTTTTGAATGTTGTTTTCCAAATGTCATGTTTTGATATTTAATTTTTAAAATGTAGTAGGAGGAGTAAATACATATTCTTGCATTATTTTTTATGATTTTACTTGTCTGGTTTTTGTACTCTGGGGCATTGATGCTGTGTATGAGCCAATTGGTCATCCTGGATGGATATTAAAAAATAAAACTTTGAAAAATGTAGATATTTTTTTAATTCTTATCTTCACCTATGAAGTTTTTCTTTTCTTTAAGCTTGTGTAGTCTGGAGAACACAGACTTAAATGAAATTTTATCAACAGTTTTTTTTTTTTGGGGGGGGGGGGGGGGGCTACTCAACATGTGCTTGAATTGAACGCTATTAGTCAGCAGGGCACAAACAGGAGAAACTAAAGCTAAAACCAACCTGTGCAGTGGGTCATGGAGAATGGAAGGAGCATTTTTCAGAAGAGCTCATATTTCACCTTAATGTAGGTTAATACATTTAATACATTATACTCTGATTGGATGGAAAGTTAACTGCGTGGTGATGGCGGTTCAACTCTGTGGTGATTGGTCATTTGAGTGCCCCTTGGCTCCATGTTGACAACAACTCTACATTCATTCTACTGCACTGCTTTCCACTGGGATAACTATTCCAAGCAAATTGACTTAAACTGTTTCAAACAATAAAGGGATGTCACACTGGTAGATCTATTCCAGGGAATGGAATGTTTTTGGCAGCTACTGCACTGTAAAGAGGGTCACAGTGAAGTTACAGTAGACTTGTACCTAAAATTGTATCTATATATTTGAGGTCATGGGAGTATTTGTGCAAAATTTATGAAAGTATTCAGGAATGACCCTTTAATATTTCAATGTTGGACCCAAAAGCTTCAAGGATAGAGGCAGGTAAAAGTTGACAGTGATTTTATTGTTTTCACACAATCCAAGGCGAGGTGAATACAGTGATCCTATGACAACAGTGAGTATAAACAGGTGATTGCAGTGGTGAGAGCTCATGAAGATCACTGTGGAGAGAGGGAGCAGAAAAGCAGGTAAATACTTCAGCATGAAATGAGGCATCCAGTCACACAAGCACAAAAGAGCAAAAACTCCTGAGAGGAGATACAAAAAAGGTTTAGAGCCAGCACAAAGCAAAATGAGTTAAAAAAGAGTAACAAAAATGGCCTGAACAAAACACAGGAGGACTGGAAATCCACAGGCAAAGCAGAGGAGTCCAGGAGCCAGTTATATAGTGAGCGGTGATTAGGTGAATAGGAAACAGGTCTGAGGCTGCAGGGGAGCGTCTCCGGGAAAGCACGTTCAAACTCCAAGTAGCAGAGAGCAGAAAGGCAGTGAGGGAGTGAGGAGAGCAGGATAGAGAGGGAGGAATCCCCATAGAAAACCCCTTAATTATTTCTTGGCGAAGGATGGACATAAGACACAAAGGCCTAAACCTTTCAAAATAAAAGGGTCATTGTGCCTGCAGGAACAGCACATTAGGACAAACAGTGGAATGAGAGGGCAAAAACACAACATTTCCAGTCCTTACAATTTCTAGAGTAATGCCATAAAACGACTGATATGCTGGAATGTTACTACACTTCAGTAACTTTTTTAAAAGAACTTTATCAATCCCTTCAGGGGAAATTAAGATCAAGATTCAGAGTGGCACTGAATCGTTGAACACGGAAAAAAAGAACACAGGGTATCAAAATTCAAAAGGTAAAAACAACTTGCATATTACAATAAATAAATCTACTGGCTGGCTCCTTCTCCTTTCCGTCCTCAGTCTTCCTGATCATATCTGTTTTTTTGCTGGCTTTGCTTAAACATTTGGCTTCATCGCTCAACACTGCCTCCATGCCAACCAGTGGTTTGCAAAATCTGAACATACTCCCAAGCATCAAGAGAACATCCTGAATAATAACAGAAGGAGTAAGGACATGGAGCTCTATCTGTTTCAGTGTATCTGCATTAAGCATAGGCCTGTGCTAAAAATATCGATAGAGCATCCATGTTCTTTTTCTACTCATAAGAAAAATCAGAACTTGTAGGGAAATCTGATAATAGTGCAGACAGCGTTCCCAATTTGCATGTATTAGGATACATATTGTGGCCTCAGTGTTGGGATATGTATCGTATTGTGAGTTTGTTAGAAATACCCAGCCCTAAAAGAGCATAATAAGCCTTAAGGCGGATGTTAACTGTTCTGATAATCAAAGTTTGACGGATACAGCAGCAGGCCATCCACATCAGCCAACTACGAGTTATGCAACTATGTTTTGAAAGTCATTTCTTGACGTAATTATATCTTTAGGCTGTTTGTTCCCATCATGTTCATGCAGGTCCAAAGAACTACAGCTGCTGACCTTATCTTACCTTATCTTACCTCAGCTAACCCACCCACACCTATAGGAGTGCTCACATACACACTCCTGCTCCCATCACAACACTTCTTATCCTTTCTCTTTTTTTCTGTAAATGGGCCCAATCTTGTTCAGACTCTTGAGGAATGTTTTATTGTCCCATCATGCATGTTCCTGCTCATTACCTCAAAAGCGAAACAATATAAATGACTATTAGAGGAAGTAATCAAACAGTCCATTACAGAACTTCATCGGGGCAGATCCTGGGCTAATCCTCAGAGTATTGATCCTGGAGTAAAACTTTTCTCCAGGGAAAAAGACAAAATGGAGGGTGCTCTGACTCTGATGATGGCTGTGATTGTTGCACTCTGTGGAGCTGTGCCACATGCTACACCCAGCCAGGAGGAACTCACTAAAGCCCAGGTACTGAATGATGTTTTGGCTGTTTAATTGTGGAAATGTTTGTTGCTGTTCTGCAACCTTCGAAGGGCAGTCAGCTTTACATTGTTGTTCTGCTAAACGCAAATCCAACTATATCTGTCAGTTAAATTTAACTTGTTTAGATGTCACTATGATGTGACATTTGATATTCTCATGAAGGCCCTTCATGGGCAATAAATGTCAGCTTTAATTTTATATCAGATTCTTCTTCAAAGTCTCTGGTGCATATATGAAACTTAACTCTGCTCACAAGACAACTTTTGTGCACAAGAGCACATTTTTAATCATGACATGAGAAATTCTAAACAGCTTTCTTGTTAAAAAAAAAAAGCAGTAGTCCTGTCTGCTCAGACATGTATATTGTGCTTATGCATGCTGATGGAATGTGTTCCATACATTATTTTTTCTTGGGCTTCCCATAGTGACGGTCAAGATACAGATGGGAGTTAAAAGATGCCACTCATGGGCTGCTGGTTTGATGGAGTGGTTAGCAAGCATGCACATCCCATATACATACTTCTGCCGGCCCGGTTTTGAATCCAACCTGTGGCCAGTTTGCAGAGTGTCATCCCCTACTCTTTCACCCCCTTTCACAAGCCTATCCACTGTCATTCTCTCCTGTCAATAAAGGCACAAAATGCCCAAAAAATACATTAAAAAGATGCCACTCATCAAACAAAGCAAATATTACCAGATTTTGACAAATTGTTTCACATGTTTTAAACAATGGTTCATAAAATAAATTAGTTAGAGCAACTGTTACTCTTTAAGTACTGTTTACTGTACCACCGTCTTCCACTTATCCTTGATCGAGTCACGGGGTCAGCAGGCCAAGCAAAGAGGCCCAGATTTCCCTTTCCCCGGTCACTTCATCCAGCTCTTCCTGAGGGATCCTGAAGCATTCCCAGGCCAGATGGGAGGCATAGTCCCTCCAGCATGTCCTGGGTCTATAACATATAACGAAATTAAATTAATGTATAAAAAAACCCTTAAAAGTTATGGTCATGATCTCTTCAACCACTTCAAGGGAAGTCTGGATCTCAATCCATCTGAGTTTATTTTGGGAGCTGTAAAAATTGGAACATCAATATAGATTTTGTTTGGGTCATGAGGCTGATGTTTAGAGATGGACAAACATTCAAACTCACTCTACTGCTGAAAGAAAATTAAGAGTCACTGATCAAGCATGTCTGTGGACTGTGGAAAGATGCCACTGTACCAGAAAGAGGCTAAATGTGACTAGAGGACATTTTTACTTTATTTCACCTTTAACTGTTTTTCATCTAGTGACTAGAGGCTCTGTCAGATCTGTTTAATGTACTCCCGCCATGAGTGAGTGTGGGAGGTTTAGGTCATTGAATCCAGTCAGATTTGGCTTTATATTGACAAATGGCTTGTTCAAAAAATTACACCAAAGCACTTTTAATGTCACTTTAAAATAATCAGTTTCTAAAGGTACCAAATTATATCAATCATAACCCCTCTGAGTCATGTAGAGATATTGCTGGATTTCAGACTCTTGATAAGGAGAATTTACCTAATTAGGAAATGGCAGGGAGTCTTAGGTAAGACTTTAATCCACAATATTTCAGGGTTTGGTCAAAGACACCCTTTGTGTACAGGTAGGGCAGCTGAAGCCCTAAAAAAATTTTTTATTATACAACAAAAAAGGGTGGATCACTCCACAACACACCCACACAGGGAACATTTTGATAAGGGCAGCCTGTTAGTCAATAATTGGCCTTGATCCATCACGCCGCAAGCTGCAAATATCTGCTCTTCTGTTCAGTAATCCTACATGAGAACAGCAAACAGAGCTTTAGCTTCCAGAGAGGCGGTAAATCACCATGTCTCTGCTCCATCGCTCATTTAGATATTGAAAAACAATTTGTTTCTTTATGTAAAAGTAAAACTGACTCAACTTTTCTGAGTTTAGGACAAAAAAAGTACTTCTTTAACTACAATTTCACTGTTATTCTGCAGATTACCTGTCATTGTGGCAAAAATTACCATCTGCGTTACAGTACTGACAACCATTTTTAGTTGTACTTCAGTTTTTTAAAAGATACTAAGACATCTAAGTTGTGTTGGACATGTGGTCAGTGTGACATTAATGCTGAGTTCAGACTATGCATTTTTTTTTCATCCATAACGACAGCCTGTGTTTCAGATCAGGTGACCTCGGAGGAAATTTGAGCTGTGACTACTGAAGCATGACAGACTGCAGATAAGAAGTATGAGTGAGCACATTGCCTGCAAATTTAAGAATGGCTTGCAAACAAACAGATCACTCACAACAGTGAATCAGTTCTCACTGTTCACTTGAAAGAGCCATTCAAAAGACTTTACTTGTTCACAAATGTCACATCTTTAGCTCGGACCAACACAGTAGTAGTTCAACAAAACAAAGCCTATGTTTATCAGTAGAATAAGATAATGGGGTAAAAAAACAAGCACTGTAGGCAGAGGCAGGCTTACACTTTCCATTGACTCACAGTATTTGAGCTAAGCTAATTAGCAGTGGGCGAGGTCTGCCCATCTCTTCCTCGTTACTGCATGCACAGTTGAAAGAATGGTGTCTATCGGCCTGTCATGGACTCGGGATTGAGGCAAGACATTAAATTTAAAAAAAAATGTTTGACCACATGCATCATATCTCGGTTGTCTATTAAGCAAGGATTTGATTTAAGTTGAGCAAAAGAATGAAAAAAATCACCTCTATAGAAGATCAGATGCAGCTCTTTTTCCCTCCTCTTTAGAAATGCTCTGATCTGAGGGGCAGGGAGGCTGAGGGAGACTATGACAAAGAGCTCTGGCTGCCCAGACGATGTCTGATGGGCGGTTCTATGATGGCTGCAGAGCAGACTTTAATTGCAGCCATGGTGTCTGCCTTTGACAAGCAGGGAACACACATGGAGGTGGAGACTATCACTAGTTTCAGAACATAGAAACTCCACAAAGAGAGTGATACCAGTGACCCTTTTGCCGTGATTCATGAGCACTACCTAATGCACCACAGTTAACCTTTTTGTGTGATACTGTCAACCCTAAATATAGGTTATCTTGTTTTTTTGAATATAGAAATCTTGATATTCATTCATTTTAAATACCAACTATGAAGATTTCTTATATATTTGGATTTTGTTCATCAGTGATGAATGACAGGCAAAAAGGAATATATTCATAGTTATAATGACACATAATGATTAAATGTTACTTTTCATTATTTAATGTATTTAATTCTGTTATCTCAAGGCACTTTACAGTTGAGCAGGCTTAAGCCATACTCTTCATTATACACAGATATACATGTATACAAATTCATATAATAAACATATTTGTATATGCATATACATCCAGGGATGTATCCATCCAGGCAGAGACAAAGGGACTAAAAATGAGAATTTATGATAGCAACAAACCAGTGGACACACAGATCATAAATCTGCCCTCATCACATTTCTCTGCTGAATATAGATTCAATCAATAATTGTTCATTTAATAATTTGGTGATGAATTTAGCAGAATCTAGCTGAACTGCCATTAAAATGGGTTATACTAGTTTAAAACTGATGTTAACTGGTACACATTCAGGTAATTACTGGGAAAAAGGTATATTTGTAAGCTTTAAGGGGAGCTTTCATTAAAAGTATTGATTTTCCATTTAGTAGAGAACACTGTATTATTATTTTCTGTTTCCTTTGTCCAGGAGTATCTGTCTCGATATTTCTCAGAGGTCGGGGTCAGCGCTCCCAACAGATTATGGCGAAGCTCTCTGGACTCCTTTGATGAAAGTCTGAGGAAGATGCAGGAGTTTTTTGGCCTGGATGTGACGGGACAGCTGGACTCAAACACATTAGAGGTGATGGCTCAACCACGCTGTGGCTACACTGATGTGAGCAGATATGGTCACTTTGAGGGTCAACCACGGTGGAACAAGCGCTTGATCACATACAAGTAAGATACAAGTTCTGTGACCAGCCTCTGCATAAACATAAAGCAGAATAAAATCATTTATTTGGCGAGCTCTACTGTCTTTTTTTTGTAGGATAACTGAATACACCCCAGACATGTCTCAAGGGGCTGTGGACTACATCCTCGCCAAAGCTTTGAAAGTCTACAGCGATGCCGTCCCTCTGGATTTTAAACAGATCTACAGTGGCACTGCTGACATGATGATCAAGTTCAGGAGTCAAGGTACATATCTGCCCTAAGAACTTTTCCTAAATATGTTTTTTATTTTTCTAAACTAAGTTGTTGTTTACAAGACAGTGTTATCGGCTGAAAACGAGCAGTTTTCATTGCGTTTTTGCCTCCGTTTACACAAGACCTTTGCCTGGAGTGCCTGAAACCGCAAACCTTAAAACCAGGTTTTAAAAACTCTCGGTGCCAGCTTCGTGTAAAAAGGGACTACCCATTCAGGGTAAAATGGCGACGTTACCGCATGCGCAGTACCTTCTCACCAGTGTTGGGAGTAACAGCGTTATAAATAACGGCGTTACTAACGCCATTATGTTTTCCCAGTAACGGATAATCTAATTAATTACTTTTTCATGTGTTACAATGCTGTTACCGCTACTGACAGTGAAATGTGGTGCGTTACTTTGCAACAATGTCAAGCAGCTGTTATCCACGGCACGTGTAAGCAACACGCCGCAGTTTTACTCTGACAGACAAACCCCCACTGAAAGCGGCGCGCCACCCTGTAGGGGAAGGGCTGATCCCCGGAGAGCCACAGGCTCTCATGAGACTAGCGATGTCACACGCTCTTAAAGCATGTTGGACTGAGAAAAGAAATAGACAACACCTCACTTAGCTTCTCTAAGGCCCTTTTAGGCTACTGGTCTAAACCACACAGCTGTGTGATTTATTCAACTTCTATCTGCTTATATCCTGTATCCTTGTATCCTTGTTTGGTGTCATGTATACAATGTTATATGTTTCTGTACCTCTATGATTCACTTTTCTTCGTCCATGGTGTCGTGCTGTCTCTGGGACCCTCTGACGGACTGCTGACCTGATGCTGGTGCCTCCGGTTTTGACATAGTGAAAAAGAACTGAGCAAATTTACGTTCGAGAGTCCATGCATTGTTTTATTTTGATATTTCCTATACTCCACTTGTGACTTTCTGTCTGGTGCTTTCCTAATGACAGTGAATTTACGAGGTTTGGAAGCGGCCACGCAGAAAATAGACCTGAAGCAAATCTCCAGCGCCTTAATGCGTGCCAGCGCTTCACCAACACAGAGCTGCGCTGCGCGGCGCCCTTGAAACGTAGGCTAGAGCACTTCACTCCCAGTCTAGTCTATCAGGCAAATTTCCCTGCATGTGCTGCGGGGCATCAGCGCTGCATTGGAGAACTGATGAAGTCAGAGCTGCTGCAGCAGGTAACAACAAGGAAGGACACAGAGACAGAGACACACAGTTCAAGCAGCAAAAGCTTTTTCAAAAAAGTAACGCATCAATTACTTTACCTGGTAACTAATTACATTTATGAAAGAGTAATTCCGTTAGTAACTCATAGACAGTTACCCAAGGCCCTCCGATCCAAGTCTTAAACAAGTCTCGAGTCATTTGATCCAAGTCTCAAGCAAGTCACAAGTTTTTTCTGTTGTGGGAAAGTCGAGTCGAGTCAAGTCACAGGTTTGTCAAGTCAAGTCGAGTCACAGGTTATGACGTGTCGAGTCCCTCACCATTGTTCCCCAGTCCAACCAAAAAGCACTCAGATTTTTATCTTGAAGAGAGAAACCTTATCTTCCCACACATACAACACAAGTACACCCTCTTTACTAATGTTAGCTTTGCTAGCTTCAGTATTGACCACAGATCGGGCCAACATTCCTGGCATATTGACCTATGGCAGGAGCGTTAGCTACCTGGCTAACGGGTGCAGGTTTCACTTACTTGGCCTCATGTGTCCTCAGGTGGCGGATAAAGTTCAGTGTTGTGCCCTCTTTTTTGCTTATCGAAGTCTTCGTTTTCCATCTGATTGAAATTCTTCATATGCAAAGAACATAACTTTGGGCACAGAAGACATAGCGGTTGTCAATTTGAAACCCCTGCACCCTGCCCACAGATCATTACTGTAGCAGAAGCAGGTGTGTCGTAGGTTTGTATGTGTGTAGTACTGTGTCGTGTGTGGGGCAATAATAGGTGACGGACAAGTGTACTGTGCATGGACATGGATGTATTATGTGCATGAAGCATCAATAAAGTGAACCTCAAAGGAAAGAGCCGCATATATCTCCTGTCTGGCTCTTCATATAAAGCCGGAGTACGTGCAATTTTCCGAATCGAGTTGTCATGACAAGTCAGGTCGAGTCTGGAGACATTTTCTCCAGAGTCCAAGTCGAGTCTTGAGTTTCTACCTCCCGAGTCAAGTTGCAAGTTGGCTCATTAGCAGCTCAAGTCGGCTCGAGTCCAAGTCCCTATGACTCGAGTCCAAGTTCCTATGTCTGGTAACTCAGTTACTTTTTCGGGAAAGTAACTAGTAACTATAACTAATTACTTTTTTAAAATAATGTGTCCATCACTGCTTCTCACATGAAGCCTGTGCATGCATACCAGGAACAACAGCAGCTTCGGCCATCTTCTGAGTAATATATGTGCTGCTGTGCTCGGTTTGTCATCCAGACAAAATTATACACACAGATTTTTCGACCAGGAGAGAAACTTCTGCGTCTTCATGTGTCTACTCGTCCTTGTTGTTTGTAAAAGGTTGTCTTCACTGAAAAGCGTATGCCTGTTGTTCAGCTGTTTCTCTGCAAACCTACATTGCCATATCCTGGACTGCCATGCAAGCTACATCGTTTTCAGTCATTCTTGGGCCTTCGCATTTTTAAAAACACAAAGGAAAAACATTTCCGTTTAAGCATTGTCATGTAAATGGGGCCAAAACTACTCTTTTTTTGAAATCCAGATCATGGAGACTTTGCGCCCTTTGATGGAGAGGGTGGAGTCCTGGCTCATGCTTTCTCTCCCGGTGAGGGACAAGGAGGAGATGCCCATTTTGATGATGATGAAACCTGGACTACTACCTCATCAGGTTTGAGACTTTATGTAATTAGAACTATAGTAATAACTTAAATCAGTGTAACCTTTAGGAGGAACAAACCAAAGTAGCTGAATAAGCATGTGTCACATTGAATCTGTTGCCTTTTTTTTTATCTTTGTGTATTTTTATGTTTTCTTACAATATTAAAATCTGAAAATATTTTCACATTCATATTTTAGCATTCAAATTTTACATCTTTTCATATTGACAAGCCATCACCATATAAGACAATTTCATCTACAGTTATCAACAACAGCAGCTCTGTCTTTTCATTCCACTGACATGATTTAAATAGTGTTCCTTAATCCAAAAATAAGCTAATTTCCTTATTCCTAAATAAATCATTAGTTGTATGATTGCAGTATAAGTATGATTTCTAGTGTAAAATTCACTTTTTATGTATTCATTTACTCATTTATTTATTTATCAGTTGCATTTTTGCAGCAAAAAAGCAGCAACAGTTTGGTCTGTGATGGATGGACCCACCATTTTTCATTGGGACCACTTTTCTTGGCAGCACCCTAAAATATAATAAATATGCATAAAAGGGCTTAAGAAGTTGTTTTGCCAGAAGTCACAATTGTATTTTTTAATCTATTAAATTCATAAGATCTGTAAACAAAGATATATACGCATATATATATATATATATATATATATATATGCTTTACAAAAAACTTGCTACAACAAGCCAGTGAGATTTAACTAATGATAAAACACACAGGAGAAACACATCAAATGCACTAAAAGGCTTATTAAACTCAAGAAAGCATAACATGTGCTCTTTAAATTCTATATTCAAGGTGTTGGTGGTCCCATCTGCAGCTATACACAGCTCTATAACTTCTTTGCAGGCTCTTTTGTACTGATGCAGACTGAATCCCTGCCCCTGTGACAATGTTCAGGCTAATGCCATGTACCTTATACAGCCACAATAAAAAATAAACATGAACTATCCTAAATGTGGTCAGAATAAAAAGATTTTTTTTAATGTGCATCCTGAAATTATTGCCGAGGAACATGATCAGAGAAAAGAGCAGTTAAAATTCTATTAGACATTTACACCCACAATTTAAGAAGATGGTGCTCTTTCTGTTTTTTACCTTCAAGTAACAATCTACACTACAACTACATAACCCTCTAACTGCTTTAACAGCCTCTGTAACAGTGAAAGTGTATCTGCAGGAGCAAACCTCTTTCTGGTGGCTGCTCATGAGTTTGGACACGCTATGGGATTATCTCACTCGAAGGACAAGGGCGCCCTGATGTTTCCTAACTACCAGTATGTGAACACCGACAACTACGTGCTGCCAGCAGATGACAGACGGGGAGTCCAAGCTCTCTATGGTAAAATAGACTCATAGATTAATTTTCACAGAAAAGCCAGAACAACCTCGAGCTTTTCTTCTTTCTTCCTTTAGGAGCCAGACAAACATCTCAGCAACCTACAAATAGACCTAAACCGGTCCCAAAACCAACCCAAAAACCTGCACCAAAGCCACAACCTAAACCTAATCCTGAGCCTGAGCCTGAGCCTGTACCAAATCCTGAACCCACATCAGAGCCTCCTCTGGATCGCTGCAGCAGGTACCTCATCTTTGATGCTGCTACCCACATCAATGGAAAACTTCACCTCTTCAAAGACGGGTGAGACTTAAAGTAAAATTCTTGCATTTCACAATAAGTTGAAGCTTCACCATCAGATTTTTTATTTTAAGGTTTTATTGTTTTTGACTACTTTTATCTCAGCTTGCGTTTCCGGTCTCTTTGTTAGGTATTTCTGGAGAAGGGACAGCTCCTGGGACGGCATCACTACGAAGAAGATTGAGTCTGTTTGGCCCGGAATCAAGAAAGTTGATGCTGCATACGAGTACAAGAGAACCAACACCGTCTTCTTATTTGAAGGTATAAAAACAGTTGGTAAAATCAACAAGATGTATTTTTGAAAAACTAATATTTGAGACATCAGAGAGAGAGAAAGTGGAGGGATAGGTTGAATGATAACCTTTGGACTTCTTTAACAGTTTACATATTCAGTCCATACCAAAACAGCACTGCCACTCTTTTATGGATAGTTCAGGTAGTAAAGCTTAGACAAACTGTTTTTTCTCCCGTGTTAACTATATCCATCACTCAGTCCTTCAAACTTAGCACTGTAACACTTTATACAAACAGAGACAGTTAAGACAAAAATTTGTCTTATTTGTCTAAATTTACTTTTACTCTCAGAATTAGCACCTTGTTTGTGGTCCGTTTTTAACATAACAGGTAGTTACAAACAGCCTGAGGTCTTATGGGCCCTCTGGTGGTGTCGTCCAGTAACACATGTGACGCACAGGCATGTATGTGAACAGAAACACTTGTGACACCAAACACAGGAACAAATTGCAAGTACATCTCCAGCTTTATGCAACCACCACTGTACTGTAGCTGCATAAATCACCAGGTCATGTTGCCACCAGGCTCGAAACATAGTTTAGATGTCTTTCTCAAAAAACCCTATCTTTTTTTTCACAGTTTTGTTTATTAGATTTTGTACACAAAAAGGTTGGAGATTCACAGTAGCCTATTTGTAGCTGACAGTGTTGAGAGCTTTTCATCAACATACAAAAACAAAAACAGCAACACTGGAACAGTGTGGGTTGGTCTGGTCATACAGTGGATCAAGGCCATGGTAGTATGTGTAATAATAATCTCAGTCTTTAAAACAGTCTTTAAAACAGAGTAGAGATGGGAGGACAAAGGATACAATAAGGAAATAATTAGCAGAATCCTATTTAGGAACAACTGGGAAAATAATCCTTTCTGCATAAACAAGAAAAGGGCCCCATGCTTCTTTAAATTTATGTGAGGATCCTTTTTATGAATACTGATTTTTTTCAAGTTTTAAATTATTAAAAATCTCTTTAACCCACATTGTGTGAGAAGGGGGTGATGTTGACTTCCACCTTAAAATAATGAGGCGTCAAGCTGATCAAGTAGCAAGGGCAATTATATCTAGTTGCAATTTAGGTAAGAGCACCAGAGATATTCCAAACCAGGCAGTCATCGCATTAGGTTGTAAAAGCGTCCTGGTTACTTCTGACAGAGTTTTGAATATTGCCATCCACTAATTATAAAGAGAATCACAGGACCAAAACATGCGGACATGATTTGCAGGCGTCTGATGACATTTTTCACAGGACGGATCAACTGTATCATACAGTGCGGTGAACCACTTCACATTGAATTAAGTCATGTCTGGCACAGATAGATGAGGTATGAACCCGTTTAAGAATATCTCCCCAAAGCTCATCTGAGATGCCCTCCCCAGTTCCTCCTCCCTTTCTTCACAGTATTGGAAGAGGTTGAAGACAGGGTTTGGATTAAAACCCCCTATCTTTAACTATCTTTATCTTTCCTCCTTACAGGGGATCAGTACTGGAAGACTAGAGGTTACTCAGTCCTCCCTGGTTATCCCAAACCTATCAGTGACTTTGGCTTTCCTCGATTCGTCACCAAGGTGGATGCTGCAGTCTATGTCCCATTCATTAGCAGAACCCTCTTCTTTGTGAGAGGAAGATACTGGAGGTGAGCTGCTTAAAAAAGTATTTAACTTAAATAGATCTTTCTGTAACAATGCACATGTAGAAGCCTCATACTGATCTCCACATGGTACTCCTATAGCTACAATGAAAGGAGGGAGAGGATGGATGGGGGTTACCCAAAATCCATCCACAGACAGTTTGGTGGGACTGTGTACCGTGTGGATGCTGCGTTTCTGAACAAAGGTAAGTGAAAGTCGAAGATGGGAGAGATTTCTGTCTTTTTGATACCACTACTGGTCTCCTTATTCCCTCATCCCCTCTCATTTCAGGCTACCTGTACTTTTCTTCTGGATACAAACAGTTTGAGTACCACTACCAGCGTAGACGAACGATCCGCATTCTGCTAAACAAGGGATGGATGGACTGTGACTAAATACATGAAAACTAAATACATGGATACATCATAACCCATATTCATATTCATAAAAGATTAGATTTGTTCTCATGTTTTTGCTTTTATTAGAATTCTTCATACAAGCACTTCATTGATTAAGCGAGATTGTAATGCTGTTATTGGAAACTACAAGGACTTCTTTCAGGCATGCATCAAATAAACCAATTTAAATGTGTTTTCAAGAGTATGAAATAAAAGCAGGTTTGAATGCTCCTTTGTCAGGCAAGAGGTGTGTTTTAGTAAACTTGCGGTATTTTCAAGTCTACTTCATGTTTTGTTAATGCAAAGCGCGAATGCATCAGGAGTCAAGCCCTACAGAGAATTTGGACTACCCTTTACTAGATGTGATCTCACAAAGCCAAGGCCTAGAATTAGGACTGATCCTTCATGGTGCAACCTAAAACTGTGTTCATGAATCAGAACAGCATTAGCTGTATAAGCACTACCAGAGCTGCTCCTGGCCATTTTGGGGCCCTAGGTAAAATTACGATCCTCCTTCTCCCCCAAAATGTTAAGGGTCTGTTCACATGACAACAAAGTGGCTGAAACAGAGACTTTTCATTGTGTTTGCACCTTCCATTTACGTGAAAAGAGTGCAGTACTCTGACCAGCACAGATGCATTTTTTATACTGCCCAATGTGACTGAACAGTTTGTCTTCACTGGAAAGCATTAGTGTGCATACCTATATAGTAGCACCCCTGTTTCACTACAAACCTTCATCACCAACTACTGGCCTGGCATGCATGCTACTGCACTTTCAGTCAGTCTCGTGGATCTGTGTGAACACACATTGTTTTCACACTGTCTCTGTGCTTTTGAAAATGCAACAGAAAACCTTTCTATTTCTAGTGACAATGTGGTTGTGTAAATGTGGCCAAAACATTTTTTTTTTTACAGTGTGCCATTTGTTGTGTGTGTTTTGAGCTCTTCCAGCCTCTCTCTTTCCTCTTTTCATCCAATACCTGCAGCAAGCTGTCTGTTTTTCCCTTTCCCTGTCACTCTCACTTGGCTCACTTAGATAAAATTCTAGTTTTGTTTTGCAAGTGTGCATGGGGTTTCAGGAACAGGGGCTTTTATGTATGGCTTGCAGACATCTCTAAGTTTGCATATATACTACGTCGTCTACAAGGGTCTCTATACTAACCATCACTGCTGTTCAGGAATAATAGGAGGCACAGAGCTGCCTTCTCTGCACACAGGAAAACGCCTTGCTGTCAGACATATGCACTACCTGCTGTGCCACAGTGCCACCCTTACATAAAAAGTGTGATGGTAAAATACAATAATAGGAACTGATTGTCAGTAAATGGTTTATTGAAGGTATGCGTAAAGTAAATTTGGGAACACTTTTAAAATTTTAATTGAGTATGTTGGTGGAAAGTGTTTAAAGGGCATAAAAGTAGCATTACAATATACATTTATTTTATTTAGAAATCCGGTGAAAGAAACCCCCAATCCCTCCACTAAGATTTGTGAGATGAAATGAACACAAAACTTTATTTTTTGCAACAAATAATACTGATATTGTAATTTTTGTCATGTTAAGAAAACTCTATGAAACACAAGATAGAGAGAAGTGCACTGTCTCATTTGTTTATGATAATAAAACTAAATTCATTTAAATAAAATCACAGTTTAGGGGTTACAGTGCTTCAGTGGGCTGGTCTAAGTCATGAAAATCCAGGACTGAAAAAGTGCCACACTCCAGCCCTGTGTAAATATAAAGAAAGTAACAGAATAAATAAATAAGATGACAAATGATTTTGAAAGGACAGGAAAGACTATAAAGTCACTGAATTTAAAATAATTTCCAAAACAATAAAAAATAAAAACAAATCAAACATAATAAAATGATAAATGAAAATAGATTTTTTTAAAAATAAAATAAAATAAAGGCTAAAAGAAAAGAAAAAAACAGCAAATCCAAACATCCAAATTTGCAGTGTTCTGGGAAATTTAAAAAAAAAAGATCATTTTTACTGAATAAATGAATATTTTATTGCTCTGATAACATCTGGCTGTTTTTGTTCTTTAATTTGATTAAAAGTTTATTAAACCAACTCACAAACCAGGAGGTGACCAGAAGCAATGCTTTATGTAAGGAAAGGAAATCATAAAAATGGAGTTTGGGCTTCTCGTCCAAAGGAGACAATCTTTCAATTAATTTATAATTTAATTTATTTATGTTTTTTATTAAAAAGGCGTGCACATCTACCGCGGTCATGGTGACCTCGGTAGGATATCATCACATAAACTTCAATACCCATGATGCCCTACGAGCGGTGACGTCAGGCAGCACACCTCTCACTGTGATTGGCTGACGTGTTTCTCCCTCCCCTGCATGGCTGAAGGTGAAGCGGCTGATTGTGATTGAGTTCAGTCCTGTCTGCGGTCCGAAATGTCCTCCAACGGACTTTTAAACATGCACGCTCAAATCTGCAAACGCCTGGTGAGTGACGGAGTGTAGAATTTTAGCTTAATTTATTTTATGTCGTGTTCTTTATTCTGCACGTCAAGCTGGATTTAGCTTCATTCATGCTAGCTGTAAACACGGGCCCTGCAGTTATGTCACGTTACAGCAGCTGAGCTAACAGGAGCGTTGGAGAGTTCATCGTCCTTCAGTAATATTTATCTTTGTTTAGTTTAGAGTAGTTACAGCAAGGGATTACCTGACACTGCTGCAGGTGTTCAAATGAAGCTCATTCACACAGTAAGCCATTACAGGTAAAGTGAAGGTCTGCCTCTTAACGATGAAAGTGGAGACAACACTCTAAACAATAAAGACTGACTTCTCTGAATAAATGAAATACCAGGCAGGTAATCAGAATCATCAGTACTTTGTTAAAAATAAGAAAGCAGGTTGCAACATACATAATCTTGTAGTTATCACATTTTCCTTATGACAGAACTTACATTCAAAAGTAAAGTGAGACTTTGAACAGGGCGACGAAATTTGCACTATTAACATCACCAATGTTTACATTATAACATGACAGCTGTGTTTGACAGTAAACCACCTTTGTCTGGGTTTTGCACAGGATATTGTATTTGCTTGTTAACAGATTTTAATAATTATCAGAGTTGAAAACAATAAATGAGTTATTTTTTATTCTAGCTGTTATTGTTAGCATTTTCTCAGTGAGCATATTTATGGTCAATACTTGAATGAAATGAACAAGAATCCTCTAGTGGAAAAGCAGAACAGTTTGACAGCATTGTGAAGAAAATGTTTTTTACAGACTACTTAATTAGTCTGCCAGCAGGAAGAAGTAGCTAATTAATCCAGTCAAGTCTCTTTTATTCATACATCACATTTTCAAGAACAAAGTCGACCAAATTGCTGCAAGTAGTTACCAAGAAGAAATAAAACATTTATAAAATAGAATAAAAATAATTTTAAAAAGTGTAAATTGAGAGAATAAAAGATTTTTAAAATCAGAGATTTGTCAGATAAAAAAACACACAACTCTCAGGCAGAGTTCAAAGTCAGCAATCGAAAGTGTGATTAAAAAAGGGATTTATGATTAGGTGAGGTGGGGGTCATATTTGACACATCAAGTTCTAATAGTCCTGTCATTTCGTTGACAGGGATCCGGTGTTTCGGATGTTAGATGATGCAGACTTTTAAAAACTGGTCCCCAAAGTTGATAAAAACTGTGCCTGTGTGTACAACAGCTACAGGTAGCTTCAGGACCTATTACGCCAAAGCCCTGTCTCTCTTGCTTTAACTGCATTCACAAACCCTGGCAACAATAGAAACCCTGGTTGAACACAGTGTTACATTTATGCTGCTGATCCACTTTTGACCTTAAAAGCAAAATCTGCTGCTCCTCCATGACCACAGTGAGCAACAAGAGGACATAAAGAACATCACACACCAGTGCTTGTTTACATTTCTCAATTTACTGTATATGTGCATTCTCCATGTCGTCTTCTCTGCTTTTGGTTTATGTCTACAGCAGCATAACGGCACCTTTCACAGGCCTGGCATATGTACTTCAACACTGTGTAGACGGACACACTTCTTGAAACTTCGCTGTGTTGACTTTCTTTGACTGTTTGTCCAAGTGTGCACATGGCCTCTGTCACCTCGAGTTTTCATCTGTCCACCGGGACACAAGAAGAATGTGCTCCCTAAACCTCAAAGATCTCAACAGGGTGTAGACTTTTAAACCCATTAGAGCTGAGTCGAGGTGAAATCCATTCAAAGATTTGAAACAAACAATAAAACCTTACCTTCAATTTTAAAGTGAATAGGATGCATTAGATAGGGTCCAAAATGCAGTAGATAGAGGTTCAAAATGGCTTCCTAGGACTTTATAAGAGACCAGCAGCTGCATTTTGAACCTACTGTAGACGTGTGATTGAGACCTGATTTACTCTGATATAAAGTGCAATGCAGTTGTCCAAATGTGAAGAAATAAAAGCATGAATCACTGGCTTGAAGTTATTTAAAGATAAAACAGATTTTTTTCCTCATGTAAAAGCTTCAGTCAAAAAATACTAGTTCCTTAAAAATCATCACATGTTAGAAAACACTAGATGGTAGAGTACACACAGGTTGATCTGAATGGAAATAATGGCCTTAATTTTGCCTAGTCCAGGTGTTAACAATGCATTAAAATAGTAAATTTCTCAAGTGAAAGTGTGCCAAAAATCTGAAATAGAAACTTTTGCAAAACAGATAGGCCTGTGTGAGATTAGTATTGGATCTTCTTAGGATGACTTTCTCTTATTCTTCTGTTTGTAGGCTCACAAGTACCTCTCAAGAACGTACTCCTCTCGCCCTTCCCTCAATGTAAGTAAAGACGCTCTTATAATTCAGACTCTGAAAACAGTTGAATTGTGAGACAGCATACAGTATCTTAACGCAAAATTTAAATGAACTCTTCAGGAAGTCGTCATCGTCAGTGCAGTCCGCACTCCAATGGGCTCCTTCAAAGGCACCCTGTCTGCTGTGCCTGCCACCAAACTGGGCTCCATCGCCATCAAGGGGGCCATAGAGAAAGCAGGTCTGTTTTATGGTGTCACTTTATTCAGGGGGAAGTACCTCTGTCTGCTTTGGCTGGATGTCAAGTTTCCATTCGTCAATATCTTCACAAGAGGAATCACGGCTAAGCTACTAACTAAAAGAAAGGAGCTGCCTCAGTTTTCTTGGTGTGCTGCATTAAAAAGAGGACGACTTTATGTTTCCACTGAAAAGTTTTACTGTTATTGTATGCAGGCATCGCCCCAGAAGAGGTGAAAGAGGTCTACATGGGAAATGTTCTTCAGGCAGGAGAGGGACAGGCCCCCACCAGACAAGCCTTACTGGGAGCAGGTGAGACTTCACTTTGTGTCAGGACTGATGTAAAGAAAAACTCCTGCTGGTATTATTAAGAAATAAACACTTTTTTTCCCCTCATAACATGGCCCGTACAATGCTGGCACAATAGGAACAATAGTTTCTGCATTAAGGAGAAACAAACATTATGAGTGAATGCCCTTATTATTAGATTCAGTTGCCTTAAAAGAGTATTTTGTAGCCATTGTTGCCTGTTTCAGGAGTACTAAATGAGGTGATCCATGCTTGTACGTGCCAATATTCTAATTACTAAGACCCAACAGGGAGGACCAGAAAGTAAATAGATTAAATCAAATTATTTTCTACACAAGATTAAAAAATAAAATCAAAATCCATTTCTTGACGTACTCTAATTGTAAGTTATGCAATGTTTGAAAACATAAATACTGAAAATGTACAGTTTTCATTGTGGGTCCTGTCAGGTTTTGCACAAACACTATTATATGCTTATATTTGTTTATTAAATGAAGTTAAATATTGATCAGAGAGCTTCCTGTCAATTTACTGTTATCTCAGCTTTCAGTGTTTATGGAGACAAACATGCCTTCGTTTGAACTAAATCAACATTTGTGACACACATTAACTTCAAGAAGGAAGTTGTATGATGGGGCGTTTTATGGAAGGAGTTTTATGAAAAAAAGAAAATAATCAGAGAATTCATTTTTAGGCCATATTGCCTAGCATAAGGGGAAAAGTGAGTGGGACAAACATCTGAGGTGCATCCCAAACTTAGCTAAATGAAGAGAAACTTAAATTAACATTTTATTCCTACATTAGATATCAAAATCACTGTTTCAAAACCATTCTGAGGACAGAAAGCCCTTCAGTCATAACCACAAAACAGTTTTTTTGTTTAAAGAAAAAGGTCTGCCTTAAAACAAGCTTGAGGATAATATTTCTGAGCAAAAAAAAGTTTTAATTTTAATGTTCTCCAATTGTCTTAATCATTCTAAAACTATAATGATGATAATAAAAAGAAGTAGAACTACTTTATTTGTGAAGCACTATTAAAAACAGATTTACAAAGTGCTTTGACCACAGACAGAAGAATACAGACAGAAATGCACAAGAGCTTAAGCACAAAGTAAGAAGAAGCACAATTTAAACCAAATAACCCTCACAAACAAATGACATCATATACCATAGCACGACAAGAACCATAGAGGAGAGGGCATGTGTGCTCAGATTTAACATCGAAAAACAGGCACAAACTTTCCCAGCCCGGACACCAGGGCCAGAAACACAAAACATCACGTAAATGTGCGTCAGCTTGCAGTGTTAAAAAGCTGCAGCCCATCAAAGGCCTCATATTCCTCCAATAGTACCAACAGAGCCCGGATCTACCATGTTCTCTCCTCGGGCCCCAAGCCCCCCAACCACTCCCACAATAAGAACCTGTTCACACAGTATGTCATGAGAATCCAGGCAATACAAGAGCCCAAGAGGAACAAAATAAAAGATGAAAGCATACAATCAAAAAGAAAAAGAAAAGGCAAGGAAAAGAGTAAGTAGCAGAAGGCAGGAGAATAAAGAGAGAATGAGACGCTAAACAAACAAACAAAAAAAGTAAGACAAGAAAGAAATAAAAGGAAAAAAGCTATAAAATTAAGTAAAAATTCAAAGATAAACAAAGAGTACCTCAAACATAGAGATGAGATAAAATGATATCAGAGCCTAAAAGTAATCCATAATCCTCTAATACTTGTTGATTATTCATCATGATGCCCCTGCCTCCTAAATTGCCCAGTGTTTTTGTCTTTCTTTTTTTTTGGCATAATCTCATGATACTGTTGAGAAAGCAAACTAGACTTTCAACAAAAGTCACCAGCACTGATTTTGAAAAGGTCAAGAAACAGATTCTGTGTGATTTCAGGTACAGAGATATCACTGTTGGAGGGGTGAAACAAAACTTCAGAGTCCACTTAAATTTAAAGCAATAATTCTCCTAGTGAGCTTCATTCCTTTTTGGAGCTTTAAATAGTTTAATTACTTGATAGCTATTATACCTCTGCAATGGCGGTTGTGTTTCCGCAAAAACTACTGGACGGATTTAGCTGAAATTTCCAGGAGATGTTGGCTTGTAAATGATTAGATTTTGTTGGTGATCCAGATAACTGCCATTAGCAAATGATTGTTATTGCTCAATAACTGTCTAGCTAAGAATGATATTACCATGATTGTGAGAGATATGTGTGGGTTTTCAGGGTCATGAATCTTATTATGATGGTAACTCTATCATGGAACTGTTGCTTATAGATGTAACAGCAGTATGTGAGATACCTTGGGGGAGGTTTGTGCTCTCTGAATGCTCTCTAGTTAGATGATGTTTTATTGTCATTGGAAAAATAATAAAACAAAATGACAGATAAATATAATGACCAAAAAGTGATGACCCTGTCTGTCACTGTGACAGGCGACAGAAATATCTAACACAGCCTCTGGTGCAAAATGATATGTTTATTTGACTATTAAAATGCTGTTTGCTGCTGTAATTTATTTGTCCACAGTTAAGCACAAACTTCAGGCTCTAGTGATCATTGGAGTATATCTCACCTATTTTTTTAGAATCACTGTTGTCTATGATGAGTTTTTTTCTCTCTTAGGAAAAGCCAACACAGACAAAATATTTTTTCACTTTTTTTTTTTTCATAAATTAAAATAAATGTGTGATGGTTTTTTCAGGGCTGACCCTCGGCACTCCAGCAACAACCATCAACAAAGTCTGTGCCTCTGGGATGAAGTCGATCATGCTGGCAGCTCAGAGTCTGATGTGTGGACACCAGGTACAGTTACCATCACAAACACTCTGATGTTCTTGGTCAGGGGTCATCAACTAAAGTTGTACAGGGCCATTTTTTTTAATATGGGATCATATTTCGTAGTATCATATCAGTAGTTTTCCATCCCTGGGTTTTGATTAAATGTACTCCTGGTAAAATGTTGGCAAAAGAATGACTGATAGTTTGATTTTTGTTGACCAGATCTGACATGAAATGATTCGTGATAAAAATGTTTCAATCCCAGTTGCTTTGGGGGCTTCAACAGTGAAGGGTTTTAGGCCAAAAAGATCCCCTATAACCACAACAAATGTTCCCCCTCAGTTCTTTTTATTTTAAAAATAATTCTCTCAGGGGCCGAATGAGAACCTGTGGAGGCCCTGTATGGTTCTCTGGCCATCAGTTGAAAATTTCTGCTCTACATGTAGGAAAAGACATGTGCTTATCCGAGCCCTGAGATAATGGAAAAGTTTTGTTTACCCAAAACAAGCTCTGTGGACACTCAGATGTTTGATACAGTGGCTTTAACCTAAAGACTTAAAGACTTGACAAAAAACTCCACATGATTTTTAACTGAGCAAAATACTTCCATGAGGGAGGAAAAGGTAATGAGTCTTATCACAGAACAATGGAAAAAACAGTGGAATTAAATTTCAGCACCAAACAAATTTAAAGGCTCTAAGCTGATCCCAGTAAAGTCATAAAAGTTTCTAATAACATGTTAATTCACCTAAAAAAACACTTTTTTCACAGGTAAGGGGTTGTTAAATTTTGTAGCACTTTGAGATATATTAATTAATCTCTATTTGGACAGCGACAACTCATTAGTGTCATCTCAGCATACTTTACAGTAGAGCAAGCTGAAGCCCTACTCTTCATTTTATTTATTCTTCTGCAGTATACTGCCAAAAGTATTCAAATGTTTTTCCATCCATAACATTGATTTCAGGTGTTCCAATGACTTCCATGGCCACAGGTGTATAAAATCAACACCTCTGTATGTAGACTGCTTCTACAAACATTTGTGAAAGAATGGGTCGCTCTCAGGTGCTCAGTGAATTCCAGTGTGGAACTGCGACAGGTTGCCACCTGAGCAATGAGACCAGTTGTGAAATTTCCTCACTACTAAATATTCCACAGTCAACTGTTTGTGGTATTATAACAAAGTGGAAGCTATTGGGAATGGCAGCAACTCAGCTATGAAGTGGCAGGCTACATAGAATCATGGAGCAGGGTCATCAGATGCTGAGGTGCAAAGGTCACAGAGGTCACCAAATTTCTGCAGAGTCAATCGCTAACTCAAGAACAGTGCATAGCGAGCTTAATGGATGGGTTTCTATGGACGAGCAGCTTCATCCGAGCCTTACATCACCAAGTGCAGTGCAAAGCATCAATGCAGAGCAGTGGAGACTCATTCTCTGGAGTGATCAAGCACACTTCTCCATCTGGCAATCCAATGGACGAGTCTGGGTCCAGGAAAATGGTACTTGTCAAGTTTGTAAAGTTGTAAAGTTTGGTGAAGGGGGATTATGACGTGGGGTTGTGTTATAACCCGGCTCAGTGAGGAAAAGGGAAGAAACGTAAATAAACCTGTTGTAGCAGCAGCCTCAACAGGTTGTTTTTCAGGAGTTGGGCTCTGCCCCTTACTTCCTGTGAAAGGAACTCTGAATGCTTCAGCACACCAAGACATTTTGGACATTTTCATGCTTCCAGTTTTGTGGGAACAATATGGGAACAGCCCCTTCCTGTTCCAAAATGGTTGCACCCCAGTGCATAAAGCAGGTTCATAAGACATGGATGAGGGAGTTTGGCGTGGAAGAACTTGACTGGCCTGCACAGAGTCCTGACCTCAACCTGATAGGACATCTATGAGATGAAGTAGAAACTGAGTGAGTCGGACCTTCTCATCCAACATTGTTGTCTGACCTCACTAATTCTGAAAGAATGGTCAAAAATTCCCATAAACACTCCTGAACCTTGTCGACAACCTTTTAAGAAGAGTTGAAGATGTTATAGCTGCAAATGGGTAAATCCTCTGGGGATGTCTCTCAAATGTGTTTGAAGGCAGACAAGCAGATACTTAAAACCCAACATGAATCTATCATGAACACAGCACTGGGCCAACCACAATACAGGAAGGTGCTTCTTAGGGGGCTTATAGTAACAGCGACAAGAAAAAACTGTTCAGGAACTGAAATCTTAAGATCCAGTCTCATGATGAACAGCCACCAAAGCTGTGTTGGGTGTGTTGGCGAAGGAAGGGAGGTGGCCAGAGATAAGTGGACAAAAGTAAGAATATGAATTAAATATAAACTCGTTCGAGGTTAGTCCCTTGAGTTGTGGCAACTTTTTTTTCAAGAGGGTCCACATGTCTTTGCGGTTGCAAGGTAACAAACATTTACAATGCTCATGCATTTTGAGTGAATCCTTCACTCAGTTTTCTTGTTCAGGCTGCAGTTTATGTCAGTAAAGGCAAAGGGTGGTTACAGGAAGTGTTATTTAATCATTGACAAACTGCTGCTAATAAATGGAACGATGGACAAATAAAGGATATGGTTGGTTTACATAGTTACATGACTAAAACACAAAAACCAACATTATTTTAAACAGATCAGTGGAAACTAGGTCCCGGCCAATATAATTGTTTATAGCCCTTTTTTAGAGTATTCAACATATATTGTTAATTTCTCATAGAACAGTAAATGCTGTTAAGAGTTCAAGCAGTGCATAATGATGACATTGTGAAAGATGGTGGTGTGTGATGTTGTAACAGACATAAGCACTGTACTGATTCTGTGTGCATGGATGATGGAGTGTATGGAGCAAAACTCACCCACATTCACATGGAGTTGCTGAATGTTGATTTTGCCTGCAAATCCGTCATAACAAGTGACTTTCAGCGCTCGCACAATATACCGCTGTACACAGTGAGACTAATGGCCTCTCTGCTCGGCTACAGAAGCAGCTTCACACACCGGCACTGCAGAACATTTTGCAGACCAATGACGCATCTGTCGTTCATAAAACGTACAAATTGGACCTTCTGATGGCAGAGAATCAGTTTATTCATGACTGTTCTGTGTTGATTGTCATGGAAACTTGGTTTCAACCGCTTGTCTTCGATACTGCAGTTGAGCCAACTAGCTCCCAAGCTAACTATGCTAGCATTAGCATAGATCCCTTGGAGCTCTACGACTGCCGGGGGACTCACCCAGGGAAGACCTCATCATAACTTGGAACTTTAATCAGGCCTGTTTAAAGAAGTTTGTGCAATATGTGCAGTGTCCCATTTTGATTTCCTCACATGTTACCTCATGTTTACAATACATAAGTGTTTCTACCTGCACTAGAACCTACTTCTGATGCACTAATGAGGACTCTGGGACTGAAAGGCAGATGTGACAAGATAGAGTTTATAATTTAAATAAGCTTTTTAGTTTATTTTGCGGGAATTGACTGCAGTTTTGCCCCTTATTTTATTTTGGACTTGAAAGTTCTTTTCTGATGAAAGTTGCAGAGTAAAAAAAATAAAAGAGGCTGATGAAAAGAATGTTGTTGCTTTCCTCTCACAATGACCTTTTTACAACTTTTTGAAAGTTGGTCCCCCTGTACTATAACCCACCTTCTTATTATTTTCATCAACAAGAAGTACAGAGTGACTCTTTTTAAGGTTTTATAATTAATTTCCCAGAGGTTTAATGCTTTTCTGCACGTTTTTGGACTTGAAAATTCCTGTGTTGTAAAGTTAAACAAATACTTGGGGTTCTGCCTGTAATTTATATATCCATTTTTGTGACGGTTTTTGGACCAATTTCTTAAACAATTACTTTATATATATTTTTAAAACTAATTGGCTGATTTGTTGGTAATCAGTAGTTTTTTCTGCCAAATATCAGTACCGGCATCGGCTTAAGAAAATCTATATCAGTTGGGCTCTAGTGGAAACCAAAGCCATTCATTCTCACATTAAATCCAAAAAGTTCAAAGCAAACGGGTGTATGAATTGTATTGTTTTGTTCTTTGTCTTACACTGATGTTGAAACAGTGAACGAGAAATGTTTTTGTCTTTAATTGGTGTGTTCTGTTTGATTTTTAGGACGTGATGGTAGCAGGGGGCATGGAGAGCATGTCAAATGTCCCATACGTGATGTCCAGAGAGACACCCTCCTACGGGGGAGTAAAGATGGAGGATCTGATTGTCAAAGATGGACTCACAGATGTCTACAACAAATTCCACATGGTAATCATCGTCTGTGTTACATAGCCATGTTGAATAGCTTAGTATAGGGCGCAGATTAAAAAAAATTTGCAAACCAGATCCGGTTAAAGTTTAATTTTAGACCCCTCCCATAGACGGTAGAAAGGCTGCAGAGCTGTTAAAGGTAGTGCTAAATCCTGCTGTACTTAGATTTACCTCAGTGTAGGTCAAGCAACCAATAAGAACAGAAAGGGTCCACATGGGAATTGGGGCCTTAAAGTGACAGGAGCTCCACTGTCACTTTTACATTTAGTTTTAGTTGTAGTCTTTTGCCTAAAATATCTTACAGTTGTAGTCACAGTTTAGTCATCTAAATTATTTTAATTTTAATCCAGTTTAATTTGATGAAATTTCACAACATTTTAGTCGATGAAATCAACTGCAAATTTCGACTACTTAATATGGCGTAAGGCATTTTTTCAGTTTCCCTGAATTTTTGAAGTCATGTTTTAAGTTATGTTTCTCATCAACAGTAAGAGAAGATTCAACTGCCCCTCCCCTTAAAGACAGTAGCTCTGATTGGATCGCCCCCAAATTTATCCCACCGCCACAAAGCTAAAGCAGCTGTGATTGAATGTCCCTCTTAACTCATCCAACCTTTCCACTCAACCATACTAGCTGTGATTGGATACATTCTTAACTTGTCCCTACTTCTTGCATGAAACAATTAGGTCTGATTGGATTAAGTCTCTGTCAGACATTTAAATCTAGTTTTTATTTGTGGAAGAAAATGTCAGTTAATTTAGTGAGAGTTTTTTTCAGTGTGCATTTGTTTTTATTAGTTCCTGACTAGTTTTCGTCAGGGGAAAAAAGTTGTTGACAAAAACTATGATGAAAATAATGAGTCAACAACATAAACACTGGCTCCAACAGCGCCTCAGAGTGAGAATAGAGGTAGATCAGGGTTACACAGAAAGTGATAACTAAAAAGTTTTTTAACATCAACAATTATGAAAATACTCCACTGGTCATTTTAATCAATTAATGATACCAAGGTAAGAACAAACATGAAATTTTGAAAGACTGCTCTTAAATTCTCCCTTGTGTTTTTTTATTCCTTTAATATTTTACATATTTTCTGATGTTTTCTGTGCTTTTGTCTTTAACAGGGAAACTGTGCAGAAAACACGGCGAAGAATCAAAGCATCACCCGAGAGGAGCAGGATGCGTACGCCATCGGTTCGTACAGTCGCAGCAAAGCGGCGTACGAATCCGGCGTGCTCGCAAAGGAGATCGTACCGGTCAGCATCCCCCAGAGAGGTACAGCCAGAGGCTCAAGGCTCTGTGTCAAATATTTTTTTACTCTATATCACTGCAGTTTATCTGATTGGAAATCTTCATTCAAAGGTAAACCTGATGTGGTCGTGTCTGAGGACGAGGAGTGGAGGAGGGTCGACTTCAGCAAAGTCCCCAAACTGAGGGCAGTGTTCCAGAAAGAAAACGGTAAACAATACTTTTACGGCGACATTTATAAACTGTTTTAATGCCTAGAGCACATTTCACACACTTTTAATTCATTTTTGATCATTTAGGCCGTCTTAATGCAAATGACATGATTATTGGAAACATTGTGTGTTTTCATTTAATCTGATTTACAGCTCAGCTCCCACAGGAAGTCTAAAATACACTGTACACAAACAAGTGTTACACCCAGACCGTTAAGCACAGAAAATGTGCCATTAAAACCCAGTCAAACTACAGTTTTAGATCTCACTTCTATTGAAGCAAAATACCTGCATTTTTTATTTGTATTTGTCAGTCTGGGCTTTGGAGGTAAGGCACACCCCGAACTCCCACTGATTTCAATTCATCGTTATGATTATTCACAAATTATTCACAAATCCCAGGATGGTTTCATTGAAAACAAATTAAATCTTCCTTTCATTTCGCATACTGATAAGTTATTTTTTCTGCAGTTTTTATTGGTAAAATATGGGGGCATCATGACAAAATCCAGGCATTTAAAGTGTTAATTGTCGATCAATAAGTCAATGAATCAGACTTTTTGTCATTACACATGTCACAATTATAGAGCAACATTTTTTTTTTTTACAGTACAACCTGTCAAAGTCATTCAAAGACAGTCACATTCATAGGGAGATTGGATCGGAAGACTGTTGGGTTGCCAGCTGAGCAGCGGCCCGCTTTCTTAGATACGAAGAGGAACACATCAGGGAAACAATGTAAATGTTAAATGTGTTTAAAAATTCAGAAATACTATTATTTTACTTACACTGAAACAGTATCATTTTGACTGATGTTGGTTAAAAATCAGGCCTAAAACAAGTTGAAAATAAAGACTAAATAATGTTTCTTCAAGCTACCAGATGAACAGTGTATTTTTTCAGTAAGGGCTATTTATGTGCGTATTTGACAGGCAGCAGAAAATAATAATTATTATTCCATAACAATCAATGTAAGTGGTAATCCATCATATCCCAGGACATCATATTCCAAAACAAAAAATGTTCTTTGCATTTAGTGTGTTGGAAAAAAAATAATTTTGTGGGGGTTTTTTTGTCTTAAAATATGGTGGCATCATCAAAAAAAGTTGGAATCAAAGGTTTAAACTCTGAAAAATCATGAACATTTAATATGTATGATTTGAACTGATGTTGATGAGAAAAGAAGCTGTAAAGGTTAAGATAAATTCGACATATTTTTTAGAGCTACCTTTTTGAAAAGTACATTTTTTGTGCTCAGTGTTCGGAGTGTGAGACAGATCTGAACACTATGTGACCTGTGTGTTGAGGGTTAACAGTTAGCCATTTTGTTGTCAAATTAAATTGATAAATCCTAATCAAATATCTACATTAAATTTGACTTTTAATTACTTTTTTGCCCATTATTTATCATCAGTTCTGTGGTTACTGATTATAACAGACTTGTAATATGACCTGTACTTTGCTGATATCGGTGCATATACAGTGGAAACTTTGAGTCCATTTTTAGTCTAGTTCATTCAGCTCTCACCTTGAATTAACTGGCTTTGGTTGTATTAGCTTTTCTTGTTTGTCACACTGATGAACATGTGATTGAATCTGATGCCCTCTGTTTGTTTGTTTCAGGCACAGTAACAGCTGCAAATGCCAGCACCCTGAACGATGGAGCAGCAGCCCTGGTTCTGATGACAGCAGACGCTGCAAAGAGACTCAACGTCACTCCACTTGCCAGAGTTGTGTGTAAGCTTCCAGCAGGCAGAAACACACAAACACGCAGCCTTTGCTGCAAATAAGAGCAGCCAATTAAGCTCATGAATGTAGAAGTCCTTTGGTTAAATTAAAAGTTGCAATTAATTTACAAACTGTCAGAGAGGATCACATGCCTTTTTTAGTCTGCCAAGTCAAATCCACGAAATATGCTAAAGTAAAAATGCACACATGACAACCTTGACACATTTAATTTAAAATGTCTAGGCCTTAAAAATACGCTGTAATGATCATCCATCTTTCAACATACTGTATATGCTTTAAGGGCTACTCAAGTTATGTTTAAACAGCAAAAAAACACAGGCAATAACTTGAAAGAGATATTTATAAATGAAATTAACAATTCAGTACCACTTTCAGATAAGATAAAGGGCACTTTTTACATTTTAGATTATTGTTGAACTGTCTTTTAAGCCAAGCTGTCACAATTGTTTTTTGTGTTCATATTTTCCAGCTTTTGCTGATGCTGCAGTTGCACCAATCGATTTCCCCATCGCTCCTGCATTCGCCGTTCCAAAGGTGAGCCACAGCATTTTGATGAATGCATTTGTGCTTCTATAAATCTGATTCAAACTTTACATTTGCGACTGAATGGTTCCAAAGTACAAACATTTTAACTATAACTCTATTTGCACAGAAAGGAGAAAGAAGCAACATAAGCAAATTATAAGCTTTCAGATTTCAAACTGTACATGTATGGCGACCTCTGGTGGACTGTTGGAGTAATGGCAGCCACTCAAACTAAAGCTCAGGTGAAATTATGCTTTTTAATCTAAAATGGCCAAAAGGAATCATTGATAAAGTTAACATAGTTAATGGCAGTAGTGTAGCCTTGTGGTTTTCACATGTAAGATTTAAGTTAGTCCACAAACACCACTGTACCACTTCTCTCTTTTGGGCGAGAGGCATTCACTATCACTTTCAATCCTTAAGGCAATTTGGTCAACCGGTCAACCAGTCAACCTAATAATCAGAGATAACCCCTGCATGCACAGGGAGAACATGCAAACTCCTCAAAGAAGGAAATTTAGTCCCTGACTCACACAGGGTTTGAACCAGAAACCTTCTTGCTATGAGGCATGTGCACTACCTGCTGCGCCACTGTTCCGCCCCACATCAATACTGACAACACATAAAAGAAGATTAACTAACATATATCTGTGTTTAACTGAAGAGGATGTACAGACAATTTTTAAAGTTCTTATAGCTTGGTTATGGCTTTGAAACTTAAAAATATAGCAATTAAATCTAGATTTTACTGCTTTAATTACACTGGTGGGCTAATTGAGCACTTAAACAATTATGGGGTTGGAGCGTTTAAATGTCTGTTTTATTTTAGGTTTTGTGAGCACCAGGGGCATGAGAAGTCATTGGTGAGGCTGTGTAGTCAGGTGTTTGTGGGGTCAAAGGCAACCAGAAACTTAGTGTCATAGGTAGTGTGAACAAACAGATTTTTCCATAACACAATGGTCATCTTCGATTCTTTTGTCTTCAGTGAAAACATTGATTTTATTTTTTGTCAGTTAGGATATAAAACAGGAACTTATCACAGAAATAAGGTTTTTGTTCATGTTTATTGGTTTGGATGCACCCACGAAAGAGACTTGAAAGGAAACATGTAGTTTTCATGCAAGACACAACAACGACAATCTCACAATTTTTTTTTTTTAAATGTATTTTTTGGTCATTTTGTGCCTTTATTGATAAGAGAGATACAGTGGACAGGCTCGTGAAAGTGGGTGAGAAAGAAGGGGAAGACACTCTTCAAACTGGTCACAGGTGGGATTCAAACCTGGACTGGCAGAAGCAAGTAGATGGGGTGCCTGGTTGCGAAACACTCCGCCAAACCAACACCCCCGACAATCTCACAATTAAAGGAACTGGTGATAATCGATGCACTCAAGAATTTCAATACATTATTTCAATATATTAGTCATTGAGAAGAAATTAATATTTGACCATCAGTGAATTCACATGTTTTCCAACACTGCCTGTGTGCTTTTAAATAAATAAACATATTTTAAGGTAAATGAAGGTAAATTCAAGCATTTGTTTGTCTGATATTTTGATAGGTTTGAAAGCTCAAGTGATAAATGAGAGACTGCACCTGTAAATCTGGGGCCACAAAACTTTGTGAGCCTGAGAGCTCCACAAAGATGAGTAGTATGGAGGACTATTTACTTGATTTAATTCTTAACCTGTTCAGCCCCAGCCCGTTTTTCAAGCCTTCTGCTCCAAAATGACATGCTCATAAAGAAAAGAGTGTATCTCTGCAACCACAAGGTCTATTTGAATAATTTTGGTGTCATAATAAAAGTCACACTTGAGAGATTTGTCCAGATGTGGAGTTGTCTGCATATGTGTGACTGGGACAGAGTAAATGAAGATAGAAGTCGGAAAAATGAGAAAATTTCATCCTCGCCTAAAACAAAAACTAGTTTTTATTGTAAATATCTCTTTGGTTACTTTTAACATTACTTCTGCCGAGCTAAGTTAAAGAGGTCTTACTACAGAGTGGTCAGGTGGAGCCTTGGCACAGTTTGGCACCATTTTTCCCATTTGCAAATTACCAAACTTTATATTTTACTTTTATGTAACTTTTTGTGTTCATTACACCCAATTATAACAGTTCGATTTTTTTTTCTGCTTATGTGTGGCAGTTTTTGAAAAAAATATAATAAATATTTTTTTCTTGTTTCTTTTTTGAAAAATCAACCAGAACTCTCTACATTTTCCCAATCAAAGAAATCCATACAAAGCAGCCCAGGTCTGAATCAAAGTGAAACAGATTTGTTATTTGATTAGTCATTTGCTCAGTGTTGATGCTGTGTTTGGCATTTGTAAAAATGGCTTGTATGGTTGTATAGCTGAAAAATTTCTGTTTAATGCAACATGACTATATTTCTAAATGAATCATTCATTTTTTCTTACATTTTTTTTTCATTTTTGTTGGAGAGCATGCAAGTACCCAAAACAGTGTCCTTTGGGGCTGAACAGCTTAAGTAATTAAAATGTTATGATTTAACAAAATATAATTAAAAAAAAAATGCATCTGACAGCTTACATACAACACTGTATGCTTTCTTTTTTACTTTTTATTGTTCCTGTAACTAATGTTTACGACAGATCATTACATTATATGAGAACAATATACAATTTCAAGTTCTGTGATGGAAACCTTTGTTATTTTCTTTTAAATGTTCTTGAGAGCACTTCATTGGCCCCCTGCGAGCTACCAGGTGCTCGCGTGCACCTTGTTGGGTATGCCTGCTCTAAAGACACTGACGTCTGTGTTTATATGTTAGGTCCTGGAAGCAGCTGGTCTGAAGAAGGAGGACATAGCCATGTGGGAGATCAATGAGGCCTTTAGCGTGGTCGTCCTGGCAAACATCAAGATGTTGGACATTGACCCTACAAAAGTCAATGTCAACGGAGGAGCCGTGTCTCTGGGGCACCCCATCGGGTAAGCAGATGAAGGTGGCTGTAGCACTGCTTCGTGTGTCTTTGATATAAAGAAGCCAAGTCCCAGGATGCTTTCACACCTAACATGTTTGGTCTGGGCCGAAGAAACTGACCTGGACTCTGGTCAGCTAAAATTGGGGGTCTTGGCTCGCTTCCTGGAGTTTATTCCCACAAAACAAGAAGACTAAAAAAATTAAAACTGTGGCATGTTTTTGGCCAGTTGTCACAGCAGAAATACTTACATTGCGTTCACTGAAAATATAAAGCACAGTGCAAAGTTAGCATTGCTAGCACCACCAGGCTCTGGTCCACGGTACAGGTTTACATCTACATACTTGTGCAGAACATGTCCACACATGAAAGCAATCAATATCCAAGTGCCACTGGATGCTGCCTAAACTCAGCTTTATCTGTATTTAACAGCATAGAATACTACTGAGCTTTCTTAAACTAAACAGTTTCATCACTTTAAGCCTGTTGTGTATTTCCATCTCGTAATGCAACAGAACAGCATCTGCAGCTACAGCCCCAACTAAAACCAGGAGGCTCGATTACACATCATTGACAGGCTTTGGCCTCATTGTAGTGTGAACAAAAATCAGACCAATTAGAAAATGAAACAATCTTGCAATTTTCCCCCAAACAGAATCAAGCCCATGACCTTTGAAACACCTTCACCTTAAACCTGTCAGGCAGGAATAAAGTGGTTTCTTTGACTAGATGATGTTATTGGAGAGAGGAGACAGAAAATCTGTTGTATTTAAGCCATATTTTCCTTAAAAAGCCATTGATTATAGTTCATATATTAGTGTTTAATCCAATAGTCTATGTGATCACGCTGTGAACTTTAAATCTCTAGGAGATTAATGTAATTGTGTATTGTAGCTTTATTTTCCAAATCTCTGTCAATGTCTTCATTGGAGGGAATAAAATGCCAAAGTATTTCCTTTTTTTGTACCTAAACTCAGTGAAAAATTGCTCCTGTGGGTGACAGCATCAACAAACTTTTCAACAGTTTTAACTTCATTGTGACACATTTGTTGGAACCAGGATTTTGGTGAAATGCTAGAGGCAGCGAAGGGTTGCATTTGTTTAACCAAGATGACCGAGTCTTGTTTTAATTAACTTGAGGTTAAATTCTGTATGATTACTTTACTTCAACAGACTTTTGCTGCACAAACCTTAACATATTCAAAGTAGGATAGTGAATTCCGAGAATGCAGCTGTGATAACCAGAACCTCTTTTGCAGATTAAAGCCCAGATTCTTTTGCACTTTGCTCATAGAAACAAGTACGTTTTGAGTTTTCTTTACAGGATCTCTGTCACAATCTCAGTGCTTTTAGTCTGGTGTTATTTGTATAAAGTGTCACACCTTTAAATGTAAATATCCTCCCATCCTTCGTAAATCCATGCTCCTGACTTTAAAGGCAAATGCTGTCATCAACTGCCTCCCCATGCAATCCCTGCTTTTCATTTTATTATGTTTCATCATATGACTATTTAAACATCCTCACTGCTGCACAGTCAGTGTAGGCTTGTTTGAATAAGCTCTGACATCTCACTTAATGTTAGTTTCCACATAATGTCTTTTTGTTTTTGTCTAAAATATTTCATTCTTATTTGTTCATTTCTTCTTTGTTCATAAGCATGTCCCCTTGTTTGTGCTCGGAGAGCAAAGTAAACTGAGTCAGATTTTTTGGATGGTTACCATATCAGGTCTAGAAAGCAGATTCTGGTTGCACCTTTCAGCAACAAGGCCACTCACAGTGCTCCACTTAAAATCCATAAATGGCAAAGGAGGAGACTCGCATCTGAATGAACTTCAAAGTATCTGGTACCCTAACTTACAAAAGGTAAAATAAAAGGAAAATAGGTTTCAGGCTTATGTGTTTTTATTGCAATGCTCTTCTATGCCACAGTATTTCAGTGATGTCTGCTTGTCAACATTGGAAAGGGCCCTTTCTATGTAACTCTTGCTGAAGAGCTTTGAAACTCTTTGTCATAGGTCCTGTAATTTGACTCTCTGTCATATCTATTGTCACTACAAGGTTTCTGCAGGGCATAAAAAAGCAGTAATAGTCATTAAATGGATTTTGTGAAAAAAAAGGCCTTAAATGGCATTAAGAATCATTAAATTTGATTCTTAATGGCATTAAAGGTTATAAATTATAAAATTTTCAAGAAAAAAAAATATGATGATAAAAAAATGTTAAGATATATATAATTATTAACTGTGACAACCTGAATATGTACATCTGCTTTAACATGTAGTAGCACTGTGATAATTGTTTCTTGTGGATTGGGTACAGTTGCTGTAAAACCAGATGTTTGGAAAGTGGCCAGCAGGCTGGACCAGGTGGAAGAAGAAAAGGGAATTGGGGAAATGCAAATTCCAGCAAAAATGCCGAAAAAACCTGGAATTGAGAGAATGGCTACAGCCCGTTGGTGGTGAAGACAGAAGGATTTTGCAGTGCTTGTAAAAAAGATTGAGCTTGATACATCTTCTGGAAATCTTGTGCAGTCTGACGGCTACAAATCGGTTGTGAGAGGCAGACAAGTTACAAATTAAGGCACATGCCTTAAAGGGGATCTAGTGTTCAACCCTGCAGGGTGAAATAAGTTCCCTCTCAGCTCCATATGTTTTTATATGCTCAAGATGAGATATTTGTAGAGATTGTTTTTCTACAAAAAGTCATCTTTTACAAAAGTAAAACAAACCTGTGTAATTTTTTTTAGTTCACTGTCATGGAATAACAAAAATGTACAGTATTGCTTTAAATGACATTGAAAAGCATTAAGTTTGACTGGCTGATTTCTGCAGAAGCCCTGAACCATTTCTGCTCATAGAACAGAAAATAAGGCTAAATTTAGGTTTAGGTTCTGCTAAATAATGTTAGCGGAATATCCGCTCCGGCTTTCTCCCACAGACCAGAAAGATAGATTCATTGGTGACTCTGAAATACCCTTAGGTATGGGTGTGAATGTGAATGTTTGTCTGGCTCTGTATGTGGCCCTGCAGTTGGGTGGCAACTAGTTCAGGGTGTACCCTGCCTCTTGCTCAACATAAGGTGGGATAGGCTCCAGCCCCCCAAGACCCTGAAAGGGATGAGCGGTATAGATAATGGATGGATCAACTTACTTTAGGCACATTCGCTTTCAGGTTTGGTTGTACATGTTTAAGAGGAAAAAAAACTACAGAAAAATGACATTGATAAAATTCAGAGGGATCATTTTTTTAGGTCCTTGTCTGTTGCTATTTTGTCCTCTGAACTCATCTCATAAACTGGAAATACTGTTTTTTTCTGATATTTTATGATTTACAGTAAATGCTTGATGACTCTCTTCTCCCGTCAGGATGTCTGGATCAAGGATCGTGGGTCACATGGTGCACAACCTGAAGTCGGGACAGTACGGCCTGGCAGGGATCTGTAATGGCGGAGGCGGAGCTTCTTCTATCATAATCCAAAAACTGTAGAAAAAAGTGACTGTAGACTGCACTCCTCTTCATACACTCTGTTACTATGTGTGTCGACTCCCTCTGAATGATAGACCTCTGAACTCTGTTTTTACTGTAAAGAATCTGTTACATCTCCAACGCCAGTGGCCTTAAATCAGGCAGAAAAGCAGGACTCGGCTGATCAGACGTCATCACACCAGTGCTGAATACACTCCTTTGTTTGAAACATTGTGCAAAAAGTGGATTAATATTTAACTCTTGATTTGAAGTGGTTAATAAATAGTTTTTATGAAAGCACTGTTGTGTTGCTAATGTATGGTTGCCATAGTATTTAACATTCTCCAGTGTTTGACCTAAATAATTGAATGTTTTGAAGGGCACGTATTTCTTGTGAAATTTTACAGAAACCGTTCTGGGCAAACGTGAGAGTGTAAGTGACCCGTTTATTTGTGAGCCACTCACAAATAATACAAACAGTATACAGCTAAGTCACAACTGTGAGTAGGTTCTCATAGTTCACTGAAAAGAGCTGTTCAGAAGATTTGACTCATTCACATCTCTATTTCAAACGACTGCAGACTGCTTGTTAATATGTCAACAAAACAAGGCATCTGTTTACAAGTACAAGAAGATAAAATGACAGTAGAAGAAGCTATGAAGCATAAAGCGCTAAAAACAAACGGGTCTCAACAAGCACACAGGGCCATTTAGAATTTTAATGTTTATCTGACAACTGTAGGCAGAGGCAGGCAAATATTACCCATTGATTTCCAGTGTTTGAGCTAAACTTATAAGCAGTGGGCGAACTCTGAATCTCTCTGCTCGTCATGGACTATGACTAAGGAAAGACATGAAAACAAAAAAATATTGGCAGATTCCTTTAAGGGACTTTGAGTGTAGCAAGGTTGTTGGTCTGAGTGTTTCAGAAATTGCTGATGTGCTGGGATTTTCAGTCACAACCATCTCTCAAGTCTACATAGAATGGTAAAAGATTACCTTTGAGCGGCACTTTTCTGTGCAAAAAATGCCTTATTGATGAACGATGGTGTATCCCTTTTAACAAAAAAAGCCAAGACTTTGACCAAATTAAGGTACCATATGTTCTCCCTTTTGACGACACACTGCCCCCTACAGGAGGTACCGGTGCACTGCAAAGCTGAACAGATTGAAAGGCATCTGAATCAGGTGATGTACCAGAATACTAAACTTTATTGATGTAAGATCAATCAATATTAGCAATAAATATAAACAACTACTATTTAAATATACCGTGAACTGTTGCAGAAGAAAAGGTAGTTGAGTAATTTTTGATTTAAATGAATTCACACAACTATGATGTCGGTTTGCCAGGTGTATGACAGATCATTAGTACTGCATACTTGAATAACTGCCTTGAATATGAGGTTTTTGGAGACAAAATTCTTGACCTCTCAAATTACAAATCACTGACTGTGCATGCTGTCTCAACCTTACCTTAAATCAACCTGCTCACTGACAGAGGCCAAGTTGAGACAAGACTTAAAGCCAATAAATCTGTTCAGATTTGTCAAACTTGTCCTTATTTTCCAGAACGATGTATACTTAGAAAAGTGAAAACAAGCACAATAGAGAGAATTCTACCCTGATACAGTAGAAGTCTTCAGATATCTTGTGTTTATGAGAGGAATGAAATTACATACGTGGTAATTTCTGCAAAAAGCACACAAACACACGTGGACAGAAATGTTGGTACCTTTCGGTTAAAGAAAGAAAACCCACAATGGTCACTGAGAAATAACTTGAAACTGGCAAAAGTAATAATAGATTAAAAAAATATTCAAAATTAACTTATATAAATCAGACATTGCTTTTGAATTGTGGTTCAACAGAATCATTTAAAGAAACAAAAAAAAACTGGCCTGGACAAAAAATGATAGTACTCTTAACTTAATATTTTGTTGCACAACCTTCTGAGGTAATCCCTGCAATCAGGCGATTTCTCTAATTTTTATTAAGACTTTTGCACCTGGCCCACTGCTAATGAACAAACTGCTCAAGAACATATTTAGTCTCCTCCATGTTTCAATGTAGGTACAGTGTTCTTGTCTTTGTATGCTTCATTTTGCTTCTGTGAGCAAAGAGCTAATGTGGCTTGCCAAAAAGCTCCAGTTTTGTCTCGTGTTCATAGGAAATTCTCCCAGAAGCTGTGTGGCTTGTCAATGTGCACTTTCGAAAATTCAGTCTCTTCAATTTGTTTTCAACTTTCCTCTTGCAGTCACGTCCAGGGACGTCCAGTGGACCTTAAACTTCTGAATAATATGTGCAGCTGTGGTCACAGGAACATCAAGCTGCTTGGAGATGGTCTTGTAGCCTTACATGTAACATTCTTGTCTATAATTTTATTTCTAATCTCGTGAGACAACTCTGTCCTAAGCTTTCTGTGGTCCATGTTCAGTGTGGTACACATCATGATAACAAACAGCACAGTGACTACTTTTCACCCTTTCATAGGCAGACTGACTGACCACAAGCTAGAAGAAACCTGTGATACTAATTACAGGACACACATAATATAACACGTCCCTATGGTCAAATCATTTTCAAGCTTTTCTAGGGGTACCATCATTTTTGTCCAGGCCAGCAATATTTGATTTTCATTTTCAGTATTTTTTTTATCTGTTATTACTTTTATCAGTTTTAAGTTATTTCAGGTTTTCCTTCTTTAACGGAAGGGTTCCAACAATTTTGTCCATGTGTGTACAACAAATATTAGTGCAGCTGTGACAAGTCATGGATGACCTGCTGCTATCGATCTGGTCTACTCCAAGTGCTCTATCCCACATCAACCAGTGACAGAAATAATGTGTTTAAAATAAATTCATACCCGTAGACCAGCTATATCCATTTTAATGGCAGTTCAGCTAGATGCTTCAACATTAATCAACATCATTCCTCTACAGATTATATTCTTTATAGATGTACATCTTAATATTAGATTTGTATCCATGATCTGTATCCATGGTTGTATTGATTAAACATGCATATTAACTATCTTTACAACCATTTAGACGTGAGGTCCCTCTTAAAAAGTAGATGCAATATTTCATGGAGCTTACCTTTAATAAATCTATATTCAACAAATATAGTGCTATTCAGATAAGGACTGATTGACTGATTGTATTCAAATGTGATGACAGATTTATGATCTTGGTTTCCATGGATTTGTCACCGTCATAAATTCGAATTATTAGTCCCTTTGTCTCTGCCTAGATGGATACATCTCTGGATGTATCCATGTGTATATACAAATACATTTATTATATGTATTTGCATATACTTCCTGGCCAAAAAAAAGAGTCACCACCAACAACAAAGGTCACACACTCTTATATTTCGTTGGACCGCCTCTAGCATTGATTACAGCACGCATTTGCTGTGACATATTTTCAATAACTTTATGCAAATTCACAATATTTATTACCATCCAGTGTTGCATTAATTTTACACCAAGATCTTGTTTTGATGATGGGAGAGTCTGACCACTGTACTGAGTCTGACCACTCCAACACATCCCAAAGATTCTCAATGGGGTTAGGGTCTGGACTCTGTGGTGGCCAATCCATATGTAAAAAGGAGGTCACGTACTCCCTGAACCACTCTTTCACAGTTTGAGCCTGATGAATCTGGCATCGTCAACTTGTAATATGCCCATGCTATTAGGAAAGAAAAAATCCATTAATGGAATAACCCGGTCAATCAGTATGATCAGGGAGTCAGCTGACCTCATTCTTTGAGCCATAATATTGCTGAACCTTGATCTGACCAACTGCAGCAACCCCAGATCATAACACTGCCCCCGCAAGGTTTGTACAGTAGATACTAGGCATGATGGGTGCATCACTTCACCTGCCTCTCTTCTTACCCTGATGCTCCCATCACTCTGGAACAGGGTAAATCTGGACTCATCAGACCACATAACCTTCACCCAGTCCTCCAGAGTCCAATCATGCTCCCCAGCAAACTGATCAAATCCATCCGTCTAAAACAGCACATGCATGCCTTGAATGATGGAAATGATTAATTCATCAGAGTTAAAGGAAATTCTGCTTGGGCTTATCTCTGCTGTACTCACACTTCAAATAAGGTCTGTGTGAGGTGTTAAAAATAAATTCACATATTTTGATTTCTGGTCATGTTGAGTTCAATGACATAGATTGGATAAAGGGTTGATTCTGTTTTGACCCTGCGTCCATGCTCTAAATTACAAATCAAATATTAGCTGAGTCCAGGCTGTTTTCGTTCTGTGCAGTGAACAAACATGAGTTCAGAGTCATCATGCCGGGGATTGTTAGCATTTATCAAACCATTATTGGGCCTTGTAAATGCAGGGCACTTAAGGAGTAAGAATAACTAAATCCCATATGTCACGTGGAAATAATGAGCAATAGAGCTGGTTTATCCTCTCCTCTGAGTGGAGTGTTTGACATTTAGAAGTAAAGGATTGAAAACCACATGAATGAGTGCAGTTGGATCTGCCTCATTCAGTCAGTAATTAGACGGATCCATCTTGCCAAGCTTTCTTCTAGAGCCCGACCCATATTGATTTTTTGAGGCCGATGCCGATACCGATTAATCGGCCAATTAATTTAAAACATATGTATAATGCGATTTAAAAAAAAAAAAAAAATCCCAAAACACAACAGTGAATATATAAATTACATGCAGGACATTTTATAGTTTTGGTCATTAAGTATTTGTTTCACTTTACACAAGTAAGATAATTTACAGCACAATAATAAACTGCACTGAACTTTTGGTACATTAATTATATAACCTTAAAAAAGTCACTCTGTTTGTTTGTACTTTTTGTTGATGAAAACTAAAGGTAGGATGTAGTAAAGGTAGGACAACTTCTAAAAAAGTTACACAGATAACTGTGAGGAGAGCAACAAAAACACTGAGAAAACATTCTTTTCACAAGCATTTTTATTTTTCTTTGCAGCTCTAAAGCACAAAATAAAAACAGTGTGCAAAACTGCAACAAAATTCCTGCAAAACTAAACAAATAACCTTTTAAAAATGTAATTATATATATTATTTATGAACTGTTTGTCACGCCTGCTGTTCAGTCCTTATTAGTTCATCAGAAGCAGGTTTTAGTTCAGGTAGAACCTCTTTTTTATTTTAAACATGAGTTAATGTGCGTGAGGAAATTAAAAAGATGTTGTGGGATACTGTACATATTTCACAAACTTATTTAAAGAGGTTGATTAAAGCCCCCAGCTGCGTGAAGTCTCTCCTGGATGTGTCTGCTTCTTTTATGCTCGGGGCAGCTATGCCACATTAGCTGGCTAGTTAGCTTGCTAGCTGGTTAGCTTAGCTGCCGTGTCGGGAATAAGCGGATAAAGCCAGATTTCCGTCATAATCACAAGAAAACAGTCACGGCTAAACTGATCCCCTGCCATCAGAAGGTCCAATTTGTCAGTATTGAGAATGACAGAGGAGGAAACCGTCGGGAAACTGTTCGGCGGAGCCCGATCTGTTTGTGAGGCTGATCTGTAGCCGAGCAGAGAGCCTGGTGGTCTCGCTGTGTCCAGCAGCAGCGGAACATGTGCACGGCGGAAAATTGTTCGTCACTCGGACCTTCAGGCTTTAAAGGAATACTCCGACGATTTTTGGACCCACGCCCTTTCCCTATCATTGACAAAGTGAGACAAGCTCAAAAATACCTTTTTTTGTGTCTCTGCGTCCAGTGGCTGGCTCCGAGCTGTTAGCTTCGTAGGTAGCTTAGCTCAATGGCTGGAGGTCAATAGGAGTCAGAGCCGGACTGACAAAAGTGGACAAAATACTCCTTACAGTGGTCCAGGGGATGGCGTATTAGCACGTGAAGTAAATCCGAATGGTTCTAAAACATTTTAAAAGACGTGTTTTCTTTTCAACCCGTTAAAATCCGTGTGACTGTAGACGAGTTATTCACACACACAGCATCAACAGAGAGCTAAGAGCCGCTTCAACGATGTGTGTCGCCATGTTTCACAACGTCATCATTCTGCGCAGCTTGGACACCGAACAGCGTTTATTGTTTTATGAGAAATTAAGAATATATCGGCGTAAAATCGGCAAAACTCTGGCCGATGTTGATTACTTTAAAAAGGGCTATAATCGGCCAGCCGATAAATCGGTCGGGCTCTACTTTCTTCCTTTGCCCCTTTTGTTTGCTCCTGTACTCGTCTTTGGCTCTTGTCTTTTAGGTGGCTTGGGATCCTTGGTGGAGACTGCCTGCTGCTGTGGAGTCACAAAGCCTCAATAGCTACAATTACAGACATGACACATATTTGGCCATTTCATTAGACCCCTTCCATTCCCATTATCATTATAGCTGTTAATGTAGATATTAGCATGATCTCTCTATCCATGGTTGATACAACTATAGTATTTATTTTTAACACCACATAGTCATGAGGTCCCTCTGAAAATGGGATGTCACATCTCAAGAGGCCTTTAATACAAATTTACTTAACAGAGACAAATATAGTTGGGATGCACTTGTGGTCTGGGCACCCATGAGTTTGTCACTACCATAAATTCTTATTTTCAGTAAGAATATCATCAATTATATTCCAAAGATTATCACCTCTACCATTTAGACATGAGGACCCTCCTGAAAACAAGATGTAGCATCTCAAGAGGCTAACCTCTAATAAATCAGACGACAGGTTGATGGTTCATGGATCTGTCCCTAACTTTAGTTTTTACTTTAGTCCACTTGTCTCCTCTTACCTCCCTTCCTTTGCCCACACACCCAACACAGCATCGTGTGGATTTGCTGTTCATCATGAGACTGGGATCCACACTCAAGATGTCCTGCTGCTTAACAGAAGGTTATTTCTTACCACCATGATGGAGGGATTCATGATTGGCTATATGGATTCATGTTGGGTGTTGGATGAATATAGTTGTATATATATGTACATGTGTGTTTTATATATGTGTATGTGTATCTATGCATAGATATGTATCAATGAAATGAAGAGCTTTATGCTCTATTGTAAAGTGTCTTAAGATAACACTTGTTATGAATTGGCGCTATACAAATAAAGATTGATTGATTGATTGATTGATTGATTGATTGATTGATTGATTGAAGCCCAAATCTACAACAATTTTAAGGGTCCCAAGCCAGCACATCCCAATCAGCATCCTTCAGAGCAGGCAGAAGGAACACTTTAATGAATAACCAAACTACATCAAAATATTCTTCAATTTTTTTTTTTTTATCAAACTGTCAACAATCATTAAGCCCACACCATGCAAACCACCACCACCTCAATACCCACCTTCCTCATGAAGATCACTCATGAACCTTGGATGCCCCCCTCACTCCCCTCACCTGGTCTTCCTATGTAAATAAAACTCTTTGTTACACCTGCTATCTGCTCTCAGCTTTTTAGTCCAACATTAATAACAACAGGTTCATACCTTAACATGTATTGAGCTTTCGGATTTTGGAAAGCTGCTGTAGTTATGATCAGACTGGTGTTTTTGGTGAGCAAAACACCTGTCTTGGAATTGCTGGTTGAGAACAAACAAACCTATAGACAGGTAGGATATACTTATAAATAACTATATATATATATATATATATATATATATATATATAGATATATATATATATATATATATAGGTATATATATATATATATATATATAAATATGTGTGTGTGTGTCTGTGTATATATATATATATGTATAAATAGATATATATAGATATAAATATATAGATATAGATATATATATATATATATATATATGTAGCAAAAATTAGGTAAGGGATTAAAATAAAGTAAATATATATATATATATATATATATATATATATATATATATATATATATATATATATATATATATATATATCCATATATTTACATATATCCATATATTTACTTTCTAAAGTCTAAAATAAAGTATACATATATATATATATATACATATATATATATATATATATATATATATATATATATATATATATATATATTTATGTCCATATATTTACTTTATTTTTTATCCCTTACCAAAGATGATTGCACTTATTTGTACTATTTTGTTACTTCTGAGTGCTATAAAGTACGATTAAACCTACACAAAACACGATATTTTGTGTTGAACTTCGTCCTGCCATGTATGCATCAGGTATAGCCTGTAGGCCTTTATCCCTCCGTTCAGATCAGGAAAAAAGCGACATACTAACAATCCCTTTTTTGGGCCATTTCCAAACCTGGATGAATATGTTCTAGAAAGTGACTTTTTGGGGCCTTTACAGAAAAGAGAACTCTCTGGTGCAGAAGATTTGGTCATATTTCACCTTAAAAAAATAATTATAGGCACTTTTTCCTCAGGCCAGCTCTTGTTTGCCCTTACTTTTTCTAAATGATAAATTCATCATCCAGCATCCTGAATCACTTATTCTTCATGATATAAGAGCAGTCTGTAAAGGAACAAGCTCCCAATGCAGTCTGTCAGTGCAGCGGTGTCTCAGAGCTCTTTTCAGTTCGGGGTTTTAATCAGGTAAAAATGTGGTAAAAATGTCTTCAGTGTTCAGAGGCCCTGGTGGACAAACTTCCATCAATTTTATTTGACTCTGTTGTGCTGTAACAATACATATTAGCCGTTCTCTCAGGATCTCGATGTATTCAGTCATGTTAGCCTAGAAATTGGGTTTACAAACTTTTGATTTGGGATATCTAGCAAACAACCAACATAAATGTTATGATGAGGAAGATAGTGCATAAGAATTATGAATGTGTGTTTTTCCAGTGCTCTTATTGTTATTTAATGTTGATAAATGGCCAAATAAGAAAGTGAAGACTTCTCAGAAGAACCAACAACTTCTGAGACCACGGCTCTAGAGGCTGGTGAGCAGACTGTGAGCCTGAAAGTTAGAGGTTCAAGTCTTGGCTTAACTTGTTCAGTTTTAATATCTGAAGACAGAAGTCAGGACCTAACAGAAAGACCAACAGGTGTCTGTCTCCGTAGTTCAAGGTGATAGCTCATGGAACTGTTAGTTATAGATGTAACAGCAATATGTGAGCTAACTTGGCAGAGGTGGCTCGCGAGTTGGAAAACCCTTGATGAAATAAAAGCTAGAGCAATGCAAAAAAACTCAACTTGTGAGGTGAGAGCCTGTTGACAGATAATTTATTTTGATTGGTGGTTTTATTAAGTGTGAGGCAAGCCTCCCCAAGGAAGCAGAGTTTGGGGTGGGGGAAGGTGGAGCCGATGGCGGGCCTGGATACTTTGGTGGGGCTGGTGGAGGCTGTTGTGGTGCAGCTGGTGCTGTATCCTTCACTGGGAGTGGTGGAGGTTGTTGCAGCGGAGGCTGTTGTGGCGGAGGCTGTTGTGGCGGTGGCTGTGGTGGCAGAGGCTGTTGCTGTGGTGGCAGAGGCTGTTGCGGTGCAGGCTGTTGTGGCGGAGGCTGTTGTGGTGCAGCTGGTGATGAAACTGCAGCAGGGATGCTTCTCTCATTCCTCCTTTCTCTCACTGGTTGCTCAGGACCCTGTCCCGGCCGATCCTGATGCCTCAGAGTGTGGAGGAGGTGCTCCGTTAGCACTCTCCTCCCACCTCTGCACATGTGTGGACCCCTTCCATTGAACAGGTCCTCTCGTTTCCAGAAGAGATATAAGTTCTCAATGTAGTGAAATCCTCTGTGCGCACACTCTTTGGACAGCCATGTGTTCAGCTGAAGCAGCCGGCTGAACTTGTTAATCTTCCTGTCGATGTTTGGAAGAGGTCCGCTGATGAATGTTTTGACCTCCACTTTATCAAGCTCCTTGAAGAACTTAGTGAAATCTCTTTTCAAGACTTCAGTCTGTTCCTTTCTAATGTCCACTGCACCCACGTGCACGATCAGCTGTTTGACTCCTCGGTGTGTTGACAAAACTTTTGGGAGGAGTGTTGTTATCTCAGAGACGGTGGCACTGGGATAGCAGCATGTTTGGATTCTTGTATGGTTCAGGCCATTGATAGCACCTTCTCCTAGCAGCAGCGTATCTCTGACCTTGACGTTTGGTCCAGATTGTCTGTCTGCCTGCTGTCTTTTGCCGACTTTATGGCTGCTGTTTAGTGAAAACAATCCGTTTTCTCTCTGTTTGTAAGAATCATTGAATTCATTAAAATCAGTCTCTGGCAGTGGCAAAAATCTGTTGGTAAGCTGTATTTCAGGTGATTTCACGTTGGTATTAGCATTGTCTTTCATCGCTTTGTGCTGCTTTGGCTTAGCACCAAGTTCTCTCCAAGATGAGGCATTTTGGTCTTTACAGAGTTTTGGAAAAGCAAAGTGTCACTCAGGTTTAAGATGAAAGCAGCAGGTTTGTCACCCTTTTTACTGAAAGTAACTGTGGACTTCTTACCACCAGATGTCACTGGAAGCGTCTTGTGAAGTCCTTTTTCAGATTCTAAAGCAAAAATCTGTGGTTGTAGCTCATTAATTTCCTGTTGATATCTCCGACAGGGTCCACAGAAGGAATTTGTTTGGTTTCTTCCCCCGGAAATGTCGCTGGCTCGTCAGATCCGTTAAAAATCTTAAATCTTCAAAATCTTGGTTTATGTAAAATAAGTCATGAAATGATAGATGTAGAGATTTCTCCAGTATTTCTAGAAGTAATAAAATGATTAAAATGATTAAAAAGCAGAGTTAAGAAGGAAGCAGGCTGGAGCAAGCAGGGAAGCGTCTGCACTCTTCAGAAGCAGGAAGTGAAATACATGAGGAAAAGAGGGCTGATCAGGGACAGGTGGACGAAACACTCAGCATGCAGATGTGACAAGACGGGGGCAGGGCAGACAGGAACACACCTACAACAGAGACAAGGGACCTCAGGACACGGGACCTTGGGGTAAAATATGTTCAACAACAAACGTAAAATAATTCAAGTAAAGTGCAAGTTTACAAAAATACCCACTTAATTCAGGCAACATGTCAAATGTCATTTATTTTCAACCCAGCTGTCCTGCTGTAATCGTCTGTAAACTTTGTGCCACCTTGATGTCCATTTGTGAAATATTCTGCTCAGAATATGTGCTTCTCTAAATGCCCTGCTTACAAACAAATAAAAGTGATGTTCAACCACCCTTATGGTGAAAAAGATCTGTTTTAGTGCACAAATGATATTAATGTTTTAAAGGAGTAACAAAAACATACAAAGCAACATTCATCAATTATCAATCAATCAATCAAACTTTATTTGTATATCACTTTTCATACAGGACTTTGTAATAGAAGGTGCTTTACATGAGAAAAAGATAAAATAACATTAAGTGGAATAAACAGCAGAAAATTGCATAATTGCATAAATTGAAAACATAAGACCCCCACAATGCCCCCCTAAACCACATTCATTGTACACACTCACTTACTCAAACACAAGAAGACATGAAAAGGAAATTCTGACAGAAAACAGAATCAGAGGACTGAGGAAACGCTATCTTGAATTAAAAATGAGGAAACACAGGAGCTAAAACTAAAATAATACTTAAAATACTTGAAAATACTGGAGGGTAAGATAAATAAATGTGTAAATACATAAATAAATGAAATTATATAACAGTATAGAATAAAAGTTAGATCAATAATATGGTAAAATGAGAAAGTGTAACATTAGGTGCTTATTAACATCAGCTAAAATATAATAAAAGGAAAAGCATTTAACAAAGAATAAAATTCCCAATAAAAAATCTGAACTGAAATGTAGTAATAAAACAAAATAAAAGGGTTAAAATGAGTTAAAATATACCGTAAAATAATAATAAATACAACTAGCTAAAAGCCAGATTACAAAGGTAGGTCTTGAGTTTTCTTATAAAAAAATGAACAGTAGGTGCTGCTCTCAGGTCTTCAGGTAGACTGTTCCACAGACGGGGGCCGTAATGACAAGAAGCTTCCCCGTATGTTTTAGTTCTTACTCTGCGAACAGTTAAAAGGCCACTACCTGAAGACCTGAGGGCTCTACAGGGCTCATATGGTAAAAGCAAATCAGATAAATATGCAGGAGCAAGACCATTAAGAGATTTCAAAACTAATAAAAGAACCTTAAAATCAACTCTAAAAGATAGAGGCAGCCAATGTAGAGACTTTGAAACCGGAGTGATGTGGGCTCTCCTTCTGGTCTTTGTCAGCATATGAGCAGCTGAGTACTGAAGGAGCTGAAGCTGTGAGATGTTCTTTGTTGGTAGACCAGAGAGGAGAGCGTTATAATTCTATAAGTGATAAAAGCATGGGTAAGAGTCTCTGCATTGGCCTGAGAGAGAAACTGGTGCACTCTGGAGATGTTCAGATTTTTTGGTAATGTCTCTGATGTGCAGTTCAAAGCTGAGGTCTGAATCAAACAAAACATCCAGATTTTTGGCCTGCTGACATGGATTAAAAGACAGAGCTTTGAGTTTGTTCTCCAGTTTCTCTCTCTCTGGACCTGTACTGATGACTAAAACCTGAGTTTTGTCCTGGTTGAGCTGAAGAAAGTCTTGGTATTTTAGATGTCCAAGACCCGACATCTAAATACAGTTAAAAGGGCATCAATGGGCCCTGTGTCATCAGGAGACACGGCGATGTAAAGCTGCGTGTCATCAGCATAGCTGTGAAAGTTGATGCCGTGTCTCCTGATGACATCACCTAAAGGTAACATATAAATATTAAAAAGTGCTGGACCTAAAATTGAACCCTGGGGGACGCCACAGTAAACATTATAGAGTCCTGAGTGGCATTCCCCCATGTTCACAAAAAACTTTCTGTCAGTAAGATAAGATTTAAACCAATTAAAAACAGTGCCAGAGATTCCAATAAAACCATTGAGTCTATTTAAAAGAATTTGGTGATCTACAGTATCGAATGCAGCGCTTAGGTCGAGCAGCACAAGCACAGAGAGCATTTTCTGATCCATATTAGATCTGACTTCATTAACTATTTTTACTAATGCCGTCTCTGTGCTGTGGCTGGCCCTAAAGCCAATACTGATACATTTCACCAATATTTAACATTTTCATAAAATCATTTAATTGGTTAAAAACAAGTTTTTCTACAATTTTACTTAAAAATGGCAGATTAGAAACTGGCCTGTAGTTATTTAAAATCGATGGGTCCGTATTATTCCTCTTCAGAAGTGGTTTGACCACTGCTGTTTTAAAAGCATGAGGAAAAACGCCCATCTGAAGAGAATAATTCAAAAATATTAAGAAGATCTGATTTAAAAGATGTATAAATTTGCTGAAAAAAGGATGTGGGGATGGGATCGAAAAGACATATTGCAGGTCTTAGCCGGGAGACAGCCTTGTCAAGCATTTCAGCATCAACCAGGACAAACTTCTCCAGTGTTTCCTCATTAGGGATTAAAATTTGGGGCGTTTTAAAAGTTTCAGATTTGGTGTTTGTTAAACTCAGTCTAATTAACTCAGTTTTACTGCTGAAGTAGGCTGCAAAATCCTCACGTGATGAGTCTGTGGTCGGATGTAGGGGGCCATTCAAAACTGGATTTATTAAACGATCAGTAGTTATGAATAAAAACTTTGGGTTGTTGTGATTCTCTCATATCAACTTTGATAAAAGATTTCTCCTTGCTTTTTTGATTTCATTGTTATAAACTTTCATTTGTTCTTGAAAATTTGGTAGTCAATGGTTATTTTATTCTTTCTCCATCTCCTCTCTGACACACGACAGTTTCTTTTTAATGGCATGATTTCATTATTATTTCTCCGTGGAGGTATTGGATTGTTTTTCATCTTTTTCAGTTTAAAAGGGGCCAATTGTGCAAAAGATGATTTGAGTTTGATTTGATACATTTGTTAATGTATTGCATAAAGACATTTGATAGGGTAAAAAATGGTGTTGTAAGGGCATCAGAAAGACTTGTTTTAATAACACAGTGTTCGGGTATTTTACTTGATATAGAGTATCAGGATATAAACTGTAGAGGGGATTTAGAGGCTGGACAAGCACAGATAGTTCACACGATGACCCACCAGCAACAACTGTGAAAACTCAAACCACTGAAAAAAAAAAACATAAATGATGGCAAGACATTGTATCAGCATTTTCACTAACACTTTTGCTTTTCATAATATCATCTGACTTTTATTGTGTTTTGGTTTTTCTTGAACAAATTTGGTTGATATGAAACCATAACCATACAGTACAAATGAGCAGAATCATAGTGACACAAGCAAACGTGACGTGCAACTCCCTTGGGTCCCATCTTTTGTGCAGAACAAGCATAAAACGTCCAGAGTTTCCCAAACATGGAACAATAATAGCACATACACCTCAAATGAAAAAATAAATTGAGAATTATTGCTAAAATGACTGTGTAGTAGAAAATAGACCAAAGTAGTTCTGTGTCAAACCTTTTAGAAACAGCACTTCTCATAATGTCTGAGTCTGTGTGATAAGTTGGCCAAATATAAATGAACTATATAGAAAGAAAGAGTGAGGCTGTACTTTTCCCATCAATGGGAAACAATACCTGACAGAGGAAAAGTCCTATTTGACAGCCTGCTAGCTTGGCTGATGTTGTATTATCACAGCATGTTTGATGTGGTTATATTAAGTTGTCACTCTGTGGTGTCCTCCGCTCACTCTGCTGCAGGTTTGGGAGCTTCGGCTGACACGTCCAACCCTCATCGCAGTCCAGACCAGAGCATTTCATGATACGCCTGATGCTGAAGGTATATCCTCTCATCTTTGAAACAAAAAAGGGAGGTTAAAATACACTGAGGTGATGAACCAAGGTAAAGATAAAACACAAACTGAAGATGAGGTGTTAAAATTGTTTTGCATATAAAATATATGTATTTATTTTCATTTCACACTATCAACTTAAAGCCCTTTAAAAGTCCTTTAAGTTGATTTACTCTCACATGAGTACCGTTACGCAACATTTTTGTGTCATAATGCAGAATGGGCTGTTAGCCATGTATGAGCTTTTAAGACCACCTAACAGACAATCAAATCATAAGCATTTAGCACTGCTCTTAGTCTGCCTTTTTGAAGTCTTATGGATGAATAAATGACTCAGCAGAAGCAGCGACTGTAACTGTTGGTGAGGACAAAGGCGGTCTTAAATCCTTCTCCTCCTCTCCTCATCGACCCTTCTGCTCAACAGCAGAGTGACCTGATAGTTTGCCCCCTCTCTCACTCGTTCACTAGCCTGGGCTGTACAGGCTCTTTTGATTTGATTGGTCAAAACTACATAGCAGCAGCATAAGGTATGAGTCCTTTCTGCTCTCTCACCAGGATGTGTTGATTTTTTCATCATTACAGAGATGTTTAAAGCGTTAACATCCCATAATTATGAAGCTGCACATCAGATTCAGTTTTCATAGAACCTGTAACAAATAGACTTTGGTTACTTTGAAGTTGTCAGTCTTCAGCATTTGCTGCTTGATGTGGGCTATAAAAGTGTCAGAAAGTCAAACTGGAGGTGAACCTAACTGTTATAGTCATATGAGCTAATGTTTTAATTAAATATACAAGTAATTGTTCAATGAATATTATGACACACACGGCCATAAATGTCTTTATTTTACTTGAAGGAGCATCCTTGCTGACTTTGATTCATAGAAATATTTTTCAATGTTCCTTTATTGCTATCTTGTGGTATTTCAATATACTTTTACCCCTTCATCAGTATTGTAAACTGCATTTGTGAGCATTGGCTCAAACAATAACTGTGACATTTACTTGAAAATGGCCTTTTATATTGATGAGGGAAAACGGCTTGATGCAGTTCAATAAGAAGAAACCTGCTGCAAGAGCAGAAACTCACAGCAAATTAGAAATGAAACAAAATCCAAAACAATCCAAACCCAGAAAACACCTGCAGGAGCAGACATGCAGCATAAACCAAGTACAGCAACAGAAGATCTCCAGGCCTGCAGAGGGGTCTGGAGCAGGGAGAGCGCGTGTGGGAGAGACAGACAAGAGAGGATGTGATCCAGCTGCTCCTAAATCTAAAGTGCTCATGTCTTTGAATCTTTACGGTAAATGCTCTGTGCCCAGGGAGGGGAAGATGACAGTCTGCCTTAAAGGATAACTTCGGTATTTTTCAACCTGGGTCTTATTGCCCCAAGTGTATGTGTGTATACGATTGACGGGTACAACTCGTTTTAAAATTGGCTCAGTATCAAGGGAGCGGATGCAGCCGGCAGCCGCGAAGCTAGATAGGGGGGCAACTGCATCCCGTATAAGTTTGAGCATTAAAAGTGTTTATTTCGCCACAGACCGGTTGCGATCGCCGGTGCTAGCTCTCTAATTAGCATTGTAAGCGTTCCGTTTTCCTTCACGTCCTCTGACCTGTGTGACGTCATCTCCTGTGAGCTTGTTGCCGGAAGAAAACAGAGGAGCCATGCAGTGCGCCGAGCTGCTTATCCCGGCGGACAGTTGAAAGTTTTACTGCATCGGTATCATGGCTGAATATTTACCAGATTTCGAGAGTGAAGACGAGCCTTTTCATTACGACGGCCACCCGTATTTATTTGAGCCAGAGTATACGGACGAGGAGCTCCTACAAATTCAAGAGCAAATTAGGATAGCAATTTATTGTCAGGCCACCTTGGCTCAAGTAATATAATCATAATCACGTAGACATCCAGGTAAAGTAAGTCAGGGGAGGGTGCTCGAAACCTCCATTGATACCCAGGTGAATGAAACTATCCCAGTAAAGCACTGGGGGGAGGGGTGTGACCTTTCTTTGTCTGAAGTAATAACTGCGTTCTCAAACTTTGAAAATCCCTGTAGTCATGTCTAGTAAATGTGAATGGGGACATACAAAAAGAATTACTATATCTAAATTTACCTAAGCATAAATTATTGTTTACATTTCATACACTCTGAAGACACGTCCAGACAGGCAACTGCATCTACCTCTATAATTATGAATTTCTACTGCTAAAAAAGGAAAATAATCGAACATGGTTTTTATAACATTACCTCCACTGTGTCTGTAGCTCTCTCTACCCGTGGGACAGCCGTTTTCTTGAGAAAGAGGTGTTTCGGGACTGGATTTCTTCTCTTCTTCGGCTGGCAGTAGTCATCTTGGGTGAGGTGAGCACTGTAGACCCGATGGTCTGCAGGGCGCAGTGTCTGAACAGGAGTGTTAGCATCCATTTGTAGCACAATTAGCCACAACTTCAGCATCTCGCCGTTCGACAAAGGCAGCCTATGAAAGCTGTACGGGGTGTTATGCGACATCCTGTTCTTGCAATTCGGATAAGCACAAACACGAACCATTGTTATTAACCGATGCAGTAAAACTTCCAACTGTCCTCCGGGATAAGCAGCTCCACTCTGAGCAGCGCACTGCATGGCTCCTCTGTTTTCTTCCGGCAACAAGCTCACAGGAGATGACGTCACACAGGTCAGAGGACGTGAAGGAAAACGGAACGCTTACAATGCTAATTAGAGAGCTAGCACCGGCGATCGCAACCGGTCTGTGGCGAAATAAACACTTTTAATGCTCAAACTTATACGGGATGCAGTTGCCCCCCTATCTAGCTTCGCGGCTGCCGGCTGCATCCGCTCCCTTGATACTGAGCCAATTTTAAAACGAGTTGTACCCATCAATCGTATACACACATACACTTGGGGCAATAGGACCCAGGTTGAAAAATACCGAAGTTATCCTTTAATGCTGGCTCTATGATTCCTCCTTTTCCAACATCAATTAAGAGTATGCTTTATAAAATTGTATCAACTAAAGATTGATGAATGCATAGCAGTGTTTATTTTGAGCTCTTTGGGTAGATATTACAATGAAACAAGATTATTTTATTCCATTTGTACTTGGTGAATATAGTATCATTGTAAACAGGAGTGTAGTGTCTGAAATATATATGTTCCGTCAAGATATTGTCTGAGCTGATAGAAGAAATAATTCCTTAAAATGTATGTAAAAACCCAAACCTTATGGCTGTCCAAAAAGTGAATTCCAAATTGTTGTATTATTCCAGAAAAAAAAAAGGGAAAAAGGTATATTCCACTTTTTGCTCCGTAATTCCAATAAAGGAAGAAGAGAAATAATCCAAATCATGATCCATATCCCCAAAATAAGGAACAAGTTATATTCCAATTTTTTAGTTCCAGGTCCCCAAGAAATCACAAAGTGCAGAAGAAGTCCAAGTATCACCAGTTTATTAAAGCTCAAAAGAATCTTGAACAAACTTGTGGGTGAAGATGAGTGTGGTACCAAACACCCCAAAAACACACTGAGCTGTGATACATTGCTTTTATCTCTGGGTGGAGCTCCTCCTCTCCCACTAGATGTACCATCCCTTCTTACTGTTGCTCCAAGCCCACTTATTAATATTTACCTTTCATTATTTGGACATAATCATGTGAATTTCCCTCCCCTAAGACATCGTGCAAATCCAATGATGACCCAAGTCCTTTCCTTTTATGGCTACTGTTGGGCATTCTTCCCCTTCCCTATCTCAAAATGGCGTCTGCTGGTTCTGTCTGTTTCTTCAAATTGGCTTCTCTGTGAGCTTTCCAAATATGGGCTTTCCCCAAAGGCCTTTTCCTCAGACATGATGGATTCACTTGATTTTGAAATAGAAGTTACTAGATCTGCATTTTGGCCTCATGGGAGGGAGAAACCACATTTTAAGAGCCTTTATACATTTAAACCATGAGATCATAACACACTTGTGAACTTATTGTTGATACCTCTAACTTGAAAAGTATATATTATGACACTTCTACCTCGATAAGGCATATTTTGTGACAGTTTAACAAATACAATCTGCGAGTGAAGATTATAGGAGGCACACATGTAGTGGGATTTTAAGGCACCAAAATAGGTAACCCTGTAGCCCTTTATATCATCTAAACTAAGCCTCTCAATCCAGCTTGCATTTGTAATATTAAAAGTAAAAATAAGTAGACTAATCTTGAAGAAATATAACAATAAGTAAATGACAGTATATATAAAGTATCATAAAGTATCATAAAAAGGTGAGTCATCAATTACAACATTCATCATGAAGTCAAATATATCAGTAATATTGGATATAACATTGCTTATAGCCAGAAAAGCACTGACCAAACCAACTGAATAACCAAATTACATGTTTAGGACCATCAACCATCATTTTATGATACCACAGGAGCTGCTGGACTATATATGCCAGCAGTATGGAGTACTTTTATGGTGTACTTTTGGAGGAAGCAATGTTTTTGTGTTCTTCAAAAAAATATTACTCAAAACGTTGACACTAAGTTGGCACTAAATTTGCACCAAAATGATCAGTGATAATATCAAGCCAGTGTAATTTAGAATATTATGCTTGTATGTATTTTTGCTAATATACTGCTCAATATAATTTTATCTCCTATTACTTGAGCTGGTTTGCAAAGTTGGAGCCATATCTGCAGTTTGCTGATATTTAATCACAAATAAGCAGCACAAAAGTAAACGGACTGCAAACTCTTCTCAGTTAAATTGTCATTAGACAGGGTGAGGAAGGTTTTTTTTGTTTTTTTTATAAATCTTTTTATTGATTTTCCCAACACAATACAAATGAAATCATTCCTTTGTTACAAGGGAGTTTCAGTGCGATCACAGAGTGAAAGAAGCAGAAATAAAGTGGTTAACATCTTCATCAAATATAAAAGAATATTTGTAAAGTGCATTTAACTATCCCCCTACCCTCCCCCCTCCCCTTAGTTAGCTGGGGCATGGTGACATCTGTTACATTCACTATTTTTGTCCGGGAATATTTTAGCCAGTGTGGCATGAGTATAGTGTGCTTTAAAAAGAATCTTGCATTGCAACAGGCCGTGTCTTGCGCATATGGACGCGGAGTGCACCAGATGCAGTATTTTGTCCCAGCTTTCCTTTGACATAACAGCGCCTATATCCTGTTCCCAAGAAGTCTTAAAAGAGGCAGTAATCGAGGGATTTAAAGAGCTGATCCTGTTAAAAATGACAGAAACAACTCACTTCCGGTTTGGGGACAGTGTAATAAATTGATCAATCTCAGCTTCAGGTGGCCGATTAGGGAAATGTGGAAATTGTTCCTGTACAAAATGTCTGATTTGGAAAAAGCGACAAAGGTGAGAGTTGGGCAGATTAAATTTGGCAGAAAACATAGCAAAGGAAGAAAAAGAGTGATTCTCATATAAATCATTTAATTTGATGAGACCATTAGCAGCCCAAGAACGGAAAGCAGGGTCTGAGAGGGACGGGGGAAAGCTATAGTTATTTAAGATTGGAGTGTGAGTTGAGGTCCTATGGAGTCCATAATGTTTTCTGAATTGGAGCCAGATCTTAATGGTATGGGGACAATGGGGTTTTTGAAAGCGTTAGACACACTAACAGGAAGCTGTGAGCAGATAACTGAAGAAAGTGAGCGTTTGGATGAGCAGAGTTCTATGTGTACCCAAAGGGGGCAGTCAGCACCTGATTGTTGACCATTGAACCAAAAGAGAAGTTTCGCAATGTTACAGGCCCAATAATACTGCCGGAAGTTTGGAAGGGCGAGACTGCCTTTTATAAAGACTGGTATGTGTTGGAAAAGGTATAATATTTTAGGTAATATAATCATTTTAATCAGGTTAGTATGGCCAACAACTGACAGGGGGAGGGAGGACCATCTAGACAGGTCAAGTTTACATTTTTCTAGTAGTGGCATAAAATTCTTACAAAATGAATTCTTAAAGGAATTTGTTACATATATCCCCAAGTGTCTAAAACCATCAGAGGTCACTTTAATAGGAAAAGTAGTCAAAGGGACAGCCTCTGCCGATGAATTAACTAAAAATAATTCGCTCTTTTGAAGATTTAATTTATAACCAGATAGCTGGCCAAAGCCCTCGAGTGTATCTAATATTGTGGGGAGCGACAAAAGCGGGTTAGAAATACATAATAAAAGGTCATCCGCGTAGAGTGAAAGCTTGTGAACTCTGCCATGTCGTACAATGCCTTCAAATTTAACGTTACTACGAAGCCAGATGGCCAGAGGTTCGATGGCTAGATTAAACAAGAGGGGGCAACCTTGGCGCGTACCGCGCTGGAGAGGAAAGGTTTTAGAAAAGTCACCATTGGTACGTATAAATGCAGATGGAGAAGCATATAGCAGCCTAATCCAAGATATAAACTTAGGGTGATAACCAAATTTTCTCTAAAATAAAAAACAAGTACCCCCACTCAACCCTGTCAAAGGCCTTCTCCACGTCGAGAGATACTACCACCTCAGGAGTGTTAGATGGAGAATATATGATATCAAGTAATCTTCTGGTGTTAAAGAATGAGTGGCGTCCTGAAGTGAAACCCGTTTGGTCAGAAGAAATAATACATGGTGATACTTGCTGAAGGCGGGAGGAAAGAAGTTTAGACAGGATTTTCAAATCGACATTTAACAACGAAATTAGTTTGTAACTACATAAAGGGACGAATTTTTGTCTTTTTAAGAAGTAAAGAAATAGAGGCCATTGTGAGGGTGTCCGGGAGCCTGCCTGTAACAAAAGAATCATTATACATTTTAACCAGTATTGGGACTAACTGAAGGCCTCATAAAATTCGACAGTGAAGCCGTCCGGGCCCTGGGATTTCCTGTTTTGTATCGAGCCAATGGCTTCTTGTACCTCTGTGGCTGTAAAGGGGGAGCCCATCTTTTCTGACAGTGCCTCATTGATTTTAGGATATACTAATGAGGAAAGAGGACTGGAAGATAGCATATTAGAAGAACATTCAGAAGTGTAGAGGCTGGAATAATATTCATAGAAAGCCAAGTTAATATCAGCTGGGTCTGAAACTATTTTCCCTGAAGGTAAAGTAATTTGTGTGATAAGCCTAGAAGCATCTACCGCTCTGGCTTGTTGTGCCAGGAGCCTGCCAGCTTTGTCTCCTTGCTCAAAAAAAGTTTGCTTACTTTGTATTAGCTGCCTCTCTGCTGTGCGTGTGGTTAAGAGATCGTATTCTGAGTGTAATAAAAGCCGTTTTTTATACAAATCTGGAGAAGGGGTAGAAGCATAAGCTTTATCAAGATTCTGCAACTCCCTCTGGATTGTTTGCAGTCTCACCTTCTCAGCCTTCTTCGCCTGAGACATAAATGAGATTACTTGTCCACGGATGACTGCCTTTAGGGCCTCCCAAAGAGTTCCAGTCGAGACACCCGCTGTGTCATTAAATTCAAGGTAGAATCTAATCTGTTTACTTACAAATTCCTTAAATTTAATATCAGCTAGATTTTGTGAGGGAAAAATCCATGGTTTTAAAGAAATTTTAACAGTCCATAGATTGATGTCTACAGTGGTAGGGGCATGATCCGAAACAGCTATAGTATGATAATCAGAGGAATTCACTAGATGATGTAATTTGTTGTCCATAAGGAAAAAGTCAATTCTGGAAAAGGTATGGTGCGTGTGTGAAAAAAACGAGAAAGCTCTGCTTCTGCTTCTGCTTCTTGAACCTCCAAGGGTCCGAGATACCTAATTGAGACATGTAGTCCTGCACGATTTGGACTGATTTCAGAGATGGGGTATTGCCAGCATGAGATCTGTCTAGGTTCGCATTCAGAACCAAATTAAAATCTCCACCAATGATAAAGTGGTGATCGTCTAAATTTGGCAATTTAGTAAAAATTCAACAAAAAATTTTTCATCATCCCAGTTAGGGGCATAAATAGAAGCCAAAACGACTGAGGTATTTTGTAAAGAACCTGTAACTATAACATATCGTCCATTCGTGTCTAATATGATATGTGAGGGTTTGAACATCACATTTTTCGGGATGATAATGGCGGCTCCTCTTGACCTATCGGAAAATTTAGAATGAAACAAGTGACTCATCCAAGCCCTTTTAATACGATGAGTTTCTGATGATTTGAGGTGAGTTTCTTGTAAGAACATTATATCCCCCCGAAGATGTTGTAAGCGTGCCAATACCTTACAAGTTTTAATGGGTTTGTTCATGCCTTTAGTGTTCCAGGAGATCAAGCGTAGGTCCTTACTGAGCTGACCCATAACAACGGGTTCCTAAAGAATGGGTCTGTGGAGAAAGGGTGGTGATTTTGTACCTGAGGAGATAAACAGAAAAAAAAAAGAAAGAAAGAAAAAAAATTATAAAATAAAACAAACAAACAAAGAAAACATACTAACTGACGTACGTTAAAGGACCAAGTAGTGACCAGACACTGAAGAAAACCTAAGTACAAGCTATTCTTGAGCGTCTCGCTCAGGATTCCAAATTCCCTAACATTTCCCAGGGTCTCGCATCCCTTCAGCTGTAAAACCAACCCCCATTAAATAAACAAACAGAACAAATAGGGGTAGTAACTCACTAAGCAGCTGAAGCTGCATCCCCAAAGGGAGGAATGTCCACACTGTGTTAGTCCAAAAGTACGTAACACAAAGAGCCTGAAAAAGACCCGAAAGAACAGTCTGGTAGTTAAACATGGTTCGGCAGAGGTCGTCCACCTTCATAATAAACTTGAATTTAGTCTCCTAAATAATAGTTTCCACACTCCAAAAACAAAGGAAATTAGTGTAGAGGTATTGAGAATAATAAAGATAAGTGAGCAAAACGCACTTCAATAGCTGCATATTTTAACTTAAAACTTAAAATAACTGCAGAGGAATAATGTACAAAAAAGAAACATATAAACGGTTGGAGACTAAAAGACTTAGTACCTTACAAATTCAGAGGTACAGTTCCAAGTCCAGTACAAAATTAAAGTTCTCATAGAAAACGTAAACAAAGGCAGGTTTTTATAGTAACGCAACCTTAAATCTGCCATCACCCTCCAGAATGCAAAAGAAAACAAAGATATTAAACCTGGGCGGTACTGTTTCCTCAGAATGTTTGTTGGTTATCCCGTTAGCCTGCTAGAGAAGTCCGGCGGCTAGCAAGCCCAGAGGCCGGCCAGAGTGAATGAATTGTATGTGTATCCAAATGTATGGTATGGTATTGGTGCATCCCTATAGGCACAGTAGTTTTTCTTCATTTTAGTTAAAAAAGGCTTACCGTCAGCAGTGTTGCAATTTTGTTGTCAGTCATGTTTTGCATTCTACATCCCCGGTGATCAGATACAACTGGTGAATATTTTCCTTGGACTGTTGCATTCTATTATAAAGTACCTCTTAATAGACACTTCTTAGGTGTCATACTTCTACTCATAACCATGGCTGGACAATGAGGACATTCATATTTTTTAGGTGGATGGGAACAAACATATTTGTTTACATCCATGTATATCCATTTTTCCTGTCAAGATACAATGACAACAAAGTCAGTTTTAACTCTGATCCACATGGGCCACATGCAAATTGTCATACAGGCACTTGTATTCATGAGCAGCTGCACAACGTCACTTTGTACATGACAAGGGATAAAAGATAGGTACCCATTTGAGGAAAAAAACAAAACAAACGTATGACATAAATCAATGAAATGATAGTTTTTCATAAGCCCAAATATTTCACCTTGATCATTTTTTTTGTCATAGAGCATTGTGGTTCGGAATAAAAACTTTCTTTTTGCTAAGCATTAGTCCTGGCATGTTTTCTTTTTGAAATCAACATTAGCTGTGTTGTCATAAACAAAACTGTCTTGTAAAAGTACAGTATATTAATATACCATATATCAAACAATGACTTTGTATCCAAGCTCAACTAAAAAAATAGCATGAGACTGATGGAAGACTTGCAGCTTGTAAAAGAGTTTTCCCATCCACAGCCTAGAAAAGCAAAGGTCAGTTCAAAAAAGACACGTTTGTACTGTGATATAACATATTTTTACTGCTGTCTCCAGTCACCTCATCAGTGTCCAGGTCCATCTCCTCAGAATCCTGGCTCCTTCACCTCAGCAGCACCTGAGTCTATTGCATCAGGGTCCCAGCAGCAGAAGTCTACTACTCATTCTTCCTGCATTCCTCACCTCCACCAGTGCCGAGACTCAGGGGGATATCCTATCTCTCCTTCGCCCTCAGTACCCCTGAAGTACACCAAGATTGCGCAACAGAGTCTAATCGCCAACGAGACTCTAGTCACAGAGAGGTTGCATATTTTCTGTCATACCAACTTGTAAAATAAATACTTGTTCATTCAAATTTGGTTTACCCTGACTGATCTGCTGCCATAACCACAGAGGCTCAGATTTATTGGATCTCTCCAAACATCAGTTCAAAATGTCTCCAGTCATCACAAATCTAAATGCATTATAGTGCATGTATGTTGAATAGCCTTTTAAGATCTTTGTCGATCTATTCACATTGTTTTTCATTTATGTTTTTGTATACTTCATGTTCTTCTCTTTAGGGATGATGAAGGATTCTGTTTGATGTCACCAGTGATTCTATTTAGAGTATGTAAGTTTTCCTTAATACTGTTATTATGGAACTGGTATTGCTGGCATCAGATGATTTTTAAATCCACTTACGGGTCACTTAATTATGGTGAGGTCACAGACTAGCCCCAGAATGGGAAAGAAAGGGGATTTAAGTGTCTTAGGGTGCTGACTAACAGTGTGATCTTGCGATATATTAAACAGAAAAGAAAGTTCTTTGCTAATGAACATAAAATGACAATATTGGAGTCAGACAAGTTTTTATCAAATCAAAAAAATGTTGGTTTTGAATAATTATCTATTATTTATAACAATTTACAGACGGACAGAGTTTAAGTCCCATTGTTTCACAGCACCTCAGTAAGGTTTATATCATCTATACATGTTCAACCTTTGATATTGTTTCACTCTTATGAAGCCAATTCATCAATCAATCACTAAATAATTAATAAATACATGAGAAAATGTTATGATAATGATACTGGATACCATATAAATATGAAAATGATGTTTAAAATGTGTCATAAATGAAGCGACAGCCTAACTGTGGTCTAACAGGGCAGAAAATGATATTTTGTCTTTCAAAGGGTTTTTGAGGTTTTAGAATGAGTTTTTAACTTTTATCCCGGACTTTTACAAAATATTTGATGTTAATTCAAAGGAAAAGACAATGCTCAGCTGAGTTAATGTGTACTATTTAACAGCTATATGTATTCAGTCTCTTGAACGATAATACAGCAGAGTCGAGTGGCGTGATGACGTTTGGATGACGTTCAGATTGATTGACAGGTGTCGGTTGCTATAACAACATTCCGTCAATCGAAAAATAACAGTCCGTCAGTCCACACAAAGTGAGTTCGCGCCGACAGATTTTTCAGGATTTTCGAGGTCTTCATTGTGATTAAAGTGTCCAAAGTTTGAGTCTGTGAGGATTCATCGACCCTCCATCAGACAGAGATGAAGAAACTCGACCTTTGCTCGAGAAATGTAAGATATTTGATTTGATTAAACAGCAGGTGTTTCCAGAGGAGTCAGGAGCTCGTCTGTAAACACAAATGAAGAAACATGATCAAATGTCCTAACATGACACATGTATGGTTTATTCATCACATTTGAGCAGATTTTTGTGGGGATATTTAAAGTTCAATCTTTTAGTCACCAAAAGTCGGAATGACGTCCATGTTTGTGACCACAAAGTAAACATTAGCTGAACAGTTTAAGCGAGGCTATTCATGGATGCTTCTTGACATCCATCTCCATGTCTGTATTAAATCTCTTTTAACATTTCAATCGTCAGACCTTTTAAAATAAGTCTTGAACTTGAACATTTTTATCTGAAGCCTCGGTTTGTGTCTCAATATGCCCACCGCCGTGTAACACCGTGGACTAACATTCAGACAGGCTTTTTGTTAACGTGATGTTACTCAGGGTCGACTTTCATCTGAGGGAACAACTCTGGTCTATGCTCTGCAAAATATTGAAATAGACATCCAAAAAATCCTGAATTAATGAAAGGGAACAATGGGTGTATGTATAAAAATGTATTGAGGGCTTTCAGAGAATTTGAATCAAAAATATGAATCAGATAAAAACGAATATAACTGTTTAATTTGCAGTTCAAATGTCCAACACACTCTGTAAGTTGTTATTGGTAAAGGGAATAATCTGTGTACAGTGAAACATTATCGAGTGTCATGTTAAGTGACTGTCTGATAGAAAATCTGAGCCCCACTGATTTCATAAAAGCTGAATAAATATCAATGTCGTCCACGTCTTTGAAGCAAAACACTTGTTAAAATATGATTTGATCAAGATGTTGGACTCATGTGTCAAACAAATAATACTCAGACATGAATCAATCCAGATGTTACTTCTGTATTGACATAGAGGCCTTTATACAGCTAAACTGTTTATCACATAGTCCAAATTTTTTATAATTTATTTATAAGATTTTGCAATTTGAAGGCTGTCTACAGAGTTAGAAAAAGATCAGAGAAGCTGAGGTATGAATTCTACAAATAGGCCTACATTTGTTATATTTACGACAAAAGAGCAAACTTAAGATATTGAAAAATCAAATCAAAGGTCAATATAAAAAAGCGAACTCACTTTAAAAATAACATAGCAGATGTGATGACATGTGAAAGGTTTAGAGAAAAAAATCTGTGAATAAAACCAGAATAATATGTTTTATTAAAACGTCTGTTGCAGACATAAATGTGATTTTAACTGAGAAAAGATTCAATAAAACGTAGCAGTTAATACTTGGTCTTTATGGCTAATACTCGAAATATTAAACCCATTCTTTCGTTGTTAGATGAGTGGATTTTAATTTCATCATCTAATATTCTGACTATTGTGTGATTTTGCTGAAATATACTAAACAGTAAAAGTGATTTGCTGTAAATGTTCATAAACAGACAATACTGTAATCAGACCAAGTTTTTATCAAATCAAGAAAATGTTTGTTCTGAATAATTATCTGTTATTTTGAACCATTTTTAAATTGACAGGGTTTAAGGCACATTGTTTTACAGCAGCTCAATAAAGTTTATAACATCTGGATATGTTCAGCCACTATAGCCCGTTACAAATTAAAAATCACGTCAGTCTTGAATTACTTTGAATTCTAGTCTGTGAAAGAGCACTTAAACAGGTCCGAAACAAGAGTTATTTTTAATTTATTAGCTTGATTTTTAGGCCACTGATTATTTGAATCACAAAGTTTCAAAGGACTGAAGCTGGCTCATATGGTCTGCTGTTAGTGAATAAATAAAATAATAATATATACACAAACATGAGGAAACGAAGTGTTGACCACAGTCTTTGTACAAACAACTGCGTTTTCATCGAAATACAATAGAAATGGAAACATTCTGAAATTGAGTAGTTTGTTTGTGTTTTTTTCATGTTTTCTGTTTTATTTTGCATTACTAAGTTTTGCACAAATTTAGAAATCAGATGAATTTAAATTTAAAACCGACAATGTTTTTAGTTTGATAAAATAACCTTTTGAATAGTCCCAAACCTTTGATATGATAAAACTGTAAAAAAGAAAAAATAATGATTTAAATATATCAATCATCAGTCAATTAGGCTAATTAGATGATTTACTGATCGAATAGTTGATTTTTTTTAATAAAGGTGAAAGAAATTGGACTTAGTAATAATGGCTGAGAAAGTATATCATATAGTTATCCACATATATTTAGATATTTTTTTGAATAAATCTTATGTAACTGTGGTCCAAACAGAGCAGAAAACGATATTTTGTCTTTCAAAAGCATTTTATGGTGTTAGAATGAGTTATTAAACTTTATCCTGGACTTTTACAAAATATTTGTTGTTATTTCAACGAAAAAAAGACCAACAGAGACACGAAAATGCTCGTTGAGTTAATGTGAACAAAATAAACAGTTACTAATGTATGCAGTCTATTTTCCCATAGTACCCATAAAATAAAAAATGTGAATATAAAAGGTGAACTTATTTAAAAAATAATAATAATACAGTAGATATGATGACATGTAAATGACGTAGAGAATAATCTGTTTACAATAACAGAATAAAGTGTAATACCTATGTCTTTAAATGATTTCAATTAAGAAAAGACTCAATAAATATGTACCATTCTATTCTCAGTCTTTATGGCCTTAAACTCGAAATATTAAACCCATTATTTCATTGTATGAGTGGGTTTTAATACATTTTTATTATTCTGACTAACAGTGTGATCTTGCGATATATTAAACAGAAAAAAAAGTTCTTTGCTAATGAACATAAAATGACAATACTGGAGTCAGACAAGTTTTTATCAAATCAAAAAATGTTGGTTTTGAATAATTATCTATTATTTATAACAATTTACAGACGGACAGAGTTTAAGTCCCATTGTTTCACAGCACCTCAGTAAGGTTTATATCATCTATACATGTTCAACCTTTGATATTTTTTCACTCTTATGAAGCCAATTCATCAATCAATCACTAAATAAATAATAAATACATGAGAAAATGTTATGATAATGATACCGGATACCATATAAATATGAAAATGATGTTTAAAATGTGTCATAAATGAAGCGACAGCCTAACTGTGGTCTAACAGGGCAGAAAATGATATTTTGTCTTTCAAAGGGTTTTTGAGGTTTTAGAATGAGTTTTTAACTTTTATCCCGGACTTTTACAAAATATTTTATGTTAATTCAAAGGAAAAGACAATGCTCAGCTGAGTTAATGTGTACTATTTAACAGCTATATGTATTCAGTCTCTTGAACGATAATACAGCAGAGTCGAGTGGCGTGATGACGTTTGGATGACGTTCAGATTGATTGACAGGTGTCGGTTGCTATAACAACATTCCGTCAAATCGAAAAATAACAGTCCGTCAGTCCACACAAAGTGAGTTCGCGCCGACAGATTTTTCAGGATTTTCGAGGTCTTCATTGTGATTAAAGTGTCCAAAGTTTGAGTCTGTGAGGATTCATCGACCCTCCATCAGACAGAGATGAAGAAAGTGGACCTTTGCTCGAGAAATGTAAGATATTTGATTTGATTAACAGCAGGTGTTTCCAGAGGAGTCAGGAGCTCGTCTGTAAACACAATGAAGAAACATGATCAAATGTCCTAACATGACACATGTATGGTTTATTCATCACATTTGAGCAGATTTTTGTGGGGATATTTAAAGTTCAATCTTTTAGTCACCAAAAGTCGGAATGACGTCCATGTTTGTGACCACAAAGTAAACATTAGCTGAACAGTTTAAGCGAGGCTATTCATGGATGCTTCTTGACATCCATCTCCATGTCTGTATTAAATCTCTTTAACATTTCAATCGTCAGAGCTTTTAAAATAAGTCTTGAACTTGAACATTTTTATCTGAAGCCTCGGTTTGTGTCTCAATATGCCCACCGCCGTGTAACACCGTGGACTAACATTCAGACAGGCTTTTTGTTAACGTGATGTTACTCAGGGTCGACTTTCATCTGAGGGAACAACTCTGGTCTATGCTCTGCAAAATATTAAAATAGACATCCAAAAAATCCTGAATTAATGAAAGGGAACAATGGGTGTATGTATAAAAATTATTGAGGGCTTTCAGAGAATTTGAATGAAAAATATGAATCAGATAAAAACGAATATAACTGTTTAATTTGCAGTTCAAATGTCCAACACACTCTGTAAGTTGTTATTGGTAAAGGGAATAATCTGTGTACAGTGAAACATTATCGAGTGTCATGTTAAGTGACTGTCTGATAGAAAATCTGAGCCCCACTGATTTCATAAAAGCTGAATAAATATCAATGTCGTCCACGTCTTTGAAACAAAACACTTGTTAAAATATGATTTGATCAAGATGTTGGACTCATGTGTCAAACAAATAATACTCAGACATGAATCAATCCAGATGTTACTTCTGTATTGACATAGAGGCCTTTATACAGCTAAACTGTTTATCACATAGTCCAAATTTTTTTTAATGTATTTGTAAGATTTTGCAATTTGAAGGCTGTCCACAGAGTTAGAAAAAGATCAGAGAAGCTGAGGTATGAATTCTACAAATAGGCCTACATTTTTTATATTTACGACAAAAGAGCAAACTTAAGATATTGAAAAATCAAATCAAAGGTCAATATAAAAAAGCGAACTCACTTTAAAAATAACATAGCAGATGTGATGTCATGTGAAAGGTTTAGAGAAAAAAATCTGTGAATAAAACCAGAATAATATGTTTTATTAAAACGTCTGTTGCAGACATAAATGTGATTTTAACTGAGAAAAGATTCAATAAAACGTAGCAGTTAATACTTGGTCTTTATGGCTAATACTCGAAATATTAAACCCATTCTTTCGTTTTAGATGAGTGGATTTTAATTTCATCATCTAATATTCTGACTATTGTGTGATTTTGCTGAAATATACTAAACAGTAAAAGTGATTTGCTGTAAATATTCATAAACAGACAATATATTTGCAGATAGTCTCATCTACAATCTAGTCTGCTGCGCTTGTTTTCTGGAGAAAGGATTCGTCATATGATAATCTTGTTGATTTTCTTTTTGGATGTTGATTCTATGTCATTTTATTCAGCGTGAGGCTTATTTCCTGCTGTAAAACCTTTGTGACACTTGGCCCGAGTTCTTTTTGACCTAGAGTTGACCTAGCCTAATATTTCTGCAAAATTATCTCCATTTTTGCATCTGGTTTTGCAAGGTATTGAAATATTGCGATAATTTGGTAAATTTGGTTAGTGATGAAAGACTTGGACAAAGGTAGAATTCAGTGCGTTCACTAAAGTTGAAGTTTTCTCAAGAACATAGATTTATGGGAGGTTTCATCTCTGCCCCCCTGTTAGGATTAATGATTCATAGTGCATGTAGACAGGATGTTGTTTTTCAAAGTTACTATGAAAAATCCTTTTTCCCTACCTGTCACCATCATTTTTGACAGAACTTTAGAGTTTTGTTGTGTTTTTGAATGTTACTATACTTCTCAATGAGGCTGTCCTCAATTTATTCTAAATAATTATTCATTTAATGTGAATTTCAATTTTAAACCTGAGAATGAAGGGTTTGAAGAAAGTGAGTCAGCGCAAAAAAATCTATAATTTCTTAGAATTACGCATAGAGGCTAATTTCATATGATCGTTAATGACTGGAATACCTTTCTTTATCTGTTTCTGTAAAACTCTCATATGTGTTCTGCTTTAAAAATGACTCAATGTAATTCACTTATTGGTACAAACTCTGATTCGTACATCAACAGCCTTAATGCCTTGATTGTGTTTATTACTCATTCAACCATCATTTATTATCTGCATTTGAGTTTTGTACTCTCAATTCTGTCCTCTAAACTTACAAGAGCTATATCTCATTTGTTTGTTTGTTAGTAAGAAGTAATGACATGATGTCCTCTTTAATGATGTACAGTTAGAGTCTAGATAAAGTTGCCCTGTTGGTCACCAAAGTTTCTTATCCCCACAGTAAATGATGGCAGATCAGTGTTAAAGTGTGGATGACTTCTCTGAAGTTGATCATCAGAGCTGTGATGGCTGAAAGAAGTCTCTGTGATAAATTTGCTGTTGTCCAACAGTGGAACCTCAGATCCTTCCATGTTTGTTTTTGGTTTCAGATCCCTGTTCATGCTCCAAGCTGTGTCAAGGATATGGATCAGCACTCCCCAGCATTACGGATGAGACGCAGGATCCCTCATCCAGGTCCATGGCATATTGTGGAGGACCAGAACCCCCTGGTGTGTCACCTGAGGAGAGGGCCATGGCATATTGTGGAGGACCAGAACCCCCTGGTGTTGCACTTGAGGAGAGGTCCATGGCATATTGAGGAGGACCAGAACCCCCTGGGGTTGCACTTGAGGAGAGGTCCAAGGCATACTGCCAAGGGTAAGTACCAGCGCCCCCCGAAGTTAGAGGCTGGACGCCCCTCTTCCAAGTTGGTCCTGATGGAGCCCTTTGAGCCCGGCTTTGCAGTATGCAAGATGTTGTACGTGGAGGTCCCGGCATCTCCAAGCTGCTGCTCCACAGGTTCCTCACGTGAGACCACCTCACACACCACTCCTAGCTCTCCCTTGAGCTCCTCTTCTCTCTCTTCATCCGCCTCCACTCACTCATCTAACTCCTCTACCACTCTCCCCTCTGACCCTCCCTCTGACTCTGACTCCCTCCTTCTCCTTCTTCTCCCCACACCCACCCCACTGAGCCTTCCACTGATACTCTCCTTTTCTTTCTCTTCCTTTCTCCCCTTCTCTGACTTCCTTCTTTCTCTTCCTCCTCTCCTCCCTCTTCTCAAGTCCTCCCTCTCCTCAGACACCCCTTCCCCACCCCCCCTCCTTTTCTTCACCTGACTTTTCTCCCCTCTCTTTTCTCTCTGACTCTGACTCTGACCTCCTGACTCCTTTTTCTGTCACTCACCTCGAGCTCTTACTCCACAGACCCCTCACCCTCAAAGTTTTTCTGGCCTCCTCTTCCTCTGAACTCTGGCGCTCTGGGTCAAGAACCCTGGAAGAGCCTGAGGATGCTCCTCCAGGGAAGCGCCCTGCATATACATATCCAGAACCTACTTTTCCTATTTTATCTTCACTGAGGGTTTTATGTTCAAAAATAAATAAATACTTGCTTTTTGTTGTGCTGTGATGTGTTGTGTCGTTAAATGTTTTGTGTCCATAAAAAAAGAAAAAAAAGCTCAAAAACATTACATGTTACATGTTGTGTTGTGCCCTTGTGTTGTTGTCGCCTTTTATACTGAAAACCAAAAAAAAAAAAAAAAAAAATTATGTTGTGTTGTGCCGTCATGTGTTATTTGTCGCCTTTATATACTGAAACCAAAAAAACCCCCAAAAAAATTACGTTACATGTTGTGATGTGCCGTCCCATGTTGTTTGTCGCCCTTATATACTGAAAAAAAGAAATATACAAAAAATTATATGTTATGTGATGTGTTGTGCTGTCACCTGTTGTTTGCTTCCCTTAAATTTCTAAAAACAAAAAAATACAAATAAATGATATGGTAAATGTTGTGTTGTGCTGTCCCGTGTGGTTTGTTGCCCTGATATAAAACAAAATAAAACAAAAAAATGATTGTTATATGTTGTGTTGTGCTGTCACGTGTGGTTTGTTGCCCTTATTTAAAACAAATAAATGATATGTTATATGTTGTGTTGTGCTGTCACGTGTGGTTTGTTGCCCTGATATAAAACAAAATAAAACAAATAAATGATTGTTATATGTTGTGTTGTGCTGTCACGTGTTGTTTGTTGCCCTTATATACTGAAAAAAAGGAAAGCGTACCAAAAAATATGTCATCTCCTTTTAATTCCTTTTTTGTGTTGTTTTTCGCCGTTTTTTTACTGAAAAACATAAAACAAAGAAAAAACTGGATGTTATATGTCATGTTATGCTACGATGTCTTGTTCTTTCATGTGCTGTTTGTTGCCCTTAAATACTTAGAAATGACAAATATACAAAAAATGTGGTTAAATTTTGTGTTGCGCTGCGATATTTTTTGTTATATGTTCACTGTGGTTGAATGTAAGAGTGAATGTAAGAGTGAATGTAAGAGTGAATGTGTTGTGAATGGGGTGTGATTCTGATGTGAATGTAGTGTGAATGAGAGAGTTAATGTTGTGTAAATGTTGTGTGAATGGGGTGTGAATGTGGTGTAAATGTTGTGCGAATGGGGCGTGAATGTGTTGTCAATGTGGTGTGAATGTAAGAGTGAATGTGTTGTAAATGTGGTGTAATTGTTGTGTGATTGTGATGTGAATGTAGTGTGAATGTAAGAGTGAATGTTGTGTAAATGTGTGAATGGGGTGTGAATGTGGTGTAAATGTTGTGCGAATGGGGTGTGAATGTGTTGTCAATGTGGTGTGAATGTAAGAGTGAATGTGTTGTAAATGTGGTGTAACTGTTGTGTGATTGTGATGTGAATGTAGTGTGAATGAGAGAGTTAATGAAGTGTAAATGTTGTGTAAATGTGGTGTGAATGGGGTGTGAATGGGGTGTGTGGGTGTGCATGCACACAGGGTGTGTGGAGAGTCTGGTGCAGTAGTCTGCAGTTTTTCTGGTAGTGGGTGCAGCTGTGTCAGTGTTCTGCACTTCCTGCTGGTCTCTCTGCTCTCTGCTGCGGCCCTGTCTACTAACAGGAGAACGAAGGAGAAGAAGGTTCAGATCTTCTTCAGAAGTTCACAGTCTCTCCACCACCAAGACCCCTGCAGTGCCTCCTCGTGGCCACACACGGAAACTGGGTCCCTCACAGTCCCAGGCTAAACTGCAGGGGATCTCGGAGCAGCCGTGGTCCCCAGAGATACAGTGTTTGGGACGTCCTACAAATGGACAGACCCTGGCACCTATCAACCACGGCCTCAGCTGTGGGAAAATAGTCCCACTGCAATGAGCTTATTCCTCTGATACACGGTTAAGGATGTCCTGTGTCACTGAAACACTGTGGGTGCACAAATGAAGGACACAGGAACAACTGCCCCCAATCAAACAATCTATATGTAAATCATTTAAACAATCCAAGGTCAAGTTTAGGAGGCAGGTTTATCACTGACTATGCAACATTGATTTGACAGTTTATTAGATAACCATAACTCATAACTCGGGTCTTGTTGGACAGCTCCCCATAGACTTGAGATCTGACTGGAGCATGCAGCAAGTGACTTGTGCCCCTTGCTGTTTCTTCCATGCAATCGGTCATTTCATACTTTAAAATCTTAACACTTTGGTTTTTTTTGAGTCAAAAATGTACTCTCAGTTTTACTGTATGAGGTTAATGTATTCACTTGTCACACCTCCAGTCAGCTGACAAGCCTACCTATACTCGGCCATCCCTCATTATTCCGTTTGCCAGTGACTCTTCAAAAAAACCTCCCACCCTTAACTCTCCATGACTAATTCTTCTCCATCTTTCTCCACTCAGCTGCATGCCCATCTCATTCTGGTGGTGGGTTGAGATTATCTTGGGCAGAATACGCCTGAGACTGAACCCCCATCCTGAGACTCCCTCTGCCAAGCTTCACGACGTCCTTCCAGAACACTTAACTCACAACAAATCTCATGTCTCACATCTATCGCTCTAAATCTTCATTTAATGTTCAAATGCATGCTGTTTGTGGTGTGTCCTTGCTAGTGAACTCATTATTCTAATCTCAAAATGTCTGTCTTTTTCCCCAGGAAATGAATGTACCATTGTTTTTATGAGTTTATTTTTTGAGGTCATGGTTAAAAAAGTTCCACAGAAGAAAAGCAAAGTTCATAAAGTCGTTTACCATCCATCCTGTAACAGCCTGGTCAAATTATGGCCTAAGCTACATTTTACTTGGACTTGGCTATAAGGAACAGAGATACTAAATGAATTTAAAAAGCATGTGTGCTTATTCGGTACAAAAAACAACGTGTTCATTTTGGGGCTTTAATTTCCACCTTCAGTTGAACTCTGCAGTGAGCTTGTACTTTTGCACCTTTACATACCGAACATTTCTGGTCAGTGCAGGCATACATTTATAACTTCATAAATGTAAAACATCTTTCAAATCTTACATCTCCTCTGTTAAAGTCATATTTTTTTGCTCTAACTTTTACAGTGGCCCTTGTTTTCCAGCCTGCATATCAGAGATCAGGTAGTGAGTGCATCACCTCCACAAGATGGCGGCAGCTGACAACTGTCATACTTTTAGCTGTGCCAGGTTTTATGTGTTGCAGTTTTTGTGGTCCTGTACATTTATGTGTTTGATAAGAACTTCCAAACATGTTTGTGCACTCTTGTTTTAATGTTCCTATGTAGCTCCATTTGGTTTGTCTTCTCTGCTCTGGAGTTGCAGGTACATGGAACTGGCCGGCACGTCCTTTCAGTCTGGGCCCAGATCTCTGAATCTAAAGAAAAGCTGCCACCTCGGGCTGTCAGAGGAGAATCTCTGCATGTGCCTTGTTTGGTTTCTGCAGGTACTGTCATCAACAATCTTCATTTTTCAGTTGATTCAAGCTTCTTCTAAATTAGTTGACGTTTCAGTCTTTTTAAAGTGAATTTTTATTTTCTTTGTAGATGCCTTTGTGTAATTATGTTCCCTATTGTCTGTTCAAGTCGAGTCAAATTATTTACACAGCATGTTTAAAAACAGCATGAGCTGACCAAAGTGCTTGACAGAGGCAAAGATATTTAATATATTTATATATAATCAGTTTCAGACAGAGTTCGGTTCTTGAGAGATCAGTCAGCACAGGCAAAGGTACTCATGAGGCCAAAGGCAAGGTCCAAGAAACTACAGAAGGTCAGGAACAGCTCAACAAGACAAGAATGCTGGAACGAGGACTGTAAGAGCAATGGACTGACAAGAAGACAAGGCAGGACATTAGGTGAAATAGGCAAGGCAAGTTTATTTGTAGAGCACAATTCATACACAAGGCAATTCAAAGTGCTTTACAGAACAAGAAAATGCATTAAAATCACAATACAAAATAGAATCAACATTAATCATTATAAAATGACTTTTAAAAACCACAATACAAAATAGAATCAACATTAATCATTATAAAATACATTTAAAAAGAAGAGTGCAGATAAGATACTTTCAGTCATATGCACAGTTCAATAGAGCTGTTTTAAGCCTAGATTTGAACATTGTCAGAGTAGAGGCCTGTCTCACATCTTCAGAAAGACTGTTCCAGATTTCAGCTGCGTAAAACTGAAACCCTGATTCTCCATGTTTAGTCCTGACTCTGGGCACCAGCAGAAGGCCGGCCCCTGAGGTCCTCAGAGTCCGAGATGGTTCATATGGCACTAACATGTCAGAGATGTACTTTGGTGCTAGGCCATGGAGAGATTTGTACACAAGCAGAGCTGCTTTAAAGTCTATTCTCTGAGCCACAGGAAGCCAGTGTAGGGACCTGAGCACAGGACTAATGTGTTCGTACTTCCTGGTTCTGGTCAGGACCGAGCAGCAGCATTCTGGATGTACTGCAGCTGTGTTATGGCTCGCTTTGGAGAGGCCGGTGAGCAAACCGTTAGAGTAAACTAACCTACTAGAGACAAATGCATGGATAAGTATCTCTAGGTCAGGTTTAGACACTATACCTCTGATTTTGGCGATGTTTTTTTAGATGGTAAAAGGCTGCTGATGTTATTGATTTTATATGGCTGCCAAAGTTCAAGTCTGAGTCCATTATTACCCTGAGATTTCTAACCTGATTTGTAGGTTTTAGAGAGAGAGACTGGAGGTGACTGCTGACACTTTCTTTGTTTCTGTGGACCAAACACGATGACTTCAGTCTTCTCTGAATTTAGCTGGAGAAAGTTGTTCTGCATCCACACACTGACCTGTTGGATGCAGTGACAGAGTGAATCCACTGGTCCATATTCACCTGCTGTCAGTGAGACATATATCTGAGTGTCATCTGCATAATTGTGGTAGGACACATTAGTACTTTGTATTAACTGGCCTAAAGGCAGCATGTAGAGATTGAACAGGAAGGGTCACAGGATTGACCCCTGGGGCACCCCACAAGTCAAGGCGATGTGGTCTGAGACACAGTTACCAATTTCTACAAAGTACTTTCTGTCTTCTAGATAGGACTTCAGCCAATGTAGGGCAGTCCCCGAGATGCCCACCCAGTCCTTTAGTCTCTGTAAAAGGATCTCATGATTGACAGTGTCAAAAGCGGCGCCAGATCTAGTAGGACTAAGACGGAGACTTTGCTCAAGGCCAGTGTTCAGGCGGATGTCATTTGTCACCTTGATAAGAGCGGTCTCAGTGCTGTGATGTGGTCTAAAACCTGACTGGAAAACATGGAATGAGTTGTTCATTAGGAGAAAGTCAGTGAGCTGTTGGTAAACAACTTTTTCAAGGACTTTGCCTAAGAACGGCAGATTTGAGATGGGCCGGTAGTTGTTCAGTACTGTGTCATCAAGACTGCTCTTCTTTAGGAGAGGCTTTATGACCTCAGTTTTCAAGGCCTTTGGGAATGTTCCAGATTGTAGTGACATGTTAACTATCTGAGCAGTGGTGGTAACAAACTGCTCAGCACAGACTTCAGAAATCTAGTGGGCAACACATCGAGGCAGCATGTGGATGAACTCAGACTTGTGATAATCTCTTGGATAGTTTTGTCAGTTACAGGTGCAAAATGAGTCAGCTCGAAGTGTTTAGGTGGCTGCAGGGTTGTTATCGGTGCTGTGGAATTGATGGAATTTTAAATAGTCTGAACCTTGTTGCAAAAGAAGACTGCAAACTCATTACACTTAGATGTGGAGATTAATTCTAATGGCAGTTGAGCTGGAGGGTTTGTTAATCTGTTCACTGTTGCAAATAAGACACGCGAGTTGTTACTGCAGTTTCCAATAATTTCAGAAAAGTACAACCCCTTGTTCTCCGTAAGATCTGATTGAACATGTACAACTTTTCTTTAAAAATTTCAAAATGAACATGGAGTTTTGACTTTCGCCATTTCCGCTCGACCCTCCGGCACTCCCTTTTCTGTGCCCTGACCAAGTCGTCATTCCTCCATGGCGAGTCTCTGCATTGACCTGAGAGAGAAACTGGCGCACTCTGGAGATGTTCAGATTTTTTGGTAATGTCTCTGATGTGCAGTTCAAAGCTGAGGTCTGAATCAAACAAAACATCCAGATTTTTGGCCTGCTGACATGGATTAAAAGACAGAGCTTTGACTTTGTTCTCCAGTTTCTCTCTCTCTGGACCTGTACTGATGACTAAAACCTGAGTTTTTTCCTGGTTGAGCTGAAGAAAGTCTTGGTATTTTAGATGTCCAAGACCCGACATCTAAATACAGTTAAAGGGCATCAATGGGCCCTGTGTCATCAGGAGACATGGCGATGTAAAGCTGCGTGTCATCAGCATAGCTGTGAAAGTTGATGCCGTGTCTCCTGATGACATCACCTAAAGGTAACATATAAATATTAAAAAGTGCTGGACCTAAAATTGAACCCTGGGGGATGCCACAGTAAACATTATAGAGTACTGAGGGGCATTGCCCCATGGTCAAAAAAAACTTTCTGTCAGTAAGATAAGATTTAAACCAATTAAAAACAGTGCCAGAGATTCCAATAAAACCATTGAGTCTATTTAAAAGAATTTGGTGATCTACAGTATCGAATGCAGCGCTTAGGTCGAGCAGCACAAGCACAGAGAGCATTTTCTGATCCATATTAGATCTGACTTCATTAACTATTTTTACTAATGCCGTCTCTGTGCTGTGGCTGGCCCTAAAGCCAATACTGATACATTTCACCAATATTTAACATTTTCATAAAATCATTTAATTGGTTAAAAACAAGTTTTTCTACAATTTTACTTAAAAATGGCAGATTGGAAACTGGCCTGTAGTTATTTAAAATCGATGGGTCCGTATTATTCCTCTTCAGAAGTGGTTTGACCACTGCTGTTTTAAAAGCATTAGGAAAAACGCCCATCTGAAGAGAATAATTCAAAAATATTAAGGAGATCTGATTTAAAAGATGTATAAATATGCTTAAAAAAGGATGTGGGGATGGGATCGAAAAGACATATTGCACAGCCTTGTCAAGCATTTCAGCATCAACCAGGACAAACTTCTCCAGTGTTTCCTCATTAGGGATTAAAATTTGGGGCGTTTTAAAAGTTTCAGATTTGGTGTTTGTTAAACTCAGTCTAATTAACTCAGTTTTACTACTGAAGAAGGCTGCAAAATCCTCCCGTAGCAAAACACCAGCTGCAATATGGAGGAGGACGAAGCGGAGGAATTAGCTGATGCTCCTTTGTCAAATAAATCGGTTGTGTGGACCTATTTTGGCTTCCCATGTAAAAGACGAGAGAACGGTGAGAAGATTGCGGACAAAACAACAACCGTGTGCAAAATATGCCGCTATAGTTCATCAGATACTGCGGCGAGAACACCCACCTGCAGAAAAGCAGCGGCTGTACTGTGACGTCCATCGGACGTAATAATAAAGGTGACTCCGGCTTGCGAATACCTGCTTCTACTTAACAGTCACTGTGGGCTGTGACCACGCCAACTTCAATTTTAATTCACAAACAAAACAGTGAGTAGTAATCTCTACACCTCCTGCACGGCTCTCTCCTCCTCACTCAAACACACACACACTAACTCTCCCTTCTGAACTGTGACCCGCCGCCCGCCTCCTGGTCCATTCACTGACCGTCAATTCCGAGGAAACATTAAAATCCACATTGAACACAAAACAAACTGTAGAACTGCTCCACTATGTTTGTGTAAGTCTGCATAAAAAACAGTATTTGATTTTTGCATCTACTGTTGAGTTGACAGAATTTGATCATACTTGAAGATCAGAAGTATATTCACTGTTATAGGCTAAATATTATAGTTCACAGTTCAGACATTTATAGGTCTAAACTGCAGCTCTGAGGACTGCTACTTGTTTTCCTTTTCATTCAAGAATGTACTTATCCTGATTGTTACAACAACAGAGCACTTTTTATTGAGATTTTATGTTTGTTTTGCACTGTAGTCTAAATAAGGGAAAAAAACTACAATTTAGTTTTTTTTTTTTCAAAGAGCATTTATTTTGTACTGATGCAGCAATATTTTTTGTATGTCTGCATTAGGAAGAAAATAAAGAAAATGAGATTTTTTCACAACTTCCTAGTGTTGGGGATTTTCCTTCATCTTTATTTCTCAGATCGTGAGTATTTCAGATCGTGAGCCCTGCTTCAGATTTCGTTGCTCGTGAGTTGACTATTTCATTACACCCCTAGTATTTATGAATAAAACTTTGGGTTGTTGTGATTCTCTCATATCAACTTTGATAACAGATTTGTCCTCGCTTTTTGATTTCATTGTTATAAACTTTCATATGTTCTTGTAAACTCGGTAGTTAATGGTTATTTTATTCTTTCTCCATCTCCTCTCTGACACAGACAGTTTCTTTTTAATGGCATGATTTCATTATTATTTCTCCGTGGAGGTATTGGATTGTTTTTAATCTTTTTCAGTTTAAAAGGGGCCAATTGTGCAAAAGATGATTTGAGTTTGATTTGATACATTTGTTAATGTATTGCATAAAGACATTTGATAGAGTAAAAAATGGTGTTGTAAGGGCATCAGAAAGACTTGTTTTAATAACACAGTGTTCGGGTATTTTACTTGATATAAAGTATCAGGATATAAACTGTAGAGGGGATTTAGAGGCTGGACAAGCACAGATAGTTCACAGGATGACCCACCAGCAACAACTGTGAAAACTCAGACCATTGAAAAAAACAAAACATAAATGATGGCAAGACATTGTATCAGCATTTTCACTAACGCTTTTGCTTTTCATAATATCAGCTCACTTTTATTGCGTTTTGGTTTTTCTTGAACAAATTTGGTTGAGATGAAACCATAACCATACAGTACAAATGAGCAGAATCATAGTGACACAAGCAAACGTGACGTGCAACTCCCTTGGGTCCCATCTTTTGTGCAGAACAAGCATAAAACGTCCAGAGTTTCCCAAACATGGAACAATAATAGCACATACACCTCAAATGAAAAAATAAATTGAGAATTATTGCTAAAATGACTGTGTAGTAGAAAATAGACCAAAGTAGTTCTGTGTCAAACCTTTTAGAAACAGCACTTCTCATAATGTCTGAGCCTGTGTGATAAGTTGGCCAAATATAAGTGAACTAAATAGAAAGAAAGAGTGAGGCTGTACTTTTCCCATCAATGGGAAACAATACCTGACAGAGGAAAAGTCCTATTTGACAGCCTGCTAGCTTGGCTGATGTTGTATTATCACAGCATGTTTGATGTGGTTATATAAAGTCCTCACTCTGTGGTGTCCTCCGCTCACTCTGCTGCAGGTTTGGGAGCTTCGGCTGACACGTCCAACCCTCATCGCAGTCCAGACCAGAGCATTTCATGATACGCCTGATGCTGAAGGTATATCCTCTCATCTTTGAAACAAAAAAGGGAGGTTTAAATACACTGAGGTGATGAACCAAGGTAAAGATAAAACACAAACTGAAGATGAGGTGTTAAAATTGTTTTGCATATAAAATATATGTATATATTTTCATTTCACACTATCAACTTAAAGCCCTTTAAAAGTCCTTTGAGTTGATTTACTCTTTTACTATTACACAACATTTTTGTTTCATAATGCAGAATGGGCTGTTAGCCATGTATGAGCTTTTAAGACCACCTAACAGACAATCAAATCATAAGCATTTAGCACCGCTCTTAGTCTGCCTTTTTGAAGTCTTATGGATGACTAAATGACTCAGCAGAAGCAGCGACTGTAAACTGTTGGTGAGGACAAAGGCGGTCTTAAATCCTTCTCCTCCTCTCCTCATCGACCCTTCTGCTCAACAGCAGAGTGACCTGATAGTTTGCCCTCTCTCTCACTCGTTCACTAGCCTGGGCTGTACAGGCTCTTTTGATTTGATTGGTCAAAACTACATAGCAGCAGCATAAGGTATGAGTCCTTTCTGCTCTCTCACCAGGATGTGTTGGTTTTTTCATCATTACAGAGATGTTTAAAGCGTTAACATCCCATAATTATGAAGCTGCACATCAGATTCAGTTTTCATAGAACCTGTAACAAATAGACATTGGTTACTTTGAAGTTGTCAGTCTTCAGCATTTGCTGCTTGATGTGGGCTATAAAAGTGTCAGAAAGTCAAACTGAAGGTGAACCTAACTGTTATAGTCATATGAGCTAATGTTTTAAATAAATATACAAGTAATTGTTTAATGAATATTATGACACACATGGCCATAAATGTCTTTATTTTACTTGAAGGAGCGTCTTTGCTGACTTTGATTCATAGAAATATTTTTCAATGTTCCTTTATTGCTATCTTGTGGTATTTTAATATACTTTTACTCCTTCATCAGTATTGTAAACTGCATTTGTGAGCATTGGCTTAAACAATAACATTTACTTAAAAATGGCCTTTTATATCAATGAGGGAAAACGGCTTGATGCAGTTCAATAAGAAGAAACCTGCTGCAAGAGCAGAAACTCACAGCAAATTAGAAATGAAACAAAATCCAAAACAATCCAAACCCAGAAAACACCTGCAGGAGCAGACATGCAGCATAAACCAAGTCCAGCAACGGAAGATCTCCAGGCCTGCAGAGGGGTCTGGAGCAGGGAGAGCGCGTGTGGGAGAGACAGACAAGAGAGGATGTGATCAAGGCAGCTGCTCCTAAATCTAAAGTGCTCATGTCTTTGAATCTTTACGGTAAATGCTCTGTGCCCAGGGAGGGGAAGATGACAGTCTGCCTTAATGCTGGCTCTATGATTCCTCCTTTTCCAACATCAATTAAGAGTATGCTTTATAAAATTGTATCAACTAAAGATTGATGAATGCATAGCAGTGTTTTATTTTGAGCTCTTCGGGCAGATATTACAATGAAACAAGATTATTTTATTCCCTTTGTACTTGGTGAATATAGTATCATTGTAAACAGGAGTGTAGTGTCTGAAATATATATGTTCCGTCAAGATATTGTCTGAGCTGACAGAAGAAATAATTCCTTAAAATGTAAGTAAAAACCCAAACCTTATGGCTGTCCAAAAAGTGAATTCCAAATTGTTGTCTTATTCCAAAAAAAAAAAAGGGAAAAAGGTAAAAAGGTATATTCCAGTATATATAAGTATATTCCACTTTTTGCTCCATAATTCCAATAAAGGAAAAAGAGAAATAATCCAAATCATGATCCATATCATATCCATATATTATATATATATTCATATCCATATCACATCCATATCCATTCCCTATCTCAACATGGCGTCTGCTGGTTCCATCTGTTTCTTCAAATTGGCTTCTCTGTGGGCTTTCCAAATATGGGCTTTCCCCAAAGGCCTTTTCCTCAGACATGATGGATTCACTTGATTTTGAAATAGAAGTTACTAGATCTGCATTTTGGCCTCATGGGAGGGAGAAACCACATTTGAAGAGCCTTTATACATTTGAACCAGGTATCTTCAAAAACTTTGAAACAATCACATAACAAAATATTGTGTTAAAAGTCTTACTTCTACTTTGTGAGATTATGAGATCATAACACACTTGTGAACTTATTGTTGATACCTCTAACTTGAAAAGTATATATTATGACACTTCTACCTCGATAAGGCATATTTTGTGACAGTTTAACAAATACAATCTGCGAGTGAAGATTATAGGAGGCACACATGTAGTGGGATTTTTAAGGCACCAAAATAGGTAACCCTGTAGCCCTTTATATCATCTAAACTAAGCCTCTCAATCCAGCTTGCATTTGTAATATTAAAAGTAAGAATAAGTAGACTAATCTTGAAGAAATATAACAATAAGTAAACGACAGTATATATAAAGTATCATAAAGTATCATAAAAAGGTGAGGCATCAATAACAACTATAGTGACTTAAACAAACGAAAAAATGAACGCAATAAGCCACTGAGGTGGCGCGGGTGGATCTGTTCAGACGCGTGTTTGGGAGGAACAATAAACAATGTCCAGCGTATTCCATACCTTCGGATCCCTCTGATCCATTTATTTTGCAGTTCAAGAAAAATTACAGTTTACAGCATCCATCAAAATCATAAAGTTTTACCCAATATTCCCTTTTTATTCGCTCCCATGAGACACGGTCGAAAGACTGTTTGCTTCCCCTCTGACACGCGCCTGTCTTCCTCACCTGCGGTTAATTTTATCTTTTAGCACTGGGGCTCCATCTAGGTGAAAACCCCCGAACTGCAGGTGCAACAGGAAAACAATACATAACCAAATTAAGGATAAATACAAAATAGAATATGGCTCCAACACACCGGCCCATAATTGTTAATGGCAGGAGGGCATAAACAATTCAACAGAAAAATTACATATTATGGAGCCAATAAATCCCTTTGAAAAAATACATTCCTCAGCCAATGAAAATATTCTCTTTATGTTAGGGGTCACAATTATGCTTTCCAACCAACAAGTTATGTGGCTTCCTGAGGTAAACAAAGTTTAGTTATTGGCCTATCCAGGGTGCTGGTTTTAGTTTGCGGTCATGATGATAGGACTCCAGAACTCTTCCCAGTAACCAGGAACTACGTGGAGCTGTAGCATCTGCAACTAGCACTATGTCACCCGGAACAAGATTTCTTTGAGTTTTACTCCACTTTTGACGCTGCTGTAGCAGTGGTAAGTATTCCCTTATCCAACGTTTCCAAAACAAGTCGGCAATATACTGTGTTTGTCTCCATCTCCTCTTGATGTAGAGATCTGTTTTTTCAAATAGTCCAGGTGGTAAAACTGGTACTCTTTTCATTGTGAGAAGATGGTTGGGTGTGAGAGCTTCTAGATCGTTGGGGTCTTCAGACAACTTTGTGATGGGGCGATCATTTAAAATGGCTTCTACTTCACAAAGGACTGTGTGGAATCCTTCATCACTTAGTGTTTGTTGACGCAAGACTGATGTTAGGTCTGTCTCACCATCCTTATGATGCGCTCCCATACTCCTCCATGATGTGACGCTGCGGGGGGATTGAAGCTCCATTTAATCCCTTCCTGTAGAAAAGCATTCTGTATTTTGCTGTGATTTAAAGCAGCAAGTGCTTTCCTCAATTCCTTTTCAGCTCCAATAAAGTTAGTTCCGTTGTCTGATCGAAGATGAGAGACTTGTCCTCTCCTACAAATGAACCTGCGCAGGGCATTTATACATGAGTCAGTATCCAGTGAGTAGGCAACTTCCAAGTGGACTGCTCGACAAGCCACACATGTAAAAATGACACCATAACGCTTCTCCACATTACGTCCTCTCTTGATTTCAATAGGCCCAAAATAATCAACCCCGACGTTGGTAAAGGGAGGAAGATCAGGAATGACTCTTTCCACAGGTAAATCTGCCATTTTTTGTTCACCCAATACTTCCTTTGTGTCGTCTGCAGAACGCACAGTTGGACAGGATCTTTCTCGTTGCTGCATTTGCACTAGTTATCCAATATTTCCTTCGCAATCTGGAAAGAACATGATTTCTACCACCATGGCCCACCTGTTCATGAAGGTGCTTCAGTATCAGAGAAGACACATGTTGATCTTTAGACAAGATGACTGGATGTTTTATGTCCTCAGGCATGGCTGCCCTACATAGTCTTCCTCCGACCCTAAGTAAGCCATCTTCAAGCACAGGGTCCAGTTTGTAGATAGTGCTGTCCTTTTTCACTGTGCCTTTGCCAGATGACAACACAGCTAATTCTTTGGGAAATCTTTCTTGTTGAGAGAAACGAATTATGGACATTTGTGCTTCAGAAAGATCATTTGGAGTCAAAATTTGTTCTCCTAATGTAGCTCTGACTTGTTGTATTTCTTTTTCCACCTTTTTGCAATCTTCATGATCCACCAGTTTCCTTTTCTGACTCAATTCTTGCAAAGTTTTCCTTATTTTTGGAATCCATGCCACCGACCTCTTCAACCTTTTCCAATCAGAAAAATATGTGACCAGTTGCTGAGTGGGACTTGGTGTGTCTGAGACAATCAGTGTATTGACAGTAAGCTCTCTTTTGACTTCTGGATCGGAGGCAGAGATGTCCAAGTCAACATTGAAAGCTGGCCACTCTTCCTTTGGTTTCCACAGAAACTCTGGGCCATCAACCCATCTTTTGTTGGTCAACAGATGATCAATTTTAACACCCCTTGAGGCTTGGTCAGCAGGATTTTGAGCTGTAGGGATGTACCTCCACTGTGTAATATCGGTTGCTTCTCGGATGGTGGATATCCTGTTTGCAACAAAGGTCTGAAATCCTTTATCTTCATTTCTGATGTACTTTAAAACTGCAGAACTATCAGTCCAGAAATATGACCTTTCAATGTGAAGCTGTAAATCAGCTCTAACCATTCTGTCCAATCCAACAGCTAGAACGGCGGCAGTGAGTTCCAAACGAGGAATTGTCACATGCTTGAGTGGGGCTACTCTTGCCTCGCCCAGCACGAAGGAGACATGAGTGTTGTTGATGTTCTGCATCCTAAGATATGTCACTGTGCCATATCCATTTTCACTGGCGTCTGAGACGTGATGTAATTGGATACTAGTGAGTTCTCCAAAATCTGTTGGTTTGAGGCATCTATTGATCTTAAATTCGTGAACTCTTTCTAGGTCTTGCAACCATTTGCTCCACTGTTGTTGAAGAGTTGGGGAAATCTGATCATCCCATCCATGTTTTTTTCTACAAAGATCCTGTAGCAGGAGCTTAGCCGGAAGGGTGAGTGGTGCCAGAAATCCCAATGGATCGTACACTGAACTAACCATGGATAGAATACGCCTGGTATGAGGATCGCCTTATGCCAATTTGAACTGGAACGATCTCGACACACCACTGTAGACCAAGGGCTCTTCCACTGGCAGTTGGTCTCTATCCAGGTCCAAGGCATTAAGGTTCTTTGATCTGTCCTCTTCTGAATGGATAACAACACTCCACGCATTGTTGCTTACCCACTTTGTTAAATGAAAACCTCCTCGATGACAAACAGCTGTCAGGTTCTTGACCATTTCAACAGCTGTCCTACCTCATCAAGCTTTTCAGACAGTGCATTCCATGTAAAAGTTTTTGTGGATTGTATCAATTGTCTCAGGTGAAAACTGTCACAGTTGTCTTCTGCATATTCACAGTGCATTACAAGCACAGCTGAGGATACTGCTCCAAACAGATGCACAGTGCATCCTATATTCTTCAGGTTCTTTCTTTAAATCTAACCATCGGGCCACCACAAGAACCGGAGAAAGTCTTTCGCTCTGTGTCACCTCCTCTGACATGGCTTGCACGCCTGACATCGATGCCACTGGTTCCTGAAATGGTATAAGGAGTCCTAACAAGTAATTGGTGAGTCTCTTGCAGAAGTTGGCTGTTGAGAGACATCCCTTTGTATTCAGCTCCACAATTAAACACAACACAAAGAGATTTTTTTCTTCGATGGTACACTCCATGGTGGGGAATATACCACACCTTTCCATCTGATCTTTCCAGCTGGTGTTCTGGTACTTGTTCAGCATAGTTTACTGATGACCTCACTGAGAAAGTTAGTGTACTCCTGATGGAATTTCTCATTTTTTCAAACTTTCTTTTTAGTCCAAGAATGCGTGTTGAGCCACACACTTATTGTTGGGCAGAGAGACATCTTCCCTTTTACAAAGGGAAGGTTCAAAGTATATTGTCTGTTTTGAAGTTTACCTTTTTCCATGATTTTCATAAATTTCACATCATCTCTTGACATTTCCTCTTTGTCTTCTGATGTTTTTTCATTAAAATCATGATTGTACTGATTCTTCAAAAGCTCTGTCAGGCTTTCTATGGAGATTCTGTTAACAGTCGCACTGGGATAGCTACCCAAACACTGCTCTTCTCTGCATCCTTGTACCGGGCCATTTATAACCCACCCCAATAGGGTTCTTATGGCATAGGGACCATTTCCATGACTGTTAATTATCTCCCACGGTTCAAGCAGTTTGGAGGCGTTGGTGCCTATCAACAGTTCCACGTCAGCTTGAATGTGAGGAATGCGAACACCATTTAGATATGGCCATTCAGATAACTGCTCTTCTTTGATGAGGTTATCTGTGCTCACAGGCATCCTCTCCTGTGTGTAGACCTCAGGCAGACCATAAAACCTTTTTCCAGTGAGACTAGAAACCTCCAAACCTGGCAGCCTGTAGCTATTAACTGATGACTTTGAGCCCATAGTCCGTAAGCTGATTTGGACCTTCCTTCCATTCAGGTTGAGCCTCCTCATCAAGTGTTCAGAACAAAATGTGGCAGTACTTCCTGGATCTAAAAATGCATATGTTTGTATGACTTTATCGCCTTTATTGGACTTCACTTGTACTGGTAGAATGGATAGAATCCCATCACTGTTCCCGGCTCCTGTATGACCACATGTTTGCAGTGAGACAAGCTGCATTACTCACTGAAGGTTCCTTCATCTGGTGTTTTGGGTCTGTGTTGACTGCTCTCTGTTTTTGTTTAATGTGGAGAACACTGGGATGGTTTTGGTTGCATATTTTGCAAATCAAGTGCTTACCACAATCTTTGCTCATATGCCCTGTGTGAAGACAGCCAAAACAGATACCTTTCTCCTTCAGAAAGTTGATCTTGTCCCTGTGTGTCTTTTCCTGTAATTGTTTACACTGATCCAGTGTGTGACCTTGAGAGCAACACAAACAACTGTTTCCAATTTTTGCAGATGGATCACTTTGCTGTTGAATCTGCTTTAACTTTGTACCTTTTTCAGCTGTAGGGTTGTCAATGCTGGTGACAGTAGTTGCAAAACTGTCTCCTTTAAATTTTGGCTTTAATTGAGATTTCATCCTATTTATGTTCTTGTGTCCTGTGCCAAGTTGGGGATTTTGAATGTCTCCAAAAACTGGGTCAGATACTATTCTGACTTGGTGTTCGATGAATGCGACTATATCCAAGAACTGTGCCCTTTGGTTATGCCTTTCCAGTATTTCACAAGCTCTGACTCTCCATTTTTCACGAGCTCGTATGGAAGCTTCAGAATAACTGTTCTCATATTTGCTGGCATATCCAACTCCTTCAGGTAATGCAAGTCCTCCATTGTGTTGCAGCTTTCACGTAAAAAGACAGCATAAGCTTGAAGTGATTTAACATCTTCAGGTTTAACCGCTGGCCAGCTGAGTGCCTTCTCCATATATGCAGCAGTGACCTTGTGTTCATTTCCAAAGTGTTCCTGTAACAGTTCTTTAGCCTTAGCATAACCTCTTTCTGGGGCCATATGCTGACAGCTACGTATTAAATCTTTTGGTTGACCTCTTGTGTACTTCTCCAAGAAATACAAACAATCCCCTCCATCGCTTGTGTTTTTCTCCACACATTGTTCAAAGGCCCGTATGAAGGTTCTGTATTGTAGAGGATCTCCATCAAAAAATGGAATTTCTCTGGGTGGTAATAAATGTGAGGTTTTTTGTTCCATTAATAATGTTGTTATTTCATTTTGTCTTTGTAATAAGTTGCAGACAGCTGAGGTGTCATCATTCCCATGGAGAGATTGCTGAGAATGAATAACGTGATTGGTTAATTGCGCATGTGGGTTCCAAAGGGGTTTGCTTTTTGGTTTGACATGCATTTGTGTTTTATTTGGGTCTTTGTCCTGCCTTTCATCCTGTGTTGCATTCCTGTATGCAAGGGTTTGTTGTTGTTGCATAATTGGTTGTTGATGTTGTTGCATGGTTGGTCGTTGATATTGTTGCATGGTTGGTTGTTGTAGTTCCAGATGCGTAGGTTGATATACTGCCGCAAGTGGGTTTAGAGTAGCAGATGTTTTCTTTGATTGTATTTCCTCTTCAAAGTATGATTCCATTCCATTAGATTGAGTGAAGGGGAAGCTTGAGGATTTGAAAATGTAAGCACTGCTAATTTAGCAGCAGAAGCAGCCATTTCGGTTTCAAGATCCAACTTCTCCTTCCTCCTTCTCAACTTCCCTTCCTCCTCCAGAGAGTGTTTCTCCTTAAAGGCTGCTGCGCAGGCAACAAGCGCAGCTCGTTCTGCTTCTGCCTTGATTCGTGCTGATGATGCAGAAGATCTACTTGATTTGGTGTTTTTTGAACTGGTGTGACTTTTGTGGCTTGACTTCTTACCAGAAATATTCGTTTCAACATTTGATATGCTGTCACTGGGTTTAATTTCACACTCGTCACCATCTCTTTGATTTTCATCCTCCGCACGGTTGTGAAAGTCTGTATTTTTCAACCACTCATTTGCATCAGCAGTAAAATCATTAACATTTAATAGCTTCGCTTTAAACCATGTCTCATGCTTCTCCTGTTCTTCGGGAGGAAGCAATTTCAGCAGAGATTTGTGCGTTTCCACGGCGTCGTTGCACAGATTTTTGTATTTTTCAAACATACAGCGCACCTCCGCTTTCATAGTCTCTGTCACGCACTAGGTTACTGTTGTTCGCTTTTAGGTTAGATGCTTTATTTAATTTAGATTTTCTTGTTGATTGTAGCATGTCTATTTTAGCCAACCAGGCTTTTTTGTAAGTGTAACAGTGCGTTTGATTTACTACAGGCTCCGCTGTGTTACTGACCGCCTCTGTCTCAGACCGCGGCTTGTCGCTGGCGGATCTCCTACAATAGAACCTTGACTCTGCATATCTATTTTATCAGACCCATTCATCATTCAAACACCATTAAATGAACCATAAACACATTTCAAATAAACATTTCCCTTTTTTTCACAATAATTCTGACCAATGCATTGGGTTTTAAGCAACTAAAAGTAAATGTGTGCACACAAATTTGTAATGGCCATGTATTGTCGGTAGCGCTACATATACCTTTTTCCTCTGTTGTCTATTATTGGCCGCCGGGATATAGCCGATGTCACGGTGATGGTTCCGCTCCTCGTCCCCGAAATTAGCAGCCAAAGTGCTCAATGCTCATTCTTTGGCCAATTATCACGAGAAAACACTGAAATCCAACAATGTCCTCAGCGAACACGAAATCCAACGACGTCCTCAGTGAACATGAAATCCAATGATGTCCTCAGCGAATACGAAGTCTGACGATGTCCTCAGCGAACACGAAATCCAATGATGTCCTCAACCAGCACGGAAATCCAACGATGTCCTCAACGAGCACCGACATCCAGTAATGCCCACAGCAAAAATCGAGATCCAACTCGATCAGCTCTAAAGAAGCGAGTTTTTCGACTTAAATTATCGTGACTTAAACAAACGAAAAAACGAACGTAATAAGCCACTGAGGTGGCGTGCGGGTGAATCTGTTCAGACGCGTGTTTGGGAGGAACAATAAACAATGTCCAGTTCATACCTTCGATCCCACTGATCCATTTATTTCGCAGTTCAAGAAAAATTACAGTTTACAGCATCCATCAAAATCATAAAGTTTTACCCAATATTCCCTTTTATTCGCCTCCCATGAGACACGGTCGAAAAACTGTTTGCTTCCCCTCTGACACGCGCCTGTCTTCCTCACCTGTGGTTAATTTTATCTTTTAGCACTGGGGCTCCATCTAGGTGAAAACCCCCGAACTGCAGGTGGAACAGGAAAACAATACATCACCAAATTAAGGATAAATACAAAATAGAACATGGACTCCAACAACAACATTCATCATGAAGTCAAATATATAAGTAATATTGATATAACATTGCTTATAGCCAGAAAAGCACTGACCAAACAAACTGAATAACCAAATTACATGTTTAGGACCATCAACCATCATTTTATGATACCACAAGAGCTGCTGGACTATATATGCCAGCAGTATGGAGTACTTTTATGGTGTACTTTTGGAGGAAGCAATGTTTTTGTGTTCTTCAAAAAAATATTACTCAAAACGTTGACACTAAGTTGGCACTAAATTTGCACCAAAATGATCAGTGATAATATCAAGCCAGTGTAATTTAGAATATTATGCTTGTATGTATTTTTGCTAATACACAGTTCAATATAATTTTATCTCCTATTACTTGAGCTGGTTTGCAAAGTTGGAGCCATATCTGCAGTTTGCTGATATTTAATCACAAATAAGCAGCACAAAAGTAAACGGACTGCAAACTCTTCTCAGTTAAATTGTCATTAGACAGGGTGAGGAACGTTTTTGTAGTTGTGGTTGTCAACTAGGTGTATCGAGAGTGAATTGTATGTGTATCCAAATGTATGGTATGGTGTTACGTGCGTTTGTCAGTGGTGCTGCAATGGCGGAGAAATTTTTACAGAAGCTTCTGTAATATCCTGCCATCCCCAAAAATTGACGCAATTCACGCCGAGACGCGGGAGTAGGGAATGATACAATGGCCTCAACTTTGGTGTACAAAGGTCTAACTTGACCCCGACCCATGACTTTCCCCAAATATGTTACAGTGGCCTGGCAAACCTGTTGAGCCCTAAAAGTCGTTTTCAGTGGTCCGACGCTTGTCAATGTGCATTTGACTGTGTGAAAGCCTTGCTCATCAATGCTCCGGTGTTGGCGGCACCAGTGTTTGATCGTCCCTTTAAACTTGCTGTTGATGCGAGTGATGCAGGGGCCGGAGCTGTTCTCCTGCAAGATGGGGACGATGATGTCGAGCATCCCATCTCCTACTTTTCCAAAAAGTTTAATCGGCGTCAGCGCATGCATTCAACTGTAGAAAAAGAGGCCCTTGCATTTGTTTTGGCTTTGAAACACTTTGAGGTGTATATCGGCTCAAGTGTTGCCCCAGTGCTCTGCTTTACTGATCATAATCCGCTGGTTTTCATCAATCAGATGCGCAATGATAATCAGAGGATTATGCGTTGGGCCCTTTACATCCAATCATTTCATTTGGAAGTCAGACACATTAAAGGGGTTGATAATATTATGGCCGACACGTTGTCGCGCAGCGTGTGCTGAAAGTGTTGCATTGCCCCATATTCAGCATCTTAGGGTGGGGGTGTTACGTGCGGCCCTGATCCGCTCCTTTTCTGTCCGTGTGATCTCCCCTTCTTGCTCCTCTCTTGATCTGTCTCTCTCCTCCAGGTGGCTCTCTCTCTGTCTCTCAGGTTTCTCCTCAGTCTCCCTTGCTGCACACCTGAGAGGAATCTGCACTCAGGAGGAGAGGAGGAGGGGTATTTGAGGGAGCTGAGAGAGGAGCAATTTTCTCTCTGGGGCACACACACAGTATTGAGGAGCAGGAGGTCCATGTGGTTCCTCCTTTTTGGTTTGGTTCCTGGATTAACAGGTATTTTCTTTTGTGTTTTTTTTCGTCTCTCATTTATGTCCTCAGCAGCATTAGGTTGTTGGGTTTTGTTGTTTTAGTTTGGGCTGGAGGTTGTCGGTAGTCCTGTTTTTTCGTCTTTGATTGTTCTGTTGTTTTAGTTAGCTTTTTGGTCAGGCAGTATAGGGAGAGGTGAGAGGTGCGGCGGCCCCTTATGGGTTGGACCTCTCATTCTCTCCTCTTTTGTTCATTTTGGCCGACAACCCCAGCCCCTTTTGGTTTATTGAGTTTGTTTGGTTTATTTTTTATTTTAAGCTCCACCTTAAAATACCTCAATAAAAGATGAAACTTGTCTTTTGTGTGGCGTCCTTTTAATATGTTTTGGTCTTCCTCTGTGGTCAAATTCGAGCCAATTATTTCAGTGGTAAGGAGACCGTAACATATGGTATTGGTGCATCCCTATAGGCACAGTAGTTTTTCTTCATTTTAGTTAAAAAAGGCTTACCTTCAGCAGTGTTGCAATTTTGTTGTCAGTCATGTTTTGCATTCTACATCCCCGGTGATCAGATACAACTGGTGAATATTTTCCTTGGACTGTTGCATTCTATTATAAAGTACCTCTGAATAGACACTTCTTAGGTGCCATACTTCTACTCATAACCATGGCTGGACAATGAGGACATTCATATTTTTTAGGTGGATGGGAACAAACATATTTGTTTACGTCCATGTATATCCATTTTTCCTGTCAAGATACAATGACAACAAAGTCAGTTTTAACTCTGATCCACATGGGCTGCATGCAAATTGTCATGCAGGCACTTGTATTCATGAGCAGCTGCACAACGTCACTTTGTACATGACAAGGGATAAAAGATAGGTACCCATTTGAGGAAAAAACAAAATAAACTTGTATGAAATAAATCAATGAAATGATAATTTTCCATAAGCCCAAATATTTCACCTTGATCATTTTTTTTGTCATAGAGCATTGTGGTTCGGAATAAAAACTTTCTTTTTGCTAAGCATTAGTCCTGGCATGTTTTCTTTTTGAAATCAACATTAGCTGTGTTGTCATAAACAAAACAGTCTTGTAAAAATACAGTATATTAATATACCATATATCAAACAATGACTTTGTATCCAAGCTCAACTAAAAAAATAGCATGAGACTGACGGAAGACTTGCAGCTTGTAAAAAAGTTTTCCCATCCACAGCCTAGAAAAGCAAAGGTCAGTTCAAAAAAGACACGTTTGTACTGTGATATAACATATTTTTACTGCTGTCTCCAGTCACTTCATCAGTGTCCAGGTCCATCTCCTCAGAATCCTGGCTCCTTCACCTCAGCAGCACCTGAGTCTATTGCATCAGGGTCCCAGCAGCAGAAGTCTACTACTCATTCTTCCTGCATTCCTCACCTCCACCAGTGCCGAGACTCAGGGGGATATCCTATCTCTCCTTCGCCCTCAGTACCCCTGAAGTACACCAAGATTGCGCAACAGAGTCTAATCGCCAACGAGACTCTAGTCACAGAGAGGTTGCATATTTTCTGTCATACCAACTTGTAAAATAAATACTTGTTCATTCAAATTTGGTCTCCCCTGACTGATCTGCTGCCATAACCACAGAGGCTCAGATTTATTGGATCTCTCCAAACATCAGTTCAAAATGTCTCCAGTCATCACAAATCTAAATGCATTATAGTGCATGTATGTTGAATAGCCTTTTAAGATCTTTGTCGGTCTATTCACATTGTTTTTCATTTATGTTTTTGTATACTTCATGTTCTTCTCTTTAGGGATGATGAAGGATTCTGTTTGATGTCACCAGTGATTCTATTTAGAGTATGTAAGTTTTCATTAATGCTGTTAGTATGGAACTGGTAGAGCTGGCATCAGACGATTTTTAAATCCACTTACGGGTCACTTAATTATGGTGAGGTCACAGACTAGCCCCAGAATGGGAAAGAAAGGGGATTCAAGTGTCTTAGGGTGTATCATTTATTGGTGTCAGACAGCCTGTTCTGAGTATTCATAATTGCTGATTTCCTGGGTTTTTACCTGCACATCTATCTCCAGGATGGATGTGCAGGTCACTGAACTCCAGTGGCCTTCGTAGTCACTAAATCTCAGTTCACTAGATTGGGTGAATGGGTTATTGTGGAACAGGAGTTGGGCAACACGGATGTGCAACCAACAAATCTGCAGCAACTGTTTGATGTTATCAAGCTGATATTGACCAAAATCTCTGAGGAATGTTTCCAGCACCTTGTTGAATTAATGCCACCACACGTATGAGCAAAGCTTTTTAAGGTGTTAAAATAGTTTTTAAACTTTATCCTGGACTTTTACAAAATATTTATTGTTTTTCCAAAGAAAACAGACCAACAGAGACACGAAAATGCTCAGCTGAGTTAATGTGTACAAAATAAACAGTTATTAATATATGCAGTCTAATTTCCCATAATACGGCAGAGTCGAGTTACGTGATGACGTTTGGATGACGTTCAGATTGATTGACAGGTGTCGGTTGCTATAACAACATTCCGTCAAATCGAAAAATAACAGTCCGTCAGTCTACACAAAGTGAGTTCGCGCCGACAGATTTTTCAGGATTTTCGAGGTCTTCATTGTGATTAAAGTGTCCAAAGTTTGAGTCTGTGAGGATTCATCGACCCTCCATCAGACAGAGATGAAGAAACTCGACCTTTGCTCGAGAAATGTAAGATATTTGATTTGATTAAACAGCAGGTGTTTCCAGAGGAGTCAGGAGCTCGTCTGTAAACACAAATGAAGAAACATGATCAAATGTCCTAACATGACACATGTATGGTTTATTCATCACATTTGAGCAGATTTTTGTGGGGATATTTAAGGTTCAATCTTTTAGTCACCAAAAGTCGGAATGACGTCCATGTTTGTGACCACAAAGTAAACATTAGCTGGACACTTTTAAGCTAGGCTATCCAGGTGTGTTTCTAAACATCCGTCTTCGTGTCTGTATGTATACATTTTACAGCTTACTGTATATAAATATATATTTAATGTTATAACTCTTCAAACATTAACGAAGTCTTAAACTGTAACACTTTTATGTGAAGGATGTTGGCAAAGCTTCAGTTGTGACTTTTCACTTCTCTTCCCTTTCTCTCTTTTTAAGGCTCATTACTTTCAGAGAAATATATTTGCAGATAGTCTCATCTACAATCTAGTCTGCTGCACTTGTTTTCTGGAGAAAGGATTCATCATATGATAATCTTGTTGATTTTCTTTTTGGATGTTGATTCTATGTCATTTTATTCAGCGTGAGGCTTATTTCCTGCTGTAAAACCTTTGTGACACTTGGCCCGAGTTCTTTTGACCTAGAGTTGACCTAGCCTAATATTTCTGCAAAATTATCTCCATTTTTGCATCTGGTTTTGCAAGGTATTGAAATTTTGCGAATAATTTGGTAAATTTGGTTACTGATGAAAGACTTGGACAAAGGTAGAATTCAGTGCGTTCACTAAAGTTGAAGTTTTCTCAAGAACATAGATTTATGGGAGGTTTCATCTCTGCCCCCCTGTTAGGATTAATGATTCATAGTGCATGTAGACAGGATGTTGTTTTTCCAAGTTACTACGAAAAATCCTTTTCCCCTACCTGTCACCATCATTTTTGACAGAACTTTAGAGTTTTGTTGTGTTTTTGAATGTTACTATACTTCTCAATGAGGCTGTCCCTCAGTTTATTCCAAATAATTATTCATTTAATGTGAATTTCAATTTTAAACCTGAGAATGAAGGGTTTGAAAAAAATTTTCCGCCTGAAAAGAATCTATAATTTCTCAGAATTACGCATAGAGGCTAATTTCATATGATCGTTAATGACTGGAATACCTTTCTTTATCTGTTTCTGTAAAACTCTAATATGTGTTCTGCTTTAAAAATGACTCAATGTAATTCACTTATTGGTACAAACTCTGATTGGTACATCAACAGCCTTAATGCCTTGATTGCGTTTATTACTCATTCAACCATCATTTATTATCTGCATTTGAGTTTTGTACTCTCAATTCTGTCCTCTAAACTTACAAGAGCTATATCTCATTTGTTTGTTTGTTAGTAAGAAGTAATGACATGATGTCCTCTTTAATGATGTACAGTTAGAGTCTAGATAAATTTGCCCTGTTGGTTACCAAAGTTTCTTATCCCACAGTAAATGATGGCAGATCAGTGTTAAAGTGTGGATGACTTCTCTGAAGTTGATCATCAGAGCTGTGATGGCTGAAAGAAGTCTCTGTGATAAATTTGCTGTTGTCCAACGGTGGAACCTCAGATCCTCCCATGTTTGTTTTTGGTTTCAGATCCCTGTTCATGCTCCAAGCTGTGTCAAGGATATGGATCAGCACTCCCCAGCATTACGGATGAGACGCAGGATCCCTCATCCAGGTCCATGGCATATTGTGGAGGACCAGAACCCCCTGGTATGTCACCTGAGGAGAGGGCCATGGCACATTGTGGAGGACCAGAACCCCCTGGTGTTGCACTTGAGGAGAGGTCCATGGCATATTGAGGAGGACCAGAACCCCCTGGGGTTGCACTTGAGGAGAGGTCCAAGGCATACTGCCAAGGGTAAGTACCAGCGCCCCCCGAAGTTAGAGGCTGGACGCGCCTCTTCCAAGTTGGTCCTGATGGAGCCCTTTGAGCCCGGCTTTGCAGTATGCAAGATGTTGTACGTGGAGGTCCCGGCATCTCCGAGCTGCTGCTCCACAGGTTCCTCACGTGAGACCACCTCACACACCACTCCTAGCTCTCCCTTGAGCTCCTCTTCTCTCTCTTCATCCGCCTCCACTCACTCATCTAACTCCTCTACCACTGACTCTGAAACTGACTCTGACTCTGAATATGACCCTGACTCTGACTCTGATTTGACTTTTCCCCCCCTCCAATCAACTCATCATCCCCTGCTAAGTCTCCTCTTCCTCCTCAGACCCCTCCCCACACCACTGAGCCTTTTTTCCCCACTGATCTTTCCTTCTCTGACTCCGACTCTGACTCTGATTTGCCTCCTTCATGTCTTTCTCTCAGCAAGTCATCCCCTGCCAAGTCTCGTCTTCCTCCTCAGACCCCTCCCCGCACCACTGAGCCTTTTTTCCCCACTGATCTTTCCTTCTCTGACTCTGACTCTGACTCTTCTTTGACTCCTTTTTCCCTCTCTATGAGTCACTCACCTCCCCCTCGATCTTCACTTACCCTTCAGACTCCACCCCTCACCACTGTGTCTTTTTTTGCCTCTCGTGCCTCCTCTTCCTCTGAACTTCTGCGCTCTGGGTCAAGAAAGAGACCCCTGGAAGAGCCAGAGGATGCTCCTCCAGGGAAGCGCCCTGCAAACATATAACCCTTCCAGAACCTACTTTTTATCTTCACTGAGGGTTTTATGTTCAAAAATATAAATGGAAATACTTGCTTTTTGTTGTGCTGTGATGTGTTGTGTCTTTAAATGTTTTGTGTCCCTGAAAACCAGAAAAATACAAAAAAATTACATGTTACATGTTGTGTTGTGCCGTCATGTGTTATTTGTCGCCTTTATATACTGAAAACCAAAAAAAATACAAAAAAATTTCATGTTACATGTTGTGTTGTGCCGTCATGTGTTATTTGTCGCCTTTATATACTGAAAACCAGAAAAATACAAAAAAATTACGTTACATGTTGTGTTGTGCCGTCATGTGTTATTTGTCGCCTGTATATACTGAAAACCAAAAAAAATACAAAAAAATTACACGTTATATGTTGTGTTGTGCTGTGATGTGATGTGATGTGCCGTCCCATGTTGTTTGTCGCCCTTATATCCTGAAAAAAAGAAATACCGTACAGAACAGAAAGCGCACCAAAAAATATGTCATCTCCTTTTAATTCCTTTTTTGTGTTGTTTTTCGCCGTTTTTTACTGAAAAACATAAAACGAAGAAAAAAATGGATATTATACGTCATGTTATGCTACGATGTCTTGTTCTTTCATGTGCTGTTTGTTGCCCTTAAATACTTAGAAATGACAAATATACAAAAAATGTGGTTAAATTTTGTGTTGCGCTGCGATATTTTTGTTATATGTTCACTGTGGTTGAATGCAAGAGTGAATGAGAGAGTGAATGTGTTGTCAATGTGGTGTGAATGTAAGAGTGAATGTGTTGTGAATGTGGTGTGAATGTGATGTGAATGTAGTGTGAATGAGAGAGTTAATGTTGTGTAAATGTTGTGTGAATGGGGTGTGAATGTGTTGTCAATGTGTTGTGAATGTAAGAGTGAATGTGTTGTAAATGTGGTGTAATTGTTGTGTGTGAATGGGGTGTGAATGTGTTGTCAATGTGGTGTGAATGTAAGAGTGAATGTGTTGTAAATGTGGTGTAATTGTTGTGTGATTGTGATGTGAATGTAGTGTGAATGAGAGAGTTAATGAAGTATAAATGTTGTGTAAATGTGGTGTGAATGGGGTGTGAATGGGGTGTGTGGGTGTGCATGCACACAGGGTGTGTGGAGAGTCTGGTGCAGTAGTCTGCAGTTTTTCTGGTAGTGGGTGCAGCTGTGTCAGTGTTCTGCACTTCCTGCTGGTCTCTCTGCTCTCTGCTGCGGCCCTGTCTACTAACAGGAGAACGAAGGAGAAGAAGGTTCAGATCTTCTTCAGAAGTTCACAGTCTCTCCACCACCAAGACCCCTGCAGTGCCTCCTCGTGGCCACACACGGAAACTGGGTCCCTCACAGTCCCAGGCTAAACTGCAGGGGATCTCGGAGCAGCCGTGGTCCCCAGAGATACAGTGTTTGGGATGTCCTACAAACGGACAGACCCTGGCACCTATCAACCACGGCCTCAGCTGTGGGAAAATAGTCCCACTGCAATGAGCTTATTCCTCTGATACACGGTTAAGGATGTCCTGTGTCACAGAAACACTGTGGGTGCACAAATGAAGGACACAGGAACAACTGCCCCCAATCAAACAATCTATATGTAAATCATTTAAACAATCCAAGGTCAAGTTTAGGAGGCAGGTTTATCACTGACTATGCAACATTGATTTGACAGTTTATTAGATAACCATAACTCATAACTGGAGTCTTGTTGGACAGCTCCCCATAGACTTGAGATCTGACTGGAGCATGCAGCAAGTGACTTGTGCCCCTTGCTGTTTCTTCCATGCAATCGGTCATTTCATACTTTAAAATCTTAACACTTTGTTTTTTTGAGTCAAAAATGTACTCTCAGTTTTACTGTATGAGGTTAATGTATTTACTTGTCACACCTCCAGTCAGCTGACAAGCCTACCTATACTCGGCCATCCCTCATTATTCCGTTTGCCAGTGAGTCTTCAAAAAAACCTCCCACCCTTAACTCTCCATGACTAATTCTTCTCCATCTTTCTCCACTCAGCTGCATGCCCATCTCATTCTGGTGGTGGGTTGAGATTATCTTGGGCAGAATACGCCTGAGACTGAACCCCCATCCTGAGACTCCCTCTGCCAAGCTTCACGACGTCCTTCCAGAACACCGAAGTCACAACAAATCTCATGTCTCACATCTATCGCTCTAAATCTTCATTTAATGTTCAAATGCATGCTGTTTGTGGTGTGTCCTTGCTAGTGAACTCATTATTCTAATCTCAAAATGTCTGTCTTTTTCCCCAGGAAATGAATGTACCATTGTTTTTATGAGTTTATTTGTTGAGGTCATAGTTAAAAAAGTTCCACAGAAGAAAAGCAAAGTTCATGAAGTCGTTTACCATCCATCCTGTAACAGCCTGGTCAAATTATGACCTAAGCTACATTTTACTTGGACTTGGCTATAAGGGAACAGAGATGCTAAATGAATTTAAAAAAGCATGTGTGCCTATTCGGGACAAAAACAATGTGTTCATTTTTGGGCTTTAATTTCCACCTTCAGTTGAACTCTGCAGTGAGCTTGTACTTTTGCACCTTTACATACCGGGAACATTTCTGGTCAGTGCAGGCATACATTTATAACTTCATAAATGTAAAACATCTTTCAAAACTTACGTCTCCTCTGTTAAAGTCATATTTTTTTGCTCTAACTTTTACAGTGGCCCTTGTTTTCCAGCCTGCATATCAGAGATCAGGTAGTGAGTGCATCACCTCCACAAGATGGCGGCAGCTGACAACTGTCATACTTTTAGCTGTGCCAGGTTTTATGTGTTGCAGTTTTTGTGGTCCTGTACATTTATGTGTTTGATAAGAACTTCCAAACATGTTTGTGCACTCTTGTTTTAATGTTCCTATGTAGCTCCATTTGGTTTGTCTTCTCTGCTCTGGAGTTGCAGGTACATGGAACTGGCCGGCACGTCCTTTCAGTCTGGGCCCAGATCTCTGAATCTTAAGAAAAGCTGCCACCTCGGGCTGTCAGAGGAGAATCTCTGCATGTGCCTTGTTTGGTTTCTGCAGGTACTGTCATCAACAATCTTCATTTTTCAGTTGATTCAAGTTTCTTCTAAATTAGTTGACGTTTCAGCCTTTTTAAAGTGAATTTTTATTTTCTTTGTAGATGCCTTTGTGTAATTATGTTCCCTATTGTCTGTTCAAGTCGAGTCAAATTATTTACACAGCATGTTTAAAAACAGCATGAGCTGACCAAAGTGCTTGACAGAGGCAAAGATATTTAATATATTTATATATAATCAGTTTCAGACAGAGTTCGGTTCTTGAGAGATCAGTCAGCACAGGCAAAGGTATCTAACTCATGAGGCCAAAGGCAAGGTCCAAGAAACTACAGAAGGTCAGGAACAGCTCAACAAGACAAGAATGCTGGAATGAGGACTGTAAGAGCAATGGACTGACAAGAGGACAAGGCAGGACATTAGGTGAAATACATGAGGAAAAGAGGGCTGATCAGAGACAGATGGACGAAACACTCAGCATGCAGGTGTGACTAGACGGGGGCAGGGCAGACAGGAACACGCCTACAACAGAGACAAGGGACCTCAGGACACGGGACCTTGGGGTAAAATATGTTCAGCAACAAACGTAAAATAATTCAAGTAAAGTGCAAGTTTACAAAAATACCCACTTAATTCAGGCAACATGTCAAATGTCATTTATTTTCAACCCAGCTGTCCTGCAGTAATCATCCGTAAACTTTGTGCCACCTTGATAATAATAATAATAATAATAATAATAATATTTACAATTACAATTATCTACACACACACACATATATATATCTATATATCTATATATCTATATATACAGTCATGGAAAAAATTATTAGACCACCCTTGTTTTCTTCAATTTCTTGTTAATTTTAATGCCTGGCTCAACTAAAGGTACATTTGTTTGGACAATTATAATGATAATAACAAAAATAGCTCATGAGAGTTTAATTTAAGAACTAAGAACTATTCATTTTCCATGGTTTTCTTGATAATAACCAATATTACTTAAATTCTTACATCAATAGCTATGGCATTGTACCGCCAAAAACACTACTTTTAAGCATTCCATGTTTTCTTTTCTGTTTGCCTTAAACACATGATACACACAAGAGTTAATACTTGATTGCATCACCATTGTTTTTGATGACTGCAGCCATGCGTCTTGGCATGCTCTCCACCAGCTTCTGACATTGTTCTGCTGTCACAGCAGCCCATTCCTGTTGGACAAATTCAAACAAATTTTCTTTGTTTTTGGGCTTGTGGTTCTCCATTTTGAGTTTGATGATTTTCCACAGGTTTTCAATTGGATTAAGATCTGGTGATTGAGCAGGCCAAGGCATGGTGCGAATGTTGTGGTTCTCCATCCAGGCTTTAACTGACCTTGCCGTGTGGCAAGGGGCATTGTCTTGTTGGAAAATCCAGTCATTCGAGGCAGGAAAGAGTTTTCCAGCTGATGGAAGAAGACTGTTTTCAAGGGTAGTCCTGTACATGACCTGGTTCATTCGGCCTTCACACAATTGCATTTACCCTGTTCCACTCAGACTGAAACAACCCCAGATCATGACTGATCCATGTTTTACTGTAGGGGCAAGACAGTCTGGGTTGTAAGCTTCTCCAGGCTTCCTCCTAACCAGTAAGTTGGCTGGAGTGGGCATCAATTCAAAATTGGATTCATCACTGAAGAGAACCTTAGCCCAATCATCAACAGTCCAATCCTTGTGGTCTCGAGCAAAGAGTAACCGGGCCTTCCTCTGCCTTTCATTGATGAAGGGCTTCTTGCGTGCTCTGTGTGACTTCAAACCAGCTTCAACAAGTCGGTTTCGAACTGTCCTTGCTGAACAAGTCACATTTCTCGACAGTGCCCACTCATTTTTAAGGTCCCTGGAGGTCTGACATCGATTCCTGACACAGGAGCGGATGAGTGCACGGTCATCTCGTGGGGTAGAAAGACGTTTCCTGCCACGGCCAGGTAGCAATTTGGTAGTGCCATGTTCAGCTTGTTTTTTTTTGTTGTAATGAACGGCTGTCTTGGAGATCTTCAGTTTTTTTCGCTACCTGTCTCTCACTCATGCCAATTTCCAGCAGTGCCAAGATGGCTGCCTTTGTGGCTTCACATAATTCTTTTGTTTTAGGCATTATGTGAGAGCTGACAACTTCTGAGTTGTGCTACGGCTTGAATGTAAGCAGGAAACCACTCTAGGCCTTTGCATGTGCAGTGCTGCTTGTGACATGAAATGGCCTCTTATATACCCTGGGAATCAATTAAGCTTAAGAATGTCAAATAGGACATAAAGTATTATGTGACCAGCTGCATTTTTGTTTGTGTTCATTGTATTATACGTTTAGTGGTACCAGATATTAGAATGAACAAGAAATTGAAGAAAACAATTGGTCTAATAATTATTTCCATGACTGTATATATATATATATATATATATATATATATATATATATATATATATATATATATATATATATATATATATATATATATATATATATATATATATATATATATATATATATATATATATATATATATATATATATATATATATATATATATATATATATATATATATATATATATATATATATATATATATATAATAATAAGAAGGGGATCAAGAAAATAAATGAGTGAGTCTGATGATTAAGTAATAATGGCAATATAGTAATAGTAATAGTAGTAACAACAACAGTAGTATCATTATTATTATTATTATTTTCGTATTTTTGTTTTTGTGTGCTGTAAGAATATTCAATGCAACTATTTCAGGCACAGGCTCATGTACGTGCGCTCGCACACACAAACCAGACATCTTATATAAATCATGTTGACATGTGTATTAAACTTTAAATATGTTTTTATTCAGCTGTTTTGGACGCTGCACAAAACACGAGCATTAATGCGTTCACTCCACTTGTTTCTGGTGCTAGACCAGAGTGAAGAGACCCCTCAATATGGCGGCTCGCCCGATGCAGTCCAGCCATGGATGTATTATGACAAAAATAATACATCCATGGGTCCAGCATGTAATGAGGCGTCTCGTATATAATGTCTAAGGCTCAGGGCTCAGGGTTCAGGAGGAGATTGAGATTCAGCCTGTATTTCTCCGTTTTTCTCAGTTTACATGAATGCGCCAAAAACGGAGTTTTCAAAATCTCCACTTTGGCGGAGTTTTTAGAAAGATTCGTTTTCGGAGTCGCCCGTTTGCGTGTAAATGAAAGGCACAAAGCGAAGGCAAATGTCTCCGTTTTTAAAAATACCCGTGCATGTGTAAACGTAGCCTAGGTGAAATACATGAGGAAAAGAGGGCTGATCAGGGACAGGTGGACGAAACACTCAGCATGCAGGTGTGACTAGACGGGGGCAGGGCAGACAGGAACACGCCTACAACAGAGACAAGGGACCTCAGGACACGGGACCTTGGGGTAAAATATGTTCAACAACAAACGTAAAATAATTCAAGTAAAGTGCAAGTTTACAAAAATACCCACTTAATTCAGGCAACATGTCAAATGTCATTTATTTTCAACCCAGCTGTCCTGCTGTAATCGTCTGTAAACTTTGTGCCACCTTGATGTCCATTTGTGAAATATTCTGCTCAGAATATGTGCTTCTCTAAATGCCCTGCTTACAAACAAATAAAAGTGATGTTCAACCACCCTTATGGTGAAAAAGATCTGTTTTAGTGCACAAATGATATTAATGTTTTAAAGGAGTAACAAAAACATACAAAGCAACATTCATCAATTATCAATCAATCAATCAAACTTTATTTGTATCTCACTTTTCATACAGGACTTTGTAATAGAAGGTGCTTTACATGAGAAAAAGATAAAATAACATTAAGTGGAATAAACAGCAGAAAATTGCATAATTGCATAAAATGAAAACATAAGACCCCCACAATGCCCCCCAAACCACATTCATTGTCCACACTCACTTACTCAAACACAAGAAGACATGAAAAGGAAATTCTGACAGAAAACAGAATCAGAGGACTGAGGAAACGCTATCTTGAATTAAAAATGAGGAAACACAGGAGCTAAAACTAAAATAATACTTAAAATACTCGAAAATACTAGAGGGTAAGATAAATAAATGTGTAAGTACATAAATAAAATAATATAACAGTATAGAATAAAAGTTAGATCAATAATATGGTAAAATGAGAAAGTGTAACATTAGGTGCTTATTAAAATCAGCTAAAATATAATAAAAGGAAAAGCATTTAACAAAGAATAAAATTCACAATAAAAAATCTGAACTGAAATGTAGTAATGAAACAAAATAAAAGGGTTAAAATGAGTTAAAATATACCATAAAATAATAATAAATACAACTAGCTAAAAGCCAGATTACAAAGGTAGGTCTTGAGTTTTCTTATAAAAAAATGAACAGTAGGTGCTGCTCTCAGGTCTTCAGGTAGACTGTTCCACAGACGGGGGCCGTAATGACAACAAGAAGCTTCCCCGTATGTTTTAGTTCTTACTCTGGGAACAGTTAAAAGGCCACTACCTGAAGACCTGAGGGCTCTACAGGGCTCATATGGTAAAAGCAAATCAGATAAATATGCAGGAGCAAGACCGTTAAGAGATTTCAAAACTAATAAAAGAACCTTAAAATCAACTCTAAAAGATAGAGGCAGCCAATGCAGAGAATTTGAAACCGGGGTGATGTGGGCTCTCCTTCTGGTCTTTGTCAGCATATGAGCAGCTGAGTACTGAAGGAGCTGAAGCTGTGAGATGTTCTTTGTTGGTAGACCAGAGAGGAGAGCGTTATAATTCTACAAGTGATAAAAGCATGGGTAAGAGTCTCTGCATTGGCCTGAGAGAGAAACTGGCGCACTCTGGATATGTTCTGATTTTTTGGTATTGTCTCTGATGTGCAGTTCAAAGCTGAGGTCTGAATTAAACAAAACATCCAGATTTTTGGCCTTCTGACATGGATTAAAAGACAGAGCTTTGAGTTTGTTCTCCAGTTTCTCTCTCTCTGGACCTGTACTGATGACTAAAACCTGAGTTTTGTCCTGGTTGAGCTGAAGAAAGTCTTGGTATTTTAGATGTCCAAGACCCGACATCTAAATACAGTTAAAAGGGCATCAATGGGCCCTGTGTCATCAGGAGACACGGCGATGTAAAGCTGCGTGTCATCAGCATAGCTGTGAAAGTTGATGCCGTGTCTCCTGATGACATCACCTAAAGGTAACATATAAATATTAAAAAGTGCTGGACCTAAAATTGAACCCTGGGGGACGCCACAGTAAACATTATAGAGTCCTGAGTGGCATTCCCCCATGTTCACAAAAAACTTTCTGTCAGTAAGATAAGATTTAAACCAATTAAAAACAGTGCCAGAGATTCCAATAAAACCATTGAGTCTATTTGAAAGAATTTGGTGATCTACAGTATCGAATGCAGCGCTTAGGTCGAGCAGCACAAGCACAGAGAGCATTTTCTGATCCATATTAGATCTGACATCATTAACTATTTTTACTAATGCTGTCTCTGTGCTGTGGCTGGCCCTAAAGCCAATACTGATACATTTCACCAATATTTAACATTTTCATAAAATCATTTAATTGGTTAAAAACAAGTTTTTCTAAAATTTTACTTAAAAATGGCAGATTGTAAACTGGCCTGTAGTTATTTAAAATCGATGGGTCCGTATTATTCCTCTTCAGAAGTGGTTTGACCACTGCTGTTTTAAAAGCATTAGGAAAAACGCCCATCTGAAGAGAATAATTCAAAAATATTAAGAAGATCTGATTTTAAAGATGTATAAATTTGCTTAAAAATGATGTGGGGATGGGATCGAAAAGTCATATTGCAGGTCTTAGCCGGGAGACAGCCTTGTCAAGCATTTCAGCATCAACCAGGACAAACTTCTCCAGTGTTTCCTCATTAGGGATTAAAATTTGGGGCGTTTTAAAAGTTTCAGATTTGGTGTTTGTTAAACTCAGTCTAATTAACTCAGTTTTACTGCTGAAGTAGGCTGCAAAATCCTCGCATGATGAGTCTGTGGTCGGATGTAGGGGGCGATTCAAAACTGGATTTATTAAACGATCAGTAGTTATGAATAAAAACTTTGGGTTGTTGTGATTCTCTCATATCAACTTTGATAAAAGATTTCTCCTCGCTTTTTTGATTTCATTGTTATAAACTTTCATTTGTTCTTGAAAATTTGGTAGTTAATGGTTATTTTATTCTTTCTCCATCTCCTCTCTGACACACGACAGTTTCTTTTTAATGGCATGATTTCATTATTATTTCTCCGTGGAGGTATTGGATTTTTTTTAATCTTTCAGTTTAAAAGGGGCCAATTGTGCAAAAGATGATTTGAGTTTGATTTGATACATTTGTTAATGTATTGCATAAAGACATTTGATAGAGTAAAAAATGGTGTTGTAAGGGCATCAGAAAGACTTGTTATAATAACACAGTGTTCGGGTATTTTACTTGATATAAAGTATCAGGATATAAACTGTAGAGGGGATTTAGAGGCTGGACAAGCACAGATAGTTCACATGATGACCCACCAGCAACAACTGTGAAAACTCAGACCATTGAAAAAAAAAAAACATAAATGATGGCAAGACATTGTATCAGCATTTTCACTAACGCTTTTGCTTTTCATAATATCATCTGACTTTTATTGCGTTTTGGTTTTTCTTGAACAAATTTGGTTGAGATGAAACCATAACCATACAGTACAAATGAGCAGAATCATAGTGACACAAGCAAACGTGACGTGCAACTCCCTTGGGTCCCATCTTTTGTGCAGAACAAGCATAAAACGTCCAGAGTTTCCCAAACATGGAACAATAATAGCACATACACCTCAAATGAAAAAATAAATTGAGAATTATTGCTAAAATGACTGTGTAGTAGAAAATAGACCAAAGTAGTTCTGTGTCAAGCCTTTTAGAAACAGCACTTCTCATAATGTCTGAGTCTGTGTGATAAGTTGGCCAAATATAAATGAACTAAATAGAAAGAAAGAGTGAGGCTGTACTTTTCCCATCAATGGGAAACAATACCTGACAGAGGAAAAGTCCTGTTGACAGCCTGCTAGCTTGGCTGATGTTGTATTATCACAGCATGTTTGATGTGGTTATATTAAGTTGTCACTCTGTGGTGTCCTCCGCTCACTCTGCTGCAGGTTTGGGAGCTTGGCTGACACGTCCAACCCTCATCGCAGTCCAGACCAGAGCATTTCATGATCGCCTGATGCTGAAGGTATATCCTCTCATCTTTAAAACAAAAAAGGGAGGTTTAAATACACTGAGGTGATGAACCAAGGTAAAGATAAAACACAAACTGAAGATGAGGTGTTAAAATTGTTTTGCATATAAAATATATGTATATATTTTCATTTCACACTATCAACTTAAAGCCCTTTAAAAGTCCTTTAAGTTGATTTACTCTCACATGAGTACCATTACGCAACATTTTTGTTTCATAATGCAGAATGGGCTGTTAGCCATGTATGAGCTTTTAAGACCACCTAACAGACAATCAAATCATAAGCATTTAGCACTGCTCTTAGTCTGCCTTTTTGAAGTCTTATGGATGAATAAATGACTCAGCAGAAGCAGCGACTGTAACTGTTGGTGAGGACAAAGGCGGTCTTAAATCCTTCTCCTCCTCTCCTCATCGACCCTTCTGCTCAACAGCAGAGTGACCTGATAGTTTGCCCCCTCTCTCACTCGTTCACTAGCCTGGGCTGTACAGGCTCTTTTGATTTGATTGGTCAAAACTACATAGCAGCAGCATAAGGTATGAGTCCTTTCTGCTCTCTCACCAGGATGTGTTGTTTTTTCATCATTACAGAGATGTTTAAAGCGTTAACATCCCATAATTATGAAGCTGCACATCAGATTCAGTTTTCATAGAACCTGTAACAAATAGACTTTGGTTACTTTGAAGTTGTCAGTCTTCAGCATTTGCTGCTTGATGTGGGCTATAAAAGTGTCAGAAAGTCAAACTGGAGGTGAACCTAACTGTTATAGTCATATGAGCTAATGTTTTAATTAAATATACAAGTAATTGTTTAATGAATATTATGACACACGGCCATAAATGTCTTTATTTTACTTGAAGGAGCATCTTTGCTGACTTTGATTCATAGAAATATTTTTCAATGTTCCTTTATTGCTATCTTGTGGTATTTCAATATACTTTTACCCTTCATCAGTATTGTAAACTGCATTTGTGAGCATTGGCTCAAACAATAACTGTGACATTTACTTGAAAATGGCCTTTATATCGATGAGGGAAAACGGCTTGATGTAGTTCAATAAGAAGAAACCTGCTGCAAGAGCAGAAACTCACAGCAAATTAGAAATGAAACAAAATCCAAAACAATCCAAACCCAGAAAACACCTGCAGGAGCAGACATGCCATAAACCAAGTACGGCAACAGAAGATCTCCAGGCCTGCAGAGGGGTCTGGAGCAGGGAGAGCGCGTGTGGGAGAGACAGACAAGAGAGGATGTGATCAAGGCAGCTGCTCCTAAATCTAAAGTGCTCATGTCTTTGAATCTTTACGGTAAATGCTCTGTGCCCAGGGAGGGGAAGATGACAGTCTGCCTTAAAGGATAACTTCGGTATTTTTCAACCTGGGTCTTATTGCCCCAAGTGTATGTGTGTATACGATTGACGGGTACAACTCATTTTACAATTGGCTCAGTATCAAGGGAGCGGATGCAGCCGGCAGCCGCGAAGCTAGATAGGGGAGCAACTGCATCCCGTATAAGTTTGAGCATTAAAAGTGTTTATTTCGCCACAGACCGGTTGCGATCGCCGGTGCTAGCTCTCTAATTAGCATCGTAAGCGTTCCGTTTTCCTTCACGTCCTCTGACCTGTGTGACGTCATCTCCTGTGAGCTTGTTGCCGGAAGAAAACAGAGGAGCCATGCAGTGCGCCGAGCTGCTTATCCCGGCGGACAGTTGAAAGTTTTACTGCATCGGTATCATGGCTGAATATTTACCAGATTTCGAGAGTGAAGATGAGCCTTTTCATTACGACGGCCACCCGTATTTATTTGAGCCAGAGTATACGGACGAGGAGCTCCTACAAATTCAAGAGCAAACGAGGATAGCAATTTATTGTCACGCCACCTTGGCTCAAGTAATATAATCATAATCACGTAGACATCCAGGTAAAGTAAGTTAGGGGAGGGTGCTCGAAACCTCCATTGATACCCAGGTGAATGAAACTATCCCAGTAAAGCACTGGGGGGAGGGGTGTGACCTTTCTTTGTCTGAAGTAATAACTGCGTTCTCAAACTTTGAAAATCCCTGTAGTCATGTCTAGTAAATGTGAATGGGGACATACAAAAAGAATTACTATATCTAAATTTACCTAAGCATAAATTATTGTTTACATTTCATACACTCTGAAGACACGTCCAGACAGACAACTGCATCTACCTCTATCATTATGAATTTCTACTGCTAAAAAAGGAAAATAATCGAACATGGTTTATATAACATTACCTCCACTGTGTCTGTAGCTCTCTCTACCCGTGGGACAGCCGTTTTCTTGAGAAAGAGGTGTTTCGGGACTGGATTTCTTCTCTTCTTCGGCTGGCAGTAGTCATCTTGGGTGAGGTGAGCACTGCAGACCCGATGGTCTGCAAGGCGCAGTGTCTGGACAGGAGTGTTAGCATCCATTTGTAGCACAATTAGCCACAACTTCAGCATCTCGCCGTTCGACAAAGGCAGCCTATGAAAGCTGTACGGGGTGTTATGCGACATCCTGTTCTTGCAATTCGGATAAGCACAAACACGAACAATTGTTATTAACCGACGCAGTAAAACTTCCAACTGTCCTCCGGGATAAGCAGCTCCACTCTGAGCAGCGCACTGCATGGCTCCTCTGTTTTCTTCCGGCAACAAGCTCACAGGAGATGACGTCACACAGGTCAGAGGACGTGAAGGAAAAGCGGCAGCTTACAATGCTACTTAGAGAGCTAGCACCGGCGATCGCAACCGGTCTGTGGCGAAATAAACACTTTTAATGCTCAAACTTATACAGGATGCAGTTGCCCAGCTATCTAGCTTCGCGGCTGCCGGCTGCATCCGCTCCCTTGATACTGAGCCAATTTTAAAACGAGTTGTCCCCGTCAATCGTATACACACATACACTTGGGGCAATAGGACCCAGGTTGAAAAATACCGAAGTTATCCTTTAATGCTGGCTCTATGATTCCTCCTTTTCCAACATCAATTAAGAGTATGCTTTATAAAATTGTATCAACTAAAGATTGATGAATGCATAGCAGTGGTTATTTTGAGCTCTTCGGGCAGATTTTACAATGAAACAAGATTATTTTATTCCCTTTGTACTTGGTGAATATAGCATCATTGTAAACAGGAGTGTAGTGTCTGAAATATATATGTTCCGTCAAGATATTGTCTGAGCTGATAGAAGAAATAATTCCTTAAAATGTAAGTAAAAACCCAAACCTTATGGCTGTCCAAAAAGTGAATTCCAAATTGTTGTATTATTCCAGAAAAAAAAAGGGAAAAAGGTATATTCCACTTTTTGCTCCGTAATTCCAATAAAGGAAAAAGAGAAATAATCCAAATCATGATCCATATCCCCAAAATAAGGAACAAGTTATATTCCAATTTTTAGTTCCAGGTCCCCAAGAAATCACAAAGTGCAGAAGAAGTCCAAGTATCACCAGTTTATTAAAGCTCAAAAGAATCTTTAACAAACTTGTGGGTGAAGATGAGTGTGGTACCAAACACCCCAAAAACACACTGCGGAGCTGTGATACATTGCTTTTTATCTCTGGGTGGAGCTCCTCCTCTCCCACTAGATGTACCATCCCTTCTTACTGTTGCTCCAAGCCCACTTATTAATATTTACCTTTTATTATTTGGACATAATCATGTGAATTTCCCTCCCCTAAGACATCGTGCAAATCCAATGATGACCCAAGTCCTTTCCTTTTATGGCTACTGTTTGGCATTCTTCCCCTTCCCTATCTCAAAATGGCGTCTGCTGGTTCTGTCTGTTTCTTCAAATTGGCTTCTCTGTGAGCTTTCCAAATATGGGCTTTCCCCTAAAGGCCTTTTCCTCAGACATGATGGATTCACTTGATTTTGAAATAGAAGTTACTAGATCTGCATTTTGGCCTCATGGGAGGGAGAAACCACATTTTAAGAGCCTTTATACATTTAAACCATGAGATCATAACACACTTGTGAACTTATTGTTGATACCTCTAACTTGAAAAGTATGTATTATGACACTTCTACCTCGATAAGGCATATTTTGTGACAGTTTAACAAATACAATCTGCGAGTGAAGATTATAGGAGGCACACATGTAGTGGGATTTTAAGGCACCAAAATAGGTAACCCTGTAGCCCTTTATATCATCTAAACTAAGCCTCTCAATCCAGCTTGCATTTGTAATATTAAAAGTAAGAATAAGTAGACTAATCTTGAAGAAATATAACAATAAGTAAATGACAGTATATATAAAGTATCATAAAGTATCATAAAAAGGTGAGGCATCAATTACAACATTCATCATGAAGTCAAATATATCAGTAATATTGGATATAACATTGCTTATAGCCAGAAAAGCACTGACCAAACCAACTAAATAGCCAAATTACATGTTTAGGACCATCAACCATCATTTTATGATACCACAGGAGCTGCTGGACTATATATGCCAGCAGTACGGAGTACTTTTATGGTGTACTTTTGGAGGAAGCAATGTTTTTGTGTTCTTCAAAAAAATATTACTCAAAACGTTGACACTAAGTTGGCACTAAATTTGCACCAAAATGATCAGTGATAATATCAAGCCAGCGTAATTTAGAATATTATGCTTGTATGTATTTTTGCTAATATACTGCTCAATATAATTTTATCTCCTATTACTTGAGCTGGTTTGCAAAGTTGGAGCCATATCTGCAGTTTGCTGATATTTAATCACAAATAAGCAGCACAAAAGTAAACGGACTGCAAACTCTTCTCAGTTAAATTGTCATTAGACAGGGTGAGGAAGGTTTTTTTTTTTTATATATAAATCTTTTTATTGCTTTTCCCAACACAATACAAATGAAATCATTCCTTTGTTACAAGGGAGTTTCAGTGCAATCACAGAGTGAAAGAAGCAGAAATAAAGTGGTTAACATCTTCATCAAATATAAAAGAATATTTGTAAAGTGCATTTAACTATCCCCCTACCTACCTTACCAGTTACCTAAGGTAACCCTCCCCCCTCCCCTTAGTTAGCTGGGGCATGGTGACATCTGTTACATTCACTATTTTTGTCCGGGAATATTTTAGCCAGTGTGGCATTAGTATAGTGTGCTTTAAAAAGAATCTTGCATTGCAACAGGCCGTGTCTTGCGCATATGGATGCGGAGTGCACCAGATGCAGTATTTTGTCCCAGCTTTCCTTTGACATAACAGCGCCTATATCCTGTTCCCAAGAAGTCTTAAAAGAGGCAGTAATCGAGGGATTTAAAGAGCTGATCCTGTTAAAAATGACAGAAACAACTCGCTTCCGGTTTGGGGACAGTGTAATAAATTGATCAATCTCAGCTTCAGGTGGCCGATTAGGGAAATGTGGAAATTGTTCCTGTACAAAATGTCTGATTTGGAAAAAGCGACAAAGGTGAGAGTTGGGCAGATTAAATTTGGCAGAAAACATAGCAAAGGAAGAAAAAGAGTGATTCTCATATAAATCATTTAATTTGATGAGACCATTAGCAGCCCAAGAACGGAAAGCAGGGTCTGAGAGGGATGGGGGAAAGCTATAGTTATTTAAGATTGGAGTGTGAGTTGAGGCCCTATGGAGTCCATAATGTTTTCTGAATTGGAGCCAGATCTTAATGGTATGGGGACAATGGGGTTTTTGAAAGCGTTAGACACACTAACAGGAAGCTGTGAGCAGATAACTGAAGAAAGTGAGCGTTTGGATGAGCAGAGTTCTATGTGTACCCAAGGGGGGCAGTCAGCACCTGATTGTTGACCATTGAACCAAAAGAGAAGTTTCGCAATGTTACAGGCCCAATAATACTGCCGGAAGTTTGGAAGGGCGAGACTGCCTTTTATAAAGACTGGTATGTGTTGGAAAAGGTATAATATTTTAAGTAATATAATCATTTTAATCAGGTTAGTACGGCCAACAACTGACAGGGGGAGGGAGGACCATCTAGACAGGTCAAGTTTACATTTTTCTAGTAGTGGCATAAAATTCTTACAAAATAAATTCTTAAAGGAATTTGTTACATATATCCCCAAGTGTCTAAAACCATCAGAGGTCACTTTAAAAGGAAAAGTAGTCAAAGGGACAGCCTCTGCCGATGAATTAACTAAAAATAATTCGCTCTTTTGAAGATTTAATTTATAACCAGATAGCTGGCCAAAGCCCTCGAGTGTATCTAATATTGTGGGGAGCGACAAAAGCAGGTTAGAAATACATAATAAAAGGTCATCCGCGTAGAGTGAAAGCTTGTGAACTCTGCCATGTCGTACAATGCCTTCAAATTTAACGTTACTACGAAGCCAGATGGCCAGAGGTTCGATGGCTAGATTAAACAAGAGGGGGCAACCTTGGCGCGTACCGCGCTGGAGAGGAAAGGTTTTAGAAAAGTCACCATTGGTACGTATAAATGCAGATGGAGAAGCATATAGCAGCCTAATCCAAGATATAAACTTAGGGTGATAACCAAATTTTCTCTAAAATAAAAAACAAGTACCCCCACTCAACCCTGTCAAAGGCCTTCTCCACGTCGAGAGATACTACCACCTCAGGAGTGTTAGATGGAGAATATATGATATCAAGTAATCTTCTGGTGTTAAAGAATGAGTGGCGTCCTGAAGTGAAACCCGTTTGGTCAGAAGAAATAATACATGGTGATACTTGCTGAAGGCGGGAGGAAAGAAGTTTAGACAGGATTTTCGAATCGACATTTAACAACGAAATTAGTTTGTAACTACCGCAAAGGGACGAATTTTTGTCTTTTTAAGAAGTAAAGAAATAGAGGCCATTGTGAGGGTGTCCGGGAGCCTGCCTGTAACAAAAGAATCATTATACATTTTAACCAGTATTGGGACTAACTGAAGGCCTCATAAAATTCGACAGTGAAGCCGTCCGTGCCCCGGGATTCCTGTTTTGTATCGAGCCAATGGCTTCTTGTACCTCTGTGGCTGTAAAGGGGGAGCCCATCTTTTCTGACAGTGCCTCATTGATTTTAGGATATACTAATGAGGAAAGAGGACTGGAAGATAGCATATTAGAAGAACATTCAGAAGTGTAGAGGCTGGAATAATATTCATAGAAAGCCAAGTTAATATCAGCTGGGTCTGAAACTATTTTCCCTGAAGGTAAAGTAATTTGTGTGATAAGCCTAGAAGCATCTACCGCTCTGGCTTGTTGTGCCAGGAGCCTGCCAGCTTTGTCTCCTTGCTCAAAAAAAGTTTGCTTAGTTTGTATTAGCTGCCTCTCTGCTGTGCGTGTGGTTAAGAGATCGTATTCTGAGTGTAATAAAAGCCGTTTTTTATACAAATCTGGAGAAGGGGTAGAAGCATAAGCTTTATCAAGATTCTGCAACTCCCTCTGGATTGTTTGCAGTCTTACCTTCTCAGCCTTCTTCGCCTGAGACATAAATGAGATTACTTGTCCACGGATGACTGCCTTTAGGGCCTCCCAAAGAGTTCCAGTCGAGACACCCGCTGTGTCATTAAATTCAAGGTAGAATCTAATCTGTTTACTTACAAATTCCTTAAATTTAATATCAGCTAGATTTTGTGAGGGAAAAATCCACGGTTTTAAAGAAATTTTAACAGTCCATAGATTGATGTCTACAGTGGTAGGGGCATGATCCGAAACAGCTATAGTATGATAATCAGAGGAATTCACTAGATGATGTAATTTGTTGTCCATAAGGAAAAAGTCAATTCTGGAAAAGGTATGGTGCGTGTGTGAAAAAAACGAGAAAGCTCTGCTTCTGCTTCTGCTTCTTGAACCTCCAAGGGTCCGAGATACCTAATTGAGACATGTAGTCCTGCACGATTTTGACTGATTTCAACGATGGGGTATTGCCAGCATGAGATCTGTCTAGGTTCGCATTCAGAACCAAATTAAAATCTCCACCAATGATTAAGTGGTGATCATCTAAATTTGGCAATTTAGTAAAAATTCAACAAAAAATTTTTCATCATCCCAGTTAGGGGCATAAATAGAAGCCAAAACGACTGAGGTATTTTGTAAAGAACCTGTAACTATAACATATCGTCCATTCGTGTCTAATATGATATGTGAGGGTTTGAACATCACATTTTTCGGGATGATAATGGCGGCTCCTCTTGACCTATCGGAAAATTTAGAATGAAACAAGTGACTCATCCAAGCCCTTTTAATACGATGAGTTTCTGATGATTTGAGGTGAGTTTCTTGTAAGAACATTATATCCCCCCGAAGATGTTGTAAGCGTGCCAATACCTTACAAGTTTTAATGGGTTTGTTCATGCCTTTAGTGTTCCAGGAGATCAAGCGTAGGTCCTTACTGAGCTGACCCATAACAACGGGTTCCTAAAGAATGGGTCTGTGGAGAAAGGGTGGTGATTTTGTACCTGAGGAGATAAACAGAAAAAAAAGACGGAGGGAAAGAAAGAAAAAAAATGATAAAATAAAACAAACAAACAAAGAAAACATAGTAACTGACGTACGTTAAAGGACCAAGCACAGAAGAAAACCTAAGTACAAGCTATTCTTGAGCGTCTCGCTCAGGATTCCAAATTCCCTAACATTTCTCAGGGTCTCGCATCCCTTCAGCTGTAAAACCAACCCCCATTAAATAAACAAACAGAACAAATAGGGGTAGTAACTCACTAAGCAGCTGAAGCTGCATCCCCAAAGGGAGGAATGTCCACACTGTGTTAGTCCAAAAGTACGTAACACAAAGAGCCTGAAAAAGACCCGAAAGAACAGTCTGGTAGTTAAACATGGTTCGGCAGAGGTCGTCCACCTTCATAATAAACTTGAATTTAGTCTCCTAAATAATAGTTTCCACACTGCAAAAACAAAGGAAATTAGTGTAGAGGTATTGAGGATAATAAAGATAAGTGAGCAAAACGCACTTCAATAGCTGCATATTTTAACTTAAAACTTAAAATAACTGCAGAGGAATAATGTACAAAAAAGAAACATATAAACGGTTGGAGACTAAAAGACTTAGTACCTTACAAATTCAGAGGTACAGTTCCAAGTCCAGTACAAAATTAAAGTTCTCATAGAAAACGTAAACAAAGGCAGGTTTTTATAGTAACGCAACCTTAAATCTGCCATCACCCTCCAGAATGGAAAAGAAAACAAAGATATTAAACCTGGGCGGTACTGTTTCCTCAGAATGTTTGTTGGTTATCCCGTTAGCCTGCTAGAGAAGTCCGGCGGCTAGCAAGCCCAGAGGCCGGCCAGAGTGAATGAATTGTATGTGTATCCAAATGTATGGTATGGTATTGGTGCATCCCTATAGGCACAGTAGTTTTTCTTCATTTTAGTTAAAAAAGGCTTACCGTCAGCAGTGTTGCAATTTTGTTGTCAGTCATGTTTTGCATTCTACATCCCCGGTGATCAGATACAACTGGTGAATATTTTCCTTGGACTGTTGCATTCTATTATAAAGTACCTCTGAATAGACACTTCTTAGGTGTCATACTTCTACTCATAACCATGGCTGGACAATGAGGACATTCATATTTTTTAGGTGGATGGGAACAAACATATTTGTTTACATCCATGTATATCCATTTTTCCTGTCAAGATACAATGACAACAAAGTCAGTTTTAACTCTGATCCACATGGGCCGCATGCAAATTGTCATACAGGCACTTGTATTCATGAGCAGCTGCACAACGTCACTTTGTACATGACAAGGGATAAAAGATAGGTACCCATTTGAGGAAAAAAACAAAACAAACGTATGACATAAATCAATGAAATGATAGTTTTCCATAAGCCCAAATATTTCACCTTGATCATTTTTTTGTCACAGAGCATTGTGGTTCGGAATAAAAACTTTCTTTTTGCTAAGCATTAGTCCTGGCATGTTTTCTTTTTGAAATCAACATTAGCTGTGTTGTCATAAACAAAACTGTCTTGTAAAAATACAGTATATTAATATACCATATATCAAACAATGACTTTGTATCCAAGCTCAACTAAAAAAATAGCATGAGACTGACGGAAGACTTGCAGCTTGTAAAAGAGTTTTCCCATCCACAGCCTAGAAAAGCAAAGGTCAGTTCAAAAAAGACACGTTTGTACTGTGATATAACATATTTTTACTGCTGTCTCCAGTCACTTCATCAGTGTCCAGGTCCATCTCCTCAGAATCCTGGCTCCTTCACCTCAGCAGCACCTGAGTCTATTGCATCAGGGTCCCAGCAGCAGAAGTCTACTACTCATTCTTCCTGCATTCCTCACCTCCACCAGTGCCGAGACTCAGGGGGATATCCTATCTCTCCTTCGCCCTCAGTACCCCTGAAGTACACCAAGATTGCGCAACAGAGTCTAATCGCCAACGAGACTCTAGTCACAGAGAGGTTGCATATTTTCTGTCATACCAACTTGTAAAATAAATACTTGTTCATTCAAATTTGGTCTCCCCTGACTGATCTGCTGCCATAACCACAGAGGCTCAGATTTATTGGATCTCTCCAAACATCAGTTCAAAATGTCTCCAGTCATCACAAATCTAAATGCATTATAGTGCATGTATGTTGAATAGCCTTTTAAGATCTTTGTCGATCTATTCACATTGTTTTTCATTTATGTTTTTGTATACTTCATGTTCTTCTCTTTAGGGATGATGAAGGATTCTGTTTGATGTCACCAGTGATTCTATTTAGAGTATGTAAGTTTTCATTAATGCTGTTATTATGGAACTGGTAGAGCTGGCATCAGACGATTTTTAAATCCACTGACGGGTCACTTAATTATGCTGAGGTCACAGACTAGCCCCAGAATGGGAAAGAAAGGGGATTTAAGTGTCTTAGGGTGTATCATTTATTGGTGTCAGACAGCTTGTTCCAAGTATTCATAATTGCTGATTTCCTGGGTTTTTACCTGCACATCTATCTCCAAGATGGATGTGCAGGTCACTGAACTCCAGTGGCCTTCGTAGTCACTAGATCTCAGTTCACTAGATTGGATGAATGGGTTATTGTGGAACAAGAGATGGGCAACACGGATGTGCAACCAAAAAATCTGCAGCAACTGTTTGATGTTATCAAGCTGATATTGACCAAAATCTCTGAGGAATGTTTCCAGCACCTTGTTGAATTAATGCCACCACAAGTATGAGCAATATGACTTTGTCTTTCAAAGCTTTTTAAGGTGTTAAAATAGTTTTTAAACTTTATCCTGGACTTTTACAAAATATTTATTGTTATTCCAAAGAAAACAGACCAACAGAGACACGAAAATGCTCAGCTGAGTTAATGTGTACAAAATAAACAGGTACTAATATATGCAGTCTAACTTCCCATAATACGGCAGAGTCGAGTTACGTGATGACGTTTGGATGACGTTCAAATTGATTGACATGTGTCGGTTGCTATAACAACATTCCGTCAATCGAAAAATAACAGTCCGTCAGCCTACACAAAGTGAGTTCGCGCCGACAGATTTTTCAGGATTTTCGAGGTCTTCATTGTGATTAAAGTGTCCAAAGTTTGAGTCTGTGAGGATTCATCGACCCTCCATCAGTCAGCGATGAAGAAACTCGACCTTGCTCGAGAGATCTAAGATATTTCATTTGATTAAGCATCAGGTTTTTTCAGAGGATTCAGGAGCTATACTGTTAACACAAATGAAGAAACATGATCAAATGTCCTAACATGACACATGTATGGTTTATTCATCACATTTGAGCAGATTTTTGTGGGGATATTTAAAGTTCAATCTTTTAGTCACCAAAAGTCGGAATGACGTCCATGTTTGTGACCACAAAGTAAACATTAGCTGAACAGTTTAAGCGAGGCTATTCATGGATGCTTCTTGACATCCATCTCCATGTCTGTATTAAATCTCTTTTAACATTTCAATCGTCAGACCTTTTAAAATAAGTCTTGAACTTGAACATTTTTATCTGAAGCCTCGGTTTGTGTCTCAATATGCCCACCGCCGTGTAACACCGTGGACTAACATTCAGACAGGCTTTTTGTTAACGTGATGTTACTCAGGGTCGACTTTCATCTGAGGGAACAACTCTGGTCTATGCTCTGCAAAATATTGAAATAGACATCCAAAAAATCCTGAATTAATGAAAGGGAACAATGGGTGTATGTATAAAAATGTATTGAGGGCTTTCAGAGAATTTGAATGAAAAATATGAATCAGATAAAAACGAATATAACTGTTTAATTTGCAGTTCAAATGTCCAACACACTCTGTAAGTTGTTATTGGTAAAGGGAATAATCTGTGTACAGTGAAACATTATCGAGTGTCATGTTAAGTGACTGTCTGATAGAAAATCTGAACCCCACTGATTTCATAAAAGCTGAATAAATATCAATGTCGTCCACGTCTTTGAAGCAAAACACTTGTTAAAATATGATTTGATCAAGATGTTGGACTCATGTGTCAAACAAATAATACTCAGACATGAATCAATCCAGATGTTACTTCTGTATTGACATAGAGGCCTTTATACAGCTAAACTGTTTATCACATAGTCCTAATTTTTTAAAATTTATTTATAAGATTTTGCAATTTGAAGGCTGTCTACAGAGTTAGAAAAAGATCAGAGAAGCTGAGGTATGAATTCTACAAATAGGCCTACATTTGTTATATTTACGACAAAAGAGCAAACTTAAGATATTGAAAAATCAAATCAAAGGTCAATATAAAAAAGCGAACTCACTTTAAAAATAACATAGCAGATGTGATGACATGTGAAAGGTTTAGAGAAAAAAATCTGTGAATAAAACCAGAATAATATGTTTTATTAAAACGTCTGTTGCAGACATAAATGTGATTTTAACTGAGAAAAGATTCAATAAAACGTAGCAGTTAATACTTGGTCTTTATGGCTAATAGTCGAAATATTAAACCCATTCTTTCGTTGTTAGATGAGTGGATTTTAATTTCATCATCTAATATTCTGACTATTGTGTGATTTTGCTCAAATATACTAAACAGTAAAAGTGATTTGCTGTAAATGTTCATAAACAGACAATACTGTAATCAGACCAAGTTTTTATCAAATCAAGAAAATGTTTGTTCTGAATAATTATCTGTTATTTTGAACCATTTTTAAATTGACAGGGTTTAAGGCACATTGTTTTACAGCAGCTCAATAAAGTTTATAACTTCTGGATATGTTCAGCCACTATAGCCCGTTACAAATTAAAAATCACGTCAGTCTTGAATTACTTTGAATTCTAGTCTGTGAAAGAGCACTTAAACAGGTCCGAAACAAGAGTTATTTTTAATTTATTAGCTTGATTTTTAGGCCACTGATTATTTGAATCACAAAGTTTCAAAGGACTGAAGCTGGCTCATATGGTCTGCTGTTAGTGAATAAATAAAATAATAATATATACACAAACATGAGGAAACGAAGTGTTGACCACAGTCTTTGTACAAACAACTGCGTTTTCATCGAAATGCAATAGAAATGGAAACGTTCTGAAATTGAGTAGTTTGTTTGTGTTTTTTTCATGTTTTCTGTTTTATTTTGCATTACTAAGTTTTGCACAAATTTCGAAATCAGATGAATTTAAATTTAAAACCGACAATGTTTTTAGTTTGATAAAATAACCTTTTGAATAGTCCCAAACCTTTGATATGATAAAACTGTAAAAAAGAAAAAATAATGATTTAAATATATCAATCATCAGTCAATTAGGCTAATTAGATGATTTACTGATCGAATAGTTGATTTTTTTGAATAAAGGTGAAAGAAATTGGACTTAGTAATAATGGCTGAGAAAGTATATCATATAGTTATCCACATATACACTGTAAAACCTGATAAGTTGGTTTAACTCAAATGATATGAGGAAACCGATTGCCTTGCCTCATTTAAGTTTATTAACTTATACTGTATAAGTTTTATAAAACCACTTTATTTGAGTTAAAGTAACTTAAATATTTAAAGCTATGGTAATACAGGTAAATTAATTTTATGGATTGAATTCAATTAAGTTTACTAAACTTAAATCATTTATTATTTTATACTCATATAAAGCCTTTGTATGAGCTTATTCAAAGAAGTGACTGCAAATGTTTTAAATAAAGTAAATTGAACTTACATTAATCTCTTTTGCACATCATATGGCAACTCAAATTAAATGGGGAAACCGATTGCCTTACGCTATTTAAGTTGTAAGAACTCAATACAAGACAAAAATCATGAGCAACTCAATTTATTGAATTTGACTTGGAAAAAAAACATCAGATAACATGAATACATTAAAACATTTCAACCATCACATTCTTCAATAGTAGAAAAACAAATGTGTGCTTCCCTGCAATTTCATGTTATTAAAGATGACAATATTTGTCTTAATGTTGATACTGAACAATGGACAGACATGATTGTCACAATAACAGGAATCTAAATGGCATGCACCAGCGCTTGTTTTACTGATAGGATAGAACAACTGATAGAACAACTATCTATGTTTTGTATCAGACAAATTTTCCACCCCAAGACCATGAACTTAATTAAAAGAAAAATAAATAAAGATACAGCATACCAAAGATGGCATTAACATAACTTTGCCATGCATTGATTATTTTGATAGAAAATGTTACAGTATCAAGATGCCAGCTGAACATGTACACATTTGAAATAGAAATGACATGTGTTGCAGGTGCTGTTTTCACATGACATTACTTTTGGAAATTCATTTTTGTAATCTTAAATCTTTAACAGCATATAATTTTCCTTTAAATACTTAGTGGTCAAAAAAGCAATTTATGAAAATTTTAATACTCTATCTCTATACATCGACACATGGCGAGTCTCAAAGTAAACTCCGACAGGTCCCACTTCTTTACTTACAACTGCATCCAGAACCACTGCTCTTGTAGCTGTCTCCGACTCCTCCTTAAAATGAAACACATGTTTAGTATTTTAATAGTTATAAAAGGTAAATGATGAAAAATAACTACCACAGCTTTGCATGGAAGTAAGCATTATTGGGGAAAAAAGGAAAATGCACAGACTCAAGCTGAGTTCTACAAGACTTTGTGGTATCAGCAATTTGCCATTGCAAATTAAATGAAGACAATGGTCTAAAAAGGGCAAAAAGAAGACAAATTACCTTGCAAGTTTTAAAGACCTCTGATGAATCATCCTTCAAGTACGGCACCAAGCCAGCCAGGGTTGCTGTTCAGACTGTAGTGATGCCGTTCTTGTCCTGTTGAATTAATATAAGTTGTGCACATGTTGAGTCTTTAATTTTTACAATCAGCATCTGTTTAGGCCATTTAATGCATTTTTACCTGTTCTTCATAAGTAGTTGTGAGTTTCTCCACTGTCTTGCCTAGACTCCCAGTCCTTTTCTTTTTGTACAGCTTCAAGTGTATATTGATCCAGTGAAAAAAGAAATGTAGAAATAAATCATTACAGAAATTTAATCACACTCCCCTTTGTCAGTGTGTCACTTGCTCACTGACTACACAAACTACATATTAAGTATGATTTGAATGCCAACCGTTAAGTTTCCCATGATGCATTTCAAACCTCCGACGACAGAAATCAGAAGCACACCAGGCTATCAAATATCTCTGTTGATTCACCACATTTGAAAGTTCAGAGAGCATTTCAGGCGAGAAAGTCACCACGTAGAATACCAAAATTTGGCCATTTGAGCCATAAAACGCACGGATACAAAGTTCATTTCGACATTTCGGACATTCGGTGCGCCATTATGCTACTACAGAAACTTCCGGTTGGCTCCAAAACAAGAGCCCAATTTACAAAAGCGTTAAAGAACTAATAGGAGATAATGAAGAATGCTTTTATTTTGAAAACGGGAAGTTTGCTAGTTGCTGATTTTAAGCTGAATGCCGTCTCAGGACGATTTAGCATTTATGATACGTGATTATGATATTGTTACGACCTGACGCTGTTTTTTATTTGAGTCCGCTTTTCCAGTATTTTGTCTGACGGAGGTTTTATTAAGGGAGGCTTTTCTGATGCCGTTTGGTCTGAGAAATGTACACCATACTCTGCTGTCAAAAACTTTCAAAACTCAAGTCTCACTTTGGAAAACAGCTTTAATTACTTGCAAAGGAAAGATGCTCTAAAGAGCAACTGATTCACCCCGTGTAACAGACGTGCCTCTTTGTTAAGCTTTAATCAGAGTGCAATGTCTGCTTTGAGAAGGTAGATGACACATAGAGACTACTGCACCCCGGGCCTTTCCCTTACTGCCTCCATCACCATAACATTTTGATAATCATTTTTTTGAGTAAAAATTATTTACACTTTAGTTTTTTTTTTTAGTTTTGTGGTAGCACATACAATCCCGAGGTTGACTGGGGTTAACAGTTCATTTTTGACATCTACATTTAATTGAAAATGTTTTAGAGGCTGCTAACTTACTCCTGGGGTCTTACAATGATGGAGCACCATTTATATTCAAACACATTATATTTTCAGATCGCCAATTTCAATATATTGTCGTCTATTCAGCAAACATGAGTTAGTTTCCATAAAATTAGCCAACAAATGCTTCAGTATGATGATAAAGTGTTAAAGAACTTACAGCTAACGACTGTTTCTTTAAATTTGAGCAGGTACCTATATGCCACAGTAATTGAAACGACAGTAAAACAGAGCATGCAAAAAAAAATTCTTACCTTATATTTTAAATCAAGTCGTCATTCAGAAAAGAATTGTCTGTCCTCGTCCTCTCATTCAAAGCAGAGTAAAAATGGCTTCTCCTGGTGGACTGGGCACCTCATGTCTCAAATGCAGCAGGGTTTCCTACTCAGGTCAGCAGGGACCGCTCTTGTAGTTAGATAAAATGAGTTCAACAAATCCACTGAAATAAAATAAGTTGACTAAACAAACTTCAAATGTTTAAATAATACTTAAACAATGAAAAAAAATATGGATACTTAAATCTGCTGAGTTATGTATTCATTTATTTATTTTTGAGTTAGACCCACTTTGTAGAATTGAGTTCCTGCAACTTTTTTAGGGAATTGAGTTATTTTCACTTACTTTGTTTATTAAGATGTGCAGTTAGGTTTTACAGTGTATTTAGATATTTTTTTGAATAAATCTTATGTAACTGTGGTCCAAACAGAGCAGAAAACTATATTTTGTCTTTCAAAAGCATTTTATGTTAGAATGAGTTATTAAACTTTATTCTGGATTTTTACAAAATATTTGTTGTTATTTCAACGAAAAAAAGACCAACAGAGAGACGAAAATGCTCGTTGAGTTAATGTGAACAAAATAAACAGTTATTAATATATGCAGTCTATTTTCCCATAGTACCCATAAAATAAAAAATGTGAATATAAAAGGTGAACTTATTAAAAAAAAAAAAAAGTACAGTAGATATGATGACATGTAAATGACGTAGAGAATAATCTGTTTACAATAACAGAATAAAGTGTAATACCTATGTCTTTAAATGATTTCAATTAAGAAAAGACTCAATAAATATGTACCATTCTATTCTCAGTCTTTATGGCCTTAAACTCGAAATATTAAACCCATTATTTCATTGTATGAGTGGGTTTTAATACATTTTTATTATTCTGACTAACAGTGTGATCTTGCGATATATTAAACAGAAAAAAAAGTTCTTTGCTAATGAACATAAAATGACAATATTGGAGTCAGACAAGTTTTTATCAAATCGAAAAAATGTTGGTTTTGAATAATTATCTATTATTTATAACAATTTACAGACGGACAGAGTTTAAGTCCCATTGTTTCACAGCACCTCAGTAAGGTTTATATCATCTATATATGTTCAACCTTTGATATTTTTTCACTCTTATGAAGCCAATTCATCAATCAATCACTAAATAAACAATAAATACATGAGAAAATGTTATGATAAGGATACCGGATACCATATAAATATGAAAATGATGTTTAAAATGTGTCATAAATGAAGCGACAGCCTAACTGTGGTCTAACAGGGCAGAAAATGATATTTGGTCTTTCATAGGGTTTTTGAGGTTTTAGAATGAGTTTTAAAATTTTATCCCGGACTTTTACAAAATATTTGATGTTAATTCAAAGGAAAAGACAATGCTCAGCTGAGTTAATGTGTACTATTTAACAGCTATATGTATTCAGTCTCTTTAACGATAATACAGCAGAGTCGAGTGGCGTGATGACGTTTGGATGACGTTCAAATTGATTGACAGGTGTCGTTGCTATAACAACATTCCGTCAAATCGAAAAATAACAGTCCGTCAGTCTACACAAAGTGAGTTCGCGCCGACAGATTTTTCAGGATTTTCGAGGTCTTCATTGTGATTAAAGTGTCCAAAGTTTGAGTCTGTGAGGATTCATCGACCCTCCATCAGACAGAGATGAAGAAACTCGACGTTTGCTCGAGAAATGTAAGATATTTGATTTGATTAAACAGCAGGTGTTTCCAGAGGAGTCAGGAGCTCGTCTGTAAACACAAATGAAGAAACATGATCAAATGTCCTAACATGACACATGTATGGTTTATTCATCACATTTGAGCAGATTTTTGTGGGGATATTTAAAGTTCAATCTTTTAGTCACCAAAAGTCGGAATGACTTCCATGTTTGTGACCACAAAGTAAACATTAGCTGAACACTTTTAAGCTAGGCTATTCAGGTGTTTCTAAACATCCGTCTTCGTGTCTGTATGTATACATTATATAGCCTACTGTATATATAAATATATATTTAATGTTATAACTCTTCAAACCTTAACGAAGTCTTAAACTGTAACACTTTTATGTGAAGGATGTTGGCAAAGCTTCAGTTGTGACTTTTCACTTCTCTTCCCTTTCTCTCTTTTTAAGGCTCATTACTTTCAGAGAAATATATTTGCAGATAGTCTCATCTACAATCTAGTCTGCTGCACTTGTTTTCTGGAGAAAGGATTCATCATATGATAATCTTGTTGATTTTCTTTTTGGATGTTGATTCTATGTCATTTTATTCAGCGTGAGGCTTATTTCCTGCTGTAAAACCTTTGTGACACTTGGCCCGAGTTCTTTTGACCTAGAGTTGACCTAGCCTAATATTTCTGCAAAATTATCTCCATTTTTGCATCTGGTTTTGCAAGGTATTGAAATATTGCGTATAATTTGGTAAATTTGGTTACTGATGAAAGACTTGGACAAAGGTAGAATTCAGTGCGTTCACTAAAGTTGAAGTTTTCTCAAGAACATAGATTTATGGGAGGTTTCATCTCTGCCCCCCTGTTAGGATTAATGATTCATAGTGCATGTAGACAGGATGTTGTTTTTCAAAGTTACTACGAAAAATCCTTTTCCCCTACCTGTCACCATCATTTTTGACAGAACTTTAGAGTTTTGTTGTGTTTTTCAATGTTACTATACTTCTCAATGAGGCTGTCCCTCAATTTATTCTAAATAATTATTCATTTAATGTGAATTTCAATTTTAAACCTGAGAATGAAGGGTTTGAAGAAAATTTTCCGCCTGAAAAAAATCTATAATTTCTTAGAATTACGCATAGAGGCTAATTTCATATGATCGTTAATGACTGGAATACCTTTCTTCATCTGTTTCTGTAAAACTCTCATATGTGTTCTGCTTTAAAAATGACTCAATGTAATTCACTTATTGGTACAAACTCTGATTGGTACATCAACAGCCTTAATGCCTTGATTGTGTTTATTACTCATTCAACCATCATTTATTATCTGCATTTGAGTTTTGTACTCTCAATTCTGTCCTCTAAACTTACAAGAGCTATATCTCATTTGTTTGTTTGTTAGTAAGAAGTAATGACATGATGTCCTCTTTAATGATGTACAGTTAGAGTCTAGATAAAGTTGCCCTGTTGGTCACCAAAGTTTCTTATCCCCACAGTAAATGATGGCAGATCAGTGTTAAAGTGTGGATGACTTCTCTGAAGTTGATCATCAGAGCTGTGATGGCTGAAAGAAGTCTCTGTGATAAATTTGCTGTTGTCCAACGGTGGAAGCTCAGATCCTTCCATGTTTGTTTTTGGTTTCAGATCCCTGTTCATGCTCCAAGCTGTGTCAAGGATATGGATCAGCACTCCCCAGCATTACGGATGAGACGCAGGATCCCTCATCCAGGTCCATGGCATATTGTGGAGGACCAGAACCCCCTGGTATGTCACCTGAGGAGAGGGCCATGGCACATTGTGGAGGACCAGAACCCCCTGGTGTTGCACTTGAGGAGAGGTCCATGGCATATTGAGGAGGACCAGAACCCCCTGGGGTTGCACTTGAGGAGAGGTCCAAGGCATACTGCCAAGGGTAAGTACCAGCGCCCCCCGAAGTTAGAGGCTGGACGCCCCTCTTCCAAGTTGGTCCTGATGGAGCCCTTTGAGCCCGGCTTTGCAGTATGCAAGATGTTGTACGTGGAGGTCCCGGCATCTCCGAGCTGCTGCTCCACAGGTTCCTCACGTGAGACCACCTCACACACCACTCCTAGCTCTCCCTTGAGCTCCTCTTCTCTCTCTTCATCCGCCTCCACTCACTCATCTAACTCCTCTACCACTGACTCTGAAACTGACTCAGACTCTGAATATGACCCTGACTCTGACACTGACTCTGACTCTGATTTGACTTTTTCCTCCCCTCCAATCAACTCATCATCCCCTGCTAAGTCTCCTCTTCCTCCTCAGACCCCTCCCCACACCACTGAGCCTTTTTTCCCCACTGATCTTTCCTTCTCTGACTCCGACTCTGACTCTGATTTGCCTCCTTCATGTCTTTCTCTCAGCAAGTCATCCCCTGCCAAGTCTCCTCTTCCTCCTCAGACCCCTCCCCGCACCACTGAGCCTTTTTTCCCCACTGATCTTTCCTTCTCTGACTCTGACTCTGACTCTTCTTTGACTCCTTTTTCCCTCTCTATGAGTCACTCACCTCCCCCTCGATCTTCACTTACCCTTCAGACTCCACCTCTCACCACTGTGTCTTTTTTTCCCTCTCGTGCCTCCTCTTCCTCTGAACTTCTGCGCTCTGGGTCAAGAAAGAGACCCCTCGAAGAGCCAGAGGATGCTCCTCCAGGGAAGCGCCCTGCAAACATATAACCCTTCCAGAACCTACTTTTTATCTTCACTGAGGGTTTTATGTTCAAAAATATAAATGGAAATACTTGCTTTTTGTTGTGCTGTGATGTGTTGTGTCTTTAAAATTTTGTGTCCATAAAAGAAAAAGAAAAGCTAGAAAACATTACATGTTTCATGTTGTGCCGTCATGTGTTATTTGTCGCCTTTATATACTGAAAACCAAAAAAAATACAAAAAAATTACATGTTACATGTTGTGTTGTGCTGTGATGTGATGTGATGTGCCGTCCCATGTTGTTTGTCGCCCTTATATCCTGAACAAAAGAAATGTTATGTAAAAAAAAAAATGTAAAAATGTAAAAAAAAATGAAGTCATGTTATGCTACGATGTCTTGTTCTTTCATGTGCTGTTTGTTGCCCTTAAATACTTAGAAACGACAAATATACAACAAATGTGGTTAAATTTTGTGTTGCGCTGCAATATTTTTGTTATATGTTCACTGTGGTTGAATGTAAGAGTGAATGAGAGAGTGAATGTGTTGTGAATGGGGTGTGATTGTGTTGTGAATGTAGTGTGAATGAGAGAGTTAATGTTGTGTAAATGTGTGAATGTGTTGTGAATGTGGTGTGATTGTTGTGTGAATGGGGTGTGAATGTGTTGTCAATGTGGTGTGAATGTAAGAGTGAATGGGGCGTGATTGTGATGTGAATGTAGTGTGAATGAGAGAGTTAATGTCTAAATGTGTGAATGTGTTGTGAATGTGGTGTGAATGGGGTGTGTGGGTGTGCATGCACACAGGGTGTGTGGAGAGTCTGGTGCAGTAGTCTGCAGTTTTTCTGGTAGTGGGTGCAGCTGTGTCAGTGTTCTGCACTTCCTGCTGGTCTCTCTGCTCTCTGCTGCGGCCCTGTCTACTAACAGGAGAACGAAGGAGAAGAAGGTTCAGATCTTCTTCAGAAGTTCACAGTCTCTCCACCACCAAGACCCTGCAGTGCCTCCTCGTGGCCACACACGGAAACTGGGTTCCTCACAGTCCCAGGCTAAACTGCAGGGGATCTCGAGCAGCCGTGGTCCCCAGAGATACAGTGTTTGGGGACGTCCTACAAATGGACAGACCCTGGCACCTATCAACCACGGCCTCAGCTGTGGGAAAATAGTCCCACTGCAATGAGTTTATTCCTCTGATACACGGTCTTCCATGCGATCGGTCATTTCATACTTTAAAATCTTAACACTTTGTTTTTTTGAGTCAAAAATGTACTCTCAGTTTTACTGTATGAGGTTAATGTATTCACTTGTCACACCTCCAGTCAGCTGACAAGCCTACCTATACTCGGCCATCCCTCATTATTCCGTTTGCCAGTGACTCTTCAAAAAAACCTCCCACCCTTAACTCTCCATGACTAATTCTTCTCCATCTTTCTCCACTCAGCTGCATGCCCATCTCATTCTGGTGGTGGGTTGAGATTATCTTGGGCAGAATACGCCTGAGACTGAACCCCATCCTGAGACTCCCTCTGCCAAGCTTCACGACGTCCTTCCAGAACAGTGAACTCACAACAAATCTCATGTCTCACATCTATCGCTCTAAATCTTCATTTAATGTACAAATGCATGCTGTTTGTGGTGTGTCCTTGCTAGTGAACTCATTATTCTAATCTCAAAATGTCTGTCTTTTTCCCCAGGAAATGAATGTACCATTGTTTTTATGAGTTTATTTTTTGAGGTCATAGTTAAAAAAGTTCCACAGAAGAAAAGCAAAGTTCATGAAGTCGTTTACCATCCATCCTGTAACAGCCTGGTCAAATTATGACCTAAGCTACATTTTACTTGGACTTGGCTATAAGGAACAGAGATACTAAATGAATTTAAAAAGCATGTGTGCTTATTCGGTACAAATACGACGTGTTCATTTTGGGGCTTTAATTTCCACCTTCAGTTGAACTCTGCAGTGAGCTTGTACTTTTGCACCTTTACATACCGGGAACATTTCTGGTCAGTGCAGGCATACATTTATAACTTCATAAATGTAAAACATCTTTCAAATCTTACATCTCCTCTGTTAAAGTCATATTTTTTTGCTCTAACTTTTACAGTGGCCCTTGTTTTCCAGCCTGCATATCAGAGATCAGGTAGTGAGTGCATCACCTCCACAAGATGGCGGCAGCTGACAACTGTCATACTTTTAGCTGTGCCAGGTTTTATGTGTTGCAGTTTTTGTGGTCCTGTACATTTATGTGTTTGATAAGAACTTCCAAACATGTTTGTGCACTCTTGTTTTAATGTTCCTATGTAGCTCCATTTGGTTTGTCTTCTCTGCTCTGGAGTTGCAGGTACATGGAACTGGCCGGCACGTCCTTTCAGTCTGGGCCCAGATCTCTGAATCTTAAGAAAAGCTGCCACCTCGGGCTGTCAGAGGAGAATCTCTGCATGTGCCTTGTTTGGTTTCTGCAGGTACTGTCATCAACAATCTTCATTTTTCAGTTGATTCAAGTTTCTTCTAAATTAGTTGACGTTTCAGCCTTTTTAAAGTGAATTTTTATTTTCTTTGTAGATGCCTTTGTGTAAATATGTTCCCTATTGTCTGTTCAAGTCGAGTCAAATTATTTACACAGCATGTTTAAAAACAGCATGAGCTGACCAAAGTGCTTGACAGAGGCAAAGATATTTACACACACACACAGACTGTCATGTGAACAAGGCTCAGAAAGGCAGGACACACATTCACCAAAGCACACCAAAGGTAAAATCAGGCTAAAAAGTTTAATCAGGTTCAGACAGAGTTCGGTTCTTGAGAGATCAGTCAGCACAGGCAAAGGTATCTAACTCATGAGGCCAAAGTCAAGGTCCAAGAAACTACAGAAGGTCAGGAACAGCTCAACAAGACAAGAATGTTGGAATGAGGACTGTAAGAGCAATGGACTGACAAGAAGACAAGGCAGGACATTAGGGCTACGTTTACACGTAGTCGGGTATTTTGAGAAACGAATATTTCCCTCCCTCCGTTTTCCAATATAACATCGTGCACACGGCATTGTTTTCAAAAAAGTTTCCGTTTACATCAACCCGCATAAATACGCCGTCGAGCGCCGTCATAAATATGCCAAGCCTATGGGTGGCAGTGTAGGAAGAAGGAGAAAGCCATGCAAGCCAGTCAGAAGCCTCATATCGACGACCACCATAGACAGATATACGTAGACGCCTCATTGCGGCCTGGACCGCATCGGGCGTCGCCGCCATATAGGAGGGGTCTCTTCACTCCGGTCTAGCACCAGAAACATGTTGAGTGAACGCATTTATGCTCGTATTTTGTGCAGCCTAAAGTGACAGTAAACGGCGCAATATTGAAAGCAGATGACTTTTTTTAGTTTTATTCCAACACAGCTGAGTATAAACATATTTAAAGTTTAATACACATGTCAACGTGATTTATATAAGAAGTCTGGTTAGTGTGTGAGGCGCAAGTAAATGTGCCTGAAATAGTTGCATTGAATATTCTCACAGCACACAAAAACAAAAATATAATAATAATAATAATAATAATAATAATAATAATAATAATAATGATTACAATTACAATTATGTACACACACATCCAGCATGTAATGAGGCTGCCTACGATATAATGTCTAAGGCTCAGGGCTCAGGTTCAGGAGGAGATTGAGATTCAGCCTGTATTTCTCAGTTTTTCTCAGTTTATATGAATGCGCAAAACGGAGTTTTCCGAAATCACTGGCCGGAGTTTAGAAAGATTCGCTTTTCCGAGGCGACCACGCTTGGCGTAGGTAAATGAAAGGCATAAACGGCGAAATGTCTCCGCTTAAAATACCCGCATGTGTGTAAACGCAGAGCTCAGGTGAAATACATGAGGAAAAGAGGGCTGATCAGGGACAGGTGGGATCTAAACACTCAGCATGCAGGTGTGACTAGACGGGCAGGGCAGACAGGAACACGCCTACAACAGAGACAAGGACTCAGGACACGGACCTTGGGGTAAAAATATGTTCAACAACAAACGAAAATAATTCAAGTAAAGTGCAAGTTTACAAAAATACCCACTTAATTCAGGCAACATGTCAAATGTCATTTATTTTCAACCCAGCTGTCCTGCTGTAATCGTCTGTAAACTTTGTGCCACCTTGATGTCCATTTGTGAAATATTCTGCTCAGAATATGTGCTTCTCTAAATGCCCTGCTTACAAACAAATGAAAGTGATGTTCAACCACCCTTATGGTGAAAAAGATCTGTTTTAGTGCACAAATGATATTAATGTTTTAAAGGAGTAACAAAAACATACAAAGCAACATTCATCAATTATCAATCAATCAATCAAACTTTATTTGTATATCACTTTTCATACAGGACTTTGTAATAGAAGGTGCTTTTACATGAGAAAAAGATAAAATAACATTAAGTGGAATCAACAGCAGAAAATTGCATAATTGCATAAAATGAAAACATAAGACCCCACAATGCCCCCCAAACCACATACATTGTCCACACTCACTTACTCAAACACAAGAAGACATGAAAAGGAAATTCTGACAGAAAACAGAATCAGAGGACTGAGGAAACGCTGTCTTGAATTAAAAATGAGGAAACACAGGAGCTAAAACTAAAATAATACTTCAAATACTTGAAAATACTAGAGGGTAAGATAAATAAATGTGTAAATACATAAATAAATAAAATAATGTAACAGCATAGAATAAAAGTTAGATCAATAATATGGTAAAATGAGAAAGTGTAACATTAGGTGCTTATTAAAATCAGCTAAAATATAATAAAAGGAAAAGCATTTAACAAAGAATAAAATTCCCAATAAAAAATCTGAACTGAAATGTAGTAATAAAACAAAATAAAAGGGTTAAAATGAGTTAAAATATACCATAAAATAATAATAAATACAACTAGCTAAAAGCCAGATTACAAAGGTAGGTCTTGAGTTTTCTTATAAATAAATGAACAGTAGGTGCTGCTCTCAGGTCTTCAGGTAGACTGTTCCACAGACGGGGGCCGTAATGACAAGAAGCTTCCCCGTATGTTTTAGTTCTTACTCTGGGAACAGTTAAAAGGCCACTACCTGAAGACCTGAGGGCTCTACAGGGCTCATATGGTAAAAGCAAATCAGATAAATATGCAGGAGCAAGACCGTTAAGAGATTTCAAAACTAATAAAAGAACCTTAAAATCAACTCTAAAAGATAGAGGCAGCCAATGCAGAGACTTTGAAACCGGGGTGATGTGGGCTCTCCTTCTGGTCTTTGTCAGCATATGAGCAGCTGAGTACTGAAGGAGCTGAAGCTGTGAGATGTTCTTTGTTGGTAGACCAGAGAGGAGAGGCGTTATAATTCTACAAGTGATAAAAGCATGGGTAAAAGTCTCTGCATTGGCCTGAGAGAGAAACTGGCGCACTCTGGAGATGTTCAGATTTTTTGGTAATGTCTCTGATGTGCAGTTCAAAGCTGAGGTCTGAATCAAACAAAACATCCAGATTTTTGGCCTGCTGACATGGATTAAAAGACAGAGCTTTGAGTTTGTTCTCCAGTTTCTCTCTCTGGACCTGTACTGATGACTAAAACCTGAGTTTTGTCCTGGTTGAGCTGAAGAAAGTCTTGGTATTTTAGATGTCCAAGACCCGACATCTAAATACAGTTAAAGGGCATCAATGGGCCCTGTGTCATCAGGAGACACGGCGATGTAAAGCTGCGTGTCATCAGCATAGCTGTGAAAGTTGATGCCGTGTCTCCTGATGACATCACCTAAAGGTAACATATAAATATTAAAAAGTGCTGGACCTAAAATTGAACCCTGGGAGATGCCACAGTAAACATTATAGAGTCCTGAGTGGCATTCCCCCATGTTCACAAAAAACTTTCTGTCGGTAAGATAAGATTTAAACCAATTAAAAACAGTGCCAGTGATTCCAATAAAACCATTGAGTCTATTTAAAAGAATTTGGTGATCTACAGTATCGAATGCAGCGCTTAGATCGAGCAGCACAAGAACAGAGAGCATTTTCTGATCCATATTAGATCTGACATCATTCACTATTTTTACTAATGCCGTCTCTGTGCTGTGGCTGGCCCTAAAGCCAATACTGATACATTTCACCAATATTTAACATTTTCATAAAATCATTTAATTGGTTAAAAACAAGTTTTTCTACAATTTTACTTAAAAATGGCAGATTGTAAACTGGCCTGTAGTTATTTAAAATCGATGGGTCCGTATTATTCCTCTTCAGAAGTGGTTTGACCACTGCTGTTTTAAAAGCATTAGGAAAAACACCCATCTGAAGAGAATAATTCAAAAATATTAAGGAGATCTGATTTAAAAGATGTATCAATTTGCTTAAAAAAGGATGTGAGGATGGGATCGAAAAGACATATTGCGAGTCTTAGCCGGGAGACAGCCTTGTCAAGCATTTCAGCATCAACCAGGACAAACTTCTCCAGTGTTTCCTCATTAGGGATTAAAATTTGGGGCGTTTTAAAAGTTTCAGATTTGGTGTTTGTTAAACTCAGTCTAATTAACTCAGTTTTACTGCTGAAGTAGGCTGCAAAATCCTTGCATGATGAGTCTGTGGTCGGATGTAGGGGGCGATTCAAAACTGGATTTATTAAACGGTCAGTAGTTATGAATAAAAACTTTGGGTTGTTGTGATTCTCTCATATCAACTTTGATAAAAGATTTCTCCTCGCTTTTTTGATTTCATTGTTATAAACTTTCATTTGTTCTTGAAAAATTTGGTAGTTAATGGTTATTTTATTCTTTCTCCATCTCCTCTCTGCAACACGACAGTTTCTTTTTAATGGCATGATTTCATTATTATTTCTCCGTGGAGGTATTGGATTGTTTTTAATCTTTTTCAGTTTAAAAGGGGCCAATTGTGCAAAAGATGATTTGAGTTTGATTTGATACATTTGTTAATGTATTGCATAAAGACATTTGATAGTGTAAAAAATGGTGTTGTAAGGGCATCAGAAAGACTTGGTTTAATAACACAGTGTTCGGGTATTTTACTTGATATAAAGTATCAGGATATAAACTGTAGAGGGGATTTAGAGGCTGGACAAGCACAGATAGTTCACATGATGACCCACCAGCAACAACTATGAAAACTCAGACCACTGAAAAAAAAAAAACATAAATGATGGCAAGACATTGTATCAGCATTTTCACTAACGCTTTTGCTTTTCATAATATCATCTGACTTTTATTGTGTTTTGGTTTTTCTTGAACAAATTTGGTTGAGATGAAACCATAACCATACAGTACAAATGAGCAGAATCATAGTGACACAAGCAAGCGTGGCGTGCAACTCCCTTGGGTCCCATCTTTTGTGCAGAACAAGCATAAAACGTCCAGAGTTTCCCAAACATGGAACAATAATAGCACATACACCTCAAATGAAAAAATAAATTGAGAATTATTGCTAAAATGACTGTGTAGTAGAAAATAGACCAAAGACCAAAAGTTCTGTGTCAAGCCTTTTAGAAACAGCACTTCTCATAATGTCTGAGTCTGTGTGATAAGTTGGCCAAATGTAAGTGAACTATATAGAAAGAAAGAGTGAGGCTGTACATTTCCCATCAATGGGAAACAATACCTGACAGAGGAAAAGTCCTATTTGACAGCCTGCTAGCTTGGCTGATGTTTTATTATCACAGCATGTTTGATGTGGTTATATAAAGTCCTCACTCTGTGGTGTCCTCCGCTCACTCTGCTGCAGGTTTGGGAGCTTGGCTGACATCCAACCCTCATCGCAGTCCAGACCAGAGCATTTCATGATACGCCTGATGCTGAAGGTATATCCTCTCATCTTTGAAACAAAAAAGGGAGGTTTAAATACACTGAGGTGATGAACCAAGGTAAAGATAAAACACAAACTGAAGATGAGGTGTTAAAATTGTTTTGCATATAAAATATATGTATATATTTTCATTTCACACTATCAACTTAAAGCCCTTTAAAAGTCCTTTAAGTTGATTTACTCTCACATGAGTACCATTACGCAACATTTTTGTTTCATAATGCAGAATGGGCTGTTAGCCATGTATGAGCTTTTAAGACCACCTAACAGACAATCAAATCATAAGCATTTAGCACTGCTCTTAGTCTGCCTTTTTGAAGTCTTATGGATGAATAAATGACTCAGCAGAAGCAGCGACTGTAACTGTTGGTGAGGACAAAGGCGGTCTTAAATCCTTCTCCTCCTCTCCTCATCGACCCTTCTGCTCAACAGCAGAGTGACCTGATAGTTTGCCCCCTCTCTCACTCGTTCACTAGCCTGGGCTGTACAGGCTCTTTTGATTTGAGTGGTCAAAACTACATAGCAGCAGCATAAGGTATGAGTCCTTTCTGCTCTCTCACCAGGATGTGTTGGTTTTTTCATCATTACAGAGATGTTTAAAGCGTTAACATCCCATAATTATGAAGCTGCACATCAGATTCAGTTTTCATAGAACCTGTAACAAATAGACATTGGTTACTTTAAAGTTGTCAGTCTTCAGCATTTGCTGCTTGATGTGGGCTATAAAAGTGTCAGAAAGTCAAACTGAAGGTGAACCTCACTGTTATAGTCATATGAGCTAATGTTTTAATTAAATATACAAGTAATTGTTTAATGAATATTATGACACACACGGCCATAAATGTCTCTATTTTACTTGAAGGAGCATCTTTGCTGACTTTGATTCATAGAAATATTTCGCAATGTTCCTTTATTGCTATCTTGTGGTATTTCAATATACTTTTACCCCTTCATCAGTATTGTAAACTGCATTTGTGAGCATTGGCTCAAACAATAACTGACATTTTCTTAAAAATGGCCTTTTATATCGATGAGGGTGTTATGTCCCGGGTCTAGGGGAACCATGAACACAACATGATATGCTCTTGACTCAGTCACTCTCAATGAAGTCAGCCTGGAAACTTTTCAAAGGTTTACAACAAGTTTATTTTCTCCAACAGAGTAAACAAAGTTAACATAAAATTCCCAGTAACATAAATTTCTAATTATACAAACAAAGCGATAAACTGGGATTCCTCGAGTAAATGATGAACACAAAACTCTTAGCAATTTTGGCTGCCCGCCTTATCAGAAAACTGAGTCCCAAAGACTATCACAAAGCACAAGGCACAAAGACAACTGGTAGCAGGCTGCTTCACTGAGGGTGGCTGGATCTGGAGAGAATGAGCAGGTTTCAGCAGCTGGTATTTGTAGCTTCCAGGCAGGCTCTCAGGTGGCAGCAATCCCAGCAGTCCAATCAGCCTCTGTCTGCACCAGATCTAATCACTGCTGCAGATCTACAGACACAGACACTGACACTGCTGGCCACACCCACTCACACGCACACACACTCACAGGAGGAGGAGAGGAGACAAAATTTCTTCAACATAAAAATACACAACAAAATATGACCCAGGGTCATCACACCTCCCCACCCAAATAAATCAAACATTTTCCCCTAAAAATGTTTGATACTTCTCGAGAGCATCAGCCAAGACATTGTCCTTACCCTTTTTGTACCTTATCTCAAGATTAAAATCTTGAATCATCAAAGACCAGCGCATGAGGTGCTGGTTGCTATTCCGCATCTGAGTTAGGAAAACAAGTGGGTTATGGTCAGAGAAAATGACAGTTGGCACAGAGCTGGATCCAATGTACACCTCAAAGTGTTGTAATGCCAATAAGAGCGCAAGGGCTTCTTTTTCAATTGTGCTGTAAATCAGCTGATGTTTTTTGAACTTTCTGGAGAAATAACAAATGGGATGATCTACACCACGCGCATCCTCCTGCAGTAACACTGCACCTGCACCAGAGCCACTGGCATCCACATCGATTTTAAACGGCGTAAAATCTGGTGCTGCAAGCACGGGGCACTGCAGAGGATGGCTTTTGCAGCTTCAAATGCAGACTGACGTTTTTCTGACCATCTAAAAGGAATTTTGGGGCTAACTAAACTTGTCAATGGTGCCACAATGTCCGAAAAGTTTTACAAAAGCATACGATAATAGCCAGCCATCCCGAGAAAAGCGACAGAGCTCACGACGTGTTTGGGGAACAGGAAAATCAAGGATGGCTTGAACCTTTGCAAATACTGGGCTGTCGTGTCCCTGACCTACCTGTTTGCCTAAATAAGTAACCACAGCCTTTTCTAATTAACATTTGGCTAAATTTAACGTTAAAGAAGCCTGGCGCAAGCGTTCAAAGATCTCTGAGGGTTTTCATGTGTTCGCCAGGTGGAGGAATAAGCCACAATATCATCAAGATAAACTTCACAATTATCCACTCCTCTCAAAACCATGCTCATGAGCCGCTGAAAAGTTGCAGGGGCATTTCTTAACCTGAACGGCATTACAGTGTATTGAAGGAAGTGGTCTGGAGTAACAAAAGCACTGATTTCTGACGCGCGCTGAGTGAGGGGGACCTGCCAATAACCTTTAAGAAGGTCCAGTTTAGTGACAAATTTGGATGACCCTACGCGGTCCACACAGTCTACCATGCGTGGAAGGGAAAGGTAATCTGGTTTGGTAATGGCATTCACTTTCCTGTAATCATTACAAAAACGCGGAGTTTCATCAGATTTGGGAACCAGAAGTGAGGGTGAGCTCCACGAACTGTTGCTGGGTACAGCAAAACCATTTTCAATGAGATACTCTGCCTCTTTTTTCGTAATTGCTCTTTTATTTGGATGGACACGATATGCATGTTGTTTAATAGGCTTATGGTCCCCTACGTCAATATCGTGACTGAGCACAGTGGTCTGAGATGGAATGTCACCAAAAGAACAGAATATTTTTTAACAAGCTGACAAATATCGGAACGAGCGGCGGCAGGTAAATGGCAAAGGTGAGCATCTAACTTTGGCAGGATTTCAGAATTTTTAAGACGGGCGCCGGAGACTGCGCTGCGGCTGTCATCTAACCCATCCGAGGTGGGACAGTAAGGAGGCGAGGCGACTGTAACAGAAGAAACAGAGGCAACAGGTAAAGAGCACACATTATCACGATCAACATACTTTTTAATCATGTTTATGTGACACACACGCTTTTTCTTTCCTCGATCAGGAGTTTTGATGACATAATCTGTGTCACTCAACTTACTTTCAACCACATAAGGCCCGGAAAACTTGGCCTGAAGACTAGAGCCAGTGACGGGCATCAGAACCAGAACACGGTCGCCTGCCTGAAATGACCGGGCAACGGACTTTTTGTCATAACGAGTCTTCATTTTACACTGAGCAGAAGACAGGGATTCACGGGCTACCTCACAGGCTTTGTGCAGTCTCTCCTTAAAGCGAACTTACATAATCTAACACATTTTCACTCGGACTGGGGCGAGAGCCACTGCTCCCTCAACAAAGCATAAAGGGCAGCGCACAGAGTGGCCGAAAACTAAATCAGCAGGGCTGAAACCTAAAGACTCTTGCGGAGTCTCCCTCACCGCAAATAACAGCAAAGGCAAACCCTCATCCCATTCACGATTTGCCTCCGAGCAGAATTTACGCAGCATGCTTTTTAACGTTTGGTGAAAACGCTCTAAAGCTCCCTGGCTTTCAGGGTGAAAGGCGCTGGAAGTGTGGTGCTGGATGTTCAGCTCTGTCATGACCTGAGAGAAGATTTTCGACATGAAGTTGGACCCTTGGTCACTCTGGATACGTTTAGGCAGACCAAATGTTGAGAAAAACTTCACTAAGGCTTTGACAATGCCACGAGCTTTGATGGAGCGCAGCGGGATGGCCTCTGGATAGCGCGTAGCGGCGCACATCACAAGAATGTACTGGTTACCAGATTTTGTTTTGGGCAGAGGACCAACACAGTCTATAATAACCTGTTCAAAAGGTTCACTGACAACAGGGATCGGTTTTAATGCGAGCAACGGAATTACCTGGTTAGGTTTACGGACACTTGACAAATGTGGCACGATCGACAAAATTTAACAATGTCTGCCTTAAGACCTGGCCAAAAGAAATAACGAAGAACTCTGTTGTAAGTTTTTCTAATTCCTAAGTGACCCGACATGTAATGCTCGTGGGCTAAACTCAGAACATAGGCGAAAAGGCTGCGGCACTACAATCTGGCACACTGAGCCGTGCGTAATGCCGGGCCGAGACCAACGGCGCATGAGAACACCATCCTCAACAAGGTAAGAGCTACATTGTATTTGTTTTTTCTGTTACTAGAGACCTACAAGAAGAGAGTGTCATCAGCTTCCTGCTCTTTAATTAATGTCTCTTTATTAATGGGCAGTGTCAACTCTTTGATGTCAGGCTGAAGCTCAAATGAGATTTGGGTTGGTTTACAATCTGAAATAGAGCTGGATGGATTAACATCGACCAGAAAAGAATCACTAAGATCCACCACATCTCCAAGTTTGCGTGCCTGAGCACGGTGACAGCGCACACAGGAAAAAGAGGGGCTGCACGCGCCACGGACTGAGAATTAACTTCATCGGTGCGGATTATCAACAACCTCGGGAGAAGGGAAAACTTTTTCACCGGCCAAATCATTCCCAAGGATCAAATCAACACCTGAAATTGGCAGATGAGGTCGCACAGCAACGTGGACTATGCCAGAAACAAATTTGGAGGATAACCAAACATTATGCAAAGGCGCACGGACTACACACATTTTGACACCCCAAGCCAGAATGTCTGAACCACAGTAGGATTGTTCTGAAAAAAGCATAAAAGCGTGCGCAATTAAGGACTGTTTAGCGCCCGTATCCGCAGGATAGTAATAGGGACCCTCTCTGCTGACTCGCCCAAGGATACAAACCCACATGAAACAAATGGTCTGAAATCCTCATCCAAGCTTTTGGAAAAATTTGTCAAACTCTCAGGATTTTTAAGAGGAGCCTTTGTTTGAGTAAGCCCCACTGGAGAAGGAGATTTTACCTTTTTTGACTGATCTTTCTTTTTAAGAATGGGGCAAACGGCAATGAGATGGCCCTGTTCGTGACAATAAAAACATTCACGCTTTTCAGGGGACAAAGGGGGACTAGAACGACCACTGATTGGAGTTTCAATTTTTTTCATTCAACAATGGATCACGGCGAACAGAAGGAAAACACATGCTTGTGGGTCAGCGCAAACTCATCTACATCATCATCAACATCTCATGGCACCATTTATCGAAGAGAGCTGCTTTCTCCCTAGCAAACTCACCAAAAGTCTGGTTGGCAGTTTTCTCACATTTGCGGAATTTTTGCCTGTATGCCTCAGGCACCAATTCATATGCACGCAGGACAGTAGCTTTAACGACATCATAATTTAGGCTTTCTTCAATTGACAAAGAATTACACGCTTCTTGGGCTTTACCAACTAATTTGCACTGCAACAACAGCGGCCACACACTCCTAGGCCAATGTAATGTTGCAGCAATGCGTTCAAAGGCATTGAAATACGAGTCAACCTCAGACTCTCTGAAAGGAGGAACCAAAGCAATGTGACGACTCACATCAAAAAGTCTCTTTAGGGCTTGAAGTAGGTGTTTGTGGGGATGCAGGCCTGGCACCAGTGGCTCCCTGCTCCAACTCCAAGGCCCTGACCTTCAAGTGCATGGCTTCCACCTCCAACTCCCTTTGTCTGAGCTCAACCTCTTTTATTTGGAGGGTAAGCTTCAGGTCCTCTGTTGAGGTGGTAGCTTTGAGAGGCTGCTCAGGGAGTGGGACAGAGATACCTGCAAGGTCATCTGGAGACTCACCAAACAAGCCCTTTTTACTCAAAGCGTCACAAATGAGGTTTTTTATTTCAGCCTTTTTTGCAGTTAAAGGCACCTGAATTTCAAAGGCATCAGCAATTAATTTTAACTCATTCTTTTTGTACTTAATCAATTTTTCCCTGGTTGGGTTCTCAGTAAACTCCTCCAGTTTAAATTCCATATTTTGACCCCACCACCAAAGAAAAAACTGCCAACAAGACAATCAATGAAATAAAGACAAATACTCACCGAACTTGATACACGAAGCAACGAACGATCGAAATTGAAAGTTGACGAGCCCCCAAATCATGTTATGTCCCGGGTCTAGGGGAACCATGAACACAACATGATATGCTCTTGACTCAGTCACTCTCAATGAAGTCAGCCTGGAAACTTTTCAAAGGTTTACAACAAGTTTATTTTCTCCAACAGAGTAAACAAAGTTAACATAAAATTCCCAGTAACATAAATTTCTAATTATACAAACAAACGATAAACTGGGATTCCTCGAGTAAATGATGAACACAAAACTCTTAGCAATTTTGGCTGCCCGCCCTTATCACAAAACTGAGTCCCAAAGACTATCACAAAGCACAAGGCACAAAGACAACTGGTAGCAGGCTGCTTCACTGAGGGTGGCTGGATCTGGAGAGAATGAGCAGGTTTCAGCAGCTGGTATTTGTAGCTTCCAGGCAGGCTCTCAGGTGGCAGCAATCCCAGCAGTCCAATCAGCCTCTGTCTGCACCAGGATCTAATCACTGCTGCAGATCTACAGACGCAGAACACTGACACTGCTGGCCACACCCACTCCGCACACACACTCACAGGAGGGGGAGAGGAGACAAAATTTCTTCAACATAAAAATACACAACAAAATATGACCCAGGGTCATCACAGAGGGAAAACGGCTTGATGCAGTTCAATAAGAAGAAACCTGCTGCAAGAGGAGAAACTCACAGCAAATTAGAAATGAAACAAAATCCAAAACAATCCAAACCCAGAAAACACCTGCAGGAGCAGACATGCAGCATAAACCAAGTACAGCAACAGAAGATCTCCAGGCCTGCAGAGGGGTCTGGAGCAGGGAGAGCGCGTGTGGGAGAGACAGACAAGAGAGGATGTGATCAAGGCAGCTGCTCCTAAATCTAAAGTGCTCATGTCTTTGAATCTTTACGGTAAATGCTCTGTGCCCAGGGAGGGGAAGATGACAGTCTGCCTTAATGCTGGCTCTATGATTCCTCCTTTTCCAACATCAATTAAGAGTGTGCTTTATAAAATTGTATCAACTAAAGATTGATGAAGTGTGTTTAGCCCCCCCCCCCCCCCCATCCCCACACTCCAACACCCTCAACTCCCCCAACCCCCACTGAAGGAACTTCCCCAGTTGCTTCCAGCACTGCCTAGTTCAGATGCCCCCTGTCAGTCCAGTATGACAAGCTTCATTTCACCGCCAGAGACCCAAAAGGCAGAGGTACTGTGGGTACTCCATACTGTTGTGAGGCACAGTTCATTTAAATCCAACGAAGACATAAGTGGCGTCTTTGCTGCTATGTTCCCCGATTCCCAGCTTGCCAAGTCACCTGTGGGGAAAATAAAACGGCATATATCGCTAAATTTGGTATCGCTACATTCATCAAGAAGGAGCTATCACGCAGCGTCATTGAGAAGACATACGTTGTCATGTTTAACGAGAGCATGAACAAAACTACAAAAACTAAACAAATGGACCTGCATTTGCGGTTCTGGAGCACAGATGAGACGAGAGGTCTGGCTGCAGACCTGCAATGAGAGAGGACCCGGCGTCACGTTACGCCCGGCGTCACGTTCGTTTCCTGCACTGACAGGACCCTTCGTTGCAGACCTGCACTGAGTAGACCATAGACCATAGACTGTAAAAAACATGGGCGCCATGACACTGGGCTCAAATTGAAGCCTCCACGAAAACTGCTCCCCTGGTGACTGGCTGCAGTATAGGTCAAATCTCCGTCTCCCCCATTCATCTGGGCCGGGCCGTGGTGAAACTTCAAAAATTAATACACTTAAGTAGAAATATTTCTCCCATCCGTATGCTGTGGTGATATGAAAGTATTATTGGGCTGCGTGTTTTCCAAGTCCTCTTTTTTCTGAAAAGTTTATTTTTTATTAGTTATTAGAGTTTAAAAATGACCGCGGTTTACGGCAGCTTCACAATGATTGTGTACGGCGTATGCTGAGTTGTGTTGCGACCGTTTACGACAGCTGCGTCCGGATTTTGGCCCAAATTCTCTACTGGTTGCACAATGGCGGCGCCCTGACGGGGGATATTATGGCGTCAAAACCGTTACATGGTAAGAGGCGGAGCTATCCAGTTCTTATAATACATCCATGGTAATACTTCAGTAGTCTGCTTACGGTGATCACTTTGGGCGTTAACCACACACTGGGGCATCTGGAAAAAAAAACGTAACGTGACGTCGGAGGTCTGCAACGTAGGGTCCTGTCAGTGCAGGAAACGTAACGTGATGTCGCGTAGCGTGGCGTCGGGTCCTCTCAGTGCAGCGGGTCCTCTCAGTGCAGGTCTGCAGGTCTGCAGCCAGACTGTCTTGGATGAGGCAGGGAACACAGCACGTCATCTCCCGCCACTATGGATCGGAGTTTATGGGTCACTCCAGAGCCGAGGACATGTTGGGTCATTTCAGAGTAAGTAACGTTATGATTGTGCTTGAAATAGCATACTGTTGGAACTTCCTGTGACGTCATGACTAACGAAGCAGCCTGGCTCCGCAGCTCCGGGGAAAGACCCAAAAATTAGCCGAAATAAACCACATTTCTTACAAAAGACTGACGTGGAAAGTAGTTAAAGATGTCTACAACTAGAAAACAAGCCGAACAAAGGAACAGGAACGCTAAAAAAGAAGGCAAAAGCGATCATGCCGACGAAGAAGTCCTGGATATGAGCGAACCTGAAGACAACATGGTGCCACTGCTTGAGGAGCTGCGAAACTTTAGGAGAGAACATGCTGACGCTTCTAAAGATACAAAAGCAGCTTTGACACGGGTGGAAACAACATTAAAGGAGGTCATTGACCGCACAGAGAAGCTTGCGACAAATGAGCGACACACAGCAGAGAGTGAAGCGATGGCGAGGATAAGCTAGCGCCATGAGCAAGCTATCCTCCATTTGCTACAGCGAGAAGAAAAACTAACTGCTAAATGCGAGGAGCTTGAATTGAGAGCAAGGCGAAACAACCTGCGTATATATGGGATTAAAAACGACATGATTTCGTTCATTACCGGGATGCTTCGCACCTCACTGAATCTGCCATCGGAGTTGGAGCTTGGTATCGAGAGGCGCTGGGTCCCTGATGTTAAAGCCGCGAGATTCTGCACCTCCAAGATCGATTATGATCAAGTTTCTCGACTACCGAGTGAAGGAAAGGGTGCTGCGCACTGCATGGCAAAGTGGCGGAGTTCTATTCCAGGGCCAAAGAATATTCTTTGATCAGGACTATACAGCGGATGTACAGAACAAAGCGTAAACAAGTGCGAGCTGTTATCAAACAACTGAAAGAAAAAAAGCTGAAAAGTATCACCGTTTCCGCATAGCTGAAGATCTTCTACGAGGAGGACCGAAGAGCGTTCTCCACACTTGCAAAAGCAGCGCCAGCCTTGGCAGAGATGGGAATACGTCAAAGTGGAAGAGCATGAAAGCTTCAAACTGCAGCGCAACACATGGACTCTTGTGCAGGCTGAGGACTAATCAGAAGACGGAGAAGTAGACAGGTACAAAAGGAATGTGTAAAAGTGTAAAAGAAATGAAAAAAGTTACCAAAGGGGCTAATTAACATTTACAGTAATGTTTTGCCTTTATCTTCGGGACTTTCCCCGCCATTGGGGAGGTAAGACTTTATTTCATATTTTGTTTATTTGATTGCTTTGTTTTATTTTACTAGGCGACTATGAGCGCAGCCTTATGCTGTCAGAAAGTTGCTGTCACACGGAGTGTTCAACACGGAGGATTCCGTCCGCCCTCCGTTCCTATAGTGACTGCTCTTAAGGTGGACTGGTTAACCTGTTCTGAGTTTGGAAGTCTGTTTGTTTTGTTCACAAGCCTTGTTCTTTTGTGTGTTAACAATTTTTTAAATACTCTACCAAAAATGCAACAACTTATCCATAGGTATGTCCCCATCTATATGTGTGATGTTAAGAAAGCAATAAGGTACTCCCCTAAACATCTGGCATATATTTATGAGTAAATGTACTCTTATTACTTATAATGTCCATGGTCTAAATCACCCGATAAAGCGAAAGAAAATATTCAGCCAATTAAAGAAATTACAATGCTCCATTGCATTATTACAAGAAACTCATTTGAGTGAGCATGAACATAAAAAACTTAGGCGAGAGTGGGTGAACCAGGTATATAGCGCCTCATTTGGAAAAAAAAAAGTGGCCATATTAATTAACAAATCATTAGCTTTTTCATTTGAAAAAGTAATTCAAGATAAATTGGGAAGGTTTGTTATGGTACTGGGACGACTAAAAGGAGAAGAAGTGTCTATTGTAAATATATATCGCCAAATGAATATGATGAAAAAATTTTTCAGCGATACTGCAAATACTATAGCAGAGAATGCAAAAGGAATGGTGATAGCTGGGGGTGATTTTAATGTAGTGCAAGATGGAAAGTTAGACAGAACACCATCAGAGGTAGGACCACAAAATAGGAAAACAAAAATACTTAATAACCTGATGGCGGAATTGGGACTAGGGGATCCATGGAGATACAATAATCCAAGCAAGAAAGATTTCACCTTCTTCTCAAATGTTCATGATAGTTATTCAAGAATCGATTTTTTCTGTATTTCCCAGCAACATATGTACAAAGTAATGGACTGTCAGATAGACAATATAACATTAAGTGACCATGCGCCTGTGATTTTACACCTTGATATGGATAAGGAGAGTGCCTTTAAATATTGGAGGTTAAATGTTTCATTACTTACTAATACAGTGATAGTTCAAGAGCTAAAACAAACTTTAGTAGAGTATTTTGAAACAAATGATAATGGAGAGGTCAATCTACCCACTTTGTGGAGTGCAGCTAAAGCTGTCATAAGAGGAAAAATTATCCAAATATCATCTAGATTAAAGAAGCAACGTTTAGAGGAACAAACCAATATTGAAAATAAAATAAAACTCTTAGAGATTGAACATAAACATTCAGGGGCAAATAAAACATTAATACAGTTAAAAGAGGCTAGAAAAGAACTAGATAAAATTCTCACTTATAAAGCCGAAGGGGCTTTGAGATTCACCAAACAAAAATATTTTGAGATGGGAAATAGAGCTAGCCGCCTGTTAGGCTTTCAACTTCGTAAAACACAAGCTGAAAGAGTAGTATCAGAGATAACTGACCCTAAACTTAAGGAAAAGGTATATAGGCCAAAAGAAATAGCTAATGCATTTGCTTCCTATTATGAAAAGCTCTATGAGGAACCAATTCTGATGAATGACGAGTTAAAAGAGAAATGTGAAAATTATCTTACAAATTTAAACCTTTCAAAATTATCAGAAGATGATGCTTCAATTATGGTCTTAGAAATAACAGAGGCTGAAACTCGAGAGGCAATCAAAAAGTTAAAAAACAATAAATCCCCTGGAACTGACGGGCTACCAGGAGAGTTTTATAAATGTTTTAGTGATATTTTAGTACCAATACTGACTAAGGTTTTTAATTACACACTCAAAAATGGTGACATGCCCAATTCATGGTCTGAAGCCATAATTTCAGTCATTCATAAAGACGGAAAAGATGCCACATCGTGTGACGGATATAGACCAATAAGTCTTTTATGTAATGATCTTAAGTTGCTCACTAGTATTTTAGCTAAAAGGTTACAAAAACATGTTAAAAAACTCATAAACCCAGATCAAAGTGGTTTTATTCCAAGCCGACATATTTCAAACAATATAAGAAGAACCTTAAATGTCATAACACAGGCTAAAAACAATAATCAAAATTCAATGTTAATCAGCTTTGACGCACAAAAAGCATTTGATACCGTCAATTGGCAATTTTTATATAAAACAATGGCAGTTATGGGCTTTCATCCTCAGTTTGTAGAATGGACGACAATAATATACACAAATCCCAAATCACGGGTTAGGGTAAATGGAAGCTGCTCTGAGTTCTTCCTGCTGGAGAGAGGGGTTCGTCAGGGCGATTGCCTTAGTCCTCTTTTATTTGCAATAAATATTGAACCGTTAGCAGCATCGATAAGGATAAATGAAAATATCAAAGGCATTAAAGATGGAAATAAAAAGGAACACAAAATTTCACTATTTGCCGATGATATTCTGACATATATTACTGATCCTGCCACATCTTTAACCCCTCTCATCGAAGCTTTAGAAAATTACGGCAAGTTTTCTGGTTACCAGATAAATCAATCCAAATCAGAAGCTATGATGCTAGAGCGGCAATGGCCGACTAATCTAACTGGCAAATTTAATTTTCGTATGTCTACTCAGGGATTTAGATATTTGGGAATAATAATTACTCCGCAAGCATCAAAATTATTTAATGCCAATTATGGTAAACTAATGGACGAAATCAAAAAAGATTTTGCAAGGTGGGACATTTTACCCCTCTCTCTAGCTGGGAGAATAGAAGCAATCCGAATGAACATCTTGCCAAGATTGCTTTTTCTGTTCCAAACTCTGCCAATTAAAATTCCAACATGTACATTCACAACACTCAATAAATGGATTTCAAAATTTATTTGGCAAAATAAACGGCCTCGGATTAAACTTAAAACCCTTATGTGCCCCAAGGAACTTGGAGGATTGAATATTCCAAACCTCAAAAATTATTATTTTGCAGCTCAACTTAGATCAGTGTTAACATGGGTGTGCCAAGAGGAGGAATCAATCTGGGATAAGATGGAACAAGCTGATTGTCCAGAGACATTTCTTGATACAGTTCTGTTCGTAAATCCAGACGCATGGTTAAGAAAGAAGAAAAAAGTTACAAACGAATGGGTCAAAAATACTCTGTCTACATGGTTGAATATCAGAAAGATATTTAATCTTCCTAGTTCTCTTTGCAGACTGATAAGAATCCACCACAATCCTGAGTTCCCACCCGCCTCTAATTTTAAAAATTGGGTTGATAAAGGGCTTATTATGTTGGATCAACTGTTTGAGAGTGGAAGTCTGATGTCCTTTGAGCATCTTAAACAAAAGTATGGCCTCCCGACCCAAGATTTTTATAAATATCTACAATTGAGGCATTACTTACATAAACATAATTATTTGAAAAATTTACAGGAGCCACCCACTAATCTGGAAGCATTCTTTATTTCCGTAATGAAAAGGAAAATAAATAGTAAGTATATATCTCATGCTTATAAAATGCTACAACAAGACAGTACAGAGAATACACTGAACATTAAAGAAAAATGGGAACTGGAAATGAATATAATGATTAAAGATGAGGAATGGGTGGAGACTATGAGGAATGGACACAAAATAACAAAAAGCCAGATATTAAGAGAATTTGAATGGAAAACTAAAACTAGATTTTTTAGAACCCCCTTTATCACTTCTAAGTTTGGTAAAACATCTGATAGATGTTGGAGGGGCTGTGGTTTAGTAGGAGACCATACGCATATATTTTGGGATTGTCCCAAATTAACAAACTACTGGAAAGACATCCATGGTGAGATGAAAAAAATGTTTAAGTATTGATATTCCATTAACCAATTTCATAATTTTAGGAATATTCCCAAACACTATCCAATCAAAATGTGACACGTTTCAATTAAAAATCCTACTTTTAATAGCAAAGAAAATGATTACGGTCTCCTGGCTTAGACCTCAGCCTCCCACTATTCCCCAATGGAAGAACAAATTAAAAGAGGTATTTAATATGGAGCAGATCAGAGCGAGACTCCAAATGAAAGTGGACATATTCATGGACAGATGGTCTTGTATTCAAAGATACATTTCAGATTGAAATTGTAATGCTGTGTGTGGCCGATGTACCTATGGTGTATTTATACAACTTGACATTGATATTAGCTTTGATGTTGTATTTGACTTGCAATGAAGATATGTAATGAAAAACAAGTTCAAAAAAAAAAAAAAAGAAATAGCATACTGTTGTTCTATTCAGGTCACAGCCTATGATCACGCTGACAATCTGAAAGGTAACAATGTATTAGCTCAGAGTTTAGGGCGTGTAACTGTTGGTAGATGTAGTTGATTTTTGTCTACATATGCCGATTTGTAATTTATGGGTTGTTGATGGGATAGTAGAGCAAATCTAGGTAACAGTTGTTAATGTCGGCTGTCACGTGTTGCCATAGCAACAGTAAACATTCACGTAAGGGCTAATGAGCGGTGAATAGAGATGCAGAATCAAGCTATGTTGTAGATAAGTTGTATTTAAAGGTGCATTAAGGAGTTTAAAACATTAAAAGTACTTATTTTCAACCACAAATGTTATAATTATTCAATGATGTGTAGAATGTGCCCTGGCGTATTCATTGCAAGTATCGCTAACAGCGCTAACTTGTCACAGTTAGCTCGTGGGTAGCATTGTTTTTACATCAGCGGCTAAATGTTACTCAATACAGACATGATGGGGTGCATCTAAAAGTTCTCTCTGAGTAGATTTTAGTCGCTGCACTTGCTTGACAGATGCATCAAATCCCTGAGCATAAAAGCGGAGAAATGTTAGACCGCTGTTAGCAGCAAAGTTAGCCACGTTAGCCTGCCCATATTGTAAACACAGCAGACCTGCCGCTAGTAATAAACTGAAAACTACATTTAGCTGTGGTTAAATGAAGCACAGGCTGATTTAGAGACTGTAGTCAGTGATAAAGACAGGTCTGTGGAGCTCACTGTATTAGAGATAAGGATGGCAGTTTATAATTTTGATTTGCCTTCACATGAAACGTGTAAACTCCTTAATGCACCTTTAAGCACACAATAGGCTACATGAGTTTACCACTTACTAAACCGATGAAAAATAATCAGTTTAATTTGCAAAATATACAATTAAATTTATAGGACACACGTAGGCACATACACGCACACACACACAAAACACACTATATCATTCAAATAAAAAAATAATCGTGATCATCACAGTGAAGTGGTTAGGGGTTTGATGGCTGTTTTTTATCTCTCTCCACTATAAAAGCGCAATTATTTTCATTATTATTAGAAGTAGTTGTAGTAATATTTTAACATCATTACACTAATGGTTACTTGGCACATTGAATTGATAATTTCCTTTTTTATTACATATGTGCAGGAAATCACAAAGGATCTGAATCCAAACAACATGCTCTCACTGTCAATGGATGGGCCCAGTGTAAACTGGAAGTTTGTTGAAATCTTACAAGAGGAACACAAGGAGCAGTGTGGTGGAGCCCAGCTACAAATAATTTGGAGTTGTGGCCTTCACACGATGCACAACTCATTCAAGAATGGCTTCACAGTGTGGCAAGTTGAGAAAGTCCTGAAATCCCTGCATTACCTGTTTCATTGTGCACCTGCAAGGAGGGAAGACTTTACGGCAGTGACCAATAGTGATACATTTCCTCTACCATTTTGTGGACATCGTTGGCTGGAAAACCTTCCAGCAGTGGAGAGAGCCATTGAACTTTGGCCACATATTGTCACCTATGTGGATCATGTCAAAGCCAAGAAGCTCCCCAATCCAAGGTCATCATCATATGACACCATCGCAGAAGCCCGGATGGATCCCATTATCCTGACAAAGTTGCACTTCTTCATGACTATGTCGAGAAGTTTTCAGCCATTGCTCAGCAAGTACCAGACAGATGCCCGATGATTCCCTTCCTCAGCAGAGATTTGGAGGATCTGATCAGGGTAGGCCTTATGACTACTAAAAAAGTATTAATGGTTTATTCATTCAAGCACCATTACTTACAGAAGATGAACAATAAAACAAGGAAATGAGTTGTCAGCATTTTGATA